>OX421844.1:9428790-10108231 GCA_949127995.1 Suillia variegata
ATTTTTATCTAATTTTTAACTTTTCCGTTAATTTAAAAACCATTAACAAGTTAATTAACTAGCATTAAATTAATTTAGTTAAATATAAAACGAAAGAAACCTGCATCTAATGAATAATATCGAGTTGGAAAGTGATAATTTTATGAATATTGTATATAAAATAAGTAATATAAATAAAAATCAACTAAATATTTCACAAGTTTAATTGTATATTAAAGTTTTAAATTTAACTTAAGGAAGTTTATTTTTGGTTAACTATTGCTAGATTAACGAAGTTAAATTCTTGATTAACGATGCCACGATGCCCACTTAAGGTTACAACCATTTGCCCTAACACAATACGAGTATACTCCACTTAGTGCTGCATTGCGAAAATCCACCTTCTGTCATTTTTCGACTTACCTTGTTTTGACTGTTATGGCTCGATGTAAATATTATTTCTCTACCAAAGCATTTCAAGACACAAAAATTCAAACGAAACCATTTTTGAAATTAGATTTTTGTTTTTAATTCAACTTGAAGTAACTCAACCCAAAAGTCGTACGTTTACCTTTCTAACACAACTACCAATGCAAATATTGATTATCTGCATTTTTTTGTTGTCGAATATTGATAGGAGATTGGCAAACGTGAATCACGCGGTCTTATCACATGAATGTCAATAAATCGAATGAGTGTATTAGATTAGAACACCTTCGAAAGGGCATTTCTGTTTACTTTGCCAATTTTAATGAATTATTAATATTTGTTCGCGAATTTTTTATGCGCTCATACACCAAATAAACACGAAACCAAACAAGTCTAGATTCTAAAAATATTTTCTACAAGATATTTCCAACACTCTAACGCTAAAGTGATCTCATACAAATAAATCATAGTCACAACGATTAGTTATCGAATTGTTTAAAATCACAACAAATGACTTCATAATTTTGAAATAATGGGAATTTAATAAATTTAATACACACACACACAACGACGCAGCATACTCGTATATTCAATAAATTTGCCAGATACGTGATTGATTAGTATCTTTAATAAATTCGTCAAATAGCCTAAAATCGGGTAATGACATAGCGGAGATACGTCGATGATTCTAAAGTATCTAGTATATATAAGACTTGTATATGCCGTCATTTTTTGCAACAGCAACAACAACAAAAATCGCCATCGCCAGACATCTTATCTCAAGCATGTGCCAAAGAGCTAAACTCATGCAATGTTTATTTATATATACTCGTGTGTATATATATTTCCATGCTACATATCCGAGTTGAAGAGCCGTCGTCAGTTTTATCAACCTGGAATACTGATTTGATTATTTTACAGTATTTATGATTACGATGATCGTTTATCGGTTATCGGTTGAGCATACTTTTGCGATAAGTGCCCAACCAATTCTACTACATACAACTTACGCAGCTGTTCCTCGTTTTTTTATGGAGTAACTATTCTTCGCCACTAGTTCTGAAGTGGCTTCGATTAGAAAAGACTTTGCCTATCTATAATTACAAGTAGTTCGGTATTTCATAGATTCGACTGACTTATTTGGTTGAAGTCGTAAAATATTGTTTTGGGTTTTTTATGACTTCTCGCTGGTGAAATATTTAATTAGCGACTTCAAAGGTTCAATATAGTTCCAGTTCGATTGATAAACATAAAATGCGTATCTAGTTATCGATTAGATATCGTCTTTTGTACGGTTGGTGGTATTACGAGTGAAAACGAAAAAAAGTGTGCTTATCAAGAATTTTCAAAAGAATTTTAATTTCCATTCATTGGAAGCTTATGGTATTTTAATAAATGTTGACACGCGGAGTGTAAGAGATATTTAGATAGATACATTTTATTATAAAAAGTGCTCTTACTTTTTCTAATTAATAGTCAAGATTTTTAGACATAACTACTCGAATATGTTTCAGTTATTTAAAATTAATAAGGAATCCATTTTTGTCCGATTTTTCCGGAATTGTATTTGTATGTTGTTATTGGGTTCTTTCACACCAAATTGTAAAATCTTATATCATGCGAAATTTCTCGTTACTCCCCATTTTGGTTTATATAGTCCACATGTAGGACATGATATATCTGAGACAGCGACATTAACAACTCAGATAGAAAATTTTATATTTCTAGAAACAAAATTATCAAAATAATCAAACATTTTCATTAAGTTTTTTAATTTTTGTTCGTAATAAGCGGGCGTGGCAGATTTTACATAGTCTATTGTTCCTTCAAGGCGCATCTCTTACCGGGCGTAGACACAGCAAATTCCTAAAATTTATCACAAACGAGTAAATAGTTTAGAAGCTCATAGGGTACAAAGAAAGAAAGATATAAACATTTATTTATATACAAGATGTAGTTTGAGTATATAAATTTAAAATATGTATAATTGAATACCTCAAATAAAAATATAAAATGTTTTGAGATACATAGGCGAAGTGTGATAGCAAACTTTATATGAATATACACAAAAAGACATACAAAAAGATGATACAGATCCACTTCCAAAGATCCAAAGATCGCTAAAGAGCGAGAGGAAAACTTTAGCTGGTAGGCACTTAACTGGGAAAATTGTCAATTAGTCCTTATACATTCACCCAGTGGATTCACAATTTGCGCTTTTTTATCGAATAGATATTTCAAAAGTAGCTTAAGTCTAAAAACCAAATAAATATCTAGAATCTGCATTAATAAACTTTACATTCAATAAATTAATAATAAAATGCTATTACCTATCATTATGACGAGCTGAAATTTGTTTGTTTATACAAAATATATATATAAAAATACTAAACAACAACCACAGCATTATCTTTCAAACAACCTTGCTCAGGGGTAAATCCCCTGTTACGTGAAATGTGCGTTGGAACTCTTGACTTAATTCGAGTGTTATTTATATCATCGCAATCAAACATTTGATTTAACTAGTTTTTATTGCATCAAACTCATAACCAATTAAACACAAACCAACAAGTGGTCTCCAAGTTTATCAAGTTCCGCCCAATAGTCTAAGTCGACAACTCGAACGTATGAGCAACAACTTATCTGGGGCCATTAAACATTTGCAACGGAAATCGATACAATAAACCAATCGAATTGGTAGTTCAAGTTTTTAAATGCATTTTCCTTTTATTTACAGGGTGAATATGTTTGGGTTAATCCTCAGAATACCAACAGCGAATTTGCGGTGCCCTTCGGTGCGCGTATCATCCGCACGGACAAAACCCAGACGCTGGTCGGCAACGATGAGGGCAAACAGATCTGGGTGCCGTCCAGCGATATTGTCAAGGCGATGCATTTGACATCACAGCATGGCGTCGATGATATGATCACGCTGGGTGATCTTCAGGAATTCGCCATTTTGCGAAATCTGGAAATGCGTTATGCCAAAAAACAGATTTATGTAAGTTGTATATTATATATTCATAAAAGAGTCAGTTTTATATATATATATATTTTATATATCTGAATAACATTTACAGACCTACACCGGTTCCATGTTGGTCGCCATCAATCCGTACCAAGTGCTGCCGATCTATACGAATCGTGAAATCTTCTTGTACCGCAATCAGAAAATTAACGAACAGCCGCCGCACATCTTCGCGATCAGCGATAACGCCTTCATGGAGATGAAACGCGACAAGGCGAATCAGTGCATTGTGATTAGCGGCGAATCGGGTGCGGGCAAAACGGAGAGCACCAAACTCATCCTACAGTATTTGGCCGCGATTAGTGGCAAGCATTCGTGGATCGAACAGCAAATCATTGAAGCGAATCCGATAATGGAAGCCTTCGGCAATGCGAAGACCGTGCGCAATGATAACTCCTCGCGTTTCGGCAAGTACATAGATATTCGCTTTACGGATGCGGGCAATATCCAAGGCGCCAAGATTGAGCAATACCTGCTCGAAAAGTCGCGCATTGTCTCGCAGAATCGGGACGAGCGAAATTATCACATATTCTACTGCATGTTGGCTGGCCTAAGCAAGGAGGAGCGTCGAAAGCTGGAGCTGGTGGATGATGCACCGTCCAAATATCATTATTTGGCGCAGGGTGGTTGCACCAGTTTGGTGGGTAAAAATGATGGTCAAGATTTCGCCGATATACGTTCGGCCATGCAAGTGTTGTCCTTCAAACCGGACGAGGTCTGGAGTATTTTAAGTCTATTGGCTGCTATTCTGCATTTTGGCAATTTGACATTCAAAGCGAAAGTGGTACAGAATATGGATGCCGCCGAGGTGGATGATGCCGTCAATTTGGCGAGAATAGCAACGCTGCTGGGTCTGTCAAAAGGTGCCCTCGCGGAGGCACTGACGCAAAAGACATTCTTTGTGCATGGTGAACGCGTGGTAATGGAACTGCCAAAGGAGGCCGCTATCGAGGGTCGTGATGCCTTTGTCAAGTCTTTGTATGGTGGCATCTTTGTGCGGATTGTTAAACGTATCAACGATACGATCGATAAGGCGCCCGGCAGGGCTATGAACTCGATCGGCGTTTTGGATATATTTGGTTTTGAGAATTTTGATGACAACAGTTTCGAGCAATTGTGCATCAATTACGCCAATGAAAATCTGCAACAGTTCTTTGTGAAGCACATCTTTAAGGTAAGACTAGAAGCTAATTAAGTTGAACTTTTAAATTTTATATATAAGTTTAATTTTTAGATGGAACAAGCTGAGTACCAAAACGATGGCATTAATTGGCAACATATCGAATTTCAGGATAATCAAGACCTGCTTGATTTGATTGGCATGAAATCGGTTAATATTATGTCTTTAATTGACGAGGAATCCAAGTTTCCGAAAGGTAAATAATATTTGCAAAACTTAAGATAGAATGGAATTGAATTTGGTTATACTTTCACAGGTACCGACAACACGTTGCTGGAGAAGCTGCACGTGCAACATGGCACTCGCTCTATATACGTCAAACCGAAGTCAAATCAAACCTCGCTATTCGGCATACGTCATTATGCCGGCGTCGTCATGTACAATCCAAATGGTTTCCTCGAGAAAAATCGCGATTCCTTTAGCATGGATCTGCGTGAAATGATTGCGACATCCACCAACAAATATCTGATCGATATCTTTCCTGCGGAGGGCCCGAACGATACCATGAAGAAACAGTTGACGTTATCTGTGAAATTCCGCACTTCGCTGGATTTGTTGATGCGTACACTATCGGCGGCTCATCCGTTCTTTATAAGATGCATTAAGCCGAACGAGTTTAAGAAACCCAATGTGAGTACTGAGTTCTGGTGGAGGCACTTTAACCAAGAGATGCAATTTTTTTAATGTAAAAATGTGGTTCGTTTGTAAAGAGGTTTTTGTTGTAGTGCATATAGTATGTATAAGTGAATAACTTCACACACTCGTATGTAAGTTAGGAAATTATTGTATATCCAAATATCTTAATCTTATAATTTTCTTAAACTATTCTTAATTCATAGCTATTCGATCGTGAACTCTGCGTTCGTCAGCTGCGTTACTCGGGCATGATGGAAACGGCGCGCATACGTCGAGCAGGCTATCCCATACGCCACACATACAAAGAGTTTGTGGAACGATATCGCCTTTTGGTCGCTGGCATTGGGCCGGCACAAAATATCGATTGCCGCCAGGGCACCCAGTCGATTTGTAAGAAAGTGCTGGCCGCAAAGTCCGATCATCAATTCGGACGCCTTAAAGTATTTCTCAAAGATGCCGATGATGCATATCTGGAGGCAGAACGTTCGCGCATCATACTGAAATCCATTGTGACAATACAGCGCGGTTTCCGCCGAGTGCTGTTCCGACGCTATCTGGAAAAGTACAGAAAAGCGGTGATCACAATACAAAAGACTTGGCGCGGACATAAACAACGGCGCGATTTCTTGATAATGCGGCAGGGTTTCCATCGTTTCGGTGCGGTCATTGCGGCGCAACGTTTAACGCATCGTTTCACTTTGCTCCGAAGTCGAGTCACGAAATTGCAAGCGTTTTGTCGTGGCTATTTGGCACGAAAAGAGTTTCGTAGTAATTTCGCGGAGCGGTTGCAAAAACTCAAAGAATTACGCGCATTGCGTGCACTGGAAGAGCGCAAACTTAAGCAGGCGGGTCATCGCAATTATAAGGCCATGGCGGATGCAAACTATCAGAAAAATCGAAATGATTTGAATAAACCAGCGAACGGTAAAGTTTTGAGTGAACCACCACGACTACCACCAACGGAAAATGGTCTAAGTAGACCATCGAACGGTGTGGCCATTGCGCCGACGGCAGCGGCACGAAAGACGCAGACAAACGATGATGTCAACAACAATAACTATATCGATGTGGAGTCGTCGAAGCAGATAGTCGACGATGTGTTTGGATTTTTGGATGAGGCTGATGTGAGTGGTCCATCGGGTCCCAATGTCAAAGAGAAATCGTTAATGTTTGAGCGCGAATTGCTTTTCAAGCGACCCGTACCCACGAAACTGCTATCGCGACCAGTCAATTATTATGAGGCGGCCCCTAGGAAGATAGTCAATCAGACGAGGTTATAGCTGTAAATAACTAGCGTAACGTTTAGGTTAAAGCAAGCAAACAAGCCAAAGTTCCATTGTACTGGAGTGCACTTTGTTCTAGTACAATTTTTCATATTAGTCATTTAAAAAAAGAAAAGAAAAAGTAAAGAAAAGTAAAGAGAAATGTTCTTTAAGAAAGAAATGATAAATAAGTTCATTATTGTAAATGCCATTTTTCCGAGATCAAGTATTATATATATTGTATTATATATTTTTGTATTTAGTATGTAATGAATTTTTGTTAGTCTATCAAATAAATCTATGTACGATTGTGTGTCTGCAAAATAAATAAATATTGATAACTGCATAATCGTTCGTGACAAACAATTCACTGGTCTTTGTCTTGCATGGATTTACTTTTGGGTTATGGGCATGGCAGTTCTTTAGCACTTTTCTCCAAATTCTAATTCATAGTCATTGCTATTAGCTTGTACTTATTGTTTGTTATGGTGGTGGTGGTATTTAATAGTTAATGTACATATATATAAAGATGATATAGTAGAGTATTTAGCACTACTTTGCACATTACATACCATATACGCTGATTTCTGTTAAATGAACTCCAAAGTTATTTGGCACAGTACTAAAAATCAAAAAATTTATTTTGGAACTAAAATTCATATTCTTGTTTCCGCTGAAATGTTAATGTTTCAAAAAAAAAAATATATATATATATATAGATGTATACATCATGTACATTCTTTAGACCTTAGACAACATATAAAGATTATCGGTTCGTTTTTCCAAATAAGCAAAGCAGAGCAGTGAAAAGTATTCTCTCCACTGGTCTATTAGGTATTTTTAAGTATAGATCGGCTTTAACCTCTAAACGTTAGAAGAGCTTGCTCATTATTGTTAAATTGACTCTACAAAATGCGAAATTATTGAATCAAAATGTAATGGTTGTACCCTTTGATTACTGGCATAAGTATTTGATGACGTTATAGGTACAATACTTATATATAGAAATGAATATTTACATATATGTTTGCACATACGAGTACATTACGATATACATACGATCGAAAATACAATTTGATCTGTCCGTATTAATACGTATTATTATAAACATAGACTTACATACATACAAACAAAGTCAGTCAAAACAAACCCTTATCAAATTTGGACCGACCTTGACAGTTGAGGGAAGTATCGTTGTGTTTGTTCAGTCTTTCATTAGTATAAAAAATAAGTTTTTTCACATAAAGAGATTTAAGTGATTTTCATTAATATAATTAGTAAATGTTATTTATGTGTCAAAAAATCATATACGAGTAAATATTGTAAAAAGTTTTTCTTCATTTCAACTTCTTGCGCTTTGGCATATAAACCAAAAACCACTAGACTTCGTTTTTGAATAATATAAGAGTATATAAGTATATATAGTAATAAAATCATTCTAATCGTGCGAAGTTTGTTAACACTTTATAAAAATAATTAAATAATTGAGATATTTTTGGTGTCTTTTCTCACTTGCACTCTTTTTGAAATGAACTCACATCTTTTTGATACACTTCTACATACCAAATCGTTAATCATCTTGCATTAAAACAACAAATCCTTTTTTTTATTTCATTAATATTTATTTTTATTATATATGTATACACTTTTTTTAAATTTTTCAATTGTACCCTTAATTTACCTCGACTTACTAGCGATCCGTTCTTATGCTCTGCTATGCTGCCAGTTCCACTGCTAAACACCGACTAACTTCAAAATACCCGAACTAAACAGAGTCAAGACCAATTTTGAGCATAGCGTTTAATTAAAGACTTCTTATCTATGTCCATATTTTAACGTATAACGTCTTATCAGTTTAAAGAAATACAACGGAGACAGAATATTATTTACGGCAGCTACTACCAAAATTCAAAGGGTATTACCGTAGTGATGTGCGCTTTTAGAGATTATTGCCTGCCAAATTAGTGAAAGGTATTTATTTGAATGAAGACGGCGGTAAATATTAGATATTGATAAGCCAAATGAAAACAACAAAACTTAATACTTTTATGATGTTGATAGCAAGTATAAGAGTTTCCACATACTCAAATAGTGGGCGCACCTAGGGAATGCAGACTGGGTCTGTAGGAAATTCATGACATTGTGTAGTTTTAACTAAATGTATTTTTTTTCATCCTTTTATTTAGCCGTTACGTAAGGCTATCTCGACCGGTGGCACAATTCGCATGCCAAAAACTAAATCGAGTCAACTGGACACTTCCGAGTATAGTTTTGCGAAATTTGCAGCGACCTATTTCAGTTCGTCAGTTACAGGCCAGCATAGTCAGCGGGCGCTAAAGAAGCCATTGCTGGATCATGATTTGCCAATGGATGAGATTGCGGCGCAGGTAAATTTTACATATATTTTAAGAAAGTAATGAATATATCATATTGAAATTGTAGGCCATCTGGGTAATGATTTTACGATTTATGGGTGACATGGCCGAAGCAAAATATGATGACGACGAAACTGAGTTGGGCGAACGCAAATTCGGCACAATCAAGTCCAGTGTCATGCAACGTCTGACAGTCAATCTCTCCAAAAGTGTTGTTCAAAGTCAGGACTTCAAGGATGCACTGACCTCGTTGGGTGAAACCGATCATCAGCGCTTGATACGCAAGACTTTAAAGCGCAAAACTAAATTACCCGAAGTCCTGCGTAAAGTATTGGACAATAGTGACGAAATCGAATACTATCAGCAGGTTTTGAATGCGCGCAGTAGCAATTTGGATAAGCTTCATTTCATTATTGGTCACGGCATACTGAGGCCCAATTTGAGGTACTTCAATATAAGATATAATACATTTCTATTTGTACTTACTTATTACTTGTAGGGATGAAATACTGGCGCAGATCTGCAAGCAGTTGACAAACAATCCATATCGCACTTCGTTTGCCAAAGGCTGGATTTTGCTATCGCTCTGTTTGGGTTGCTTTTCGCCCAGTACCCGCTTTGAGAATTACTTGCGATGCTTTATTCGCAGTGGACCACAACTTTATGCGCCATACTGTGAAAATCGTTTAAATCGCACACTTAAGGTAGGCTTAATCAAAATTGTTTTATATAATATTAAAATAATCTGCGATTGCTTTGTAGAATGGGTCGCGAACACAACCGCCCTCATGGCTGGAACTACAAGCAACCCGCAATAAAACTCCAATTACTTTGAATATCTGCTTGACTGACGGCAACATAAAGAAGCTGCAAGTGGATTCGGCATCTACGGCTGAGGAAGCTATACACCAATTGGCGGAAAATATGGGCCTGTTGGACCACTTTGGTTTTTCCATTGTCATCTCGTTGTATGACAAAATCATGTCGGTGGGTAATGGACGTGAGCACATACTCGATGTAATTTCCAACTGTGAGCAATATGCAAAGGAACAGGGCCAAAATGAACGTAAGGCGCCATGGAAACTGTTTTTGCGAAAGGAAATGTTTGCCACATGGCATGACCCGGCACAGGATCAACTGGCAACGCATTTGATTTATAAGCAGGTAGATAAAAGGAAATATTTTGTTAAATAAAATTGGTTGTATGAATTATAATTGCAGATCACGTTTGGACTTAACCACGGTGAGTATCGCTGCCGTTCGGAAAGAGATATTGCAATGATTTGTGCACTGCAGTACTATGCGGAATATGGTGCAGACATGGACTCCATTGTAAGAATTGTTGCATTTAACTTCTTTGAGGGCCTGTATTTAACTTTAAACGAATTTAACAGATTCTACGCAAACTGATACCGGACTATGTACCAAAGGATCTGTTAGCTATAGGTGAAAAGGCTATAAATACGTGGGAGCTGCTTATAACAGAAGTATTCCGCAGCAATGACTATGTAAAGAAACGCTCACCGCGGCAACAAGCCAAAGAGGATATCTGCCTTTTTGCGAAAATAACCTGGCCCATGTTGTTTTCACGTTTCTTCGAAGCGGTACGCACCGCCGGTCCAAAGCTTATCCACGATAATATTGTTATTGCGGTTAACTCGACGGGCGTCTACTATATAGATGAAACCGAGCAGGTCTTAGCCGAACTAGCCTATGTCGAGATATCCGCTGTTTATGCTGAATCGCATGAAAACTCCAACATTGACCAGTTGCACATTAATACCGTGCAAAAGGAAGATTTCACGTTCAAGTGTTACGAGTCGCAAGATGTTGCAGATTTAATCAATTATATGATAAAAAATCTCAAACTACGCTCGAAATTTGGTTTAGCCGTGCAAGATTATAAACCAACTGAAGCTGTGGCTGAAGATCATTTATTCTTATTGAACGGCGATTTGGTGCAGTTCGAAACTGGAGTCACTGGAGCGACGGTGCTCGATATGAAAAATCGTTGGGCACGTGGTTCGTGCAACGGCGAGAATGGCGAGTTTCCAACTGAGGCGGTGCAAGTCTTAGCGACTCTGACCAAACCAACGCAAAAAGTCGTACAGATCTATAAGGATAGTGTTGAAAAGGCTTCAGCTAAGAATTACAAATCGACGAAGTATAATACCATACAAAGACAACGCATGCACACATTGAAGAAATTCGCCGAGGAGCACTTTAGATCGGTCATAGTGTAAGTATTTTAAATACACGTAAAATATGTTTAAAAATTACTTACTATATTATCTTACAGCTCAGGTAGATCTTCTCACATGCAATCGGCAAAAACTCAAACTGAGGAAATCTGGCGTCACTCGCGAGATTTGCTAAAGGCGCCCTTGTTAAAGCAACTCCAGCATGATCATGATCATTTCGATAAATCCGTTGCAATGTTTTATAATCTGCTTAAGGTATTTAATAATTAATATTATTAAAAACAATTTTAATAAATAAATGAATGTCTGCAGTATATGGGCGATATACCACGCGGCAAGCTGGCGGTTAATACTGATCTTATATTCGAGCCGGCTCTTGAGCACGAAAACTTACGCGATGAATTTTATTGTCAGCTAATGAAACAATTGACCGATAATCGTGTGCAACATAGCGAGGAACGTGGTTGGGACTTGATGTATTTGGCTACTGGTGTTATGTTTCCGACACCGCAAGTAATGAAAGAACTTACCGAATTCTTGCGAACGAGAACACATGTCTTAGCCGTGGAGTCATTGAAACGCGTTCGACGCACATTGGTCAATGGACAACGCAAACATCCACCATATGCCATCGAAGTCGAAGGCATTCAACACCGCTGCATGCACATCTATCATAAGGTAATACATTATTAAGAGCTCTTAATAATAATATAAAATATTATAATTTTAGATTTATTTTCCTGACAATACCGTGGAGGCCTTTGAAATTGAATCATTTACGCATGGCTCGGATTTGGTTGAAACTGTTGCAACGCGTTTGGACTTGAAGTCTCACGAGGGCTTTAGTCTTTTTGTAAAAATCGGTGATCGTGTCTTTTCGATACCGGAAAATGAATTTGTCTTCGACTTCATAAGCGAACTTATGCAATGGATTAAACAGAATGTTCCTACACGCACTGCATCTGTCCAGATCAATTGTCAGTATCAAATGTATTTCATGAAAAAACTCTGGCTGAATATTGCACCGGGCAGAGATCAAAATGCTGATATAATTTTTCACTATCCGCAAGAGTTACCAAAGTATTTGAATGGTTACTACAAAGTCGACAAGGAGTTGGCCATTAAATTGGCGTCTTTAATATATCTCGTAGACTACGGCATGTCGTTGATTCCGATGCAAAAGATTCATGAGATACTGCCACACTTAGTGCCAGAGGATGTATTACCATTGATGAAGTCTCACAATTGGAAAAGTCAAATAATGAATAATCTCAAGAACCTGAGCGACTTGAACTTAGGGGAAGTTCAGGCAAAGGAAAGTTTTCTGGAGCACATAGCCCAACAACAAACATTCGGTTCAACATTCTTTGTGGTGAAACAGGCAAACGATCAGAATTTGCCCGAAACTATATTGATAGCAATCAATCGTAATGGCTTTCATATAATCCATCCCGACAGTAAGGTAAAGTACAAATTTATTAACAAGATAAAACAAAATAAATCCAATAAATCGCGTTTTAGAACATTTTACAATCCTTTGACTATACGGAGTTGAGTTTTTGGAGTTCGGGCAACACCTACTTTCATGTGCGTTTTGGAAACATGATTGGCGCTTCCAAATTGCTTTGCAGCACCACTCAAGGATACAAAATCGATGATTTACTCTCGTCATATATTAAATATTACAATTCAAAGTAATAACACATTGAACATTTATTTAACGAATAATAAAGATTAGAGATAGCCAAGCTGCTTTGTTTTGTCAACTAAGGCCAACATGCCCGCCATTAACTCCTCGCAATTGGGTAGGATTTGCACTGGTGGCAGAACGAAACCAAAGCGACCCTTGTCGCGGTACTCAATAGTGTAGCCGACTTTAATGTCCAATTCATTGAATACCCAGTCCACAGTTGAACCCGATGCAACATCTGGAAACGAATGTTATAAAGATTAAATTTGCAAGAGATATACAAGCGAACTAAATCTTACATAAAACAGTCGATGTGGAACCATAAGTGTACTGGGTCTTATAGGGTAAGCTGCTGATTGCAGTTGCGAAGGCCGCACCAATCTCCAAAAGATCATCGTAATTTTCGGGCTTCTCCGTAGTTGTGTGACCGTAAGGAGAGAGCAAATATTGACCATACGAGTGAAAGGAGAGATACACATTGATTTTATCCTTAATACTGGTAACATATTCGGACAAAGCTTTAGCTTCTGGTTCGGAGAATGGTACTGGACCGGCAAATGTTTCCGAACAAGGATTACTCGATGCACCATTGTTTGCCATCCAATGCGAATCAAAGTTACGATTCGCATCGGTGCCAATACAGTCGCTAGTTGCAACGGGCTGACGAGTTTTGCGCCACATTCGATCCTATTGATTATAATTTAAAAGTTAAATAAGCGAAAAATATTTATACAAAATATTGTGGTTATTCACTCTTTGATGGGAGTAGACAAATCCATCAACGTTGTAGACCGGAACGATATACCAGTCATAGTTTTGGGCCAAATTTTTGACATCATTGTTATCGGAAGTTAGCAACTGATTAATGAACCACGTTGCCGTAGCTGAAGTTATCCATTCGCGTGCATGTATATTAGACTCAATAAATATGCCCGGATTGCCGGCCTTGTATGAGATCTTAATGCCGCGAATGGTACGACCTTCAAAAGATCGACCCACAGTGAAACCTTCCGTTACGGCTGGATGAGCAGCAAGAATGCCATCTAGCCAAGCCTCGATTTCATGCAATTGATGGTAGCGCGTCCAGTCGAACTTATCGCTAGCGTCGCTGGAAACGTTTGTAATCTGCTCCTCATCGATAAGCCTAAAACCAAATATTGTATTTCCAGTCAACTTGAAATATTTAACATGAACTGCTTTTGCGACAATTAACCACAACTTTATATGGTTTATGGTGTCATAAATGGATAAGCGAGTCGAAATTCTTGTGGAAATCAAATATTATATACAAATATTATTTTTTTCAAAACTTACTCTTGGACATTTGGTATTATTAATTCCGTTTCCAATCCATAGATATTTAAAAGCTTCACATAATTCTTAACTTCATCGGGCCTGACCATAATATGAACTTCCTTCGACACTTCGTCATATTCTTTCCAAATGTTGTACTACAAAAACCATTTCGAGTTAGTGTGAGTTTTTTTTTTTTTTTAATTCCTTTTTTAACTAACCTTATCCGTTAAGTCTTTTATGAATTCGATGACTGCGAAATGCGTTTTGCTCTTAACGTGAACTTTGTAAACGCCATAGTTGTCGTAACGGACTTTTTCACCACCGCTTGGTGCCACTTTAAGCGTTGCCGCACTTACAACAGCCACAAGAGCGGCCAACAACCAGAACAACTTCATTTTGTATGAACACGAAACTACAATTCGACTTTTTTAAAATGTACACTGGTATATATAGTAAAGCAAATGACCATCTAAAGAGTTAACAAATTTATTGACTTCCAGTAAAAGCTTTTTTCTAGAGCTTATAACTGTGAAAAGAAATAATCTTAGCCCATTTTGATTAGATCTTAATTTAGGCTGATAAGAAACATTTCTCATTAGTGTTAGATTTTAATTTATAGATTGACAAGTATTTGCGCCTTCTTGAATAATGCCAGAATCAGCGTTGTTCATTTTAAATCGGTATCAAATCGAATCTTTGATCAAAAAAATCCAATTGAGTAGGACATCTGTTCGTAATGTTTGTTGTAAGCATAATTAATGCTAGTGCTAATTTTAGCCATTTTCTAGATTGATTCTTTACGAGTAATTCAATAAATATGCCCTGATATCGGTTATAAATGCTATCTAAAATTTTTGTCAGACTTTGAAATAGTAAATCTACATTCTATAGTGTGAAAAGTAGCAAAAATGCTATCAAGCCAGGCATTTATTACAAAAAAAAAACATTCCAGTCGAAGTTGCCAGTAGTGACCTGCTCATAATTGAAAAGCTTTTAAAGAATTTGTATTGCCAATTAAATTCAGATAATTGTCATAATTGTACATTTCGACTTAAATGACGATTGAAAAAACCTGTTCATGATTTATGGTCTCATAAATGGATAAGATATTCTTTTCTTGAAGAGTTAATAATATTACTTTTTGGTTTAGTTCTCCTGAAGTTAAAAAAAAAACGAATGGTTCCAGTAATTCTGTTTGGTTGGAAACATATTTATTTATTTAAAATTATAAATAATATAGAATATAAAAAGAATTTGCTAGATAAAAATATCATTCCAAATTTAACCAAATAAACATTTATCTTTTATGATTATGTTAGTACTTAATTGCCAGATAGCCGAGTTTTTCAGCTTCCCTAACAAGCGCCAAAATTCCAGCCATTGTTTCTTCACAATTTGGTATTATATGAATCGGTGGAAGTACAAATCCAAAACGTCCTTGATCACGAAATTCAATAGTGTAGGAAAGTTTAATATCCTGCTCGTTGTAAGCCCAATCGTTGGTAGCACCAGATGCAACATCTTTTGGAAAAAAAAGTTTTAGAACTATTATAGTTTCATCAATATATAATTTTCAAATAGTGGAACATACATAAAGCACCCGCTGAGGAACCATATTTAAATTCTGTTCTATATGGCAATTCCTGGACAGCATCCGCATACGCCTTCGCGACTTGCATCAGATCATCAAAATTGCTGGGTACCTCCTCGGCTGTATGGCCATAAGGTGAAAGCAACAGTTGACTGTATGAATGAAAAGCCAACATAATATTCAACTTATCCTTAATGGACGCGACGTAGTCAGCCAAACCCTTCACTTCGGGTTCAGAGAACGCATGCGGACCGGCATAGTTTTCAGCGCAAGGATCGCTAGACGCACCATTGTTCTCCATCCAGTGTGAGTCGTAATTACGATTGGGATCGGTGCCAATGCACGGCGAAGTTGTTACAGGTTGACGTGTCTTACGCCACAAGCGATCCTTTTCGTGCGTGTAAACGAAACCGTCGACATTAAACACAGGCACAATATACCAGTCAATATTTTCAGCCAACTGACGCACTTCGACATCGTTTGATGTCAACAGTTGATTGATGAACCACGTTGCCGTAGCCGATGTTATCCACTCACGTGCATGTATATTTGACTCAATGAAGATACCGGGATTGCCTGTTTTATAAGAGATCTTAATTCCACGAATATTGCGTCCTTCATAGGATTTTCCAATAGCAAAACTAGTAGCCACTGCTGGGTAATCGGCTAAAATGCTATCCAGCCATATTTCGATGTCGGCCAGAGGATAAAACCGGGACCAACCAAATGCTTCGTGATTATCTAGTTTTTGATAATCTTCTTCTTCATCAATCAGACTAAAGTGCAAGAAAAAAGTAACAGTGGACGTGTAAGTGATATTAACTATTATGTAAGCAATATTTTTATATCACACCTTTGAACATTCGGCATCATTAGATCGATGTTAATGCCGGCGGAACGTGTGAAATTTTGAAAATAATTAACTTCTCCAGGGCTCACCATTAAATGCATTTCATTATCGAGATTTTGCCATACACTAAACTGAAATTGTTAAACTAAATTAATTATATGAAGTTCTTTTGTATATGATCTTACACTTTTACTGTTCCTCGTTAGCGTTTCCAATAAGTTTCTGTGATTTTCATTTCGAAGCGTAATTTTGAATACTTTGTAATTATCATATCTAATTTTGGCTTCTTCATTTGATAGTATTGCCGCTTTGCTCAGAGCTATTAGCGAAAATAGGACGACCACAAGTTTCATCCTAAACGTTTAAAAATTAACCAACGACTGAATTGCCTCAACTTGGTCTTAATTCATAACAACTCTTACAATCTCTAAAATAAAGTAAAGCACTTGTTTTTATTAATTTATGGAACCTGAAGATAATTCAAGCGACATACATACACGTCGATTAAAAGTATTGGAAAGCTTTTTCCGATTAAACATTACAAAAGTAAACAAACAGATTAGTTAAAGGCTTGAATTTTTTACTTAGTTTTTTTTCTATAGATACTTCCCAATCATTAATATTCCAAATAAAAAGAAATTAAAAAAAAACAATGTTATATATTTAAAATTTTTATTGTAAGTAGAATGTCGCAATCGAAATTGAGCTCAAAAAGTCACAATCTTTTGATTTGAAAAAAAGTTTTCTGCGATCTGATGTGCAGTTAAAAAAAAAATGTATTAATGCTTCTTATTTCTTGCATCCCGCGCCGCAGTCTTCGGCTTCGCAGATATCACAAAGTGACGATTTAACTTGGTAGTACTCCGTAGCACGACGTCCAGTATCGTAGTAATCATAAATTGTAACGGAAGCGGGCTTCTGCTTGGCCACGGCATGTGTCTTGGATGCCTCGACGGGCACACATTTGATATCACCCGCTGTCAGACTATCAAAGTAGATTAACACAGTGGAGTCGGAGTTTTTGGTTTCGGTGCGCTTAACACGATCGACTGCTTCAATCTTTCCAAAACTCTCCGCTTCGGCAGTGTAACCAGATGGTAAGGCTACTTCCATAACGGCCATGTTGGACTCTTTCTTGTCAGTAGCCTCGAGTGGCACATATTCGGCGCACACCTCGACAATGAGCGTGGATGGCGGTGTATTGTCTTTGACCGAAG
Source organism: Suillia variegata (assembly GCA_949127995.1). Classification (NCBI taxonomy): domain Eukaryota; kingdom Metazoa; phylum Arthropoda; class Insecta; order Diptera; family Heleomyzidae; genus Suillia; species Suillia variegata. The sequence goes on from OX421844.1 coordinate 9,446,525, forward strand.
TCTTGACTTGGAAACTTGGTTTCTTGTCCTTTTCTGCAAGATTGTAGCGATATGAAAGCTGTACCATTGATGAGCCTTTGCCCTTGGCGGTGAAATCGACTTGACGTGTCGATTTGGGTAGCTAAATGAAATGATTTTTGGATTTGTAACAAGTCAAATAAAGGAATATTACCCAACTTACCACGTGTGTTTGAAGAACCAACGAATTTTCCGGGTTAACTTTGATGTTGCCCTTGTTTTCAGTGCCACCAGTTGACACAAAATCAATGTCCATTTCTCCGGTGCCAGAACCGGTCTTCTCAGCGAATTTAATCAACGCTTGCAAGCCCACGACAGTGTCTTGAGTTGAGGCGAAGCCACCGTTGCTGTTGCGCTGCGAAATGAGCCACTTAATAATGGGCAGAGTACTCTCAGCGGATTCCTTCTCCAGCAGAGCGAGTAACACATACGAAGTGATTTCGACGTCGTTGCTGCGTGGACGATAGTACCAAGAGGGTACATCCGATTTGATTTCCGGTTCCTTGGACCACCATTTGCGATCGTTCTCCTGTTTGGCAACATTTTGCAATTTTGCAAGCACTTTATCTGCCTTCGGATTCTTAGCCATTTGAAGAGCTGAGGCGGCAATGGCAAGCGAATATTGATCGTCAGATTTATCGACACTATCGAGTAGGAACTGCATGCTCTTGTCGATGTTAGTTTGATATTTTGGAATATGTTCCTGTTAAACAAATTAATAGTATTTTTATTTTAAACACCTTTTTTTTTACAAAATCAATTCACTTACCACATTCTCCAAGAAGGCCAACAAAACAAATGCGTTTAAGCCAAGCTCATTTTGATGCGCCGAGTCAAACAGTTTACCATGTTCCGGAAAGCTGCCACTTTCGGTTTGTTTCGAAGCCAAAAAGTCCAGACCTTCTACAATAACTTTGGGATCGATGTCGGTAAATTTCGCCGCTTGATGGAACGAGCGTACAACATACGCAGTCAGCCAAGTGCTGCCAGCCCCATCTGATTTTCCGAAAGCACTGTATGAACCGTCATCGTGTTTGTAGGTCAACTCACGTTGATAACCGATTTCCAAAAACTTCTTGGCTTTGTCGACAATTGATGGCATATTTTGATTAATTGCTTCCAAGTACTTAAGTACCAAAATATTCGGCACAAAGTTAACCATATTCTGTTCCCCACAACCGTATGGCATGCGCACCAGTTTATCTAAGTTCTTGATAGTTGGCCCTAGCAGGTCTCCAACAACCGAAAACTCAATGTATTCCGAGTCGGGTACAGCTTCTGCGGGCACATCGACTGTAATTTTCTCACTATGCTCGGACTTGTCTTTTAGGTTAACGAAAATAGCGCGATTCTCGAATTGAGTGACACCCTCGGGTTCGACCTTCAATTTCTGATGAATAGCATCGCCAGCAAGTGGAGTGACAGCGGTGATTTTCAATGTTGTCTCACCAACTTTCTTGGGTCTGATCATGAAAGACACACTCTTACCGGTGTTGGATGGTATGGTCACACGCTTGATGCGCTTCACTTCGTCCAGTGGGTTCTCTTCGACTTCGTTTGTGGCTTCGGTGAATTCATACTCCTTGTCGGTGTTGTCCATGGTCACTTCTGCGTCCAGTGCTTTATCCATGTAGTTAAAAATGATAACTGGGATCGCAATGACTTCGCCTGTATGGAAGTTATATTAAAATATCGCAGTTTAATGTTATTTTTGAGAAATTTTACCTCTCTTGACGGAGTACGGTAAATTAGTCGAAATGAAGAATGGCTGGAATACTTGAATCTTGGTTGGATTTTCAGTCAAAGCAAAACCCGTCTTTGGGTTCACCGAAAATCCGGTGATGACCCATGATGTGATTGTATCAGGAATCTTTTTGGCCAAAGTGAAGCCATCAGCATCAGTGCTAAAGTTAGAATTGATTTTATATATTAGGCAAGTTTGTAAGATTTCATTGGACACATAAAACAAGCTCAAACACAAGAAGCAACATAAAGAAAAAAGCATGTGTGATTAATATGAAAATTGTATGATATAAGATGAGTTAGTATCACATAGAAGCTACATAGCATGCACAGAAGAACATTCAGCAATTAAAGAAAAGTATTTATATATATATATACATGTGGAAACCTCCAGTTTAAGCAAGCTGGATGAAGTTAGATAAATATAGAACTACTTTATTTATTTTAGTAAGGTAGAAAACTGAAGCGAAGGTTATGTATAATCAGAATAGATTTCAAATAAAAGGATTAAGCCTAGAACACTTTTAGGAAATAAAGTTTAAAGAGGCAGAGTAAATCTAACTAATCGCACAGTGAAGTAGTAAATATTTGGTTCCACAAATCAATGGATTACTTTGCTCCGTTCGACCAAATCCAGATATCTCTGAAATCTTTTCGCGCTCTAACTATAATATTCTCAGGCTGTGATTCCTCTTCTTCCGATTTCATTATACCGGAAAGTGGTTTGTGACCCTTCTTCTTATTTTTGATTCTTAAAACTCTTTCTAAATTTTAAAAACAAAAATAATGGAAACAAAAAAATTGTGTTCATGAATTTTAGTTTATGTTAAGAAATGTTTGTACCTGAGTATGATCAAAGTTATTGTTCTAAATTTTGTTAGCACAGATTTTTTTAAAAAGTGAAAAAAAAATCGTTTTAAGACTTCTTTACATGTTATTAAGGAAAATCCAGTTTTCTGGAAATTCTTTTCGTATTTGCGGACTAGGTTGCGATTCTTCTGATAAAGGTTGTGATTCTTCTGATTCGGTAGGTGAAGAAGTGCTTTCAAAAAAAGAATAGGATTCCGTTTCACTAATTCCCCATCCATATGCGAGTGAAGTATAGTAAATCTCTTCTGTAAAGGCGAGAGTGGTAGAGTATATCTCGTCTGTAAATTTATCCAAAGTTCAAAATTAACGTTCAGGGAAATCTTTTGTTATACTAGAGAACTATTTTTGACATGCTTTATTTACGCTAGATAGATCGATTTAGGAAGTGGAATAAAAAGTCAATGTTGACTTAAGGCATGACCTTTAAAATTAGTAAGGTACTGTAAAAAAAAATATAAAATAAACAAAACATAAAGTAAAGTAAAGTAAAACTTCGTTAGGGCGAACAAACACAAAAAACTTTAAATTTCGAAATAGCAATCATACAAATTTTCACTAATTTCACTAAACATCCAAAGTTCCACAAACTCGCGACGAACTTTCAAAACGGCTTCCTCCGATGTTGTTGCTGTTGTTGCAGTTGTTGTTGGTCCAAAAGTTGTGGTAACGTATGGCCTATTGGTCGTAGTAGTTGTAGTTCTATGACCAGAAGCGCCCATTATCGGAATGAAGCCTGAGTTGGTCGACACAGGCTTCATTAAAATTCTCACTTAATTTTCGCGAAGAGAAAAAGAATAACAGAAAATATTTGGAAAACCTTAAATTTGTATGCTATGTATAACTGGACATATGAAAACAATGTGTCTTAAACAAAAGGGCGTACGTACAGAAAACCAACTTAGTTGCGATACCAAATTCCCAATGCAAAAATGTTATTGAAACTCTTGCACACATATATAAATTATATAACACCAAAAAAAGAAGAAGAAAAGAAAAAAGAAAAGAAAAACGTTATATTTTACTTTGCCACATTTTGGAAAAGCCAATTTTCTGGAAACTCTTTGCGTATTTGCGGTGGTTCTACAACAGGTCCTGGTGATCCGCCACCAAAAGAACTACCGATACTGGTCGTTTGTAGCACTGCTCCGGCGCCTGCAACACCAAAACTAGCAAAGGCCAATGGAGCGCCAACGCTGAGTGCGTACACGGGCATTAAATTATAATCTGGACAAAAGTAGATTGACGGTTTAAAATAGTTTTCGATTTTGTATGTGGTCAAAAGAAGTAAAGAAGAATTTTAAATTAAATATTTGTACTGCGAAGTATAAGTTCCATTGGATTGGAAAAATATCTTTTGGATGTTTGCACTATTCTGTTGTTGTTGGTACTGTTGTTATACGGTAAATTTATAACTATACTTTGGTTATCAATGACAATCAATAAATGAAAATCTCGGATGAAAACTACAAAATCGAAAATTTTAAGGAACAGACAAGAATTTTTATTTAAACAAATTATAACTCTAAATATTTAGAAATTTAATTTTCCAAAAATTTTTGATAAATCATTTAAAATTGGTTAGTTTAATGTTCACAAATAATTATCCACAAAATTAAGAACCAACAAAATAAAAAAATTAATTACGATATCATTTGTTGGTTATTGGTTCCTAAATTTCAGATCTTTTGACTAACCAAATGATTGATAGCAAATGAAAATGTTCCTCTGAGATATTTTAATAAAAACGAAAATCACAAAATATTATTAATACCATAACAAATAAGTTAGACTAAACAATACGATGAGAAAACAAAAACAAAAAAATAATACTCTATGTTGTTATATATCCAAGATTCCACAAACTCTTTTGTATGTCGGGTGTGATTATTTTCACGCTTCGATTAGGCGGTGTATCAAGAATAGGTCTGAAAGTATTCCTACTTCTATCGGGGAAAAAATAGGTAATGAATAATCCTCATTTCGAAATCGGTGATGAGATAATGAAAACATCGTTAGGTCCCTGCCATAAAAAAATTGGAGGAAGAAATACAAAAAGTCAAAAACAAAAAACAAAAACAGAAGAAGCAAATGAGAAAACTTCAAAGAAAACGATTCAAGAAAATAAGAGATAAAGGAATTAGTAATCATTTTTGTAATGCAAAGCTTTGTAAATAATGTGAGTATGTGGAGTCAGGAGGTCGTGGTGAAAACTTGTTGCCTTCGCCAATGATCCATAGCCAAGGTCAGAAAGGCTAAGTTATGCTCAAAGCCGTTCTTCCTTAAAGTATGCTTCATTTAAAAGCGCACTTTATTGAAATCTTAAACTGCAAAGCGAAGTAGTCGAGCGTAGAACCAAAGACAGAAATATTTGCATTGCGGGAAGCTAAGTGTTCTTTTTTTTTTTTGTAATTTACATCTCAGCATCCAAGCACATCCATGCCGTTAAATAGTCGGTACGACTTGGTGGATTGACTGGCCTTGAGTGTAGAAACTCCGCAAAGTATTCGACTTCTAAAAGTCCCTCTTCTTCCAATTCTATTTCCGACTGAATAACGTCGAGATCGTGAAAGATCAATTCTTCCTCGGGAATCGGAGCCGGTGTTATGTAGAAAAATTCAAAATCTTAACATTCAAGACGAAAAAATTAAGAATTTATTATTCACGAATTTAATTAAGAATTTGTTAAGAGATCTTTCAAATTATACAAGTCGTATATACCTATGATATATATTTAAATCTTTTGTTATTGACGAACTACGAATACTTTTAATAAAAAAAATCGCAGAACCAAAACTGTTCAGAAGATGCCGAACATAATTGTTAGCTTGCCTTAAATGTAGTCTAGTTTAGCAGAAGTTAGATACGATTATTCGTAGATAGATATACGAGTACTCGTTTTATCTAAAATAGTCTGTCAGATTTTTATAAAATTTAAATTTAATAATTTACAGATATTTTACGCTTATCATGTCTGTTAATCAATAAACGTGGTATAAACGCTCTGTGACTGCATCTCGTATATAAAAAAGAACAAATGGATACTCAACTTAGTTATAAAACTAGGAATACTTTTGAAAAATTACCGAACTAAGGGACGCTGATTCTAAGTCGGGGCCTGGGGTTACCCATCATGCATCATCGAATAGAAACCGTCTTCTATTCGGTTCTCTAAAATATATTTATTACTGATACTTTTGCGTGCTGTAGACTGTGTAATATCATCTGGGAGTGTCGGTACAAACATTTAAACTTCTTTAACAAAAAAAATGTATATACATATAATAGATTGTACGTAGTGACGAGTGTTAACTACTAAATAAGATACTCGTATGTATGTGCGTATACCCAAGCATGAAAAGGTGAACAAATTTTGAAAGTTAAGCCAAATTTTGTGTACTTTTACGTTTTATGATTGCAGAACATCCAAATATCACTGAAGTCTCGTCGTATTTTAATGTCACTGAGATTGTCACCAGCATTGCTTGATGCTATAAAGTCTTCCCTGTGAGTGACCTCTATAAATACACCACTATCTAAATCGTATATTCCTAAAAGAGATTTTATTCAAAAAAAAAACAAATAAACTCGGTATTAAAACTTATTTGAATGGGTGAATGGGTACAAATACTCATACAAATGTGCTTGTTTAACACTTAACCAACAATTATATAACAATTTTTTTCACAACATGAATGACGTCGGTATGTTTAACTTATGATAGTGAAATGGATTTTTCGAGATGTCAAAAGTTAAGTGAGAAGAAATATTACTGTAAGTCGGTAAAAATCCAATTTTCCACAAATTGTTTTCGTATTTTTGGTGCTCTATTTAAAACGACGTCATGTGTCTTTTTTGGTGTAGAAGTTATCGCTTTTTCAGCTGATTTTTTATCCTCAGATAAAGCTGGTCTTTTATCCTCAAATAAGTATGAAATTAAGTCATCTAATTCAGGTTGATGTACTTGTATATATTCTAAAGAATAAACAAAAAATGGATTATGACATCAATTTTTGGCTTTTGGTTAAAGAATTTAAATTAAAATTGTTAATTAGAAGTTTGATTTTAAGTCAAATTGTGAGCCTAATCAGAAATGCATTGATTTATCGAGATAAAACATTAATTGACCAACACTTAACAACAATAATATAATATATCGTGACAAAATTCTTGAGACTAGACAACACGACAAGAACAAATTATAATGACGTAATATTACTATAAGTCGGAATGTATCCAAGTTTCCGAAAAATCTTCTCGTATTTTTGGTGCAACAATTGCTCCGACGGGTCTGCGCTGTACCTTTGTAGAAACGTGAAGACTATGTGAAATTCTATTATCAGAAACTGCATCTACAAACCGGCGTTCATCAACTGAAGGACCACCGAGGATGCGATCTATTGCAGGTTCATAATCATCTAATACAAATGCTAAAAGTAATTTAAGAAAATTAATTGCAAAGAAGATTATAGAAGACATGAAAAATTGGTGTTCATTGCGGAAAGACTGTAAACCCATTTTGAGATTGTCACCAGCAATGTTTACTGGTGATAAAGCTTTCGGTGTGAGTGACGGCTATTAATACAAAACTATCTATTTAAATCGTATAGTGAGAGATATTTAAAAAAAAACCAGCTGAACTTGAATGAAAGGTACAAATACAAATGTGCATATAAGATACAAATCCAACAATAACATAACAACATTTATACACCACGAATGCAATATTTGTATGCTCATACTTGTCCGTGTTTACAAAAAACCAATTTTCATTGAACTGTCGACGTATTTCAGGAAATTGAAATGGGTTTATCGAGTTGTCAGGTATTGAATGGAAAGAAAGAGATGTAACTTTAAGCCCGGTTGCCTCAAAGAAATCATCTATTAACGGCACCAGTAGCAATTTGAGACCTGATAATAAATGTTCAAATGAGTTACTATACAAAGTCACTTACAGCTAATAGATTCAGTTATATACGTGTGCTTTGTGGAAATCGATAATGTGTACATGAGAATTATAAAAATGATATATACAGATATCTTAAATACAATATTATATAACACATGAATTTTCCATGAAGACCCAACACCCAGACTTTTAAAACAAATTACTTTTCATTTTGAAGGAATATCCAATTTTCGGGAAATTCTTTACGAATAGTTGGTGCCACGGTAGGAAGAGGATTTGGTGCACTCATTGGTAGCATTGGTGCAGGTGGTCCAGGTTGGCCCGGTGGTCCCGGTGGTGCAGGTCTAGCCGACAAACTAAGTGGAACTATTCCTACGCCTGGTCGTGCAAAATATAGTGGCAATGGTCGAGGAGCTTAAAATTATAAAAGTTTATTTGTCACCAAATCCTACTCACATCAATGAATTAATTTCTCAACTTAAATACTTCATCAAATAATAAGGTTTCATGTTTCGGGACGATCATTTGTCATTTGACAATCTATGCTTTGGGTTTGAAGATTGTCTGAGTCAAATTACCCAATGTTGGGATTTATCCAAGTTTCTAAGAATTCTCAACGTATTCTTGGGTAAAACGATTTAAAATGCGGAGGAACAGGCGTGCTGTGTAGCTTTTGTTCCGAGTCTTAATATTCTCCTGAAGATAAGTATGAAAATCGCTACTACCAATTCCATTTGGATCTTCTTTGAAGAAGTATTTTCTAGGAGTACATTCTAAAATGTTTCAAATTTGTATACAACCTCAGATTTTATATATTTTTATATCTATGTATAAGTAAATATTTACCTTAACCAACCTCTTACTAAAAACAGAATTAGAAAAAAGATAATAAAATAATATTAAATGCATCTGAAAGTCGACATCGTATATCAATCGAAGTCGCTAGAAATTATGATCGGTAAATGAAGAATAATTTTTTATATTATTTAAGCAAGAGTGAAGAATCCAACTACCAGACAGTTAACAGAGAATGAAAGACGATTGATTTGAAGACCGTAAAAATTCCAAGTTACTTTTCATTTTGATGAAATATCCAATTTTCAGGAAATTCTTTTCTTATAGTTGGTGCCGCAGTAGGAGTTAGATTTGGAGTACCTGTTGTGGATGTTATAAATTCCATTGCTCCAAGTCTATTAAATAACGCTGCGTCTGTTGTAAATATTCCTCTATTTGGAGGCACCGTCGTAATTGGCCCAAACCGAGAAACTTCAAAATATTACAATTTAGTGGGTCATAAAGTACCAGATTAGAAAGGCGAAATAAAAATTCGGGCTGGTCAAAAAAAGATGATATTGATCCTATATAACAAATTGTGTACACCATAAATTTACGATTGCACTTTATCAACTTTTTCATTGAGTATTTTAAACGATTTCAGGAGTCAAGAAAAAGTTTCAAACTTGAAACCCAGCTTACCAATATTTAAATGAATTACCTTTTAAAACTATTTCAATAAAGTAGATTTAAATATTTTTAATTTGATTTGCAATTGAAAATCAAAATTTTATATGAGTCGATTTGTATTTGAATTTAAATATATAAGCAAATTTATAATGAATATTGCGGAGAGATCCAACACCCAGACCCTTATCGAAATAGAAAAGCGTTTGAGTCTAAAATCATAAAATATGCGAATTACTTTTCATTTTGAAGGAATATCCAATTTTCAGGGAATTCTTTACGAATAGCTGGCGGCGCAATTGGAGCTGGACTTGGGGCACCTGCGAAGGCAACTTTATTTAATTCTAGAACCATGGGTGGTCCAGGTCTAGCAAGCAAACTAAGCGGTGTTGGCACAGGTCGACGAACGTAGAGGGGCAATGGAGGCAAAGCTTAAAAGTAATACAGTTGAATAAGTCATTTATCAGTTTATCAGCATTTTAAATTGTAACTAAATAATAAAAATTTTTGTAGAAATTTTTGCTTATATTTAAATCTGAAATCATTGAGAAAAATAGTTAAAATTATAGAAATAGTTGAACTGCTAAAGCTATCCTTCCTCAGCATCAACACACAGCCATGATGTAAAATATAGAATATAAAGTCTACTGTTTGCTGGACTACACCCGAGTGCCTCGATTTTTTAAAGACTTCTTTTATCTTTCGATTAAATATTGTCTAAATTATCGATATTAACATAGACATTTCAGAATTTATTGCACTTAGTAGAAGGTTTTTTAGAATTCTTAGTAAGGGATCAGGTGGGGACTATTCTCAACTAAATTGACAAATCAAAAAACGGGATTTTTTCAAAATCTAATTTATGAGTTTATGATTTAAAGTGCCTCATTTAGGCTATCTAATATCCAATCTTAATAAAGAGTGGTTTCAAAAATAAACGATTTTCATATCGTATACAAATTGTGGTTATTTTTTGTTAATATTGTATATTAAAGCAATTATAAAAAAAAAATAAAAATATGTTTTCAACAAATTACAATTAGAAATAATAAAACTAAATCCATTGCACCCAGCTATAATACCTCTAGCTATAGGAAAACTTCAACTATGTGTAGGTATTATTGACAATATTATTGACAACAGTTACAATTGATAAACCGAAGCACGGCAACTACAGACAAATCGTTTACATTACACATTGTTAAAATTGTTTACTATTTACTAATGGCAGGACTACAATTCTTAGTTGAACTGGAGGATTAACACATCATGCAGTACCGATTAGAATCTATTTAAATAACCATTAATTTTAATTACTTTGCGAGATTATAAAAAATCCAATTTTCATCGAAATCTTTGCGTATTGCCGTCGGCTGTGGGAATGCGTTTGAAAGTGTCGATACAAACTTTTCATCCTTAACAGAAGCTATATAATCGGAATCAAGATCAGCTGAGAAAGCAAGTGGAATAAGTTCATTCATATCCTCGGAGTCATCCCAGATGCGTGCAACATCATTATCAACTAAATAAAACAAAAATTAAGGAAAACATTTTGAACATGGTGGTGAGTTGTTTTGGAGAGCTAAGAACACTTTAGAATAATTTGGATACGCGTGTGCCCAAGCTTGAATATGTTCGTATTTATATTAATGCCATATCGATTTCAACCAGCTGTGCGGTATTGGCTCGTGCCTTTCCGTGATTAAGGAAACCACAGACGACATATTTAAAAAGGATATGTTTTAAAAATTTACAGGATTTAAATATGTATACAGGTTATTTACTTGTATATAAAAAAATATGTGGTCGATCGAGCAAAGACAGACACTTAAACTGGAGACCATACAACATCAAATAACTTTCAAATTTTAAGAACTATTATTTTAAATTTTTAAAAAACTCTTTAGTTGATGTCACCCTTCGAGGTGGACTTCAAGAACCTGCTTGAGACGTCTACACTTAATTCCTGAGATTCGTCATTCCCAGCAAACAATCACAATAAAATTAATCGACACTTCCTTAAACAAATATTAGGTATCATGCTAGTCGTAATACTATTAAGGACAATCATTCCATAGCATTCTTGTGGGAAGAGGAATCTACATATGTATGTATGCATTTAAGTAGTAGTTTTTTTATACCCACAACTACAATAGTTTGAAAAACATTGTTAAAGGAGCCAATTGGTATGTGTTAATTCGAAAGTCATGTATTCCAATGAAAGTGATGTACATTTTCAAAGTTATATAAACGAACTTCTCTCTATCGTTGGTACGAGTATTCAAATTATTGAAAATCCACGTTTCTGAGAAATCTTGTCGTATTCGTTGTGGTGTATTAACTGGGTTAACTGGGCTACTTATGGGGCTTGGAACTCTGGGTGGCTGAAAGGAATTTCGTTGTGGAGAAATGCTAGCAAAACTTGTTCGCATAAAATCGTCTTCATTATGTCTCGTTCTCGTTCTAGGTAAAACTCTTCCTCTTAATAAAAGCGCTTAAAATGAAAGAAATTCTTGTCATATCTTAAAAAAAAATTTAAAATATAAAAAACTCATTTCAGCTTTGGGTACTCCTTTACGAATTAGTTTTGTTCGGTGAAAGGAAATATTAAAAAAAAGTAAAACTTGCTTAAGCAAACTAAATACAAAAAACTATTTATAATTTTAAAATAGCGAATCATAAAAATGTTCCTTAATATCCGCTGTACCTGAAAGGGTTAAATTGTCATTGTCATTTGCAAGGGGACACAAATTTGTAAGCTGTAATTGGACATATGTGGACAATGTGTTTTATACAAAAAGTTGTGAGGACAAAATTACAAAGTTTGTGATGCCAAATCCCAAATGCGTAAATAACAACAATACATATATACATTAAACAACATTAAGTAACACCGAACGAATTGTATTTTACTCTTCAACATTTTGGAAAAGCCAATTTTCTGGAAACTCTTTGCGTATTTGCGGTGGTTCTACTGCTGCTGGTCTTAAACTAAAACCAGGACCCATTGCACCAGGAGCCATTGCACCAGGACGAACTGATCCTATTCCACTAGCACCAGCACCACTCCAGGCTGATGGTGCTCCGGCGCCGACGCCGCCACCGACTCCAAAATAGTACCTGTGCACAAAACGATTTGCTGGGCAGGGAAAGATTTAATTTTTTTTTAGTTTGTGTGTAAAAGTCGTGTACATTCCATTGAAATGGAAAAACAAAACTCCTTCACTTAAATTGTCTACACTAGTTGAGAAAATTCCTCGATATGTATGAAAATGCTCGATGTTAGTTTTATCTCAACGTGAAATTTATAAATAAATGAAACAATTTTTGAGACATAGTCTCAAAAATTTTTCCTAAAATCATCAGGTAGTTATATATATATATATATAAATCCGTCTTAAATGATGTCATTTAAGTAGACACATAATACAAATTTTAAACTGAATATAAAGTATACATAGACAAATATTATTAAGTAAATATAAATTGTCCCAAACTTGAATTAATTTTAAGTCAAATGCTTTTTCCGAGTTATTAAGGTGAAACTGAAATTGGAAATTGAAAATTGACAACCAACACACTTAACAAATTATCACAACAAACTTAGTAAAACTAGACAAAACGACATTTAAAAAAGAAACGGTCATCAAAATGCATTACTATGTATCGGAATATATCCAAGTTTCCAAGAATTCTTTTCGTATTTTCGGTGCGACAATTGCACTGACCGGTCTGCGGTGTACCTTTGTGGATGCATCGTGACGATGTGAAATTCTATCTTCAAATCGGCGATTATAAATTGAAGGACCCCTGAGCATGTAATTTACTTGTGGTACATAATCTAATGCAAAAGTTTGAATTGCTAAAGCTAAACAAAAATTGGAATAATAAATTATACAAAAGCTTTGTTAATAATGTGAGAGTCTAAAAGTCATGGTGAAAAATTTATATTCTCTGTAATCACCCAAAGTTATAGTCAGAAAGGTTAATGTATACTTTAAAGTATAGTAAGTAACTATATCTTAAAGTTTACTCAATTTGCGACTTTGAAAATGAATTTATAGTTATAACTTAAATTCAAAAGCAAGGACTCGGGATTAGAAAAGTAATTGCACGGCTGAAACTAAATGTTGGAACACATTTGTAGGCATGAAATATTCCATGTTTTAGGAACCCTTCAAAAGATATTGGTATGGGTTTTAGAGATGTCAAAAATTGTGGGCAAAATAAAGATCTAAACACATTACTTATCTAACACTATAATATTTTGTAAAGCAGATTTTTTTTTATATTTTCAATTAGCGTAAGATTTAATATCGATATTGTCTTTCAATCGACTTAGTTGAGAAATACGTGATCGGTAGATGTACATTAATTGAATATTTACATATGAATTTTACATGATAGATCCAACAACCAGACAAACATTATTCTAGAGGAGGCTTCGTAAAATGTCGAATTACTTTGCGCTTTGATGGAATATCCAGTTTTCAGGAAATTCTTTACGTATAGTTGGTGCCACCGTTGCAGGTGGACTTGGCGCACCTGCTGCCGACGTTACACTTAATTCTGGTACTGGTGCTCCGGCACTAGCAAGAAAATAAATTGGTTCTGGTCCTGGTATTGGTATTGGAGAATTAAAGTGCAATGGCATAATCGGAGGATCTTAAAAGTAATAATTTTGAAAGTGTCATCAAATACTTCCATCGACACTTCCTATAGCTACCGACACATCTAAATGTTATGTTATGTATCATGCTAGTTGTATACTATTTAGACTAATTATTCTGGAACATTATTTTGGGATAAGGAATATACATATGTATGTATATATATTGAAGTAATGTATTTTTAGTTACTCACTACTAAAATGAAGAAATGGTATCAAATTTGAATTATGTTCGAGAACTTTGTTAAAGGAATCGATTGGAAGGTATTATTTCACGTGTTATGCATTCCAATGAAAGTGATGTGCATTTTCTTAGTTATTTAAACGAACTTCTCTTTGTCGCTGTTGTTAAAATTATTGAAAATCCACGTTTCTGAGAAATCTTGGCGTATTTTGAGTGGCGTATTGACTGGCCTACTTTTAGGATTTAGTAATCTTGGTGCCTGAAAGTAATTTCGTTCTTGTGGTGATATGTCATCAAATTGAGTTTTTATGTCGATGAGATCGTCATCATCATAGCTCGTTCTAAGTGAACCTCTAAACAAAAGCGCTATAAATGAAAAAAGTTCTTATCATAACTTACAAAAAGTTATTTACTTCGGCTAGAGCAAAAAAAAAAAAAAAAAATATTTGCTATCTGCTGGCAATCTGGATTAGTAGGGTATACATGCAAAATCTAAAGATGACCAATACAAAATTTGAAGAGGAAAATCTGTTATAATATTTTGTGCAGTTTAGTATACAGTGAAAAAGTGGTTATCCTCCTTGTTCCGCAACAAATCTAATGGTCAACTTATGCAGCCTAAAGTGTAATTTTCATGACAAACCTATTGAGAGAGGCAAAATGTCTCTGGTACCAAATCCAAGTTTCAGCAAAATCTTTGCGTACATTTTTTGTTTGAACGGTATCAGAAGACTGTGTCGATGATAAATCACTATCGAAGCGATCAATAGAATCAGTCTCGTCACTAATCCTGAAAGCAATGGAATCGTATTCCAGCAACTCATCATCGTATGTAGCTGCTGCAAAGAGTTTAGGTTTGTATGCTGAGGCATTTGAATTTACCATTAAACGAAAGAGTACGATCGAAAAAGTTATTGTATTATTATTAAAATTATTTATTTTTTTTTTGGTTTTATCATTTTGTTAGGCAAAAGTTCTTGGATTTTATTAGACTGTCCATCACCTCTCGTGTGTGTGTATTGGTATTAGTTAAGGTGTATTCATTTAACAGCTTGTTGTGTTATAGGTCTCATGCCAAAACTACAGCTTTCCATTAGCGCTCAAGGAACAAACCTATCAAGAAATTGCCAAATCCAGGTCTCAAAAAAATCTTTGCGAACTTTAGGAGTAACAGTGACCGTGTCGCTTTCGCTTTCGATAGCTTCTTCAAGATCATCTGATTGTACAGTTTCTTCGAAAGCATCATAACTAACAGGTTCATCGTTCAATACACCATCTTCGAGTGCATATGCCGGTGGTATTAGTTCTTGGGAATTTAAATATAGTCAGACGTTGGGTAATGTTCGTGTTTTTTTTTCTTTTTGTTTACTTAGAAACAGTGTAACAACTTATAAAAGTAATAACTTAAGTGTTTTTTTTTGTTGTTGTTGTTGTTATTATTGTTGTGCAAATAAACTTACCATCATTGTAGGGATAGTTAGCATTTGTCAATGTTACCAGTCCGGACATTTGGCCGGGATAACGTCCATAGCCACGCATCCACGGAGTGTTGGTATCGAAATTATTGAGGCTATTTAATATCTGATCTTTGTTGAAGTCGTTGCCGGACTTGAGCAGCAATACACTTTGGTCAACACCCAAGAGACCAACAAAGGATTCCGGATCAGTCTTTATTTTCAGTTTCACATCTTCTCCGGGCTTAGCTTGGGGTTGCGCAGAAATATCAATCTGTTGAAATTAGAGTATATGGTTACTTAACTTTTGAAGCTTTTTTAATCACTATCAGCACTCACAGTATTCTCGAACTCCTTCTCGAATGAGATGGCTTTTTCTTCGAAACGCAAATTGTTGTCAAAGACATAATGCACAAAGATTTTGGCATTGGGAATCATCTCAAAAGTGGGCGTGAACTTAATGGTGTGCGTTTTGCGTTCGTCTGGTACATTGATATGCTCAGTTTTCAAAATGTTACCACGTGCAACAATTGTATATACGAAATATGGTAAAACTTCACTGGATTTGATCTCAACCGATACATCCTTTCCAAGCCTGGGTCTAATAAAAAAAAATGGTTATAGTCAAAATAAAACTAAAGCTATGTATATGACAGTGCTTACTTTTCGGTATTAACAATGATTTTTAACAGTTCTGGAGTCTCAATTGTCGGTGAATACTTGGACAGAGACGAGAGATATGCTGTTGTATCCTGGTATTGACACTTGACCGAATAGAAACTGTTATTCGCCTCGGGTAAAGTAAATTCAAACGTCGCCATGCCGTGTTCGTCCAATTTCGATTCGAATTCGATGGCCCTTTCATCGGGTTTCTCACCCTCAATGTTTCTTTCAAAGCCGCGATAAAAGTAGTTTCGTGGTGGCTCCACAATCAATTTTATCGGATTTTTTATATCCTGCACAGGGGAACCATCCAAATTTTTTACAACAACTTTAAAAGTTACTGGCTTTCCTGGATGATAATTATATGGTGTATCCACACCTTTAATGGAATAACGTTCCACATGTAGGTTCACAGTCGCAGTGGTATTTTGTTTGTTGCCTGTCAGTTCTTCTTCCATTACAGCTAAAATTTTTAAAGGTGGCACATATGACCGATCGGTGGATAGACGTAAATCCTTAGTCATGTCGAATTCCACATGGCCTTTGCCATCAACATCGATAGTTTTTTCTGCCTTCAAGTTATCATCGCTGCTGCCGTAGTAATGATAAGTCGGTTTGATGGAAACGGTTGCCTTGCCCTTAACTCCCTTGCCGTAGGTATATTTAGAACGAACGGTGACTTTAATCACGCCATCGGGTATGGCCACATCACTGGCGGTTTCAATGGCTACATCGAATTTTGGCAGCACATACTTGGCAACTTCAAATGATTTCGTTTCAGGATTTTCTCCCTCGACAACAACTTCCAGCACCCAATTACCAAGCACTGGTTGTTCGGACAATTGAAATTGGCCAGTGTAGACTCCTTTGGTGAGTTCGATGTTCTTCAATTGCTTGATGCGGTTTTGTGCGCCATCCTAAAATAAGAAAAAAAATTAAATCGATACGCTTTAATGTACTCTAATAGCCACTTACGGTTATCAAAATAGTAATGGGCTTCACAATCTTCGCTGGACGTGTATTCTCATCTAAAAATACAACGCGGAATTGCACCAAATCGCCCGGTTTGTAAGTCGCCTTGTCCGTTTGAATAAAAGTTGATGGCTTATAATCGGCATAATTCAGTTTGGTTGAGTTTTCAAAAGTCAGTCCCGACAAACCGACGGCGGTTAGGTTGTAATCACCATCCTTAAGCTTGGGCACATCGAACTCCACATTTGCCGTGGACATTGGCTGGACATCAATTGTTTTCGTTTCATTGTAGGAGGGACCAGTAATGCCAACTTTTATCTGACTTGGACCGTCGGCTTTATGCACCGAAACGGCAACGTTGTACTTGAAGTTTGAACGTATAGTTCCGGGTCCAACAATTGAGTAGAGTCTGGCAAAATAATAAAATTCGTATGTTTTATAAAAATTTTTTTAATGATTATAAATAATTTGAACACAATTAGCCACTGAAGTTTCAAATTACCAAAAAAAATTTCAATTTTAATTTGCATCTGTTTGTACTTAACCGAACAGATGTAAATAGCAAAAAATTACTGTCGTAATTTATACACTGAACCTGCTGATTACTTCATGATATGAGTAATGTGATGCGGCGTTTCACTTTGTTTATTGTGTACCACTAATTCGGCATATCGAGTTTAGGCATTAGTTTGTCTATAATATATTGTAAAGTCGTTAACCCAAATAATTGTGAATACACTTGACAGAAATTGTTTCGATACATGTGGCAAGTCCAAATTAAAATTATAGATAGAAATGTGTTTTCTTTCATCTTTCACTTTGTTTGCAATGAAATGAATCATTGCATGGTAATCTTAATGCATAATGGTGCATTTGTTATTATTGGTGGGACCGGCTTGTTATAAGTAGCAATTGTGTCTCCACTGCGACTGGGTTGTTTCCAGTTTTAGAAAACATTTAAAAAGTTTTTCGAAATTAGAAGTGCACATTTTTCACCATCCATCAACAAAGTCGACAGCTAGCACGATAACCTCAGTTAAGGGTCATCAAACGTGTATTGAAATAGACATTAATCAAGATATATATTTTTTTTTTTAAATCTACATACTTATATGTGCATGTACATACATATTTTGATTTCGAGCTAATCTCTTAGAATACAAAACAAAAACGCTAAAGTGGTTTTGGTTTTAATGGCGGTAGCGATTCTAAAAAGTTATTTTATTGTTTTTAGTGCACTATAGCTTATCTGATTTATGACCTTGACAGTGAGATGTACATTTTTACTGTTTTTTTTTTCCCTAAGGAAACACTTTACAAAACTATTGGTAATAACTCAGATTAAAAATTCATGATTTAAAAATTTTACCTTTTTGTTTTTGGTTTTGTTTAAGACATTTAATTTCAAGTAAACGTTACGTGATAATACACAGTAACTGGAAATATCGCTAGCGTTGTCTGACGTTAATGCGGTTTTTATACGTATCCATGAGTTAACGAGTACTTATGAAGTCAACTAACAACAAATGACTGTCAAGGGAATACCCGTCCGATAATATGTACTATACATATATATGTATATATAAGCAATTGCAATTGCCATTGACTGGCGCTGTTAAATCGCAAAGTAAATAAATTGTGATAAAATTCTGTTTTCTGTATCTTCAACAATTAAAATTATGTACAGCATACTAATATTTAAATTTAGTATTAGTATTATATTTTCTTTTTTTGTTAATTCAATTTATTGCTGAGCTGATAATTTATGCATTATAAAACTTGGATGTGTGTACGTGTGCTTAAAAGAAAAAAATTTAAAAAATTGACACAGTTAAAAAATTAACAATTCAAATTTCTTTCTTATCTGTCGTTGTCAGCAGATGTAGCTCACCTGGGCTATGCCATTTGAGCTTAACGGCATCCAACCAATCAGACAAAATCAATAGTTTATTATTATTTTAAGTAATTAATTCAACAGCGAATACTCGAAAAAAAAAACATATTTTTAGTATAATTAAAATTTCTGCTTTTTTTTTGGGAAAACCGGTATGAGAGAGAGAAAAAAAACTTGCACAATTAGCGATTAAGTGTAAGACTGAACAAATGACTGGTCTTTTTTTTGAACTGTCAATTTGTTTGATTAAATGGGGATTTACTATTTGTTTTAGCACTTAACATTGTATTAAAGCATACTGTGCAATTTAGTAACTCAAAGCATTTAAAAGATAATTAATCCAGAGGATGCGGTTTTAAAATAAAAAATATTATCGGGTAAAGAACAAAACAACATTTCGATATTTTTATCACAAAAACTATTAGTTTAAACTATAAGTAATACTTATCATTTCAATGTGAACTTTAATATGTCAACATGGAACTTATCATTTACAGAATTATTAACTATTCTAGATGCTTTTTCACATTTTATATTTATAGCAGACTAACTGTACTACGTTAAGCATTACTATATACATATATATTTTCATAAGCTTATGAATTCAGATATATGTATATTTCACAATAAATAAAATCACATTTAAAGTTTTCACAAGTTGATTTTAACGCCACTTAAGTTCGTCGATTAATAAGTCAGCTGCTGTTAATTAATGCGATATTGTTCAGTACCAGATAAACAAAGGAAATCATTTAAAAGTTATTTTCTTTCTTGTTTTCCTTTTTTTTATAAAACACATTCACTATAGAAAACTGATAAAATAAATGAATAAATATACTAACCCAGTTCCGTGTGCGAATATCGCAACTTGTAATAAACAAAATGCGAAAAATAAATTTCGCGACATTTTTGTCATTTTAATATAATGACAAAACCAAGAAACACTTTAAAATCACTTTAAAAACACACATACAAACACACTAATTAAAATTTATTTATGTACATATATATTGTGTTTTTTTTTTTTTTTAATTACTTTTCCACTGTCCACTTAATTAAATCACAACTATCCAAAAGCCGACTGATCGCGCTGACAGTTGAACTGCGAATGAGCACTGCCCACAGCTTAACGTTGTATTTTGTTTGTCTCAAGTTCGATTTTAGTTGTACTCTTGTTGGTGTTGTTGTTTTTTTTTTTTGGTTTGTTTGTTTTTGGTTCGATTCTCTATGATCAATGGATGAGTTCGATCTCTCGTTACTATCATTTCTTTAATTTTTGTTGCGGTTGTTGTTGTTTCTGTGGTTGCCTCCTTATCTCACAATAAACTTGTGGCAGAGCGGCGTAAATGAGCATGTTTTCCGTTTTAAAAGCCGGCTTTTGAAGTTATTCAAATGTTGCTCTCAAAAAGTAAGTCATGACGTCATTTGTCGGTAAGCTTCGTCTGAGTCTTGCGTGTGAATCTGTGAATCTCGTCTTCGGTTTGTGTTGTGCTCTCTGTAAGACCTGTTTCTGTTTATCTTTGCAACAAGTCGATGTTTACTTTTTTAATTTACAGTACAATATTTGTATTTGTTTATGCAAAGATTTCTGAGAATAGCGTATCATCTCTTCGTAGAAAGAACTATCTCTCAATCTTGCAGTAGGCTAAACAAAAAAAAGAAGAAAATATTGAAATAAACAACTTTTTAGAGATGGTTCAGCATACACTTTCAAAACTTAATTAACTCATTAACTTAATGTATGTATGTGCATTAATTTGTTTATTGTTTTGTTTAGTTTTTTACTTTTTGGAAATTCCAAATCACATCAACAACGTCACAAAGAGAACAAATCTTTTGAATACAAACGAAAAGTATTAATTTTACAATACATCCAGAAATGTGGTTTTAATAGAAATGAAAATAAAACAATTCATATAATTTTATTCAATAATTATTTATTTTAGTTAACGTTTCGATGCTTTGTTGGTGTTATTTTTATCTCAATTCATAATTTTTTTTCTTTTCGAAGTAATGCGGAAATTAATAAAATTGATATCTTATAAAATGTATCTTATGCAATGTACCTAGAGTAAAACTTTATTTATAAATAATATTAACAAATTTTTGCATACCCAAATAAATAAGTGACATCCTACTATGGTGCGATTCTGTGCCCAGCGATAAAATCTATATTTATAAAAATGTTTGTATATCTTCCAATGTTTTATTTATTTATTTTTTCTTACTTTTTATCTTTGCCTTTCATCAAATTGCGATGAAATTTTGGGGAGTTCAGGTATTCACGTCCAAAATGTTTTGCGTTGAAAAAAATCTGCAACGCCCACCTATTACGCCTACAATTTGTGAAACTAAGGTAAAATGTTTGATTAATTCGCTAATAAAACAAAAAAATATGAAATTCTGAGTTTTTTATGGATACTGTCGGCAACTTCAATAAAAATGGGAGAGGTTGGATCAATTTAACGTCCAAACCTATTTGTAAAGTGGGCGTTGATTTTACGCCCACCACCATAGCTGATGAATTTGATGCACTATATAAGACATACATTTCTATATAAAATTAGTCACGCCCATTTATAGCCTTAATTTTAAAAATTATGTTAAAATATTCGACTATTCACTAATATTGCTCCTAGAAATACTTACCAAAATTGGACATGGTTGGTTCAATTTAACGCCCACCGACGTTACTCAGAATGCCGATGTTCTACATGATGACTAAGAAAACCAAAAACAGTGAGGAGTAATGGGAAGATTCGCATGTTGAGATATTACAATTTGCCACATACACATACAAATATATTTTAATAAAAAGAGGAAAATAATTGACAGTTTATTAATATTTTTTTATTAAAATCAAAGCCCAGGCAACGCCGGGCTCTATAAACTTGTGTTTAATTGTTGTTAATTTTTTATTTAATTTTTTTATAAGAACACAAGTTGTCAAAACATGTTCGATGGGTTTTTACTTTTGAGATGGGATAACCGTGTTGCATTGATAAGCACGACATTGTTTTGTTACTAATACATTTTTTAATGTTTTCTTACTTATTTGTTATGAAAAAAGAAACAAAATTTGTACAGAAACGATTAGAAGATTATTTATTTCAATCACACAAGGAAGACAAAAAAAAAAAAACTTTTAATTGATAGATTTTAGAAGCACACATTTTCTGTACACATAAAACGACAGTTCAAAAAGGTATTTTAAAAATGCTAAAAACTTCAAGAAAAGTTCAATCGATTGCCAATAAATATTTTTGTCCATCATTCAGCACCGAAATTTTATAACCAAGTCCTTTGAAATGCGAATTGTTGACTTTTCATACTTTGCATCCAGCGCCACAATCGTCATCCTCGCAAATATCACATAGCGACGAATGGACCTGGTAGAATTGTATGGCGCGTAGTTTCGTGTCGTAGTAATCGTAAATCTCCACTGCAGCCGGTTTGTGCTTGGCGACCGCATGAGTCCTCGTTGCCTCAACGGGTATACACTTCCGATCACCCAGAGTCAAGCTGTCAAAGTAAATAATCACTTTGGAATCGCCATTCATTGTTTCAACGCGTTTAACTTGATCCACAGATTTTATATTTCCGAAGGTATCTGTATTGGCCGTATAACCAGATGGTAGTGCTACTTCCAGAACCACCATATTGGATTCTTTTTTTGCATTTGTTTCAGTCAAAGCCAAAAAACTGGCGCACACTTCGACCAAAAGTTTCAGTGGAGGAGAATTATCCCTAATAATTGTTTCAACTTGAAAACTTGGCTTCTTGTCAACTTTTGCGAGATTGTAACGATAGGATAATTGAACCACCGCTGAACCATTGCCTTTGGCAGTAAAGTTGACCTGACGCGTAGTTCTAGGCAGCTGAAAATATTATTTAAACGCGAATGAAAACTTATATGACTCAAAGTTCCATTTTCGCATTCCTCGACTTACCACATGTGTTTGAAGTACCAGAGAATTGTCCGAGTTCACTGCGATACTTCCTTTGTTTGCCGTCCCACCACTTGAGACAAAATCCAAATTAATATCTTCAGTACCAGAACCAGTTTTCTCTGCAAACTTAATCAACGCTTGCAGACCCACAACAGTGTCCTGGGTTGATGTGAAGCCACCATTGCTGTTCTGTTGTGCGATGAGCCATTTAACGATAGGCAAAGCATTCTCTGCCGGTTCTCTCTCCAACAGGGCGAGGAGGATATACGAAGTTATTTCGACATCATTACTTTGTGGCTGGTTATTCAAATTTGAATCAACAGATTTAGGATTAGGTTCTTTTGACCACCATTTCTGATCGTTGTCGTTTTTAGCGAAACTTTTTAAATTCACCAAAACTTTCTCAGCCATTGGGTTCTTTGCCAATTGAAGAGCGAAAGCAGCAATTGCCAGAGAATATTGGTCATCGGATTTATCGACGTTATCCACTAAATATCGCATACTTTTGTCTATAGTTTCCTGATACATTGGGAATGTGTCCTATTGAGTAAAAATAGTATTATAATTAATTTAGAAAAATAGATAAATTATACCAGACCTTCTTATTTCTGTTAACTCGCATTCAAACTATTAATACTTACAACATTTTCCAAAAAAGTCAGCATTACGAAAGCATTTAAGCCCAATTCATTTTTATGCGCTCTATCAACGAGTTTACCATACTCCAAGAAATTTCCATTCGTCGACTGTTTTGAAACCAAAAAATCGAATCCCATCTTGATGACTTTTGTATCGATATAAATGTAATCTGACGCTTGTTGAAAGGAACGTACAACATACGCTGTGAGCCAAGTGCTACCAGCGTTATCTGACTTCCCGAATGCACTGAATGAGCCGTCATCGTGTTTGTAGGACAACTCACGTTGATAACCGATTTCCAAAAACTTTTTGGCTTTGTCGACAATTGAAGGCATATATTGATTAATTGCTTCCAAGTACTTAAGTACCAAAATATTCGGCACAAAGTTAACCATATTCTGTTCCCCACAACCATACGGCATGCGCACCAGTTTGTCCAAATTCTTGATAGTTGGTCCAAGCAGGTCTCCAACCACCGAAAACTCAATGTATTCCGAGTCGGGTACAGCTTCTGCGGGCATATCGACTGTAATTTTCTCACTATGCTCGGGCTTGTCTTTTAGGTTAACAAAAATAGCGCGATTCTCGAATTGAGTGACACCCTCGGGTTCGACCTTCAATTTCTGGTGAATAGCATCGCCAGCAAGTGGAGTGACAGCGGTGATTTTCAATGTTGTCTCACCAACTTTCTTGGGTCTGATCATGAAAGTTACACTCTTACCGGTGTTAGATGGTATGTTCACACGCTTGATGCGCTTCACTTCGTCCAGTGGGTTCTCTTCGACTTCGTTTGTGGCTTCAGTGAATTCATACTCCTTGTCGGTGTTGTCCATGGTCACTTCAGCGTCCAGTGCTTTATCCATATAGTTAAAAATGATAACTGGGATCGCAATGACTTCGCCTGTATGGAAGTTATATTAAAATATCGCAGTTTAATGTTATTTTTGAGAAACTTTACCTCTCTTGACGGAGTACGGTAAATTAGTCGAAATGAAGAATGGCTGGAATACTTGAATCTTGGTTGGATTTTCAGTCAAAGCAAAACCCGTCTTTGGGTTCATCGAAAATCCGGTGATGACCCATGAAGTGATTGTGTCAGGAATCTTTTTGGCCAAAGTGAAGCCATCAGCATCAATACTAAATTGTTAAATAGATTTGATTTAAATTTAAAATTTTATTTTCATTAAACAGTTTTTTTACTTGTCAATATTTTGGAAAAACCAACTTTCTGGAAGTTCCATACGAATTTTGGGAGGGACTTTTGGCTCCGATTTAACAAGAGTTGTTCTTTGCTTTTCCGTAATACGAACATATGAACCTCCACCGCCAGTACTTCTATCTCCATTTTCACCAGCTCCATATCTATCACCTCCACCACCACCATATCCACCGTTGTCACCTTGACCGCCTCTATATCCTCCACCAGCTCCACCATTTGCATATGCTATACCTCCTCCACCACTTCTATATGCTAATCTTCCTTGACATTGAGATCTTCCTCCACCTTCGTTGCAAGGAATATTGGGCCGCCATTCATATCGAAATTCAGCAGTAGGCTCTAGGAAGTTAAATATGTGAAACTAATCAAAATGAATTGATTTCTCATGGAATATGAACTTACCCCACGGATAATTTGCATTTGTCAATGTCACAAGCCCAGAAGTTTGCCCCGGGTAAATGCCAGTTCCACTAATCGCTGGTGTTTTCGTTTCAAAACTATCCAAACTCTTAAAAATTTCCATTGAGCTTATGTCGTTTCCGGACTTTAGAGCTATAACGCTCTGGTCGATTCCTATGAGACCAACAAATGATTCCGGATCACTTGTAATCTTAAGCTCAACATTCTCTCCTGGTTTCGCCAGGGTTTGTGTGCTGATATGTAACTGTTTATTAAAAATATGAGTGATAATGACAAAATAGGTGATCATATTTTAAGTACTCGTGACAGAAATAGGAACTTACTGCATTCTCGAATGTCTTCTCAATGGAAACAGTTTTTTCTTGAAATCGCAAGTCGTTGTTGGCGACATAGTAGACAAAGATTTTAATATGAGGAATCATCTCAAAGGTGGGAAAAAATGTTATAGTGTGTGTTTTGGATCCTCCGGGTACAACAACATGTTCTGATTTCATAATATTTCCACGTGCAACAATTGCATAGACAAAATATGGTAATAGTTCACTGGAAACGACGTCCATGGATACATTTTTTCCGATCGTTGGTCTACAAAGGAAACATTTAATTATATGCACAAAAGAATTGTGTATAAAATGTGAATTACTTCTCGGTTTTTAAAACAAGCTTCAGTAGTTCGGTTTTATTTTTTGGCATTAATTTGGACAATGAAGGAAGATATGTTGCAACATCTTGATATTTGGCTTGGACAGTATAATAATGATCATTTTCTTCCGGCACCATGAACTCAAATGTCGTCATTCCATTTCCATCTAATTTCGATACATACTCAAAAGAAGTTAAATTATCGTAAAGATAACGATTTTGTTGTAATTGTAGTGTCACGTGGTGTTTTGTATCTTGTACTGGAGATCCATGGAAATTAATCAAAGCAATTTTGTATTTCAAAGGGTTGCCTGTTTCATAATTTGTGGGCGTATCTATACCAACAATTTTATAAAGTTTTTCGTGCAAATTAATTGTGACGGTCGTATTTTTTTGAACGCCTGTCAGTTCCTCCTCCATAACGGCGAATATTTTCAGTTGTGGCGTCAATAGGTTTTTCAATTTTTGCCTCGAAGTATATTCTCTCAGATCGAATTCCACATAGCCTTTCCCTTCAACATCGACAGTTTTTGTCGCAATTAGATCCGTCCGGCCATAAAGTTTTTCTGCAGTTGTCAGCGATACAGTCGCCTTACCCTTAACAGATTTATTGTATGTGTATTTCGCACTAACAGTAACTTTAATAAAATGGTTTGGTATGGCAACATCCTTTGCAGTTTCAATGGCAACCGTAAATTTGGGCAGAACGTATTTGGCGACTCCAAAATATTTCGTCGCATAGTTTTCTTCCTCGATAATAACTTCGATAATCCAATTACCGAGTACTGGCTGCTCAGACAGTTGAAACTTTCCGGTGTAAACTCCTTTAGTTAACTTGATGTCCTGCAGTTGCTTAATCAGATTTTGTGCACCATCCTTAAAGGGTTAAAATAAATTAATGCGCTATGAGTTTATTAGGTTTTCATGTGACCTTTCTTACTTTAATTAATATTTTTATAGGTTTATCCAAATGCGCCGGACGTGTGTTCTCGTCCAAGAACAGAACACGAAACTGCACCAAGTCGCTCGGTTTGTAGGTGGCCTTGTCCGTTTGTATAAACACCGACGGTTTATAATCGCCATAATTCAAAGTTGTTGAGTTCTCAAAAATCACGCCCGATAGTCCGACTGCGGTTAACTTGTAAAGACCTTCCTTCAACTGTGGCACATTGAATTGCACATTTTCTGTGGACATTGGCTGGACATCGACAGTTTTTGTCTCGTTGTAAGAAGGTCCGGTAATGCCAATTTTAAATTGACCGGGTTCATCGGCTTTGTGCAATGAAACGGCAACATTGTATTTCAAATGAGAACGAATTGTGCCGGGACCAACAACGGAATATAAACTAAACACATAAAAGAATTAAAATAATATTTGTAATAATCAACGTTGCAATTGGTTACCCTAATCCATTGGCAATTATACCGATTTCTAAGATACCAAAAGTTAGAAACCAAAATCGCGACATTTTTGTCTTTTTAGCCAATTTTAAAAGTCGAATTGTTTTTTAAAGTATTTTATTTACGAATTAGAATCTCTTTGAAAGCATCAACTGATTGCACTGACTTCTAGCTGCAACTGAGCTCAAACTTAAGTAAGTATTTACTCTTATGGTATACTGAATAAATGTTGGGAATACTGGAAATAAAACTGTTCGCAGAATCCGAAGATTAAGCGGGTTGCGGTGTTAAGTTCGGGGTTTTTCCACGGAACGTTTGATCGAAGCTACGAGTAAAGTAATTATTAAATTGTTTCCGAAAAATTTATGATTTTTTTGGATTGAAATATTTCTACATCGCTGTCGCAAATATTTAACAGTTCAAATTGGAGTTGATATAACTTTGAGAGTACAATAGTAGTTGGAGTCCAATAAATAAAAAGATTTTAAACAACATGAAAGCACTGTGAATAAGAAAGAAAAGAAAAACACATTTCCACCTAGAACCTGTAATCAGCGTTGCCAATTAAATATATTGTTTAATTAAATTGTTATCCAAATGAAAAGCTTTACCATATAAAAAAATATTCTTTGAGTTTCTAGTCGATAGAGAACAGAACTATACTCGTATATACAAGTATAAGTAGTAAATTTATGTTTTTGTGTATTTGTTTTCTGGTTGTTTGTTTTATGAGATGTTACATTTGGAAGATTGCATAAACAAAAATCATTTTACACCAACAGATTAATCGCTCCCTTGATTAGAAATGATTCGAAATTAATTCGCGTCTACGTTTCAAAAGTAATTTATTTGAAATATAACTACAAAATGTAGAGTAATCGCAAATTGATCGTACAAATGATTAAAAAAAAACGACACAAAAAAGTCTCGAAACAGATCTGAAAAGTGGCTAATAAAAGAAAAGGGTGGAGAGGAAATATTTTTCCGAATCTGTTGTTAAAAAAAAAAAAGATCTGACTGTTTTAATCGCCCAGGAATCAATTATTTATAAAAATGCTCGGTGGGTTTATAATCTGGTTATTAGGGATCTGGATTGAAATATTTTTAAAGTGCAAAGAAACAAGAGAAATCATTATTCTGTTTTTTTCTCCTGGCTCTTATAAGCGCTTAAACAAATTGTATCCTTTACTGTGATAAAAATAAAATATTTATTATTGTGCTTATGTTATACAATATAAATCGTTAAAAACAATAAAAAGTATCAACTATTTCGCTGTGCATCCGACGCCACAATCGTCGTCCTCGCAAATATCACACAGCGATGATGCCACTTCGTAGTACTCAGTGGCGCGCCGCTCAGTATCATAGTAATCGTAAATTTGCACAGCAGCTGGTTTTTGTTTGGCAACAGCGTGTGTCTTCGACGCCTCAACGGGTACGCATAAGACTTGGCCCACAGTCAAGCTGTCAAAGTACACAATGACTGTGGAATCGGAATTCTTCGTTTCAACGCGTTTCACGTGATCCACTGATTTGATCTTTTCGAAGCCATCGGATTCGGCTGTGTAACCAGATGGTAGGGCCACTTCCAAAACCGCCATATTGGATTCATTTTTCATACCAACCATTTCGAGTGGCAAATATTCGACACACACATCGACAATGAGTTGTTGTGGTCTATTGCCCTTGACCGTTGTCTTCACTTGGAAATTTGGTTTTTTATCTTTTTCGGCGAGATTGTAGCGATAGGATAATTGCACCATCGCGGAGCCCTTTCCAGTGGCCGTGAAATCAACTAGGCGTGTTGTTTTTGGTAGCTACATGAAATAAAGTTGTAATCAATTCAAGCAGTTCCTTTTTTTCTATTTCATTCTACTTACCAAATGTGTTTGAAGTACCAATGAGTTTTCCGTATTTACTGTGATTCGGCCTTTATTTTCAGTACCACCGGATGAAACGAAATCAATGGTTATATCCTCTGTACCGGAGCCAGTCTTTTCGGCAAACTTGATCAATGCTTGCAAGCCCACAACCGTGTCTTGAGTCGAAGCAAAACCTCCATTGCTGTTGCGCTGCGAAATTAACCACTTTATAATGGGCAAAGTACTCTCCGCCGGTTCTCTTTCCAGTAGAGCTAGCAGAACATATGAAGTGATTTCCACATCATTACTGCGTGGACGAAAATGCGATACTGGCTCTCCAGATTTGGTAGAGGGTTCTTTGGACCACCACATGCGATCGTTATCTTGTTTTGCTGCAATTTGTAACTTGTCCAAGACATGGTCGGCCTCGGGGTTTCTAGCTATATGCAGGGCTGAAGCAGCAATCGCCAGCGAATAAAGGTCATCGGATTTATCGATATTCGCAAGTAAAAACTGTATACCCTTATCAATATTCGCTTGATACATAGGAAAATGTACCTGTAAGAAACCAAATACAATAATTATGTAAATTTAATAACTAAAATTGTTGGTGATCCTTAATCTAGAACTTACAACATTCTCTAAGAAAGCGAGCAGAACAAATGCATTCAAGCCCAGTTCGTTTTGATGTGCAAAGTCAACAAGCTTGCCATGCTCCAAAAAGTTGCCATTCTCTGTCTGCTTCGAAACCAAGAAATCGAGTCCTTCTCTTAAGACTTTTACTTCAACAAATGAATACTTTGCTGCTTGGTGAAAGGATCGCATAACATAAGCTGTGAGCCAAGTGCTGCCAGCCCCATCAGATTTTCCGAATGCGCTGTATGAGCCGTCATCGTGTCTGTAAGTTAACTCGCGTTGATATCCAATCTCAAGGAACTTCTTGGCTCTCTCGGTTATTGATGGAATGTTGCGATTGATTGTTTCCAAATATTTAAGAACCAAAATGTTTGGCACAAAGTTGACCATATTTTGTTCACCACAACCATGTGGCATGAGAACAAGTTTGTCTAAGTTTTTGATAGTAGGTCCAAGCAGATCACCACCTACAGAGAATTCAATATACTCCGAATCGGCGACGGCTTCCATCGGAATATCTATTTCGATGTTTTCGCTATGCTCATCTAAGTCTTGTAGATTGACAAAGATTGCTCGATTTTCGAACTGTGTTACACCCTCCGGCTCGACTTTTAATGATTGGTGAATGGTATCACCAGCAATGGGAGTCACAGCTGTTATTTTCAAAGTCGTTTGTCCAACTATTTTTGGACGTATCATAAAAGATACACTTTGCCCGGTGTTGGATGGTATGGTCACACGCTTGATGCGCTTCACTTCGTCCAGTGGGTTCTCTTCGACTTCGTTTGTGGCTTCGGTGAAATCATACTCCTTGTCGGTGTTATCCATTGTAACTTCAGCATCAAGTGCTTTGTCCATATAGTTGAAAATAATAATTGGAATAGCAATGACTTCACCTAAATATTTCGATGTATAATACAAAATTTGTATGAGTGGGTTAATAGAAGGCTTTTGGAAACTTTACCTCTCTTGACGGAGTACGGCAAATTAGTGGAAACAAAGAAAGGTTGGAAAACTTGAAGCTTCGTTGGATCTGCCGTCAATGCAAAACCGGTCTTTGGGTTTACAGAAAATCCGGTGATAATCCATGATGTTATTGTGTCTGGAGTCTTTTTGGCCAGAATGAAGCCATCTGCATCAATGCTATTGTAAAATGAATTGTAATAAATATAATAATGAAAAGCAAATAATTTTTAATTTTTTGGTTAATTATTTTGTGCTCACTTTTCAATGTTTTGAAAGAACCAACTTTCTGGGAATTCTTTTCGGATTTTTGGTGGTAATTGTTTTGGAATATGTTTATCTTGTATAAGTTGAGGTTCTGTTGGTTTAACTTTAACACGAACATAATGACCACCTCCTCCTCCACCACCACCACCTCCTCCGCCACCTCCTCCTCCACCACCACCACCTCCTCCTCCACCACCACCTCCTCCACAACATCCTCCTCCACCACCACCACCACCTCCTCTAACCCAAACGTATTCATATTCAACTGGAAGTTCTGATGAAAGGTAAAATAAGAGATAAAGATGAAAAGTTCATTTTACAAAAAAAAAATTTTATATTTATATGATAAAAAATTTACGTTAGTTATTCGAATTTTACAGTTTTTGCGAATTTTTATTGAGAATTATTTAGACAATTTTTTTTTAAATATATACACACTCACCCCATGGATAATTTGCATTTGTTAAT
Source organism: Suillia variegata (assembly GCA_949127995.1). Lineage (NCBI taxonomy): Eukaryota > Metazoa > Arthropoda > Insecta > Diptera > Heleomyzidae > Suillia > Suillia variegata. The sequence goes on from OX421844.1 coordinate 9,477,826, forward strand.
GTTATAAGACCAGACATTTGTCCAGGATAACGTCCAGTTCCTCTGACAGCAGGAGTTCTTGATTCAAATCCATTCAGACTGTTAAAAATTTCATCGGTGCTTATGTCGTTTCCAGACTTCAGAACTAAAACGCTTTGATCGACACCTAAAAGACCAACGAAAGATCCAGGGTCACTTGTAATCTTAAGCTTAATGTCCTCTCCGGGTCTAGCTTGCGGTTGTGTACTGATATCTAACTGTTAGGATTTATTAAGAATTTAGATTTAGTTATTATGCATAAGCATTGTATATACACTTACCGAGTTCTCGAAAGATTTTTCGAAGGTTATAGTTGATTCCTGGAAATGCAGATTCTTGTCATAAACGTAGTGGACATAGATTTTTGCACTAGGAATCATCTCAAAAGTTGGCACAAATTTAATGGTGTGCATCTTGTGTCCCACTGGTACATTAACGTATTCCGATTTTAAAATATTACCACGTGCAACAATTGTGTACACAAAATAAGGTAACACTTCACTGGATATAATTTCAACCGAGACATTCTTCTCCAGCATTGGTCTACAACAAAAAAAAAACATATGACTACAAATAAAAATCATACTTAATACATGTACTTACTCTTCTGGTTTTATAACCAACTTAAGCAACTCCGTTTTATCATTGTCGGAAGAACTGGATTCGGTCAAGTAAGGCAAGTTTTTTATTATATCCTGATACTTACAAGTGCCTATATAGACTCTATTGCTATCGACCGGCATCACGAATTCAAATGTGGCTATACCGTTCTTGTCCAACTTTGATTTGTGCTCCAATATTGCATTGGAAATAAGTGAAGAATAGGAATTTGGTTTCAAAATTATAGTGACAGGATTTACTGTATCCTGGACGGGAGAACCATCAAAATTTGTGACAGCTATTTTGTATTGTAATGGTTTGTTTTTCTGAAACCTCTCAGGCTCATCTATACCAATAATTTTATAAAGTTTCTCATGTAAGTTAATTGTAACTGTCGTATTTTGTTTAATGCCTGTCAGTTCCTCCTCCATAATAGCAAATATTTTCAGTTGTGGCGTCGCTAAGTTGCCCCAGTTTCGATCACGGGAATCTGATCTTAAGTCAAATTCAACACGACCTTTGCCTTCGACATCGATGGTTTTAACCGCAATTAAATCTGTCCGGCTGACATGGTGTTCCGCAGTGGTCAGTGAAACAGTCGCTTTACCCTTTACAGCCTTGCCATAAGTGTACTTCGAACGAACGGTCACTTTAATAATATTATTTGGTATGGCAACATCCTTTGCAGTTTCAATGGCAACCGTAAATTTGGGCAGAACGTATTTGGCGACTCCAAAATATTTCGTCGCAAAGTTTTCTTCCTCGATAATAACTTCGATAATCCAATTGCCGAGTACTGGCTGCTCAGACAGTTGAAACTTTCCGGTGTAAACTCCTTTGGTTAACTTGATGTCCTGCAGTTGCTTAATCAGATTTTGTGCACCATCCTTAAAGGGTTAAAATAAATTAATGCGCTATGAGTTTATTAAGTTTTCATGTGACCTTTCTTACTTTAATTAATATTTTTAAAGGTTTATCCATATGAGCCGGACGTGTGTTCTCGTCCAAGAACAGAACACGAAACTGCACCAAGTCGCTCGGTTTGTAGGTGGCCTTGTCCGTTTGTATAAACACCGACGGTTTATAATCGCCATAATTCAAAGTTGTTGAGTTCTCAAAAATCACGCCCGATAGTCCGACTGCGGTTAACTTGTAAAGACCTTCCTTCAACTGTGGCACATTGAATTGCACATTTTCTGTGGACATTGGCTGGACATCGACAGTTTTTGTCTCGTTGTAAGAAGGTCCAGTAATGCCAATTTTAAATTGACCAGGTTCATCGGCTTTGTGCAATGAAACGGCAACATTGTATTTCAAATGAGAACGAATGGTGCCGGGACCAACAACAGAGTAAAGGCTAAAATTGGAATACAAAATATTTCGAGACAATCAAATGATTTCAAAGACAGTTTTTAAAATGAGAACTTTCGAATTTCAAAAAATTCATGTTTAATTTTAATTAATATAATAACAATTTAAATTGTTTACCCTATTCCATTAGCAAGTATTCCGATTTCCAGAATGCAAAAGATTAAATACAAAATTCGCGACATTTTTGTCGTTTTGGGCACAATCTTAACGTTCTAGCCAGCGTTGTTAATGAAGCGAAGACGAAAAAATCCAACCGATCGTTCTGACAGCGACCCGCGACTAAGCTTAGATTTAACAATGCTTCTGTAATAAATATGCACAACGACAGATTAACAAGTTCAGAGTGCCCACAAAATGCACAGATTAAGTGCTGTCATGGCGTCGTATTTTGGTTTTCCCCACAGTACGTTTATATCAGATTTATATTTTGTTAAATTTTTACATTTTTTATATGACATCATATACAATTGTTTAAATAAAATTTTCTACATTTCGTTTTCTTATTATTATTTTTTATATATTATCACACAAAGTATTTACATTTTTTAAAACTTTTTTTTTTTTTTTAAAGACATAAACCTAACCATTTTTATATTTTCTAAACACTGTTGGGAATTTTTTCTGTTATTGGAAATTATTGACTTTGGTGATTGAAAATTCAATCAATTTCCATTGAATTTCATAATAATCTACATTTACATATCACTGTCAAATGATTGATATTAAAAACAATCAATTTGCACTCATCCATTTCCTCTATGCATCCAAGACTTTTGGCAATGCCAGAGAAAATTGCAGTATTGTAATTTACGCAAATAAAGAAAAACATTTAAAAGTTCATCTACTTTTAGTTATAAAATTTATTGTTTAATAACTAACGATCTACAATAGTAAATTTATTTGTTTAAACGAAAAAAATTGCTTTAGTAATAATTAAGTCCTGCATCCAGTGCCACAATCGTCGCCATCACAAATATCGCATAATGATGAACCGACTTGATAGAATTGTGTAGCTCGAAGATTTGTGTTGTAGGAATCGTATATTTGAACCGCAGCCGGTTTTAATTTGGCAACAGCGTGTGTCTTCGTTGCCTTGACGGGAACACATTTCCGATCACCCAGAGTCAAGCTGTCAAAGTAAACAACTACTTTCGAATCGTTGTTCTTGGTTTCGACACGCTTCACTTGATCTACAGATTTAATATTTTCAAAGTCTTCTGTATCGGCCGTGTAACCAGACGGTAGTGTTACTTCCAAGACCGCCACATTGGATTCCTTATTCGTATTTGCTTCATCACGTGCTGAAAATTTGGCACACACTTCGACGATAAGAGTTTGAGGGGGTGTATCGTCTTTAACAACTGTGTCCACTTGGAAACTTGGCTTTACGTTATCGTCCACGAGATTGTAACGATAGGATAATTGAACCACCGCTGAACCATTGCCTTTGGCCTTAACGTCAACTTGGCGTGTAGTTCTAGGCAGCTGAAAATATTTTTAAAACACGAATAAAAACCTAAAAACCTCAAAATACAATTTTCTTTTTCCTCGACTTACCACATGAGTTTGAAGTACCAAAGAATTATCCGAGTTTACTGCGATACTTCCTTTGTTTGCCGTCCCACCACTTGAGACAAAATACAAATTAATATCTTCAGTACCAGAACCAGTTTTCTCTGCAAACTTAATCAACGCTTGCAGACCCACAACAGTGTCCTGAGTTGATGTGAAGCCACCATTGCTGTTCTGTTGTGCAATGAGCCATTTAACAATAGGCAAAGCATTCTCTGCCGGTTCTCTCTCCAACAGGGCGAGGAGGATATACGAAGTTATTTCGACATCATTACTTTGTGGCTGGTTATTCAAATTTGAATCAACAGATTTAGGATTAGGTTCTTTGGACCACCATTTCTGATCGTTGTCGTTTTTAGCAACACTTTTTAACTTCTCCATAACTTTATCAGCCATCGGGTTCTTTGCCATTTGAAGAGCCAAAGCAGCAATTGCCAGAGAATATTGGTCATCGGATTTATCGACGTTCTCAATCAGAAATTGTATGCCCCTATCAATATTTTCTTGATACATTGGAAAATGTACCTGTAGGAGAAATTTAAATTTAAAATCTGATAATCAATCTTCGTGTTCCATAACAACTCACAACATTCTCTAAGAACGCAAGAAGAACAAATGCATTTAATCCCAGTTTATTTTGATGTGCAGAGTCAACAAGCTTGCCATGCTCCAAAAAGTTGCCTCTCTGTGTTTGTTTCGAAACTAAGAAATCGAGTCCTTCTTTTAAGACTTTTACTTCAACAAATGAATACTTTGCTGCTTGATGAAAGGAACGCATAACATAAGCTGTGAGCCAAGTGCTTCCGACTCTGTCAGATTTTCCGAATGCACTGAATGAGCCATCATCGTGTCGATAAGTCAATTCACGTTGATATCCGATTTCCAAAAACTTTTTGGCTCTTTCGCTGATTACAGGTAATCTTCGATTGGTCGCTTCCAAATATTTTAGAACCAATACATTAGGAACAAATACAACCATATTCTGCTCACCGGTGCCATGTGGCATGAGCACAAGTTTATCTAAATTTTTAATTGTAGTTCCTAGTAGATCACCGCCAACCGATAACTCAATGTGCTCAGAGTCAGCTATTGCTTCGGTGGGGATATCTACTTTAAGGTTTTCATTGAGCTCGGGTGTATCTTTTAAATTAACAAAAACTGCGTGATTTTTAAATTGTGTTACACCCTCCGCCTCGACCTTCAATGTTTGGTGAATGGCGTCACCTGCCAATGGGCTGACGGCAATGATTTTCAAAGTAATTTGTCCAACTTTCTTAGGTCGTATCATAAAAGAGACGCTCTTTCCGCTGTTCGATGGAACAGTAACATGCTTGATACGTTCAACCTCACCTCGTGCGGTGTCATGCTCTTCGCTTGTGGCCTCTGTAAATTCAAAGTCTTTGTCAGTGTTGTCCATCGTCACCTCGACGTCTAATACATCATCCAGGTAGTTGAAAATAAAAACTGGTATAGCAATGACTTCACCTGTATGAATGTATTTTTTTAGAATATACTCGCTAGAATATTATAACTTTTGAAGCTTTTTAACCTGTCTTGACCGAGTACGGTAAATTGGTGGAGATGAAGAAAGGCTGGAATACTTGAATCATAGTTGGATTCTTAGTTAATGCAAGTCCCGACTTCGAGTTCAATGAAAATCCGGTAATAACCCATGATGTGATTGTGTCGGGAAGTTTCTTGAGTAAAGTGGAGCCATTGGTGCTGATGCTTAAATTTTAAAGAACTTAGAAATATTTATCTAAGACAATTGTTAATCTGCTGAACTTACTTTTCAATATCTTGAAAGAACCAACTTTCTGGAAAATCCATTCTTAACTTTGGCGGCGTTTTTGGAACTCTTGGTGGTGCTGATATTATAGTTTTATTCTTCGGTACCTTGCGGCGAGAAGCAACTCCACCACTTCCACAGCAAGCACCTCCACCTCCACCACCTCCCACCACATAGTCAAAGTCCACACCAGCTTCTGTTATTGGAATATATTTTCTATTAAAATGTTTTCACAATTTATTTTCTAAATGTAAAAAAAAACATAAAAAAGTTATTGTTGAATGGTTTTTAAATAGACTCACCCCATGGGAAATTTGCATTTGTCAACGTAACAAGACCAGAACTTTGTCCCGGATATCGTCCAGTTCCATTAATCAGCGGTATTTTAGTTTCAAAACGATCTAAGCTATTAAAAACTTCATCGGTACTTATGTCGTTGCCAGACTTTAATTCGATAACGCTTTGATCAACACCTATTAGACCTACAAATGAGTCAGGATCGGTCTTAATCTTAAGCATAACATCTTTTCCAGGTTGTGCCTGAGCAGGAGAGTTGATGAAAATCTGTTTTGGAAATTGTGTTTGAATATTATTTAAAATTATTAAATTTTCAATTACTTACAAAATTCTCAAAATTCTTCTCAAAAATAATGGTTTTTTCTTGGAAGCGCAAATTGTTGTTGGAAATATAATGCACATACAATTTGGTTGTAGGAATCATCTCAAAAGTGGCCATAAATTTAATGGTGTACGCTTTGTCTTCTGGCGGCACATCAATTCGCTCCGATTTAATGATATTACCTCGTGCAACAATTGTGTAAATGAAGTAAGGCAAAACCTCAAGGGATTTGACCTCAACAGAGATTTCCTTTCCCAGCGTCGGTCTATAAAAGAAAAACCATTCGTTTAAATATAAATTAGTTAGTTTGCTATGTCGAACCCGAAACACTCTACATCTATGGGCATAGCATAGGAAAGCAAAAACGAGAAAGAGAATTATCTTCGGCTGTGCCTTAACTAAAATACTTTACGTCATTTGTCTCTATTATAAGTAGGCATCGTTTTTATCCGCCCACGCCCATTTTTGGTCAGTAGTTTATTTTTGTTCGATCTTATTCAACTTAACCTCGGCGTTTATAATACGAGCTCATATACCAAGTTGATATCTTTAAACTATCGCTGGGATAACCAGACGGACGGTCGGACATCGATAAATAGACTCAGAATTCGACACTGACCATTTATATATATTGTCGACTTACCACACTTTCGTGTACGCGTTACAAATAGGAAATCAAAATGGTTTCCTGTTTAAGTTAAGGGTGTAAAACACAATGACCTTCATTACTTACTTGTCCGTATGTACGATTAGCTCGAACAGTGCCAGGTCATAATTTTCTTTATAATATTTTGATATTGAAGAGAAGTATGCAGTTTCATCCTGATATTTGCAAACGACTTGATAGTAATGGTTACTGTCTTCCGGGATATCAAATTCAATTGTCGCAATACCATGTTCATCTAATTTTGATTCAAACTCAAATGGAGATACATTTTCGTAAACATGTTGGTTGCGTTCTAATATTATTTTAACCGAATTCTTTGTATCTCGTACTGGGGTACCATCAAATTTGGTTACTGCTACTTTATATTTTAACGGTTTGTCTGATGCGTACGTCGTCGGCACCTCTATTCCAATGATTTTATGAAGTTTCTTATGTATAGTAATTATGGCCGTCGCATTGCGCTCAAAGCCCGTAAGTTCTTCATTCATGACTGCAACCAATTTTATTCTGGGCTGATACATAATTTTCAATTCATAGTTTAAAGGATCTTTACTAATGTCAAATTCGACATATCCTTTGTCCTCGATGTTAATGGTTTTTTCTGCAGCCACATTGGGTAAGAAATAATGTGGTGTTCCAAGTGTTAGAGACACAGTCGCCTTACCCTTTACCGGCTTGCCGTAAGTGTATCTCGGAATAACCGTAATTTTTATAACTTTGTTTGGTATGGCAACATCTTTTGCTGTTTCAATGGCAACCGTAAATTTGGGTAGAACATATTTCGCAACTCCAAAATATTTATTTTCAGAACTTTCTCCGCCGATAACAACCTCGATCATCCAATTTCCGAAAATAGGTTGCTCGGCCAGTTGCAGCTTTCCACTGTAAATCCCTTTGGTCAACTTAATGTCTTTCAAATTCTGAATGAGATTTTGGGCTCCATCCTAAAAGTAATTAATAAATTAAATTTTAATATATATATAAATATTATATATATTTTGTTTGTTGTATTCTTACTTTTATTAATAAATCAATTGGCTCGTCAACCTTAGCCGGGCGCGTGTTCTCATCCAAAAACAAGACACGATATTGTACCAAGTCACCCGATTTGTATGTCGCCTTATCCGTTTGTATGAAGATCGATGGTGTATAATCGCCAAAATTAAGCATGGTTGAGTTCTCGAAAGTTAGTCCCGACAAACCAATTGCGGTTAATTTGTAAGCACCGCCCTTAAGCTTGGGCACATCGAATTCCACATTTTCCGTGGACATTGGCTGGACGTCAATGGTTTTTGTTTCATTGTAGGAAGGACCACTAATGCCAACTTGTATCTGACTAGATCCGTCGGCTTTGTGCACCGATACCACAACATTGTATTTGTAATTGGAACGAATAGTACCGGGACCAACAACAGAGTAAAGACTAGAATTGAAAATACACTCATAAGCATAAAAGTACATCACTAAGGATAGAAATGATCTTACCCAGCTGCACTCGCAAATATTATGATCTGTAGGATACAAAATGAAAAAAATAAAAATCGCGACATTTTTGGAGATAAAGACTTTTATTTTTGTATTCATATACTTGAGAACTTTTCCGATACAGTTTCAATGCCAACTGTTTGCTCCGACAGCCGGCGGCAAACTGAGCTTGAAACTTACAAAGCGCTCGTATCAATGAAAAAAGTGCAATAATAGTTTTCCCAGAATCTGGAGCTAACGACGCGAGTTCAGGTGTCACTTTGGGTTTTTTTCACAGTGCGTTAAGATCGAACTTATAATCATATTAATTTTTTATTTTTTTTGTAATGATTTGCATACCTTTAAAAATATGACGCGTTACTTTTATAAGATTGTTTTTCATTTTATTTACATACATTTGTTAAACAAAAAATTATTGAAAGTGTTTATTTCTGTTCAAATATAGAAGAAACATAAATTAATTTTTTTCGACTAGCAATGCAATTCTCTGTAATGCCCAGAAAGGGGCGTGGTTGGTATGATAAAGTATTAATACTTTTTGATGTCATCGAAATGGCGGAGGGTATTTAAGCTTCGGCATAGCCAAAGATAATTCTCTCACTAGTTTTAATTTTTGTTGCTGTATGCACAACTGCATTATAAATATTTATTCTATTTATATAAAATCGCTATTTAGAACAATTTACAAATTAAAACTGATTTTCGCAATTATTTAAAATCTGTTTTCTATTTATAAATATGGTATTATCATTTGTTTGTTTAAAGCAAATTTAAAAATACAACAATTTTGTTTAAAATGTATATTACCAACAACATATAAAGGCCTATTGTATTTTCAAACGAAAAATTATGAAATTATTTTAAAATATTCTTAAAAAACTTTAGCAGAACTTTGTAAACTTTGTTACCACTGTTGGAAATTTGTTCGGTTTCCGTAATTGAGAAATATGGAAAAATACTTGTCGATTACCTTCATTTGATAATAATCTCAATTAAAGTCTCATGGTCATACATAGTGCACACATCCTCCATACATTTTCACGATGAGTCATTGACTTTAGATAAAATTGCAGAAAGCCTCTAAAATGATTGACTTTTCCTTTTGGACATATAGAATAAAATATTTTACAGTTTTTCTTATTTTAGTAATAAAATTTAATGTTTAATAAGTAAGAAATGAAACCATTTATTATTTAAAAATTTAAATTTGTTGTAGTAATAATTATGTCCGGCATCCAGTGCCACAATCGTCCCCTTCACAAATATCGCATAATGATGAACCGACTTGATAGAATTGTGTAGCTCGAAGATTCGTGTTGTAGGAATCGTATATTTGAACTGCAGCCGGTTTTAATTTGGCAACAGCGTGTGTCTTCGTTGCCTTGACGGGAACACATTTCCGATCACCCAGAGTCAAGCTGTCAAAGTAAACAACTACTTTCGAATCGTTGTTCTTGGTTTCGACACGCTTCACTTGATCTACAGATTTAATATTTTCAAAGTCTTCTGTATCGGCCGTGTAACCAGATGGTAGTGTTACTTCCAAGACCGCCACATTGGATTCCTTATTCGTATTTGCTTCATCAAGTGCTGAAAATTTGGCACACACTTCGACGATAAGAGTTTGAGGGGGTGTATCGTCTTTAACAACTGTGTCCACTTGGAAACTTGGCTTTACGTTATCGTCCACGAGATTGTAACGATAGGATAATTGAACCACCGCTGAACCATTGCCTTTGGCCTTAACGTCAACTTGGCGTGTAGTTCTAGGCAGCTGAAAATATTTTTAAAACACGAATAAAAACCTAAAAACCTCAAAATACAATTTTCTTTTTCCTCGACTTACCACATGAGTTTGAAGTACCAAAGAATTATCCGAGTTCACTGCGATGCTTCCTTTGGTTGCCGTCCCACCACTTGAGACAAAATCCAAATTAATATCTTCAGTACCAGAACCAGTTTTCTCTGCAAACTTAATCAACGCTTGCAGACCCACAACAGTGTCCTGGGTTGATGTGAAGCCACCATTGCTGTTCTGTTGTGCAATGAGCCATTTAACAATAGGCAAAGCATTCTCTGCCGGTTCTCTCTCCAACAGGGCGAGGAGGATATACGAAGTTATTTCGACATCATTACTTTGTGGCTGGTTATTCAAATTTGAATCAACAGATTTAGGATTAGGTTCTTTGGACCACCATTTCTGATCGTTGTCGTTTTTAGCAACACTTTTTAACTTCTCCAAAACTTTATCAGCCATCGGGTTCTTTGCCATTTGAAGAGCCAAAGCAGCAATTGCCAGAGAATATTGGTCATCGGATTTATCGACGTTCTCAATCAGAAATTGTATGCCCCTATCAATATTTTCTTGATACATTGGAAAATGTACCTGTAAAAAAATATACACTCAAAATCTGATAATCAATCTTCGTGTTCCATAACAACTCACAACATTCTCTAAGAACGCAAGAAGAACAAATGCATTTAATCCCAGTTTATTTTGATGTGCAGAGTCAACAAGCTTGCCATGCTCCAAAAAGTTGCCTCTCTGTGTTTGTTTCGAAACTAAGAAATCGAGTCCTTCTTTTAAGACTTTTACTTCAACAAATGAATACTTTGCTGCTTGATGAAAGGAACGCATAACATAAGCTGTGAGCCAAGTGCTTCCGACTCTGTCAGATTTTCCGAATGCACTGAATGAGCCATCATCGTGTCGATAAGTCAATTCACGTTGATATCCGATTTCCAAAAACTTTTTGGCTCTTTCGCTGATTACAGGTAATCTTCGATTGGTCGCTTCCAAATATTTTAGAACCAATACATTAGGAACAAATACAACCATATTCTGCTCACCGGTGCCATGTGGCATGAGCACAAGTTTATCTAAATTTTTAATTGTAGTTCCTAGTAGATCACCGCCAACCGATAACTCAATGTGCTCAGAGTCAGCTATTGCTTCGGTGGGGATATCTACTTTAAGGTTTTCATTGAGCTCGGGTGTATCTTTTAAATTAACAAAAATTGCGTGATTTTTAAATTGTGTTACACCCTCCGCCTCGACCTTCAATGTTTGGTGAATGGCGTCACCTGCCAATGGGCTGACGGCAATGATTTTCAAAGTAATTTGTCCAACTTTCTTAGGTCGTATCATAAAAGAGACGCTCTTTCCGCTGTTCGATGGAACAGTAACATGCTTGATACGTTCAACCTCACCTCGCGCGGTGTCATGCTCTTCGCTTGTGGCCTCTGTAAATTCAAAGTCTTTGTCAGTGTTGTCCATCGTCACCTCGACGTCTAATACATCATCCAGGTAGTTGAAAATAAAAACTGGTATAGCAATGACTTCACCTGTTTGAATGTATTTTTTTAGAATATACTCGCTAGAATATTATAACTTTTGAAGCTTTTTAACCTGTCTTGACTGAGTACGGTAAATTGGTCGAGATGAAGAAAGGCTGGAATACTTGAATCATAGTTGGATTCTTAGTTAATGCAAATCCCGACTTCGAGTTCAATGAAAATCCGGTAATAACCCATGATGTGATTGTGTCGGGAAGTTTCTTGAGTAAAGTGGAGCCATTGGTGCTGATGCTTGAATTTTAAAGAACTTTGAAATATTTATATAAGACAATTGTTAATCTGCTGAACTTACTTTTCAATATCTTGAAAGAACCAACTTTCTGGAAAATCCATTCTTAACTTTGGCGGAGTTTTTGGAACTTTAGGCTGTTCTGGTAATAGAGTTGGTTTCTTCGGTATCTTTCGGAGAACTAATGAGCCACCACTTCCACCACCGCCGCCGCCACCACCGCCTCCACCGCCACCACCTCCTCCGCCACCTCCACTAGAACCTCCATCATCTTTAGAATACTCCCAAACGTAGTCAAATTCCTCAGTGTTTTCTGTCCAAATGAAAAGGTGTATCATCATTGTAATTTATTTTCTATTAAAATATATAATTGAATAATTTTGTAATTTGTTAATTGGATACAGAGCAATTTTTTTATTTTTAAAAAAGAAAGTTACTTTTGAATGGTTTTTAAATAGACTCACCCCACGGATAATTTCCATTTGTCAATGTTACAAGACCAGAACTTTGTCCTGGGTATTTTCCAGCTCCTTCAATCTGCGGTGTTTTAGTTTCAAAACGATCTAAGCTATTAAAAACTTCATCGGTACTTATGTCGTTGCCAGACTTTAATTCGATAACGCTTTGATCAACACCTATTAGACCTACAAATGAGTCAGGATCGGTCTTAATCTTAAGCATAACATCTTTTCCAGGTTGTGCCTGAGCAGGAGAGTTGATGAAAATCTGTTTTGGAAATTGTGTTTGAATATTATTTAAAATTATTAAATTTTCAATTACTTACATAATTCTCAAAATTCTTCTCAAAAATAATGGTTTTTTCTTGGAAGCGCAAATTGTTATTGGAAATATAATGCACATACAATTTGGTTGTAGGAATCATCTCAAAAGTGGCCATAAATTTAATGGTGTACGTTTTGTCTCCTGGCGGCACATCAATTCGCTCCGATTTAATGATATTACCTCGTGCAACAATTGTGTAAATGAAGTAAGGCAAAATTTCAAGGGATTTGACTTCAACAGAGATTTCCTTTCCCAGCGTTGGTCTATAAAAGAAAAACCATTCGTTTAAATATAAATTAATAAGTAAGTTATGTCGATGCTGAAATACTCTACATCAATGGGAGTAAGAGATGAAAGTAAAAATAATATAACCTACCCAGGAGTGTATTAACGAGGGATTTAGGTTATAACTTACTTGTGGGAATGTACGTTAAGCTCCAGCAGCGCCTTTCCATCATTTTCTTTATATTTTGATAATAAAGAGAAGAATGTAGTTGCTTCTTGATATTTGCATTGGACTTGATAGTAATGGTCATTGTCCTCGGGGACAACAAATTCAATTGTCGCAATACCATGTTCATTTAATTTCGATTCATATTCCAGTGGAGATACTTTTTCGTAGAGAAATTGTTGACGTTCTAATATTATTTTCACCGGATTCTTTGTATCCTGTACTGGGGAACCATCGAATTTGGTTACTGCTATTTTGTATTTTATAGGTTTGTCTTTTTCATATGTCGTCGGCGTGTCTATGCCAATAATATTATAAAGAGTTTTATGTAGGGTAATTGTGGTAGTCGCATTGCGCTCAAAGCCCGTTAGTTCATCGTTCATTACTGCAACCAATTGGAGTCTGGGTTTGTCAAGCCGATTTAATTTTCTATTTAGAGAATCTTTACTTAAGTCAAATTCGATATATCCTTTGTCCTCGATATTAATGGATTTTACCGATATCAATTCGGGTATGCCATAATATTTTTCTACAGTTTTTAGAGATACAGTCGCCTTACCCTTAACCGGCTTGCCGTAAGTGTATCTCGGAATAACCGTAATTTTTATAACTTTGTTTGGTATGGCAACATCTTTTGCTGTTTCAATGGCAACCGTAAATTTGGGTAGAACATATTTCGCAACTCCAAAATATTTATTTTCAGAACTTTCTCCGCCGATAACAACCTCGATCATCCAATTTCCGAAAATAGGTTGCTCGGCCAGTTGCAGCTTTCCACTGTAAATCCCTTTGGTCAACTTAATGTCTTTCAAATTCTGAATGAGATTTTGGGCTCCATCCTAAAAGTAATTAATAAGTTAAATTTTAATATATACATAAATATTTTATACATTTTGTTTGTTGTATTCTTACTTTTATTAATAAATCAATTGGCTCGTCAACCTTAGCCGGGCGCGTGTTCTCATCCAAAAACAAGACACGATATTGTACCAAGTCACCCGATTTGTATGTCGCCTTATCCGTTTGTATGAAGATCGATGGTGTATAATCGCCAAAATTAAGCATGGTTGAGTTCTCGAAAGTTAGTCCCGACAAACCAATTGCGGTTAATTTGTAAGCACCGCCCTTAAGCTTGGGCACATCGAATTCCACATTTTCCGTGGACATTGGCTGGACGTCAATGGTTTTTGTTTCATTGTAGGAAGGACCACTAATGCCAACTTGTATCTGACTAGATCCGTCGGCTTTGTGCACCGATACCACAACATTGTATTTGTAATTGGAACGAATAGTACCGGGACCAACAACAGAGTAAAGCCTGGAATTGAAAATACACTTTTGGAATTTAATCTGAACAATCCTCGAAATTTATGCAGAAAAAAGTATATATGTATTTATGTGCGTAGTAACATATACAAAACCGGTTTTAAAATTGAAAACACTTTTCACATGCAATTGTCATTTGCATTTAATTGATATAATAAATATCCATAGAATACATCACTAAGTTTATAAATCTTCTTACCCAGTTGCATTCGCATATATTACGATCTGTAGGATACAAAAGCTAACACTCAGAAATCGCGACATTATCGAGTTTAAATAATATGTTTGTTTGTTTTGTTTTTGTTTATTATTATATGTTTGTTTTATACTCGTACATATACTTAAGCACTTATCCGAATCTATTCGAATGCCAACTGATTGCTCTGACAGCCGGCGGCAACTGAGCTTGGAACTTACTAAGCGTTTGTGTTCGATGAGATGAAATAATATTTCCGTAGAATTTGTAGATTACTCGGGTTCAGGTGTCATTTTGGGTTTTTTTCACAGTGCATTTAGATCGGACTTTTTATCAATTTAATTTCGGTGTTTTGGAAATTTTTTTTTGATATCTTCAAATACTCGTCATGTCGTTCATAAAGTTCTTTTTGATAATGCATTTTTATGTTCAACAATTCTTTTTTATACACATAAGCCCAACTTAGGTTTATTGAGCTTAGAACTGTTTATGAATTAAGAACCAGTACAATAATTATAAATACAGTGTTGCCAACTGTTGGCCAACTTCGAAAGCCAAAACAACAACCACTTCAGCTAAACGCAAATTAAGCTTAAAGCTTTTACTAAGACTTCGGAAATTAGTTAAGAAAGCTGTGATCTTGCCTGTCGCTAGCATCTCAATTCAAGTAGAGCGGCTGTGCAAGCGTCTGAGTTTAACTTGGTCAAAATCAGTTCTCAGTTGATGTGAAGACGGCAAACGAACAACAACGCGAAACGATAGTTACGCGCAAAACACAAAAACGCATAGACACTAATACAAATTCACCTTCGCACAGACGGACATATCAGCATACACATACAAAGGAAACGAAACGAAACGACGCGCGCGGCAAAGACGACGACGACGTCAAAAGTGATTGTGACCAAATAAAGCCGCCAATTGCATGGCATATAAAGAGATATACACAGACGGACATAGACCGACTGCCCACACATACTGACAACAACAACAATATCGCAACAACAAACACAACAACTTGTGATTGTTTTTTTTTAATTTTTTGTTGTTGTTTCTGCTTAATTTTGTTGTTGCTTGCAAAGCCAAGAATAAGTGCCAAAAATCTCTTCACTCATGCAAAGCGAAACAATACAAATTTAAACAACGAAACAATCAAAAGACGAAACAGTGATAAAAGTTGAAATACAATAAAATATAAAAGTTAACAAATTACAACAAACAACAATAAATATTTTTAAGTGAATTGACCGATGTGCAGAAGAGCGTAACAGACGGTTAAGCAAAATGTTACCTGTCAGCAGCGTCGGCGCTCTGCTTTTAATTTGCCTAACACAATTGGTGCCGTTTAATGCTGGTCAAGGGTGCGTATTTATCTTCTTCTTCTTCTTCTTATTTTTAGACTGAAATTTAAAAATATGATAAGCTGCAGTTTCGGAAAAATACTTAAGTCGCCTTAAACTCAATTGAAGTTTTTATCGCAAGTGAGCGTCTGTATGATTTAAATTAATTTTCTGTAAACCCGGAAAACATTCCGTAACTTTGCTACTTTATATCTTAAAAGTTTAAAGAAATAAGTAAAGATTATAAATTTAAAAAAAAAAAAGTTTCCTCTGCACACTTTTTTTTTAGACTTAGGCTACTTTTCTGAAATCAACACAAATTTTGTACTTCTCATTATTTTCTGCGTTGCGCTTTAAAGTAAGGCGCACCTGCCGCTAACACTTGTCGCCCCCCCACCTCGGCCCCTTTTGTTTTACTAATTTGAATTTGTATGCTATACTTTTGCCAGCCTTTTGTGGCGCATTTCTAATTAGTTCGTTACGACAATATCGCTCTGCGGTGTGATTATCTCTCTCTCTCGCGCGCTCTCTCTTCCTCCGTTGTTGCGCAAATATTTGACAGCTGTCAATGCGGTTTAACTTTTGACTCATGCTGCGGTATAGTATAGTTATACTATGCAAGTTTGTTATTTATTTGTTTAGTTTTATATTATTTTTAATTTTGTCATTTTTCACATCGAAATGATCTCATGCGAACAATCAAGTTTGTCGCTTAATCGAAACGAAAGACTTCAACGGCTAAATACGCTCTAGTACGATTAGTCTGTAAATAACGCTGAAACTAAGTTTAAGTTTTGTTTTAAATTACATTTTAAGCATTTAGAGACAATTTCAAATAATTGACATAAAGTATTTGAGAGATTCGAGACCTTGTCTCGCATGTTTATTGTATTTGTATTTGTATTTGTATAATTAGCCGACATTGCATTTGTGCTATTTTCTTCCAAGAATTTCCAGTTCAGCGGCAAGTCGTTTCGCATTATTAACATGCTTGTACGAATTGTTTTTTTTTGAATCAACACAACCACAGACGGTGTTGCACAGTACATTAGGGTATTCCAAAAGAGACATTCTGGTCTTAAATAAAATATAAAATGTGTAAAATGAAAATCAACTAATTGGTGTGACAATTGTTATCACAATTATATTAAATAGGTATATAGAGATGTTTTTGGAGCTTTAAATTAAAAATCGATTAATCCAATATTGAATAAAAATTGTTTCATTGAAGTGGTAGTTCAATTAAGGATAGCATCACTATGACACCTGATACTCATCTGAACAATACTTCTACGAGTTCACTCAGTTTGCGCTCTAATTTCTTCTTTCCTAAACAAATTATTAATAAATATTAGCTACAAGCATAGTGTAATAAAATAAGGTGAGGAAATAAGCCAGAAATCGAGGTGAGTTTGCTCAAATCGCGATCTCATTTCTACTTTCCTAACCTTGTTATTACACCATGTATACAAGTATTTACTTGTAAAGGTAACCGATACAAGCTTAACAATCAAAATACAAAACCAAATATACTCTACGATCTTATCGTTTGAGTCGAATACATTTTAGTGTTTAAATCTGGCAAATCGAAATACACTAAAAACTTTGAAATCAAATAATAAAGTCTAAAAAATGTATCTGCACCAGAATAACATGTTTAAACGGTTTTCAAAATTAAAGGGAGATATGGAATAGTTTATTAAAAAAAAACTTAAGTTTTAGTTTTGTGAATCTAAGTACTATGAGTTTGCTGCTGCCACACTAACTGACATACCTACGCATGCGCACAGATTGCGTGAGTTTCCGCCGCCTCGCCTTGAGCGGCAACGTCTTCGAATCGCGCGGCATACTCGTATATGTCGTAATTTTAAATGTTATTTATTTTGATTTTTTTCTTTAAATTTTTATTTACCTTATTTTATTTTTATTTATTTCAATTTATTTCCATTTTCCCCATCGAGCGAGGGCAAACTTCTTTTTGCGCTCATGAACTCAACAAATTTTATGAATCGAATTGAAAACCGCTGTTTACCTTTTTGCTCCGTGACTTGTCTTGTCTTGTTTTATTTACGGAAACGCAACGGATGACTACAATTTTTTGTCTCTTAATTATTACGCTTAAGCATGAATTTGCGATGTCAATGCATCGAGCGTGTTAATTGCGAATGACGTCATTTTAAGTGGTCATACGGTTGAAGCTTTGTTAGCTACATATTTAAATAGATAAAAGAAAAAACATGCAACGCTCTTTAGAAGATAATTTTCATAAATTAAATTTTGTGTTGAGAAACTCGAAAGTATACTCTCAGGTAATTTGCCGAGGGAGTTCGTGTCGGTGAATAACCTGCTAAGCTAACAACGCCAACAGTTTTTCACTTCCAGCTAGTTGAAATGTTGAGTATAAGCTATACGCCCACACTTCTCGACGCTAGTCATTAAATTCATACTACATACATACGTACATTTAACAAGAAAAGATTTCAAAAATATATTTTGACATTCGTCACTTATGTTAGGCAATCTCGGAAATCGTTTGCATTGATTTGAAGTTTGCCAAATAATATCTTAAGAATGTTAAGTTGCGTTTACAAAAACAAAGCCCACATCGAAATTTTGACAGCGTTTTATTAATATTTTGATCGTTCTAAATTGGCAATAATCAACATTTCTGCAATCTTATTTATTGCTATGGATGAAAGACCGTAGATAATCTCTTAGATATGGCGGCAGTTATGCAAATACAATCCATAAGATAAATTTTGTCAAAATACTAAAAGTCTAAAATTATTTTTATGACAAATTAATGAACAAGTTTGTATTACTTTCAATTTGATTTGTATTTAAACTTGTCTTTGTTTGTTTGTTTATACAAAACTTTATCTATAAGATTGCAGTCAACGAACGTTCGGTAGGAGCTCAATTAAAATTCCATTAGTACGTTAAAATTGAGATACGTGATTTTAAATTATTTCAGGATTTCGACAAACAAAATTTCACTTTAGAAAACCAGATTGTGTTGGTCATATGATAATCCGATCAGCGTTGAAGTACGACTACACCATACAACACAAATCAAGTAGACTTGAAAGTGTTCTAATAGTTTAGAATTTCAACGAAGAATTTAAAAGTATTTAATTTTTTATTAAAAAGAACAGTAAGAGATTTTTTTGTATCGGCAAAATACATTTTTAAAATGTTGTACTGTGCAAAAAAAAACGTTTAGAAGAAAATGAAGGACCAGAATCACTTGGTTACCTTTTAAACGACTAAACCGATTTTTGTCTGAAACTTCTAAACTGAAACTTAATTTGTTGAGTCTTGAAAAGGTAATACTAGATATTAGATTTTATATTTTATATTTGTCATAAGTCTGTATTAAACAACATTTTAATTTTTCCTGCTTATTTTTTTGAAATTTCTTTAAAAGCCGAGTACACGCTGGCAATTTTCTAATATAAGTTCGTTTTGGCGACATGAGCGCTGCAGTTTCTCCCAGCACTGTAGACATTTAGTATGTGTCTATTCGTTGCACTTTTCAATGCCTTTCCAATTTGAAATAAACGCCAGCCGCGCTCAGTAATTTTAAACTATCGCAAAGCACACCGAACTGACTTTAAGAGGTCGAGTAACATTTGGGACCACCTACAAAACCTGTTGAAAGTAAAACGCATACAAATTTCAGAACTGGTAATTGGACAAACAGGCTAACGGACCGACTGACTGACTGACTGTATTCGTTAGAACAATCTGCGATCAATTTAAAACTGCAGACAAACGAATAAGTAGAGCAATTGCATACGAGAAGGAGTTTAACACCAGAATGGTCACAATGTGCCATCGAATAAGCCGGAAAGCATGTTTGAAAGGAGTGTGATTTTTCATTGACTTATTCATTTAGAAACTTGAATGATATCCAATTTTCTATATTCTATAAAAGCTTATCCAGAAAATTGATTAATTTATTGAAACGTCATTGCTAAATTCTTGTGCTAAATATGCTTTCAAATCGCTTTAGTCAAACAAGGGTTAAAAGAAGCATTCAGAAAGAAACATGAAATTAAATAAACCACCAAGTCTGGAAAACTTGATTGCCCAGCAAAAGTTGTTGCTCAAGTGAATGTTGACCAAATTAGGAATTGTTTGTATGTTTGTTTGTTTGCGAAATATGGTTTAAATACAAATATGCGACCGAAGTGTTAAGCGATAAAAACGCTTAACTTACTTGGTTAATTAATTGCATAAAACAGAGTTAGTTAAACTTTCAATTTCTGTGGGAAATATGAAATTCTTTGGAGTGTAACAAACGCTTTTGGCTTGCATGTGGCAAGCAGTTAAGGCAAGCCAAGAGTTGTGTTGTTGTTCGTATTTCGATTGAGTATGAAGCATGAAAACTAAACAGAGTTTTCTTTAATACTTTAGCAGATATGAGGGCATTTCTCAAGAAAGTCTTCTGCAATTAAAATCGCAATTAAAACTATCACCGCTAATAACAAAAACAACAAAATAATATATACAAAATACTAGCGAAAGATCATTAACAATAAATCACAACTGAAATGGACAAAAGAAAATTAGACAAAACAAAAACTATGCGAACTTTAAAACTACTCAGCAGTTGTTGTTGCTGTTGTTGGTTTTTTTGTTTGCTGGTTGCTACGAAAAAAAAAATTCTGTGTCAAACTGTCTCGATGATGCTTACTGGAATTCTGAAAATAAACTGTAAAAATAAATGATACAGCTAAATTCAAACATCTTACACTGAGCGAATAGCTTTTGAAATAAGCTGGCACTTTGTTGTTTAAGCGTTAGAAGTTGAATTACGCGAACTACAAAAGTATCTCTTGAATTTCTCTATGAATGTCTAATTAGTCGACTCATGACCTAAGAAGCTCAATGGAAATGGAGTATACAAGCAGTACATTACAATGAACAGATCACTTGGGTCAAGGAATCAAGATATTTTATTGAGTTCAGCTAAAATTTGTTTATGTACATAATCCGATACATCGAAAGACAGGTTAATTTCATAGCATATCTATAGCTGAATCCGAAGCAAAACAAAAAACAAAAAAAAAACAAAAAATTGCGTGTTCGAATATTTGTGTTAGCTACCGCTAAGCTTTATGTAAGACGCTGTAAACTGTGCGCTGCAAGAGCCACAAAAGGCCAATTTCCAGTTGCCATATAATGATATTGTACGAGTGTATTTCGTTTTGTTGTTAGTCAGTTTGTTGCTGATTTTATGTCTTTCGTCTCGCCTACAACGCGTTCATGTAATTATTTGCTCAATTTGTGCCAAGAGTACGAAACTAAGTTGAGCCACCCACGGATTCGCATGACTCCCAACGAAACGATTGCTACTCGCCGGCCAGCAGCTCGTCTACTCATGAATTCATTCACATTTTTGCTGTGCTGTGCTGTGCTGCCGCACAACTTGATTGCGATGCGGAACGTACTCGCGTGTATCTTTCGAGTTGTAATCTCGATCGCCGCCGCTTGTGGTGAATGAAGTGTTTGCATTGGCGGGCTGAGATTTTTAATGGATTTTTAAAGATCTTCGTATGTACGTGATGCTGAACTTCTTCTGGTCTTATGGTCGGAGGAAGCAAGTGTGGGAATTTTTTGAGCTGAAGTTGCCAACACTATTGTTTGTTTTTTGTTTTTGTTTTTTATTTGGGGGCATAAGGTTTGCTCGAGGTGTTGCAGATGAAAGCATGATAATGCAGATGTGAACAGAAAATGCAACTTCCGTAAACTGAAAATGAAATTTTTTTTATTTAGTTAATTTTAATATAAGCAAAAAATAAAGTTTAAATAATTTCCTTTTAGTTTATATTCCATAATTGCGCCGAATACGCTGCGGCCCAATTCCCAATATCATGTCGCGGTAAGCATACACAAATCTCCGGAACCGGCCAAGGTGAAGTTGGGCATTTTGGGCGCAACATATTCAGATTTTAAGACAGTCGAAGTCCGTCCATACTCATCGGAGCTGGTGCATTTTGAGGTAGTCAAATTAAGACTTAAGTGTTCAAATAACAACTCTAGTAATACTCTCGTAAATTAAATCGAAAACAGATACCAGCACTTAAAAGCGACCGTTATAATCTAACGGCCGAAGGGCTCTCCGGCATAATATTCACCAACGAAACGCAACTCCATTTCGATTCGAAACAATTCACGGTGCTAGTGCAAACCGATAAGGCCATATATAAACCGGGCGATCTGGTGCACTATCGCGTGCTGCTGCTGGATGCCAATTTGAAACCTGCCCGAAATTATGGACGTGTGCATTTGGAGCTTAAGGACGCTGGCGATAATGTGATCAAGCGCTACCAGGATATACGTCTGACAAATGCCGTCTACGCCAATGAGTTGCAGTTGTCCGACTATCCGAAACTGGGCGAATGGACGGTCAGCGTGGAGATGATGGAAGACAAATATACGCGAACCTTTGAGGTGGTCGAATATATTTTGCCCAAATTTGTTGTGGACATCGATACGGCAAAACATGCCATATACAAGGATGGCAAGATTACGGCGACAGTGAAGGCCAAGTTAGTGTTTGTAAATTTTTTTTTATTCCATCAATAAATATATTGTATATATTTCACTAGCTACGATTTCGGCAAACCCATCATAGGCGAGGCTACACTTTCCATATATCCAACGTTCTTTGGTTCGCTGCAACCGTTCGTCAATGATCTTATAACGCGCAAAGTTGTGCCCATCAACGGTAATGCCTACTTTGAGTTTGACATAAAAGATGAGCTCAAGCTGAAGAAGGACTATGAACGCGAATATTTACTTGATGCTCTGGTCGAGGAGAAGTCTACAGGTTCCGTACAGAATGTCTCCATGGTAATAACGGTGCACTTGAATCCGTATCGTGTAGAGACCGTGCAAATACCCAGCTATTATATACCGGGAGTGCCATTTGAAGTCACGGTGAGTTCGTATGAGTTGCACACACTTGGAATTGCTTTTAATGATGACTTTCTTTTGTGGAACTTAGGCACAAGTGAAGCGAAATGATGGCGCACACTTGAAGGATTTCAATTCCGACGTTATGGCGTATCTGACCAATGTTTATGGTAGCAGCGAAATGTACAACAAAACTAATTACAATCTAGATGCAAAGGGCGTAGTCAAGATGAAGTTTACTGTGCCCGTGGGCGACAAGGATGAGTATCATTCGATCATTGTAGGTTACTTTATTGATAGTTTCAAGGGTTAATTATTAAATATATTATTTAACAGGTTGATTACTTGGGCGTTAGCACTGATGTGGGCAAGGTACCGCGAAAACATTTGCACAGCAAAAACTATATCACAGCCAAAGTTATCAATGATAAGTGAGTAAATAAAACGTCATTAATAAATATTTGCATATTGAGAGATCAACGTTTTTGTCGCTTTGCAGTCCCATGGTGAATCAGGATGTAACCATCGATGTGCGTTCTAATCTGCCAATGAAGTATTTCGTCTATCAAATCGTTGGTCGCGGTGATATTATTATATCACGCTCAGTGGAAGTAAGTCAAGACACAACATTTTATTTTCTTTGTTATATGACAATTGCTGTGGTGCTTCCAGGTTGCTGGCACTACCTATCACAGCTTTAAGTTTCTGGCCACCTTTGCCATGGTGCCGCGTGCTAAATTGCTGATTTATATGGTCGTCAATGGCGAATTTGTTTACGATGAGCAAATTATCGAACTCGAAGAGAAATTGGTGAACACGGTAAGGATAATATTGCTATGACATGGTGACAAGTTTATAAAGTCTGTTCGTTTTTTAAGATACAAATTGATGCGCCGATTAAAGCACCACCAGGACAAGATATTGACATAACGATCAGCACTAAACCCTACTCCTATATTGGGCTGATGATTGTAGATCAGAATGCAATCAATATAAGGAATGGCAACGATCTCACACACGACAGTTTGATGGATGCCCTTGATGAATACGAACTCAGCGATGTCAATACGCCAGTGGGTTCACCAGGCAAGGAATCCGGCGTTATAACCATGTCTAACACCGACTTCATTATCGAAAAAGGTTTGGTAGATTTAAGCAATGTTTCATTTATACAAACAAAAATCTAAGCTTGCCACTCTTTAGAACCTGAAACTACACCTTCATTGGGTCGCTCTTTGCCCTATGAAGACGACGATAAACTTACAACAATACGAAAAACCGATATTGGACCCGCGCATCGGTTTGAAGTGAATACGCTTGCACCCGGCAAAGGACGCTTTGCCTTCTCGTATACACCGAAACCATTCTGGCATAATCCACGCATACACGTCATGCATAATCCGGCTGATACGTGGTTATTCATGAATATATCGGCGGGCAGTGACGGTCGCAATACCATACACCGACGAATACCCAGTACCATGACTTCGTGGATGTTATCTGCATTCTCTTTGGATCCGGTCACCGGTCTGGGTTTAACCAAACCAACACGAATGTTGCAGTCTTACAAGGATTTCTACATCACAATGGAACTGCCTTATTCGATTAGGAAAGGCGAGGTTATTGCGCTGCCATTTGTTGTCTTCAATAACAAGGAGAGCGATCTCGTAGTGGATGTGACATTCTATAATACCGCACAGGAATTCGATTTTCCACCGCTGACCAATAAAGCTGAACCTGCTCCAAGTAAGCGAGATCATAATCGCATTTAATTACCCAAACTAATATCGTATCCAATGGTGATCAATTTCAGAAGTAGAACTCTACAGTCGTCGTAGCGTACGTGTGCTCGCACAATCCGCTAAATCTGTGTCATTTATTGTCACACCCAAGCGAGTGGGTCCAATAACCGTTAAAGCAGTGGCTAGCACGCAAGTAGCAGGCGATACGGTTGAGGGCACTCTGCTTGTCGAGCATCCCGGCGCAACTGAAACCGTAAATCGCGGTTTTCTCTTTGATCTCAGCTCGAGCTCACAGATCAGGGAAAATGTTACGGTGCAGGTTCCACGTAACGCTATTTCAGATTCGGCCAGAATTGAGGTTTCGGCTGTAGGCGATCTTGTGGGCAGCATTGTTGGTAACATAGAGAATCTAATACGCCTGCCAACCGGCTGTGGGGAGCAGACAATGGTGAATTTTGTGCCCAACATTATGGTGCTCAAATATTTGCAGGTTGGTTATTTTAAGAGTTTTTTGTTTATTGCAATCTTTGCAATGTCGTCTTGTTTTAGCGCCTCCGTCAATTGACGCCTGCCATAGAAATGCGTGCTAAAAAGCATCTGGAAGTAGGTTATCAGCGTCTGCTGTACTATCGTCATGACAATGGTGCTTTTAGCGCATTTGGCCTATCAGAGAAGCAGAGTTCTACCTGGTTAACGGCATATGTGGCGCGTAGTTTCCGCCAAGCAGCCGAATACACACAAATCGATGAGCATGTAGTGCGGAGCGCAATCGAGTATTTAGCTGGCGTACAGTCGGCTAATGGCGGCTTCGAAGAACGTGGCGATGTGTTTGAACAGTTCGATGATAATGGTTTGAGTTTGACCGCATTTGTAACTTTGGCGTTTATGGAGAATGCGGTAGGATCAACAATTTGGAGAGGGAGCCTTAATTTGGTCTAAAAATTTTTTTTCTTTTTATTTTTTATTTTAGAACATATATCCCGAGTACAAGAACGTCGTAAACAAAGCTTTGGATTTCCTGACGCGTGGCTTGGATGGTTCCAACGAGTTGCACGCCATGGCCATTGGCACATATGTACTCTCACGAGCCAATCACAATGCCAAGGGTTCTTTTCTGCAGCGCCTAGACTCGATGGCGGTAAACGAAGGTAATAGTTTTAAAATTGTAATTTAGCATTTTTTATTCAACTCAATTTACAGATGGCAAGAAATGGTGGAACAAGACCGCGCCCATTGCCGAAGGCCCTTCGCCCTGGTATAATCGTACGCGCACTGTCAACATTGAAATTTCCGCTTATGCCGCTTTGACGCTATTGGAAAACAATCTCGTTGGCGATGCACTGCCCGTACTGAAATGGTTGGCTGATCAGCGCAATGAACTGGGCGGATTTGCGGCCTCGCAGGATACGGTCGTCGGTTTGCAAGCACTGACCGCATTTGCCGAGCGCTTTTCAAGCCAAGCAAATAATGTACAGATCGGCTTCCACTATGGCCAAGGCGTTGAAACGATTCTCAATGTGAATGCCCAAAATTCGTTGGTGCTGCAGAGCTATGAGGTAATTGCAATAAACTACAAGTCTAAGCAACGTTTAAAATCTCTTTCATAAAAAAAAAAACTTAAAGCTGCCCAACTCGATCAAGAATGTTACAATATCGGCCACCGGACGCGGTTTGGCATTTGCACAGGTCACATACAAATACAATACGAATGTAACTAGCGCTTGGCCACGTTTCGTGCTGGACCCGACAGTCAATCGCAATTCCCATTCGGATTATTTGCATTTGTCGGCGTGTGCCAGGTAATAAAAATACGAAAATATTCTACTGAGATAATTACAAATGAAATGTTCTCAGTTATGTGCCCGTCGAAGGCGACGCTGATCGTTCGAATATGGCCGTCATGGAAGTTTATTTGCCAAGCGGTTTCGTTGTCGACACTGATACACTGCCCACACTGGAGTCTAGCGATAGAATAAAGGTTGGTTGGAAAATTAAATAGAGATCAAATTTTAAATGTTATTCTTTTAACAATTTATTTTACAGAAGGTGGAAACTCAGCGCCGCAATACGGTGGTCATAATTTACTTTGATTATTTGGATCGACGCGAAGTGTGTCCCACGTTGCATGCATACAAAACCGTCAAAGTGACTAGCCACAAGCCGGTGCCTGTAATTATGTACGATTATTATGACAATGGTTGGTATTTTAAATTGAACGAAACCTTTAAAGCAATATTCAAAAATAAATTAATTAAATTTCTTGTTGTCACGAAAAAGTGCGTCGCGCACGTCAGTTCTATCGAGCACCGAAATCCTTCATTTGCGACATCTGCGAAGACGCCAATTGTGGTGCGCTGTGTGAAAAGGCCGAGAAACGCGAATCGCGTCGTTTGGATGGCAACAATGCACTACCAGCGGATGGTCCAAATAGCGGCGGCACTACTGACAGGCATCGAAGTCTTATCGTGGTTTCGACCATACTCATGCCGATATTAGCGCATATTTTATTGTAAATTATTTACTCAATTCACTTTTAGGCCATACTTTAAATTCGAAAAGGATAACAAACAAAACAAAAAAAAAAACAATATTAACTAAAAAGCTTTAACATTTGAATTTTTGAACGAAAATTCTCGCAAAAGAAAAGTACACAACAAAACGTGATATTACGAAAAGGAGTGATGAAATTTTATTGCATAATAATAATTGTAAAATCTAATTTAAATTAAGTCAAATCAAATCAAATAACTAGCATGGAAAATCTCTCAAAAGTACCTAAAACTATTCGAAATTGTATGTTAAACGTAATGTGCAACAGTTATGTTTATAAATATATAAAACTGAATGAATTTTAACTAATATTTAGTTTATAGGTGTATAATTCTAAAACGACACACACACACACACACAGAGTAATAGTATAAATTTTCAAACTGTGAGAAAGAAATATTTAATTAATAAAACAAACAAAAAAATCGTAACTTCTAAACCTACAATTAAGCCTTTCGTTTGGGTTTCTTGCTCTCCATTAAACTCATGATGGTCTTGCGCATTTCTTCCGTTTCACTTAGTTCCAGCTCACAGTTGCGCAGTTGTTCGCTCTTTTCCTGCAACTGTGCTTCCAGCACGGTTATGACGCCATCGGATTTTTGCTTTGCTTCGCGCTGTTCCTCCAGCATTTTTTGTGTTTTGGACAATTCGCGTTCCTTCTCTTCGATGGCGCGCAACTTTTCCCTAATGTCCGACTCAAACGCAGCAATGGTCCTTTTCAGTTTGTCGATGCGAGTGGTCTGTGGAGTGGATTAAATAAGATGCAAAATGATGGGTACACAAAATAGTTAGAAACAAATTTAAATATTCTAAACTCGTTTGCAATATCAGAATCATTTCTCCATAACTTAAAACTTTGACTTCATTAATTAATAAACTTTTATATTTAAATAATTTTAAGTTTATATATAATTCACGAATAATCAAAGTTTGGTTTTCATTCCATTCGCCACACCGTTAAAAATAATTCATAGCTTACATTTTCTTTAGAAGATGTTTGCAGTCTTTCAAATTCTTCAGTCTTTATTTGCAGCTGTTGCTTTAGCTCTTTGTGTTCTTTTTGTAAAACTATAAATAAAGAGAACAATATTTTGGTATATGGTAAACTATTTTTGTATCACTGAAAATTCAACAATTCTAAAATAAAGATTAAATTATAATAAAAGTTTAATTCACTCTTAATTTATAGTTAATAATATAAGTCAAATGTTCTAAGAAAACTGAACTCACCAATTATTTCGGATAATTTGACGGCCAAACGTTTTTCATTGATTTGCAGCGATTCTGAGTACTCGGATAATTTCTTCATTATTTCGCAATTATTTTTCTTCAGCGTATCCTTTTGCTGTCTGAAGTCTTTGCATTGCGTTTGTAAACTATGCAAACAATTTTGAAATTTAAAATTTAAGAAATAAACATTTTAAATTATATATTCACCCCTCCTGATTAATGTGCAATTCGAAATTCATTGTGTGGTATTTCTGCAATTCGGCATTTTGTAAATTAATGCGCTGCGTTAAGTTGGTAATCTAGAAATTAAAAGAATTGTTTAATAAAAATTGTAAACTTTAGCAATTAAATGAAACAAAAATAACGCAGCATACCTCATTGCTGGCTTGTTCCAAACGCTGTTGCATGCTGCTCTCGGCATAATTGAATTTTTGCATTTTATAGCTAAACAGTTCGATCAATTGCGAGCTGGCCACATTGTTCAGTTGATTGTTGCGATGCGCAGAAGAGATGACTTCGATCAGCGCCTGCAAACGCTCTTCGATTTCTTTGCTAGCGAAAGTTTGATGACTTTTGAGTATGGCATTGAAATTACGCCATTGATCGCTAGGCGGTTGTGTGTGTGTATTGGAAGAGTGCGCGGACACGGAGGCATTTAATTTAGAAATATACTGAAAGTAAATTATTAAAAATTTAATTTTTAAAAGTTACTATTTAATTAAACAAACAACAAATTACGAAATACCTTTGCCACTTGCGCCTGTGGAAAATGTTCGAATTGCGAGATCTGAAAAACAGCATCGCAAACCTTGTCGCTGGTACTGAGCATGGCGCGTGCAAGTGCATATTGTATTTGCTGGCACTGCAGCAGAGTGCCGCACTTTTCGAAATACGCCTTTTTCGCAATGCCAGCGAAATTAATCAACAGCAACAAACAAAATACGGACTTTTCTATGTCGGCAAGCGAAATTTTATCGATTGGAGATTCTGGCTTAGAAGCCAAGAGTGGTGCAAAAATTTTGTCAAAATAGGATTCGGTTATTTTGGATAAAATAACCTTTTCCGTCTTCGTTTGATGCAGCAGCGCAAGCAAAAGTTGAAGTATAGCAGTGCTATGCTGTGCGGTAGTTTCTGATTTTTCAGTTATCGAAATTAGCAGAATGATTATGGAGGGATCGCGTGCGATGCGCGGCGAAATCGATTCCTTCTTGGCCAAGCGTACGAGTGCCTCCAGCAGTTGTACCGCATGCACGCCGCACACATCTGATTCTATCCAACCGCAAAGTAGCTCAAAAATCCGCGGCACATTCGAGTCCAAACTGATGACATTCTCGGAGCCATCAGCTTGTGGTATTGCGCTCAATTCGAGTATGTAGCTGATCAGTTTGAAAAGTAAGCCCATGCATTCTTGTTGCTGTTTGCGCGTATCTTCGCTAGAGTCGTCCATGCTGGAACGTGCATCCAGTTGCTAATTAAAAAAAATACACAATAAAATATAGAACTTAAATTTATGATTGACAATTGATTACCTCCAGAAGCCGCTCAATGTCCTCAAAATATAGCGTATAGCTGAGCATGGCCAAATGCAGCCCACTGTGCGCACGCGAGTCTAGCAAAAAATCACAAATGTGTCGCAAGTGTGGCACATTCCAATGTTTGATGCACTCATCTATCGAGGCGAATGTCGAGCGCAGAAAAGTGTGCAGCTCTCGCTCATCGGGCGAATGTATATCCTCCGAGAGTATGATAAACATTTGACTGGCCAGAATGCCACAATTCTTAATGCGGCGACTAAAGGTAGAAATGTTGACGGAGCGCAGTAGTAGGAAGAGCACTACAAAATTCTTGTAGCACAAATTGATGAGAATCGAAAGCGCCAGCAGTGCATGTTCCTCTTCACCGTTTTCCGCTGCATCGTAAATAACCTGAACAAGTTGCTCCAGCATCACCACGACCCACGGTTCCTCCCAGCCTATGCAGATGCCATAGGTTAGCTGCTGTAGCAGCGTTAACAGACGCTGTCGCTTATCTTGTGCAGCTGTGCGTTTCAGCAAATTTGCCAGCAGCGGAACAAAACGATACTGTTCGACGAGAGCGCGACGGCCTTCCAGGTTGCGACTGCAGTGTTGCAGCAGCGTCACACAAGCCCACAGCGCATCGGTATCCGGCGTAAGGTCACTCATCACTTGGTGCAAATCGATGAAAAGTTGGGCGATTTCCAGATGTGCTCCTGGATTGAAGTGATGCGGCTGTACTGCCGTACTTAAAAGTGAAGCACTGCGATTGAGCGGCACCAGTGCGTCTTCTGTTTTGATATTGCGATATTTGAAGACTTGATTTGAAAAGTCGCGAATGTAGCTGAAGGCAATTTGATTAGTGGCGGCATCATTTTTTCCATCGTTGTAGCTGCTGGCACCGTTGCTGTTATTGTTGGCGACACTGGCTCCCGCCGAATTGCTTGCACTACGAGAAATCATTCTGCACAAGATTAGTTTAAAAATTTAAATTAATTTGCGCCACAAAATTTATTAAATCTTTAAACGGCGAATTGGACTTTGAAGGTATGTTCAATACTTAATAACAGACTGTTTCAGAAAATCTTTAATTTGAATTTTCGAAACAGGGTAGTTCAGATAATAATGAAATTTTTGTATAAATCTAAGACGCTTTTAAACAGAGCTGACCATCAGTGGCGCTACACAACTTATCCAATACAAAAACCATTTTAATGATTTCGCGGACAACACGAAAATACAGCTTAGTATCAACCAGCGTTGCCGTTTTGGTATTTTTATTTGTATTTTTTTTCAAAAATTGGTAGTTTATATCTTACGATTAGATTACGATTAGATTATATCAAGTCCCTGTCTCTGAAAAACTGTCAATTTAAATTTTTATGGCTTTTTGATCAATTTTGTTAGCAAAATTTTTCTTCGAGTGGTAACACCACGTGTCTGCAAACAATCGAGGGCACGTCTTATGATCAAAGATTTTCAGCGGCGTTACAGGCAGCTCAAAGATTTCTCCAACTGGCCTCTAATCTTATATAATGCTCATTAATATGGTGTTAAAAATAGGATGTAGTCGTTTTTCATTGTTTGCTCCAACTTAATTTAAATTTTATTCTAAATTCTTGATTACATTTTAATTATTAGCAAATTGAAAATAAATCTTATCGTCGTTTTAACACTCAGCAAAAATATAAAATCGTACCATACAAAAAAAAATGCAAGTTGCGCTCAAACGTGGGAACTTGTAAGTGGCGATCGTTGAACTTGTTATTGTACACACAGAAACGCAATCATGTAAAATTAACATTAAATCTACACCTTTTCTTTTTCCAAAACTTTTCAAATGTTATTCATTTTATTCAATTGGCAGATACAAATTTTGACATAGTCTATCAATATTTAATATTGATGAATGTTAGGCCAATAGGAACTAATGTTAATTCAACATTTGTCGTATTTGCAAAATCGTTGACAACTGTGCCACTTGTTACCTAATATAAGTTAATTTGATAGTTTCAAGTTATTATAATTTAATACTTTCTTCAAATTTTAAAAGTGCGAAAATTAACATGATAATGCATATTAAACTAACAATGCATCGTGTTAAATTAACACATTCATACGGGTTCATATATGTATGTGTTAATACTTAATACTTAAAAAATTGAATAGAAACTCTTTTTTGAAATGTAATATGAAAAATGTTAAAAATACTTTCTTCATGTGAAAATTCGCTGTGAGTGATTTTATTATCATTTTATTTAAATAAAAAAAAACAAAGCGTGAATATTTTTAACAATCGAATGACTTTGTTGCTATATTAGAAAGAAATTCAGATTTGCACTTGACTTAATGCGAGATTAGTCGCCAATTATTTAATCCAGCTTAGTTTAGCATCGCAAATTGGTGTTCGTTCGCTGGGATACGAAGGCGAATAAGTCCTCAACTGTCAAGTTTAGATACATACATGCAGATGTATCTCTTCTATTTTTCGTGTATTCAGCATATGCACTGCATATGTATGTATGTATGTATGTATGTATATGTGTCTAAAAATAACTTAAGTGACGTGTGATATTCTGTCGTCGACATTTAAGATATATATAAAAGCATGTAAAATCTGTCGAAATCGAAATAAAAATGAAAACACAAAATGGAAAAGAATGAAATGAAATTTTCACGGAAATTATGTTTAGGGTTGCCAAGCACTCAAATACAATATTAGAATTTTGTGGAAATTTGTAAGAAATTGACCGCGTCACAAAAAAAAAACACTGTCAATGATATTTTGGTATTAGTGATAATCTTTGGCGAGCTAGAATGTTTTGAAAATAACTTTCAAAATTCAAGAAGACAAGTTTAAAAATATAATAAATGTTTAAAATTGATATTTTTATCATACAAATATTCAGAATAAAATCTGCCGCCAGTGTCTGAGTTAATGATGATTTTATTGATGATATTTGAAATGAGAAAAATCTACAACTAACTCAAACTAGTTAAGCTAGAATGAAGCGTCATTTCGGAATGTTTCCATTGACACTTTTTAAAAGCTAGTTAAAAATCTAAGCGATAATTCTCAAAAGAATAAAATCACTTGTCGCAAATAAATTGCAAACAAAAACAAATTTAAAAAAAGTTGTCAACTAAACTTACAACAAAAACGACATAATTTATATAAATTATCTAAGTTAAAGTGTGCAAAAAAGAAAGAAGGAAAAAAGTTACCAGCTCACTACCTTAGGAACGCTTCAATTGCCGCTAAATCATTTAAACTAATTCGTATGAACGAATGAATGAATGAATGAATGAATGAATGAATGAATGAATGAAATAATCAGCGCTGGCTACACGAGCGCAACAATAATGCAAAGTGGCCGATAACTCAGAAACTTTGCGCGACACTCACTCACTCGAAGGGGCCGCATCAGCCAGAAGATGCTTAGACAGTTTTCAGTTGTCAGCGAGCGGTGAGCGTGCTATGTACTAAAACACTAACAAAAATAAACAAGGAACACATGAACCTAATCACTCTAAGCAGCGGTGATAAGTGATAAGTCATAAGTGATAAGTGTCTCAGTGATGAAATTTCGATAAAACTATGGAAAAACTTTTAAAGTAACGCAGCCAAAATTAAAAGAAAAAAGAAAACTCGACAAGTCGCATGTGACACGGTGTGAATGACCTAACAGAAATATATACAAGTATATAAACAATCTAAAAATATTTATTTTTCTATTTTTAATTAAAAAAAAAAGAATATATAAGTGCAACGGTTTCTTTTTTTTTGTATTTTCTTCATGTAAATTATTTAATAAGAATTTTTTTTTTGATAAGTCTATTTATAAAAATCACACTTTCTATTTTCAAAGCAGAAGTTTTTACATTTACTTTGTACACTGCCAAGGAACGAACGAACGCAGAAGCTGAAGCTGAAATTGTTGCAAATGCAAAAGTCACACAGAAGAGAGCAATTAAATTCTTCTTCTTCTTCTTGTTTCTAAATTGTGTTTGTTGTTGGTTCAAAAAACTAAGCAAAAAATATCAACAAAAAAAAAAAAAAAGACGAGTGCATCTGCACTTTAATTTTTCATTTCGGTTTTGTGCGCGTGCTTAATTTTTTCTTTTTGGCAATATGCTGCACAGCGGCGACAACACTGTGACCACTAAAACAATAACAACAATAACAACAAGTGTTTTGACCGCATCACCCAATGAGGAAAAGATTAGGAAAAGCGTCGAATCGCCGTCGCAATTTCAGCACGACGAGAATCGAGGCAAGTGGGGCTCCAAAACGGAATTCATCCTGTCCTGCATTGGTTATGCCGTCGGCATCGGCAATGTCTGGCGGTTTCCGTATTTGTGCTATCGCAGCGGTGGCGGTAAGTCGAGACTTTTGTTTTTGAGATTTCGAATCTTAAGACAAGAAAAAAATTTAAAAAAATATATACAATACATACATATATATATATATATACTATGCTGTAAGTTTACTGGATGATTTACGCATAGAGAGGCGTTTTGAGATCTCTAGGAATGTAACTGAACAATCCAACTGTTGTAGAGTTGCTGCAACAAACAATTTCCAGGGTTCTCCAATTCTACTTTTCATTCTAAAGTAATTTTCAAAAAAATATTTTAAATTTTAAGAAATTAAAAATAAAAAGTTTGATCATAAAACAACAAAAAGATACTTGAACGATAAAAAAATGTCACCTCCTTCGAGCTGGACTTGAACCAGCGACCATGGATTTCTATTGCTTGGTGGAAATGACAGACTGTGTAAAGATGAAAAGCAGTGGAAAGCAGACAACGTCACTCTACCTTGCAGTATATATAGTCCACCGCTCTACCGACTGAGCTATCGAAGGCGTTGAGAGCTAGCTGAATGAGTTCCAATAATAAATGCATTCATATAACGGATAAGTCCAGTAAAGTTTTGAATAATTAAATTATATTCGTCTATGCCGAAGCTCAAATACCCTCCACCATTTTAGAGACACCATAAAAATTTACATTTTATGCGATCACGCCCACTTTTTGTAAGTAGTTTTGTGTTACCACTTAAGTGTTAAAAACCGAATATCTAACTTAATTTTTTTTTTGTATCGTATTAAAAGGAGGAGTTTGTATGGAAGGGGAGTAATTTTGATTCGATCTTGCTCTTCTTAGAGTTAAACATCCGCTTAGGGAATATGACCAAATTTCGATATCTTTTTAAATACGACTGTAAACGCTGAGACAAACAGACGGACAGGCTGACATCATTAAATCGACTCAAAACTAACCGCTGATTATTTATGTATACATATTGGCATACATAACACGCTTCCCTACTAGCGTTACAAATGGAAGAACAAGAACAATAAAAAAGGAAAATAAAATTTTTTTTCTTAAATGTAAACAACAAATATTGAAAATCACAGCAACAAAAAAATCTCCTCCTTTGAGTCGGATTTGAACCGACGACCTATGAATCCCTATGTACCGGATTAAGTAGAAATGCAAGTTCAATGGTTAGGAACATTTCGGGCAAAGGTCGGGAGGACATGTACCCGAATCTGCTTCATAATCTCAGTGCTTTGAACTCTACTGAACAGAGTGGTAGGCTAGAAAGTCACGATGGTATCACAGTGTCTCTGTGCCACCATATGAGCTAACGTCCTACTCATACTGACTAATCCGATCACTATATAGTCCATCGCTCTACCGACTGAGCTATCAAAGGCGTTGGAAGTTCGCTGAATTACTTTTAAATTAACTTTTGTGTGTACCGGTTTAGAAGTTGCTGAGTTATACGCATTGTTGGTGTAATATACATACACACATAGACGCCTTTTGAGGTATGTAGGAATGTAAGTGCGAAGTATAGTACTGACTGGTAACTGCAATCAAGGCAGCTTCCCTGCTGTTGAACTGACATTTTGATTGCGTCGAGAGTTAGGTTAACCACAGGTCGCAGGCTCAATTCCGGTTCGAAGGAGGAGTTTTCTCTTTATATTTTTGTTAATGAAAATCAATTGCTGTTAAATAAATAAATATACGGGATCAAAGGGGTCCCAAAGTGTTGAGCCTAATTTATTTACTTAGTTGCATTTGAAATGGTTTTCCTCTTTTGTTGTTAAGAAAAATTTTAATAAACAATGCGAACATCGATTAAGTTGTTCCAGCAATAAATGACTTAATATTCCAACAAAATTTTGGTTTGTCAAAAATAACGATATTAATAATAGTATTAAATTGGAATAAAAACAACAAAAATAAATTGATAATTCCATATGTAAAAAAGAAACCTCCTTCGAGTTGGATTCGAACCAGCGACCTGTGGATAACAACAAAATGCTCTTATAACAATATGATCGATCGCAGTAGAACCGCCACTAAGCACGATGGTATAGAAAATTACCCAACAAGATCAATACCATCATTCGAAAAGGCTTTCCACTGAACGAAACGAGTTTTTCTATAGTCCACTGCTCTACCAACTGAGCTATCGAAGGCGTTGGAACTTAACTGAATTATATTAGCATAGAAAGGCGTTTTGAGATCTCAATGAATGAAACTGAACAATCCAACTGTTGTAAAGTTGCTGCAACAAAAACTTTTCTTGTATTACAAATTATTTACTATTAGATTTTAGTTCCAGGGTTCTCCAATTCTACTTTTTATTCTAAAGTAATTTTCAACAAATAAATTTTAAATTTTAAGAAAGTAAAACTAAAAAGTTCGTTCATAAAACATCAAAAATAAACTCAAAATGATAAAAAAAAAGTACCTCCTTCGAGCAGGACTTGAACCAGCGACCATGGATTTCTATTGCTTGGTCGAAATGACAGTTTTTATAAATAACCGTTTTACCAAGATGAAAAGCTATGGCAAGTAGTCAACGTCACTCTTCCTTGCAGTATATATAGTCCACCGCTCTACCGACTGAGCTATCGAAGGCGTTGGACTTTAGCTGGGTAAGTTTCCATATCAAGTATATTTGTGGCATATATGTATGCCTGTGAGACCAGACACTTTTAAAATTTAGTTAAATATTTGTCAACGTATAAGTATAATATGTTTGGTAATATGCATTACGATTCTGAGTTCTCTTCTCTGGAATTATAGTTGAAACTGTTGAAATATAAATTTTAACATATTTCATATGCCAGATCCTTTATCCAAATTTAAACTTTCAAAAAAAAAAGGAATTTTCTAAAATAGTTTCTAAAAATTGAACACTTTTTGTTCAAATTAAAGAAATCTTTGCGTAAAAAAATATAATGGGCAAACAAATACAAACACGCTTAATGTGGAAAACTACAGTTGTAAAATATTTCGTTGGCAAAGGGAATTATGACAGTTGAAAAAAAAAATATGAACATATTAAGTTTAGAATTCTCATGCTATAATACTTTCTAATAAAATATTTCTTAGATCAAATAATAAACAAAATTTATAATAATCATCTTAGATATATTTCTAAATATGTTATGGCTATAGAATAAATCTTATGGTTCAATGAGTGCACGATGCAATGGCCAAAAATCGCCTTCGGGCAAGCTATCTGCTAAAGTACTAATTCCAGTATTTCTACAGCGATCGGGTCGCTGGTCTGTCTGGAAAAAGGTTTCACTTTCCTTAGTTTATATTCGAATTTATTTTAATTTTCATTTGGTAATGAAAAAAAAAGATAGTTTTAAATACTATTTTTATAAAATGTAATTTCTAGCTAACAATTTATACATAGTTCTTAAACAAAACAAGTCACCTCCTTCGAAATTGCATTTGAAGCGACGACCTATGGATCTCTATCTATCTATCTATCTATCTATCTATCTATCTATCTATCTATCTATCTATCTATCTATCTATCTATCTATCTATCTATCTATCTATCTATCTATCTATCTATCTATCTATCTATCTATCTATCTATCTATCTATCTATCTATCTATCTATCTATCTATCTATCTATCTATCAATCTATCTACCTATCTATCTATCTATCTATCTATCTATCTATCTATCTATCTATCTATCTATCTATCTATCTATCTATCTATCTATCTATCTATCTATCTATCTATCTATCTATCTATCTATCTATCTATCTATCTATCTATCTATCTATCTATCTATCTATCTACCTATCTATCTATCTATCTATCTATCTATCTATCTATCTATCTATCTATCTATCTATCTATCTATCTATCTATCTATCTATCTATCTATCTATCTATCTATCTATCTATCTATCTATGTATCTATCGGAAGGTTGTAAAAATTTCAGTGCAATAATAAAGAACAATTCCATTTGACCCGAACCATAGCGCTGCCCATTCTTCTGATCATTAAACGTAAGGCTGGCTAGAACTCCGCTTAAACATCACTTCGGCCATAAGTGTCCACATAAGATTTTCTGCTCTTCCCATATTGAAGAATACGACATATGATATTGTGCAAAGCGATATGAACTGAGTTATCAAAGAGGTTGCATCGTGCACTCATTGAACCATAAGATTTATTCTACAATCATAACATAACATAACATAACATAACATATCTAAGATGATTATTATAATAATAATAATAGTTATTATTATCAATCGTTTTAATATTCAAATTTAAAAATATTGTATTACTTCGTAATTTTTGAATAATAAAAAAATATTTTTACTTATACTTCATATGGAAACTTACCCAGCTAAAGTCCAACGCCTTCGATAGTTCATATAGTTATCGGATTATTGATGATTAGGAAAAAAACTCATATGGTTGCACAGAGACTCTGCGATATCAGGGTGACTTTCTAGACTACCACTGTATTTAGTAAAGTGCAAAACACTACGATTATGATACAGATTCGGGTACATGTGCTCCCGACCTTTGCCCGAAATGTTTTTAGTCATTGAACTAACATTCCTTTACAATCCGGTTTATAGGGATTCATAGGTCGTCGGTTCAAATCCAAATCAAATTCAAAAAGGAGAAGATTTTTTTTTGTTGTGATTTTCAATATATTTTTGTTGTTTACATACATATAAAAAAATTTTTTTTCCTTTTTTTATATTCTTTGTCTTCTGCAAACACGTGTCGAGTTTGTTCTTCGTCATATTCTCTAAGCGGAAGGTATGGTCCAAGATGAGCTAGATAGCACCTAAAATTACTCTCAATTCCATAAAAACTCCCACATTTTATATGATAAAAAAAATAAATCCTGTATAGATATTCAGTATTTCACACTTTAGTGGTAAAACAAAAGTACTTAACAAAAGAATCATGTGCTACAAGAAGCAAATTTTCAGGAGTTTCTAAAATTGTGGAAGGTATTCGAGCTTCGGCTTGTTTTTAATTATTGAAGACTTTACTGGACTTATCCGTTACATGAATCCATTTATTATTGGTACTCATTCAGCTAGCTCCCAACGCCTTCGATAGCTCAGTCGGTAGAGCGGTGGACTATATATACTGCAAGGAAGAGTGACGTTGACTACTTGCCATAGCTTTTCATCTTGGTAAAACGGTTATTTATAAAAACTGTCATTTCGACCAAGCAATAGAAATCCATGGTCGCTGGTTCAAGTCCAGCTCGAAGGAGGTACATTTTTTTGTATCATTTTGAGTTTATTTTTGTTGTTTTATGAACGAACTTTTTAGTTTTACTTTCTTAAAATTTTAAATTTATTTGTTGAAAATTACTTAAGAATAAAATGTAGAATTGGAGAACCCTGGAAATTGTTTGTTGCAGCAACTTTTCAACAGCTGGATTGTTCAGTTTCATTCATTGAGATCTC
Source organism: Suillia variegata (assembly GCA_949127995.1). Classification (NCBI taxonomy): domain Eukaryota; kingdom Metazoa; phylum Arthropoda; class Insecta; order Diptera; family Heleomyzidae; genus Suillia; species Suillia variegata. Next base: position 9,517,372 of record OX421844.1, read on the forward strand.
AAAACGCCTTTATATGCTAATATAATCCAGTTAAGTTCCAACGCCTTCGATAGCTCAGTTGGTAGAGCAGTGGACTATAGAAAAAATCGTTTCGTTCAGTTGAAAGCCTTTTCGCATGGTGGTATTGAATCTTAGTTGGTCGTTTTCTATACCATCGTGCTTAGTGGCGGTTCCACTGCGATCGATCATATTGTTATAAGAGCATTTTGTTGTTATCCACAGGTCGCTGGTTCGAATCCAACTCGAAGGAGGTTTCTTTTTTACATATGGAATTATCAATTTATTTTTGTTGTTTGGGGATTTTCATATTTCTTATTCCAATTTAATACTATTATTAATATCATTATTTTTGATAAACCAAAATTTTGTTGGAGTATTAAGTCATTTATTGCTGGAACAACTAAATCGATGTTCGTATTATTTATTATAATTTTTCTTAACAACAAAAGAGGAAAACCATTTCAAATGCAACTAAGTAAATAAATTAGGCTCAACACTTTGGGACCCCTTTGATCCCGTATATTTATTTATTTAACAGCAATTGATTTTCATTAACAAAAATATAAAGAGAAAACTCCTCCTTCGAACCGGAATTGAGCCTGCGACCTGTGGTTAACCTAACTCTCGACGCAATCGAATTGTCAGTTCAACAGCAGGGAAGCTGCCTTGATTTCAATTACCAGTCAGTACTATACTTCGCACTTACATTCCTACATACCTCAAAAGGCGTCTATGTGTGTATGTATATTACACCAACAATGCGTATAACTCAGCAACTTCTAAACCGGTACACACAAAAGTTAATTTAAAAGTAATTCAGCGAACTTCCAACGCCTTTGATAGCTCAGTCGGTAGAGCGATGGACTATATAGTGATCGGATTAGTCAGTATGAGTAGGACGTTAGCTCATATGGTGGCACAGAGACACTGTGATACCATCGTGACTTTCTAGCCTACCACTCTGTTCAGTAGAGTTCAAAGCACTGAGATTATGAAGCAGATTCGGGTACATGTCCTCCCGACCTTTGCCCGAAATGTTCCTAACCATTGAACTTGCATTTCTACTTAATCCGGTACATAGGGATTCATAGGTCGTCGGTTCAAATCCGACTCAAAGGAGGAGATTTTTTTGTTGTTGTGATTTTCAATATCTGTTTGTTGTTTACATTTAAGAAAAAAATTTTATTTTCCTTTTTTATTGTTCTTGTTCTTCCATTTATAACGCTCGTAGGGAAGCGTGTTATGTATGCCAATATGTATACATAAATAATCAGCGGTTAGTTTTGAGTCGATTTAATGATGTCAGCCTGTCCGTCTGTTTGTCTCAGCGTTTACAGTCGTATTTAAAAAGATATCGAAATTTGGTTGGAGAGGTCATATTCCCCAAGCGGATGTTTAACTCTAAGAAGAGCAAGATCGAATCAAAATTACTCCCCTTCCATACAAACTCCTCCTTTTAATAAAATACAAAATAAAATTAAGTTAGATATTCGGTTTTTAACACTTAAGTGGTAACACAAAACTACTTACAAAAAGTGGGCGTGATCGCATAAAATGTAAATTTTATGGTGTCTCTAAAATGGTGGAGGGTATTTGAGCTTCGGCATAGACGAATATAATTTAATTATTCAAGACTCAACTGGACTTATCCGTTACATGAATGCATTTATTATTGGTACTCATTCAGCTAGCTCTCAACGCCTTCGATAGCTCAGTCGGTAGAGCGGTGGACTATATATACTGCAAGGTAGAGTGACGTTGTCTGCTTTCCACTGCTTTTCATCTTTACACAGTCTGTCATTTCCACCAAGCAATAGAAATCCATGGTCGCTGGTTCAAGTCCAGCTCGAAGGAGGTGCCTTTTTTTACATATGGAATTATCAATTTGTTTTTTTTTGTTGTTGTTTTGTGCTTTTCTTATAAATTACATTTTTCTTATATCAAATTTAATATTATTGTTATTATTTTTGTTTTCGACAATCCAACACATTAACCAACAAAAACACGAAATAAAAACAACAAAAAAGAAGTGAAGACACCTCCTTCGAACTGGAATTGAACCAGCGACCTGTGGATAACCTCACTTACGACTGCAATCGAAATGTCAGTTCAACACCAGAGGAGCTGCCTTGAAGACAATCATCTGTCATTGTACTGCGCACTCTCCTGACAATACGACCTCTTTATTTATTTTTAACAATGGTCCACCGCTCTACCGACTGAGCTATCGAAGGCGTTGTGGATTTACTGTTTAAGTTGCCATGTTAAATAAAATATTTAAAAATCGTTTAAGTTATTTTTAAGCTGATGAAAGCTTCATTGGACCGTCACTTCTCGGAAGTTTTGGCAACTTAAGAAAAATGGATCATCGAAAGATGATATCAAGGCATTTTCAATCTGCAGTTCAGATTCAGCTGTCTACTGTGTAGATCCCGTCATATGAAACAGTACCGAGAACCAATCAAATAGACGTAGTAGTAAATGACAAAAAAAAAGAACAATCATCGCCTACGAGTTGGGATTGAACCAACGACCTGTGAATAACCTCCATTCGATCGCTTTAGGAATGTGGATGCAATAGCAGTGAAAGGTGAGATCAATGTCATTGCACCGAGCACTTTCCCAAGCAAATCGAACTATTCACCGCTCTACCAACTGAGCTATCGTAGACGTTTTGGCAACAATTTGAAATTTGCTTAAGTTGTCGGTGAAGGAAGCTTCACTCGAAACGATGAAGTGCAAATTCCGATTTTGTGTTCGAATTGTCATGTCTTGGAAAGTCTCTTGAAAAATTGATTTCCAGGAGTGTAAGTGGCAACAAGCCTTCTCAATCTGCCCTCCGAATTCGGCCGTAAACTTTATATCTTGATTTATGAAATGTTAAGGAGAAGTAAAGATATCAAAACTTGATTTTGTCTTATGATCGACTTTATTTACAAATATTTTATTTTATTTTATTTAGGTCAACCGTAGTTGACCTCTTTAGAAGAAAGTTAGTGACTTTCATAAATTTAATAGATTAAACTCGATCGGTAAATCTAGCTACAATCAAAATATCAACTCTCCATATTATCGGGAACATATCAATTAAATGTAGTAAAATCTTAAAAACCCTTGGAAGGCGCCAATCATACGAGTTAGTCATCGGTTATCAATCCCGTATCCAATTAAAATTTATGATTAATGAATAAGACACAATTTTATAAATTTATTCAATTGGATCAGTTGTTGTAAAATTATGGTTAAAAAAAATGTAATGAAACAAAACTAGAAGGTTCGAAAAAATGACAGCGCTTATGATAAATATTTTTGCCTAAACCAAGCAACAACTTAACTAAAATGTGTTTTATAGAGAAACTTAACCGGTAAATCCGCAACGCTTTCGATAGCTCAGTCGGTAGAGCGGTGGACTATAGAGTCACCTGGTTACTTGCGGAGTTCTCGGTGCAATGACATTGAAGGGCATGTTCGATATCATTGTACTGGCTCTACTGCGATCGGGTGTGTCGCAATCCATAGGTCGCTGGTTCAACTCCAGCTCGAAGGAGAATCTTTTTTTTAATTTTGTGGTTTGTTGTTAATTTAAGAATTTTTTGAAAGGAATTTCCCGGAGATCAAAAGGCGCTCCGATCGGTTAGCATAATTCAATATAACCGTTATACTACGGTGATAAAAAAATAGTACACACACCCTATACATACGAATACATGCTGTAAGTGTGAAAAATACAGTTTTAAAAATGTTGGTTAGTGATTTTCAATTATTTAAAGAAAGTATAAGACCAAATTAGAATTCTCAAGCGAGTCATAAGATTGAAGAAGTAAATATGCAAAAGTTGCTTGTGATTTGGTGTTGGGCACACAAATAGAAATTAGCAAAATAATCAATACAAGAACCAAAGAACCAAATTTAAAAGGATTCGTAATAATTTTATAATAATTTGTTTATAATTTATTTAACATTTCTACAAGATTGGTTTGAATGTGGACTTCCATTGTGTAAGCTTTATATCAGTCAATTTTACAGCGAGTTTCAAAGCTCTTTTTTGGCTTAACTGAAGGAATAAAATTGAAATAAATTTAACATGAGCAGAGATTCCCTGCATTGCTGAGAGCTTCCTCTTGCACACACAATGCACTTGATTTATACAGGGTGCATACCTTAATTATGCATATCTCAAGCGTTGGTATTTTGTTGCGTTGTGAAGAAGGAAACAACTAATATTGTTTAATTAAACTTTAGAATATATAATTGCACAACGTCACAAATTTTATAAAGTTGATAACTTTATTTGATGCTACAGCTTAAGTAGAAATGAAGACCTAAAATATGTGAGTACAAAAATATTCCCCATACAATTTTAGTACCAGTGGGTTTCTACTAGCCGAATAAACGAGTATTTGATAGAGAATCTTAATTAATAAACCCAGAACGCTTTCGATAGCTCAGTTGGTGGAGCGGTGGACTATAAAGTAGGCATAATTGTGTTGTAGACTGCATTTCCCATGGAATCGAATTTTGAGTCGGCAGTGACAAAACCCTTTGCTTGAAGTCTTCTTTGCCATGTATTTAGGTTGATCCATTTGTCGCTGGTTCAAATCCAGTTCGAAGGAGGTGTCTTGGCTTATATTTTAGAGTACAACGATTTATTATTTTAAATGATCCAAGGTTGTTAATATATTTTTGAGAATAACAACCAAATATATAACAATTTGAAAATCGGTTCTGTATATCATATAATATAAGCATTATTCGTTAATATGTGCAGACTTTAAAAAAAGACAAATTAGACTAGAAATGCAATTGTAATTAATTACATAAAGAAAAGTGATTGTAAAATTTAATAATAATTAACTATAATGAAAAAGGTCCTCTTGAGTTTAAAAATTTGTCATTTGATTTCAAACCATCGTTCGATACCAATATTAATTGTAAGAGAAGTAATTTATTTGGCAACAGATAAAGTTAATATTCGTGTTAAATTCATCAACAATCTAAAAAAAAGCACCTCCTTCGAGCTGGACTTGAACCAGCGACCTATGGATAGCGACACGCCCGATTGCAAATAATCAGGTATAGTACAATCATACTGAACTTACTAGTACAGAGCATTTCAGTATCACTGTACCACGAACTGTGCAATCAGGAGTTTTATAGTCCACCGCTCTACCAACTGAGCTATCGAAGGCGTTGTGGGCTAGCTGAATAAGTCGGTTGTTATTTTGTAAAATGTTTGACTTTTTTATATACAATTTTTCTGTTCTCTCTCTTTTTTTATAATTCAGATCATTTATAATTTTGTTGTTTTAACGTTCAGATTATACAGTTCTATAAATTTATACAGTTTTCATATGAAAATTAAATCCACTCTATATTCAAGAATACTCATAATGAAACCTTTCAGAGGCTGAACTGAAACTCAAAAAAATGACAGGATCAACTTTTGACAGGAACATTTTAGCTTTTAAGATTTGAGGGAACCAATCATGTAAGCCTCACAAGACTCTAAAATTACAATTCTAAACTGTAAACTGCATCGGTTTAAATTAAAACAATTTTTACATTCCAACTTAGCAAATAATATTAACTAATTACTAACAATGCACCCTGTGAAAGAGGCACGTGCATTTGGTGTGCACGAGGAGGAGCTTTTCTGCAGGTACACATAATTTGCAATTCGGCGTGTACCTCCAGTCGAACAGGAGCTTTGACATGCGCTTCTGTGCATCTCTTTTAAACATCCTCGCATAAAAACATTCGTTGATTTTATGTGGACAGTTATACAGCTGGGCCACAACGCCTTCGATAGCTCAGTTGGTAGAGCGGTGGACTGTAGAAAAATACGAATTGTTCAATAGATTGCTTAGTACGATGGCACGGAATAGTCGTCTTTGGACATTATCTCTTTGCGTTGCACTGGCATATTCTACTGCATTCACCACAGATATCCATAGGTCGCTGGTTCAAATCCGGCTCGAAGGAGGTGATTTTTTTCTTTCATTGATATTTTTAAACTTTTGTCAAAATGAAAAATTTGTCTCTAATTTATTATTTTTAATTTTTATAAATTGGAAAAAGGAAAAAGGAATAATACTCCTTCCAAACTAAAGTTCCTTTAAAAATCAAACCAGACTTTTTAATTCAAAATTTTTTTTATTTTTTATTTATATTAATAAATAAATTGTTTAAAGTGATTATTTATATTTTTTAATAAATAAATTAATTTCCTTGACGCTTTCCAGGTGCATTCCTGGTGCCATATTTAATAATGCTCTTCTTCTGCGGCATTCCGTTATTTTTTATGGAAATCGTCTTGGGCCAATTCTCAAGCACCGGCTGCATCGGTGTTTTTCGTCTGGCGCCCCTGCTAAAAGGTAACCTAAATTAATTTTTGCTTAATACTCTTTTAAAGTAGATTCACATTAATAACAAATACAAATTTTAGGCGCTGGTTTTGCCATTGTGATTGTAAACTTCATTTGTACCTGTTACTATTCCGTGATCATTGCCTATCCGATCATGTTCCTTAGGAAAATCTTTACTGCCACTCTGCCATGGGTCTCGTGCAATAATCCCTGGAACACTGAATACTGTGTGGAAGTGTTAGATGTAAGGCAAATAATTTTTGTTTTAAAGTTTCGTCATATTAAAAGAAATCTCAATGATCTTTCAGCTGGCTCAGCACAATTTCACTGATCGCACTGGATTTAAAACTCCGGCCGATGAATTCTTTCAGTGAGTTGAAAAACATAAAAATTTATATTGGATAAAATATATAAAAAATTTCTCTGTTTAACTTAAAGTTTAGAGATACTGAAAATTTCGAGTGGCATCGAAGAACTGGGCCAAATAGTTTGGCCCCTCTTTTGGTCTTTAGTTATAGCCTGGTTGGCAGTTTATATATGCATCATCAAAGGCATTAAGACGGTGAGTGTGTGGTGTGGCCTTATAAACTGATTTACACTACCCACAAACTGATTTACAAACAATTTCACAGGTGGGCAAAGTCGTCTATTTTACGGCAACATTTCCATTTTTAATTTTAATCGTGCTCTTCGTACGTGGCATCACTCTGCCCGGCGCCATGAAGGGAATACTTTTCTATATCAAACCGGAATGGTCGCGTCTGCTCGATTTGAAAGTGTGGGCCGATGCTGCTATACAGATCTTTTTCTCACTTGGTCCTGGCTGGGGGGGCATTGTCAATATGGCCAGTTTTAATAATTTTCGGAATAAGGCCAACGGTGACGCGATCATCATACCAATTGTTAATTGTTCGACGAGTATTTTCGCCGGATTCGTGGTCTTTTCGGTGCTGGGTTATTTGTCGCGTAAGTGTGAACATATCCTTTCCATAACTAAATAAAATTTTTTTTATAATATAAGAACACTTAAGTCTAAAAGCTTATAATGAAATAAATTATTATACATTCAGATCAAACTGGCATTCCTGTTGCTACGGTCGCTACATCCGGACCGGGCTTGGCTTTTGTAACATATCCCCAGGCGATTGCTATGCTGCCAGTGCCGCATTTATGGGCGGCATTATTCTTTATCATGTTGTTCCTACTGGGTTTGGATAGTGCGGTAAATTATTTCCTAACAAGAATCGGTTTATTGTGATTGTTTATCAAACGAGACAATTGTCAAATTTTTAACAAAATATAATGTCGGGAAGTTGAACTAGACCGTTTACTGGGCATGCTAGGATTGGAGCTTTAGACAGATTTTAGTTTTAAAGTACAATATTACAATGAAAGGTTTGTCTTAGGAAGGAATAAATTTTGTCACTGGTATTAGAAACCGAACTTCAGGAAATCGTTTGAAATAAGTCTCTCAGCAATCAGTTAGGATACCGGATTCAATGTACAAGTCTTGTTAACAAATTGTTTAGGACTATATATGAGACAAGTTTCTACACAACGTTGCGCAGAATGGCTCCAATATATAAATTTTGCTTTTTAATACCTGTGCTTTTGGACTAGTTCAATGATCTTACCAATTTTTGTTATGTCTCTTCTTTAGTTTGTACAAATCGAGGCGATAATCTCTTCGGTTTTGGACGAGTTGCCGAAACTGCGCAACCATAAATTCGCTGTCACTTTGGTATCATGTCTTGTGATGTTTCTCATGTCCGTCGTTATGGTGACCAATGTAATGTATTATTCATATAATTCAAAAGAACATATGTAACCGATGTATATATTTTAACAGGGTGGCATGTTTGTGCTACAACTATTCGACTGGTATTCCGCATCGATATCGGTGATACTTATTTGCATTTTGGAGGTCGTCATGGTCGCCTGGATATATGGCGTCGACAATTTTCTCAATGATATCTACTTTATGATTGGCAAGCGGCCAAATTGTGTATGGAAATACTGTTGGAAATACATAACGCCCATTATACTGATTGTAAGTACAACAACAATTAAAATTTCTTCAACTTTTCAACGATTTTCTCGCTCTCTCTCTCTCTCTCTCTCTTAGGGTATTTTCTTTACCAGCATCATTTTCAATCGCAACATCACCTACAACGGCATCACATATCCGAACTGGGCCATTGCGTTGGGTTGGCTCAGCTGTTGCGTTTCGATCGCCTGCATTCCATTGTACATGGTCATGGTGCTGCTGGGCAAGAAGGGTTCGCTGCGGGAAAATCTCAAGAAATATCTAAAAACCGGCGACTGGACGCCAGCCAATCCACAAAACCGAATCGAATACGAAGAGTTTCAGCGTTCGCGGAAAATTGTCGATGAACTTTTCACTTTGAAACTGGAAAAGCTAGAGACTGTGAAATTGTGATGTGTGGATGTGTGGATATGGCAACAATTCTAGCCGCAAGAATGACATAAGAGTATTAAGAAAAAGTTGTAAATTCAATTTTTGTCAGTGAGAATTCTTTTAGGCATTAAGTAAATAAAGTTTACTAGAACTAGAAAAGTAAGAAATATATTAAAATATTGTTTAATTTTTTTAAATGTATGACAATACGAAAAAGTTAAACAAATCCGAAATTTTTCATACAAAATCTAAACAGATTGAGGTCTTGTCTTACTCAGAACTGGGACAATTGAGGGTGTAACAAGAATTTAATATATTGAAATAGATTTTTTTTTGGAATTCATTTCTAATCAAATATAATTAATGAGTCTTTCTTTTTTAATTTAATTATATTAACAACTTTTTTTTTTTTAAATAATGTTTATTCAAAGCATAGATTGTATAATTATAATTTTTGGCGACTTATATTAACTTCAACATTTAACTGCGAGGAAAGAGAGATACTAAATTGTATCTCAAAAATTGAATGTGATTACGATGGATCTTAAAATTGAATTACTCTTTTATTTTTAATTCCACGTCTCTGTTTTAAAGCTATATTACAAAAGTAAAGGCATCAATTATTTGTCAGCTTTAATTTTTGGATCAGCACTTAATAATTACAAATTTACAATTATTTTAGATATACAAGTACAAGTACAAAAGAACATAAATCACATTGGCAATATTTTTCGAATAATTCAAATATTACGCTACAGCACATCCTCGCCCACCTCGTTCAGTTGATGTGTTATATCCATGTTGCCCATGGCCTCCTCGTAACGTTGACGGTCCTCCGGCTCAACTGGATACCAGTCAGTCGGCTTACAGCAGCGCTTGAAACGCGTGCCAATCGAACCGGAAGTCTGCAGCACACTGAAGATAGCATAACCAGGTATGAAGAGCCATGGCAGCACAATGAAAAATATTGCCAGAACAAAGATAATAGCCGTGCTAAAGAGATGCTCATAAATTGCGAGCACAAGCGCTATGAGCTGCATTCAAAAAAAAAAAATAAAGAATGATTTTAGTTTAAACTTTTGAGCTGCACTCTCGTAAGTGGATATACGCACCAGTACGAAGATTAGGCAAATGGGCGACACAAAACGCACCATATTAATTTTCCAAGTGGGAAAACGTTGGCCCAACATAAACTCAATATCACGCTGGAAACGTTCGCGACCATAAACCCAGCACACAACCAGAATCAATAGCAGCGTTAGAGCAGATTGTGTGAAGAGCGAGTCCACCGAAAGCGCCGTGAAATATTCAACACCATGCTGAGAAAACAAACAACAAAAAAAAACGCTTATTAATCTTTCAGATGCAAGAGATGCAAAAATTTGGTGTTGTTACATTTGAGCAAAAATAGAGCGAGCAAAATCCGAGAGCGCCGATCATGCTGAAGATGAACTTTTCCTTATATTCGCGCAGAAATACAAATTCATCAAAGACGCTGATTAGAATGGAGTAAATTTGAATAACCTGCGTTGGAAAAGTACAAAGAATAATTATTATAAAAGTCAAACGCTTTAGTTTCCCACTGTCTAATGTCATACATACCAATTGAAGTATTGCTGTGGTACTTAGCATGCCATAAAACAGAATGGACCACATGTTAGCCCATTCCATGGTGGCAATAGCGCTACCGGTAGACAAGTACACAACCCAATGATGCTCGACTGCTGTGTAGTAGTTGTCATCGGTGATTTCTGCATTTAACAAAACAAATATATATCATTTCAGTGAGATTCAGTTTCAGGGGAATCAGATAAGAAAAACGCCCACTTATAATAAAAACTTTTAAAAAATCTGCTACAACTTGTTTTAAATTATGTTATCTATTTCCTTCGGATATTTAATATATCCTGTTACAATTATAGATACATTTCATTTCTCGATTTATATTATAATTTTTTGAATGCAACGTATCTCTAATAAGCTAAAGTTATAAGCAAAACTTAAGTCTTACCTGCAAAATGACGCTCCACCAGTTGCGAAACCATGCCAAAAAATATCGTGCAGAGCATCTGCGAAATACAAATGATCCAACTGTAGCGTATGATGTTGGTTTTGAATTTGTTCAAACTGGAGAGCGAGACAATGCAGCCCCAGCCGGAACCGAATGAGGTCATCACCAAAACTGGAATGCTGGGCAGAGCATATTCGAATTCGCGGGCGCTCAGTGAGAAGTAACTTTTCATGCCACGGACAGCGCCGGGCAAGAACATAAATCGCGCCAAACAGATAAGCAGGCAGACGCACGTACCCCAGAAGATGTGACGCATCAGTTTACCAAACTAATTGAAATCGACATGGAATTGCTATCATTTGTTTATCATTGTGACAAGTTGACAAATTGATAATTACCTTTTCGGCACTGAAACATTTATACAAGAGGCCGGCAACAATCGCCCAGGTTACCAGGGTGCAGAGTACAAGCTCCCAGGACATCATGTAACTATCATTTGTGGCATTGCGTCTGATAGGATCAAAGACGCCGTTGTTGAAGAGCGTTCTAGAATAAACCAGATAAAATCATCATCATTAAAAAAGCCAAAAAGTTACCAGTGATAGACACTAGGTACCTGAAATATAAAACCGATGGTATCTGATAGTTCTTGTAGCTGCTGGAGTCATAATCTGTGCTATTGGTATCCTCCGAGGAAGTCTCGTTCAAAGCTTCGGTTATATTACAGATCTAAATTACAAAAAGTTCTCTATCAAAATGTAATTTTAATATGATTTTAATGTAATGTACATACGTGATACTGATCGTCACCGGTCATGTTAATTTTGTGTGACCACTTTGCGAAGCCCTCACAACTCCAGGGCAGCGTTGGTCTTAGCGAGTTGAAAAGATAGAGCAACGGAACGGCCACAAATTGGCTGTAGTACGTGACTATGGAACAGTTCAAGAAGAGGCTCACATAGCCCATGCCTGCAAAAATGCATTCACAAAGTAATTAAATATAAACATATTCGCACAAACATTTCCATGAATAAATTAAATAATATATATATATAACTGATAAGTGATAACGTCGATGCAGACGCAGCGGTCGACGCTGCTGAGGCTTACCTTTGAACAGCGGTGATATTCGAAAAGCCGATATGAAGCCGCTGCTCGAGAATTGTCCCATGAACGATTGCATTACCATTATGGGCACCACATACAGTGCCAGGCAGATCAGATAGGGCACAACGGCGAGAACTGAAATGCATTTGAGCGATTAAAAACAAAAACAAAAACAAAAACAATTCAATTGAAATTATTTGTCGAGCGATTTAGCAAGAAATGATTCAGCCAAACATTTCTTTCATGAGGAGATAAGGTTGTTTTTTATTCGGAAATGTTTTGAAGATTTTAAATTCTTGTTTAAATTCAATTCTGAATAATTAAAGACTTCGATTAAATAAATAAAAGAAAAATTTCCATGACATTAAACAACCATTTAAAATCCATCTCAAGTTATGCACATTTGAAAAGAGTTTTGTGAAAGCTTCCAAAATTGTTAAGGCGGCAAAAGTAAAAAGTTATTCTATGTATATATCTAATACGACATAATCTAAAGGGAAGTTATTTACAATCAGCGAATTATATACATAACGATATCAAAATGCACAAAAGCCCTAAGCAACATTTCTCAAATTTTATAGGAGAAGCGAAAACCTTTTTACAATGTTAAGCAATTTTATTGTATTAGCTGTAAAATCGTCATTTTGGGCTTTAATGATCTAGTTTTTTGTGAGGTGGTGTATTTTAATATCGGCTAATGGAAACTTATTTCGAAAAATATGTTGGTTAGGACGTTTGTGCATTTTGACAGCGATTCAATTTGACTTGTATTATTCGTAAAACAAATTTCTGTAAACAGTTTAAATGCTTAATATAGAGAAGGATCAATGGATTAGATCTTTATATACAATGAAGGACTTTAATGATTTAAACTCATAAAGTAGATATTAATTTTTAACATATCAATATAAAATATAAAACACATTTTAAGTAAGTTGAATTATAAATTGAAAACTTTACTATACCTTCTATAGTTTCTTTTAAGGGATTCACCGAATCAAATTATCATTTTTTCAGCCTCTTCGTTACTTATTTTACCAACTCGACAAGATATCATACCAACATGTTTATAAGGCTGGATCGTATATAAAAAGCCGCATACGAACGACAAAATATGAAAATTTGTCCAACTTATATCCTTGGAATTTATTTTTCTAAAGTTTTTCAAAACGTTTGAGTTGACACTCGAACAAAAAATCGCGATTTTCACTTTGCCCTGGTTGGGAATTCAACTGGTGTTCCAAACGCACCGAGCATAATTCGTAGTCCAACTCACTGGAACCACTTTTCTATTAAGTGGTCTTGTCTAACTTTGTTAACAAAATTTAAAAAAAATATTCCTTCCAACCATGATTACAACTACAAACACATTTGAAATATTTAGAGAGAGCAAACAACTCTTAAAATATTTTGAATACCTACTTTGGAAAATCCAATAAAAATAGTCAAGAACTCGTTAACCTTAGAAAATGCGATTATGTAAGAAAATATGATTTCTAGAATTTAACGAATTATAACTTAATGTCATAAATAATTATGAAGTATGTGTTTGACTTTGGACTTCATGAACTTTTTTGGAGTAGATCTTCTTTTTTTGTTATTGATTTTTTTAAATTTCGTTTAAGCTTTGAAATATTTCTTTTAAATCAACAACAATTTCGTCAGCACTCAGAAGATAGAAGCTGACTAGACCTGATACATGGGACAGAGTTGTTACCCTCTAAACCACCACCCCCTCCCCAACTGGTTATACAATCTGCTCCGCTAACAAAAATTTTAAACATAAGTTGAATTTTTCTTTTGTATCAGTCCACATAATAATTCCACGCTATCCAACCACGCTATAATCATGACTCAAGCGTTACTAAGCAAAACTAGCATCTCAAACGTAGTAAGATTTGCACATTACATATGTACATATGTTTATATACATTGGCATGCATGTATATATGTATGTATATATGTTCCTTCGTGACAATAGTTTTCCGTATAAAAATAATGATATGGGAAAAACCGCTGGCAAAGCCCGCCCGCCCACACGTGCTCATAAAAACGGTTTAATTTTGCTCAATGCGAAATTGCATGAATTTCAGATAAACATTACAAAAAAAGAACAATTAAAAAATACAATAAAAACTTTGAAGTACGACGAGAATAACCTTAAACTTAACTCTCGCATGCGATACAATTATGAATTGTAGCTACCAAATAAAAAAGCGACATTCATTTGCAAAATTAATAACAAACAAAAAACACAACAACAAAAACAACAGAAGCACTCGAAAGTGACCACACGAATAAAATAGCTTACAAAGTTGTTTTGTATTCTTTTTGCATCAAGCAAATTCATTAATTTAAATAGCAAAACGAATCAATTGTACAATTGCATTTGTCAGATGTTGCATCTGGGGATTTTTTTTTTGTTGTTATTGTATTTTTTGTTTTTTGTGAAATCTGTTTAGCCAAAACTTACCGCCCATATCGACAAAATACAGCCATGACATCGAGAAAACGTCCAAGTTAAAGCCAAGGCCCAGGCATGCATAAATGAAATCGGTGGGTTGGGCCCAATGGCCGCGCTTCGCATCGGGATAGAAGGGCAGCCGGCCACTCTCGTACGAGGACTCGTAAACCATTTTTCTTTCTCCTTCTTTTTTTTATTAATAATTATATAATTTTTCAATTAATTTAAATTATTCAATGGCGTTAAAAATTCACAATTTAAACGAAAATATGGAAAACTTGTCAATATTTCCGGAAAACAATCACTTTGACATTGAAATCCAAATCGCACACAGTCTCGAATGCCAGCGATGAAATTTTTTTTTTTATATTTCCGCACACTGTAGAGAATCGCACGTTGCAAGCGAAAAACTAAAGATGAAAATCGAAAACGAATGCGCGTCGGAAAAGCGTGTAAATCCGCATTTAATCGATATTTTTCACAATTGCAAATGACAATAAATCAAACCACAAAAGGCAGGAACGTGTGCCGCCACCGCCAGGCAACTGTCGACGACTGTGATTGTTATTTTTTTTTAATATATATTGAAAATATTTATGAATGTATATGGAGAAAAGTAGAAGAATAATAATTCGTTCTAATTAGAGGAAGCTACGCCGAAAGACTAACTAAGCAGGCAGTTTGGTTTGAATTCGTAAGCAGCAGCAGCAGCAGCAATCCAGCCAGCTAGCTAGCTAGCCAGCAGCCAGCGCAGAGGCGCAGGCATGCAGCCAGGCAGCCAGACAGGCACACAACATCGACAGGCAGGCAGGCAGGCACTCAGATGTGTACGCGTCGTCGCAACGTATGCGCCGGCGGACTCAGAACATTTTTCATTATCAGCGGAACTCAGAAAATTTTACACAAACAAAAAAAAAAGTTTATAAATTTTGAGCGTAATTATTTGTATTTTCTGTAGAAATTAATTAAACAACAACACAACAACAACAAAAACGATTTGTGTACATATGCAAAATGTTTAACACATATGAATGTGAAATAAGTGAGCTAAGCAAGCCGCCAACAACAACGGCAACAGCAACAGCATCTATTAGATTCGGTGAGCAGAAAACGTAAAAAAAAGAGTGTATCTGAGAGATACGCCGCTGCAAACGCGACAAAAACAAAACATAAAAAGAAAAAAAACCTAACAAAAATAGCAACAAACTTTTTTATAGTATTGCAGTTTTTTTTTTGTTTTGTTTACAAACATTTGCTTATAATTTCTAGTAATAGAAAAATTTTTTTGTTGTTTTTTGTGTGTTCGTATCTTCAGCGTGAAATCCGATTTATCAATTTAATTTTGCCATTTCATTGTACCAGATATAATTAAGCGGGTTTTTGTTGTTGTTCTTTTTTTTCATTAGCAAAGTACTTGGGTTAGATTTGCTTATTTGTTTGTTTTGTTTATACATATGTACATATGATGATTTTTTTTAGGAATTTCATAAAATTACTCGAAAACTATTCAGATTGCGATATGTGTACAGTCATGGTCATTAATATAGCGACACATTGCAAATTTATGGACTAATCGGTTTTTGAGTAAAAATAATTGCGCTGATATGTAAAAAGCTTAAGTAAGGAAATTTGTTTACAAAAGAAGGTTAATCAACATTTTTTTATGCTGTAAAGTGGAGATATAACATTGCAGTACTAATTTTGATATAATTTTTCTGATTTAAATTTAAAACAAAAAATTCTAAAGAATTTGTATCTTATTGGGTACATGGTACAATAACACAAGGTACAATACTAAGTAGAGGGAGCCAATAAATTGACCCCACATAAACGTCAAAATCAGCTGTTTTCGTAAATATTTGCGGTTTTTTTAACTCCATTTCACAGCTGTTGTTCCATCCTCTGTGTCCGATTTTCAAGAATTTGCCAGCTGAATGTAAACAAACTTTTGACATTCATGTGGAGTCAATGAGAGAGAAAATGAGAAGAAGAAGACAAGAAGCATCTTGTAAAAAATTATACCGAATAAGATTACGACATCCATTCTTCGCATGTATATACGTCACGAGTGAAACTTCTGCCAAAATTCAGAAAAAGTTTTGACATTTATGACCACAATTGCTGTGACTGTTACGTCAAAGTCTGCCCTGAAAAGCTTTTAAGAATTTTTTTCACTATTTCGTATCAACTTTTTAGTTTGTTGTATTTGTTAATTTTTAAATAAAGAAAAAGTTCGCGCCATGTCAAAATGTTCAGCTGATAAATGTTATATATATATATAAACCTGTTATTTATACCTATTGTTTATATACTATTTACATATAAATATTTGTATTACCGTTTGCCGCAAAATTATCACAATGTCAAGTCGTGTGTGTCCCTATATAAATGATCATGGCTGTATGCTGTGAGCAAGTGAATTTCTGCTGATAACTCAGCAATGCACTTGCAAACAAACACACACAAACACACACACACACACAGCGGCAGACTCAAGAGGTTATCAGCAGAATTAAATAAGTAAGTACTTTTTAATATGTTTTAAATTTGGTATTTAAATACAGTTATTGCTTAATTAGCTAACGAAAATAATATAAATTGTATGTACAGTTGTTAATTTCTTCTTCATAATAGAGACTATTTTTTATTAAACAACTTTTAAACTTTAAACTTTAGATACCATTCAAAAGAGAACATTTCGAGTATTCTAATCTAAGCGCACTTGTACAATTTATAAATTACATGGTAAAACCAGTCTAAAAACTTACTTAAAATATTTTATCTAATGAATTTATTAGTGTATAACTCTGACAAACAATTAATGTATGGTAATCTATATGCCTAGGCCTCCTCGTTGGCGAATTGTTGTTCGCTATCGATGACCAGCATTTCGGAGGTGCCCATTACTTCCTCGTAGAAACGTCGATTGTCCGCATCGACGGGATGCCAATCGTGCGGCTCGAAGCATTGTTTCAGTCGTTGGCGTAGCGAGCCGCTGGTTTGGCATATCTTGTAGATCATATAGGCGGGCGCCATCATGTACACCACACTCTGGCTGATGATCACGAGCAGTGCGACTGATTCGTCATCCTCGCGACTCAGCAAGAAGAGTATTTGCAACTGCGAAATTGAAATCAATTAGTGAGGGGGCGTACTTTATTACAACAACAACAACAACAACAACAACAACAAAAACTACAGTATCGCTGCGAAATTATTAGTATGCTAATAATGTATCGTATCGCATCGCATCGCAGCGGCGACTTACAATGTTTGCGGCTAGAAAAGCGGGCGTCACGAATCTTATCAGGAATATTTTAAAATTGGAAATCGTTTTGCCAAGCATAAACTGCAAATCACATTGAAAGCGTTCACGCCCATAAATCCAAGTGGTTATCAACAGCAGCACTATGGAAATGGCGACATGTGTCAGCACGGTTATTGTGGGCAGTATGTGCAGATGCTCGAAACCTTGCTGGAAATTGATAAGAATTATTTTAGCATACTTCGAAAATTTAATTGAATTGAAATTGCATTTGGTTTGTTTTTAAGATAATTTTAGCTTTTACTGACCTTGGTGCAGAAATATATGGAAGCAATCATCATTAGCACGACCAAGGCGATTGTGACTCGGGTTTTCTTTGTTCGCAACACTTCATACTCATCGAAAATGGCCGTTAAAACCGACATCATTTGGACAATCTGGAATTAAGTTAAAGGCGAAGGGTGTAGAAAAAAATCATTTATATATATATAGTAATTCGATACATAATATTTAAGTTTTAAATGTATTGTAAATAAATTTAAAATTAATAAGATTAGTGCGCGTACTGTAAGATTTGAAATAATCCTCGTATTTTTATTGAAATATCAATGTTTGGTCATTTTGGTCATTTGGCATTTTGGACTATTCTGTTCTTCAGTGAACAGTGAAATTTGATGGCAATTATTTTTCTAGAATATACTAAGTCAATATTTTAACGTTTTATGGGTCTTTTATGTTCCTTTTAGAAAAACGATCGAAATTTGTTTTAGGAAAATGTTCCTTCTTCAATTTTACTATAGGTCACTGATTACATCTTTAATCGCATATGCATAAAAATAACTGTAGTTTAAGTTTTGCAGAATCCTTTATGGCGACTGTTCCTCTGAGGGAGAGTCTACTTTCATTTTGCATTGAAATCATTGAGGCTCAAAACGATGAACCAAAATTTGTTGCACAATGTTATTTATGGAAGTGAATAAGTTTTTATATATATACAGATATATGAAACGAAAGATCTATTTAATGTTGTTGTTGTTCATTACCAAAATTAAATTACAAATAATTTCATTTATGCATAACAAATATAAAAAAAAAAAATCTTTTTTTCTGATTTCAAAAATATTTGTAAAAATTTTCAACTTTATCAAAATCGGAAACGATTCAATTCTCTGCATACTATTTATAACTGTGTTTTGTATTTACAAGGTTTTGTAATTAAGTCTGATGTATATTCCAAACATGAAATCAACAAAATTTGAAGTAGAACAGTTTTCAAGATATAAGACAATAACCATTGAAGAAAATTTTTCCTTAGAAAAGTGTTCCTACCTAAATGAAGATATCTTCAGTTTTGGTTAATCAATTAAAGATATTTCAAATTAAAGATAATTGATTTTTCTGATTATCGTCTAATGTTAACATTCTTATCAGTTCAAGTTATAAAGGATTTCTTTTATTTGTAATTTTTGCGGAATTAAAAAAACTTCAAATTGTAATCATTTCTTACTCTAATTGGATAATTTTTTGGATTTGTTTTTCTGTTGGATGTTGAAGACCGATCTATTAGTACCATAGTGCCATTAATTTTTAAATGTTATCTGCTCTTTAATGGTCTATTCGAAAGATATCAGCAGAAGTCAAATTGTTCCAAAATGCATTCTTAACCAACTCTTTCAATTTACTTTCTTGGCTTTTCACCTTTTCTATTTTCATGAGAACGATAACTTTATCTCATATTTAAAATTGTAATAGAAGGATCCTGAGTATAGGTACTTAATATGGAGAGGAAGTAACTTAACCTAAGACGGTTTAGTTAGAGTAGGATAGTTGTATAGAAATAATAGAAGGAGATGTTAATATAAGTAATCTAATACTAATTAGGTAAACATTTAAAATGTGTTATTAGAGAATTCAAAAGTCTGATGGAGCTGGTGAAGAAAAATCTGCTTGAGATCGTGTATAAGTGACGAGATATCAAAAAAAGTAATCGAATGAACAAATTAAAGATAAGCTTTGTACTTTTAATTTTTTGAGTCTTTTTGTAATGAAACTTTTTATAAAAACTTAATTCTATTAGTAATTTAAATCGCATTAAAACTAAAAAATAATTGATTTAATAATTTTTCTATTGAGAAAATCTCAACATCAACTCACCATTGCGCTCAATTCGGCTATAAATAACATGCCAAAGAAGAGAAAACTCCAGAAGTTCGGAAGACTAGTGAAACTGCCAAATAGATAGGCAAAGCACAAATACAAAAACTGCATATAGTGCTGCTCCTCGACATGGTAATGGAACATGCCCACTTGATCTGTCAACAACAAACATTTAATTATTATTGCAATAAATATAAACAATTTCTGTGCTCACCTTCAAAATGATCCAACGCGATGCGGCCGCAAATCATCGCCATCACGGCCAAGACGACATGTGTCATGCCAACCCAGTACGTCAGTTTCTCGTTGTCGCAGCGAAATTTATTGTGACTGGCCAAAGTCAGAACACTGCCCCAGCCAGGGCCCAGCATCCATGTTGCCATGAGAATGGCCGCACGTACACTGGCCACAATGCCGTCGTAACTACTCAAGACGGTCGGCTCAAAATAGCTGAAAACTGTCGTCCATGAGATCTCGGCGTGTATGATGAGATGCACGAAAATCGCAAAGAAAAAGCACAAAAGCAAAAGACAAGTACAGCGAAAGAATTTGCCAATCTGCAAAAGAATAAACAAATTACAATAATTCAAGATAAAGAAGTTCAATTTATGACGCAAGATACTCACAAAAGACACCTTCTTAAACAGAATGCCTAGGGTGAGCAACCAAACGCCCACCACGCCACAGAGTATAGGCCACGAAATATCAAGGGCCGACTTGGAACCATCGGCTGAACGTATAATTGCGCTGTGATTGGAATTTAAAAAACATATAAAAAAATTGTAATAGGTCCAGGACAGGTTTCGAGGACGCAAAGTATAAAAAATAATTACCGGAAAAATTCGACGGTCGCATGAGGATACTGAAAATCGTCCTGTTGAAAAAAAAAAAATGTTTATACATACATATATAACAAATATTTACTTCGTAAAGGCTTTTACCTCTTCATCATAGTTGGAATGCGTGGAGCAATTATGCGTATTCCACGCATTATCACAGCTCATCCAGGGTATCACAGTGTGCAGAGAATTCGCCGCATAGATAAGCGGTACGGCTGCAATAACGCCATAATAGGCGAGCGAGGTAAGGTTCAGCAAAAGAATGGAGTAACCAATGCCTGTGGAATATTGATTAACAAATTTAAAGCTTATGATTACCAACGTTGTACAAGGCTGCTTTAGATTCTTACCTTTAAATATGGGCGCTACACGAAACGCTGAGATCGTGCCGGAGGTCGAGAATTGGCCCAGAAAACTTTGTATAATAAAAATCGGAATGGCATATAAAAAAATGGCAAGCAAATAGGCGGGCAAGAAATAAACTGAAAAGGTGTTGAAAATGTAATTATAATTAAATACTATAGTTCATATGTAATACATATATACAAGTAGAATAGCGAATGTATGAATGTTCCTTTAACTAATCTGAGTTACCCATATAAATTTTTAAGGTAACCGATTGTAATGTTACATTATAATAAACAATATTTTTAAATAAATATATTAAGTGTCAAACTATTGTCATGGTTAACCGAAGTCGAATCGATTTAAATGAGAGCGTTTCCATCTTGTGTTGGTATGCTCAATACTGACTGATTACGCACTTAAAAGCTGTCATGTTAATACTGATAACCCTTGAATAAATAAATAACAAGCGTATAATTAATTTAAAACTTTAGAAATAGTATATACAGCTAGACAGTAGCTTCAATACCCCACTTAAATTTTTTTGAACTATTTTTAGGTATAGAAACTAAGGAATAGAAAATAAGTCTTCTGTGAGTCATTACGGATTTTATAGATACTCTGGAATTTGAACCAATCTAATTATAAGGAATTAACATGTGCCGAGAAAATGGCATGGACGGCCTCGCAACGATAGATGCCGAATCTGCAGCCAAGCAGGATGCAAAGAAACGGTCTGGGTACTAAACGGCATAGTAAATTAGGAAAAATCGCGATGGAAAACCTCAACGAGCTAGCTGAGTTTAAAGTAGATGACATTACTGGGTTTATGAATAAGTCAAGTTGGTTTGTATAGACCAGCACTCAGCGGTTTCGCAAGTAGTGTACCAAAATGGCGCTAATGTGCTAATTGAGCCTTAGTAATTATTCTCTTAGGCAACACCTAAACCAATCAACCAACCAGCCACATATTTTAAGGTCCCACCTTTGTCTTCCAAATGCTGGACCAAAATGAATATACTCATAGCTACCCACTCGAACCATCAGAGTGGCGTATACAAATTTAATTGATTAAGCGAATCGTAGATAATCCGGAATATTTTTGTGTCAACAATTAATGAGAAAAAGCAAAAAGTGAATACTTAAAAAATATTTTAATTGAAATGTTTTACTTTTCTCAGTTTAATAAAATTCTACTTAAGACTTTTTGCCCCTTTTCGATCCCAACTTTTACACTTTTACACTTACCGCCTCCGAAGAGCAAAGCATAAACGGGCAGCTCCGAGAAGACAACCGAACCGAAGGCATGACTCGTGCAGGCAAAATAGAAATCGACACTATTGGACCAGTAGCCACGCCTTCGGTCGTGCTTAAATGGGCGTTGTACGGTGTCGTATGTGCTTGTGTCGGGCTTTGTGACCGCTGCTAAGAAGTTATTTTTGTTATTGCTGTTGTTGTTTTTGTTGTTGTTGTTGTTGTTGCTGCTGCTGATGTTGTTATTATTTTTGCTGTGACTGTGATGATCGTGATTCAGGCGCAAAGTGGAGGAAGGCGCATCAGCGTTGCCGTCGTGCAGCATGCAACTGCTTAGTTGTTGTTTTGCTTCGCTGTAGATCGTTTTCATGTTTTGTGCTGTTGTTGTTTTTGTTGTTTTTGTTGTGCTGTTGTGATTGCGTCAATTCATCGCTTCAACTTTGACCACAATTAGGTGTGGTATTAGGCAGCGATCGCACTAAATTGTTTGCTCTATTTTTTGTTTTATTTTGACAGTTCAGCGGAAATGTTTTGATTTGATTTCGCTGGGTTTTGTTGTTGCTATTGTTGTTGTTGTTGTTGTTGTTGTTTCGGCGATAGCTTTTGTAATTGTTGAATGCCGCGCTGCGAGTTCAAAAACCGGGTCAAAACTCGGCTCATTCGTTTTCAGTTGAAGGCACTTGCATTACTTCTTATCGCACCTAAAAATTATTGAATGGGCAAAATTTATTTTTCGCTATCAACTTTTGAAATCTTATAAACAAATTTTTTATTATGCATTAACTTTTAAGACAATGACGAAGTGGCTAAATATGGATCGAGCTAATTCAAAACAAAAAGTTAAATATAAAAATAAACGCAGGCAATAAATTAATGGAATAGTTAATATACACACATAACTCTCGTTAGTATGATTACGTTATATACGAGATATAACACTGAAAAATCAATATCTTAATTTAAAATATTTTACTTAAAGTACTGTGATCGAACTTTTAGTGTAGCGAAGTGTTGAGTATTAAGGACAATCATACTCTCCCTATTCCTAATCTTCAGAAATTCATTCGTGAAACAAAGAAGTTTGGGTAATAGCGAATTAGCTTATCTTCTAATTTTCCAATCTAAATTCGTTGTTCCTGTATTTCTTCTTTCTTATTCCGACACTATTCTGGGCATAGCACAATATTCGATGGAGACTGAGTGCTATGGTCCTATACCAGCCCACACTCAACTCCAAACTCAATCAGATGTTGATTTATTTATCGCAAAAGAAAATATTTTCATCAATTAAAAAGTTGTTTATTTTAATTAAACAGTTAATGAAAAAGAAAAGTTTCTCTTAATTTCACAAATTGTGGGTGCAGTAAGTGGGCGTGGCAGATTTTGTTTATCATATTATTGTTCTATATAGCGCATTAAATTCCAGCGCTAATGTGGTTGGCGTAAAATTGATCCAACCTATTACGACTTTTTAGAGTTAAACAATCGCATATTTTTACTTAATTTTTCAAATTGTGAACCTAAAGTGTACCAAATTCTAAGTAATCGGTTTATCGGTTCTCGAGTTTATCAAGAACAACTGACAGACAGATGACAAATAGACGGACAGTCGTTGGAATACGAGTATATAAACTTCAGAATTAAATTTGATTTGGTAATTTCGAATTATTATTTTCATTAATAAATTAATCAATACAAATACAAATTTGTTTAACCGATTACCTGTGTCACTGAAAAACTATCAATTGTTTTTTGATTATTGATTAAATATTTGTTTGATACAATTAAACACATTGCTGAATCAACAATCTATGCTCGAATAATACAATTAATTCGGTTGGGTGGACTGTGTAAAATTCCGCGTTAACTTTTTTATATGTCTGCATGTAATATCGGAAGTAGAGCGATTAGAGAGAAGCTCAAGTTCAATGGTACAATACAGGTCTAAGCTTCTATTCTATATATAAATTTTTTGTTCATTCTATAAATCCAATTATTTTTTTAGTCTTTAAATCGAACTTCTTCCTCTTTAGAAAAATCAGATGGACATTGAATTTTAGTATTCGAATATTTTACATAAAAATTTTTTTGTACAAGTACATATCTATTTTTATTATCCAAACAGTTGACACACGCCTAAAATGAACACGCCCCCCAGGGGAATTTATTGGTAAAGTGCTTTTCTTTTTAATTTCCTAAATTAAATTACAAGTGTCAGCATTGATTTTTGGAGTGCTCCACTTTAAATGGTTTTTGACCCAGTTAGTGATAATTTTTGTTTACATAACACAAACACACACACGCACACTTATTTAGTGAGTGTGTATCATAGCTACTACTATGGTCAACGCATTGAGGTAGCTACTTGAATATAACAAACAACAGCAACAACAATACCAACAACATTGTCAACAAAAAAAAGCCAAGAATAAACAAAACAAAAATAAACTGCAAGGTGTGCAATTCCGCTGTCAGTGTCACAAATGGCAAACAGTGACAAACACACACACGAACACATACACTTACTTTTTAAATTTTATCTAAGCGACATTCAAGCAGAAAAGACAGACACTCGAAAGCGCTTAAAAAAATGGTAAATTTCACTTTTAATTAGTTTGCACGAAATCGGTTTGAAAATCGCGCATAAATCACAAAAACTTCTCTCAGAAGCGGAATTAATTCCATTGAGTAATTGAGCGAGCCATGGAAAAGAACGCGAATTTCATACAATATTAAATCACAAAAACAAATTACTACAATTTATTGTTGTTGTTTTTTTGATGAATTTATATTGGAGACTATTACCGCACGCACGTACACTGAACGACGCGACCGGGCGGACTGAAGAAGACTGAAATTGAAAATAATTAACGTTTTGACTGACTAACTGACGGACGGACGGACAGACAGATGGACGGGATGGACGGACGAACGTTTGAACATCTTCTTCATGTGCGGCTCTTAGTTTGCTTCTTCTTTTTGGTCGATGTCGTCGTCGTCGTCATTTACTAAATCCAAATTGTGGCGCTGCTGCGGTTACTTCCACATACCGTATAACTAATTCAGGGGTTCGCAATCTGGATGAAAATTTAATTTTTATTAAAGATTTTCTTTAATTTTAAAGTATTTTAACCAGGAATTGAAACTGAAACTTTTTCGATTTTCAGATTATATTGGTTCTGTTTTTTTTTAGGTTTCGATTGAACCGGTTTGTAACGGTATTTATTTAGTAAAAGTAACAAAGTCAATACAAGATTTTTATCAAAGAAGACAAAATCATGATAAAGAAATTTACTTCAAAGAATAATCGGTCAACGCTGACTTGAATGACAGGTACGGCCAGGACCACATGCGAAAGCTTGAAAAGGTCTGCTTTTTCCAAGTTGCTATGCTGCCACCACTAGAAGAAATGTTTTCTCTAACCACTTTTCTCGTTTTTATTAGAAAACTCAGTTTTGGTTAATTTCGGTTAAAGGTTTTCAAAAAAATCGGTTACGATTTTAATTTCGAATCTGAAACGGTTTTTAATCGGTTACAATTTCAGCTTCAATTCTTGACTTTATTGTTTATTTTACCTATAATAAATGTATAAAAACCAAAATATTTAATTTAATCGGTTACGGTTTCTCTTTCACACTTTGATGTCAATATTTATTTTCACAATATAAAAAAAAAATGTTATGAACAATTTTTTTTAAATTAAATTTAAATTGTTCCTATAATAAAATGAATCCATAAATTCGTTAAAAATGTTACGCATATATTTTAAAAAAAAACTTACGTACATAATATTTTGTAGTTGCAAACCCCTGACATAGTCAGTGATTTGTTGTTGCTTTTTTGTACTTTTCTTTTGTTCACTTTGATAACGACAAAAAAATTCAATTGAATCAACAAAAATTAACGACAGCAACAACAACAAAAACAAACAAGCATCGACTCAAACAAAAAAGTGAGCGGCAAAGTGATGATCAAGCGGTAATCACAGCTGAACGCCTCACTTGCCTGTGATTCCACTTGTTAGAAGCGGCTGCGCAACGCGCTTGAAAAGGGGCGAATCCAAAATCGAAAAATTATTTTCCAATAAAAAGCACAAAATGATAAAAAAAAGGAAGGAAAAAAAACAGAACGCATCTGTTTACATTTCATTACAGTCGGTCGAGGGGTACGCCAATTCGGCACGCGTACTTGCGGCATTGCTCTGATGTGCGTGTGACGTCACCGTTGAAGTGTGTGAGCCATCATTCAGCCGCAAGAACAGCTGATTTTTGTTTTGGTCTTGTTTAATTTTTCTGTCGTTTGTTTGTTTTTCTTTTTGTTGTTGTTGTTGTTTGATTCACTTTGGGGCTTTTTGTGTGTGTTTGTTTGTTTTTTATGCGAGAGCAAAGTAACACTTTAATTGAATTGTTTCTGTTTCTGTTGTTGTTATTGTTTTTGTTTTTTGTGGCCGGTATTAATGGAATTGAGCCATTAAGATTAGTGTCTCTATTAAAATACGTAATGGTGTACTTGTTTCCCTTTTTTTAAAGTGCATTTAATTATACATTTTTTTAGTGGAAGGTTTTACATGAACAAATATGTACTCGTATGTACATATATATGAGTTTATACATGTATGTATATACATTTAGTCAATAAGCAAGAATGACTTAACTCGAGATTAAAGGTTGTTTAGGTAAAATCTTTCAACTTTAACTTAAGCTATAATTGCTTGTTACCATGAAATGTAGGTATAAAAAAAATTTACAATATTAATTTTGTTGACATATTTTTGTGCAGTTATTTTCAACGGTTTTTTTTTGTTCGAGGTATCGCTTGCTTGCTACAAAAGCGACTTATCTCGAACTTTGTCATTTTTGATATATAAATGCTGCAATATTGACTTTCTTTGAAATTATCAGCTTAAATTTTTTTTTAATTATATCCTCGATTGAAAAAATTTTGTTTCTTATCTTGTTAAACTAACTTTGTGGAGATTGTTTCATTTATACTTTGCTATGCATGTATGTATAATGTATGAAGAAATAAATTTTCAACCTAACTTTAAAGAATTAAAAGTTCCGGGATGTGTCGTTCTTTAAAATGTTGAATTTAAAAAAAATTGAGTTATGTATTTTCTATAAATTGAACGCGATATGTTGTTGCAAATTAATATCGTCAAATTTCTCAATTATTTTTAAACTCAAAATTCTTCAAAATTTGTTTATAAACAACAACAAAAATACACGCTTGTGAAAAATTATTGACCTGAAAGAAAATACCGTTAACAAAAGATTGTTTACAATAAAAAATTCATCGATTTAATATCAAAACTTAATTAATTTATTTATAAACTTCCTGTTCGATTAATTGTTTACTTTTCAAATAGCAACAAAATATTTTAAATATTTAAAAAAAAAAAAACGCTCCGACTGCAGGAGCACAATTTCCACTTTGCATTGTTTTTGCGTTAGTTGTTGTCGTTATTGTTGTTGTTTTTGTTGTAGCTGCTGCTGCTATTTTCGTAACTGCGCCGTTGTTTCTTTCAGCCATAATCTTTTGTGGCAAACAACAATTTTCTTTATCTACGCCGCGCCGCGCTGCGTTTCTTTGTTTACTTTTATTTATTTATTTCTTTTTGTTGTTTTTGTTTTCTTCTTTTATTTTTTGTTTTTTTTTTTATTTTAGCCAACCATAAACAAAGTGCAAAGCACAATGACCAAGGCAAAAAGAAAGAAAAAACAATAGCAAAAACAAAAACAACACTGTCTCTTCGATATGTAAATTTTGTTTTTGTAGACATGCACATTTATGTATATGTACGTATGTATGTCTGTCTGTCTGTCTGTCTGTCTGTAGGTGTTGTCTGCCGCAAAAATTCAAACAGAATCATTGGCGCCGTACTTACCACTTTTGTTGTTGCTATTTTTCAGCTTGCTTTTCTTTGTTTTTGTAATTTTCTTATCGACTTTATTGCAATTTTGTTCCTCTACTTTTGGTTGTATAAGTTTTGTCTTTTATTTCACTAAGTTTAATTCAAGTTTTTGCTTTGGCAAATTTTTAAATGTCATGTAATTTCCTTTAAGCCACCACACACACACGCACGCACTCGCATTACCACTCGCCTACAACAACAGCAATTTACGACTGCAGTCTGGAGTTGATGTTGTCGCCTCCTTGCGCCTTGGAGCAGCGTTTAAAATGCTCTTCTCGTTTTTAACGCCACAACAACACGAATGCGCAACGTCTTCTGTCGGTTGCAGTCGTTGTCATTTCTCACAAATCGATTTCATTCAATTTTTAAACGGTGCGCAAGG
Source organism: Suillia variegata (assembly GCA_949127995.1). Lineage (NCBI taxonomy): Eukaryota > Metazoa > Arthropoda > Insecta > Diptera > Heleomyzidae > Suillia > Suillia variegata. The sequence goes on from OX421844.1 coordinate 9,545,894, forward strand.
TTGCCATTTGCTAAAAAAATTACATGTAAATAAAATTAATATAAATATAAAATTTACTTGTGAGTTTTTATATTTATTTTTTTCAAGGCGAAGTGGAATAATATTTTAGGTTTTAGCACAAAATAATTGTCATATCACATCTAAAATTACCAAAATTAAACTAAAACAACTTAAACTATATTGGCTTTTAGCAGGGGAATCTAAAGTCAAAGTCCTATACTAAAACACAATAAAACCCATATGAACCTATGGAACTGAGCTTAGGGGAACAGCCTCTCCATCGAATGTTGAAAATCTTCTACAAAGAATTTCAGAATCCTAACCGTTCTGGATGAAATTCTTAGAACTTACTCAGAAGTACATAATGAAGCTAATTTTTCGCCTAAACATAGCAAGAAATGTACTGAGACCTCTGAATTCAATGAATTCAGGGCAAAACAACAACAACAAATACCGAAAAAAGTAACTTGAGATGAATTATCAAATAGTAACTACTGGAGTTAATTGTTTGTCCAAAAGAAAAATGTATTTCAATCAAAACTGAAAAATCAAATTATCAAATTTCGTATATTTATTTTGTGACCAAAATTTTGTTAAAATCAAGAATTTTGGTCTGAAGTTATATGAAAATTTAAAAATATTAATTAAAAAAAATTTATGTTTATTAATATTTCACAATATACAAAGGCTGCACTTATTTTTAATAAAAACTTTAAAAAATTATTTATATATTTCAATCATATCACATACTCAATGGCAACACTGTCCGCGACATATACGATTCAATTTCGTTTTCAATGCAATTTTTCGTTTTCTGTTTTTTTATCATTTGACTTACGGCGGGCAATATAAATGGGGAGACAACTACAACAAGACCAACATTTATTTTTGGAGTTTTTTGAGCAGCGTGAGATAGCTAAAGAAAAGCAAAAGAGAGAGAAACGAATCGTTTGTTATGCCAGGCGTTTTTTTTTTATTAAAGCTGTCTCGATTGTGAGTGGCAGTGTGAAGACTTTTTCGGGTAATCTGACGGGCCATGTCGGAAACTCTGGGAATGACCAAGAATGCCGTTAAATATAAGTAACTTATCGTTAGCTTAACTTATTTTAATTAATTTTCTAAAACTTCACTAGCATCGATTTCCTGCCGACCTCAAACGACAATTCAATAACCCTGCCCCCTACAATGACAACAACAACGACAACACAATGCGTCTGTCATAGCGAATGTCAGTTTTGGCATTAAACCCATTTAAAACGCGAATTAAAAGCGAAATAATCATAAAAGGCGTCGAACAGAAATTCAAGTTGGAATTTCGTGAACTCACGCAAACGTTTTGCGTCGCACAATAACTCATTCGTGTGTGGAGATATCAATTAACAACGGTTTCGCGTATACTCGTACTCGTACCGCCGCGCAATCACGAGTATTGCTCATGCCTCATGCCCAGCGCTCGCCGCTCTCTCGCTCGCCAGCAGCGGCAGTGCGCGCTGCGATGCGATGAATGAAGTAAACGTGTTGCTCTTGATGTTAATTATCCAATTACCGTTGAATTTAAGCGCGCGTGCGGCGCACCTCCCCCGTTCCAAAAGACGAGGGTAATTTAGTCGGTCATTAGTAGCGAACTTTGATGTGGACTGGCGATAGGATTGCCACCTTGTGCCTTAACAATAATTTACAAATATATTTGTACTTATATTTTGAAAAAGTTGGAACAAAATTTGTAGTTTAAGACAAATTCACAGATTGTCGCTTAAAATGAAAAATGAACTATCTGTTTTTTTTCCAAAACGAATTTTCTGCCAACAATGTTACCCATCTTAATATGTTTAACACATAAACAAAAAATTTCAGGATCGTGTTGGCCCCATTAAAGTTTAAAATGTTATCTGATTGAAATATTCATACGTAAAATGAGACTTCGGCCACTTGCCATAATTTTGTATTCGGAATTTCGCAAAAATCCAACAAGCAGTTCTTAATTTTCGGAAGTTACATTTTCGATCTGAGAACAAATATCATTTCGATTTGGAGATATATGAAAATTCTTAAAAACCTGAAGCTAGACTTTTTGATATATCCTTAACTATTTGAGCAATTATTATTTCTTGGAAACTCGGTTTGTACGTGGAAGGTCCGTCTGAAAAATAAATTTTTCTCGAGATCTGCAAAGTTGGGCTCCATCGGACTATGGCTAAGTATTCATCGGACCACCCTCGTATGTATGTACAATGTATATATAGTATACATTTTTTTTTATATGTTTTTACTGCATCTATAGAAATAGTTAGCCTCGATATTGAATACAATTAATTTCTGAACTTGATGGCAACTCTTGAGAATTGGAAACTTCGTAATGACTATTTCCAATAGATTTTGAAGGGGATATAAGTGCATTAAGAGCGTAATTAAAGGTTTTAGCACATTTTGAGTGAAACATTACTTTGAGATATGAAATAACTCACTTTAACTTTTTAAACCATATCTCAATAACTACAAACGTAAATAGAAAAACGAAATATTAAAATTTTTTTGTTATTTTTTATTTAACTTTTACAAGAAGTACATGCGATGAAAACAAAAGGAAAGGAAACTACGAGATATGAAATGCAATTCGGCAAATGGAAAATTTCCATTTTCAGAATAATTAAAGAATTATGAATTTAAATAAAAGAAGGTGGCAGTGTAGGCGAAAATTCGAAGGTACCCTCAATATGTACGAAAGAACAACATGTCTGTTTGCTTCTTAAAAACTATGTGGCATCATGGTCAGCTTATTAAGTCCAAGTCGATATACGGCTGAAGGGGGCTGCTCTTTCAGCTGCAATTTAGATAGTGCCGGGTGCGGGTGCCACATTGATGGAGGCAGCGGAAGCGATGTGTCCAGAGAGGGGAGCGGTGTGTACGGCACCACGAGTCTTAGCCACATAGGTGCCCTCAACACCGTGAACACCGTGTCCAGCAACAACAACAGGTCCGGGAGCACCGACAACAACCGATGGACCCCAGGCACCGGCCGATGGACCCCAAGCACCGGCCCATGGACTAATGGCGCCAACAGCCCACGGATTGGCGGCATGCACAGCTACGGCGGCAGGACTAACAATCGGGCCTTGGCTCAGCGAAATCGCTCCATGACCAACACCAACGCCCCATGGAATGACCGAGGACTGAACGCCCATGGCGAGAGCCAGAGTGAATATAGCGGCAATGGCGAACTGCAAACAGAAGTCGAGAATTAGTTTTACAAGTTAAAGGAAATTTTTAGTGATGTTTTGATAAGGATGTGCTAAGGATTTAAAAAATCCTTTTGGAATTTAGTATTAACTATGTTCGTTTTAGGAATATCCTTGATCCTTGGAACTCAATATTAAACAATTTTGATCACTTCCAAGTTCAACACTTTAAATAATTTGTTTTTATTTTTGTAAGAATTGTTATCCTTTTGTCACTGATCCTTTTGCACTCACTTTCATTTTGAAGGTTTTGTTGTTTGGTTTTTAGATGCTAACGACTCAAACGGTTGTTCTGTTCTGATTTCGAAAGACCAACGGCGGCCATTTTTATACGAAACCATGATCGAATCCGATCAGTACCACGGAAGGTGTCGCACACGAGAAAATAAAAAATTGTTCTAAATGAAAGTGAGAGTTGAGTGATCAAGCAAAACACAACAAATCAACTTATTTAGATATCGACCAATAACAACAATAACAATAATGCTAAAAATATATCTTAATGATATGTAACCCATAAAAGCTGGCAACAACAAATTTACCAAAGCCATTTGGTCTTACAGCACGCGCCACCGTACAAACACACACACACACAAGTCAGTCGCTAAGCGCTGCAAATGCGCCGACGTAACTGCAACGCCAACTCTCGCTGCTGACGGAAATCCGTGCGTTTAATATTTTATGAATTTCTTAAATGCAATGAACTTTTTTAAGAGACCAATTTCGGTTAATATACTTTCAAAGCAGTTACGAAGTTATCAAATTTTCTTAGAATTAAACACAAATTTTTAACTTTGTTGGAAATTTGTATTTTTTTATTTTGTTTTTAATTAATAACCTTTCGACACTTTAATCAAGTCTTAAAGTTTAAATAATTTTTTAAATAAAATCTTTAATTAAAGTTTGTATACAAAGGTGAACTTATTATTACGAGTACATACAACTAACTGAAAATTTATTAAGAAATATTAACTAATTATTTAAACAAAGAATATTTTAAAAATAATGTTTTTTTTTTCAATCTGTTTCAATATAGTACAGCAGAAAAAGGTTTCTCATTTATTAAATTTGGAAAACGTTATCGAGCCGTCAAATAAAATTGTTTAATTAATTGATCTAAGTCAGACTTACATCTCTAATACAAAAAAAAAAAACAGCCTGCATTTGTATTTGAATACGTGTACATTTGTAAACTAACACACATAAGCAACTATCAAAGCAATCCAGTGGCGATTAAAAAAATCAAAACAAAACGAGAATGTACCTTAAGAGCAGTTGCAATATAGAAGTATCACATATGTACAAGTATTGTATATACTCAACAACAAATATTTTATTTCGCTTGGATAAAAACAATTTGTGGTTTTACTTTTTTGAAATTTTTTTATTAACAGCAAAACATATCTTCCCAAAAACGAAAGACAACCTTACAAATTTAAGGCTACCCAAAGTATGTACAAGTATATATGCAAGTGGATACGAGTATATGAAGGGAAAACGATAAGAGTAAATTTGTTTATAAATTAGATAATGAAACATTTTTGTAGCTTAGGAATAACGTTCACGGTCTCCTTACAAATCGAACCAAAAAAAATCGATTTTCATAGAAAAGCGATGAAAATGAAACTTTAAAATTACTTTTCCGAAGGATTTACAAAAAAGTGGATTCTCATCGTTTTTCCCCTTAGCACTTCAGGCTTTTGTATTTTGCGATTTTAATCGCAAACGGCTAACTGAAAATTAACATGATCCTGTTTTAGACTTAGATTCGTGTCGTTGGACGTTCCTTTTGATGACTTACTTCAGCTTAATTGTCATCTAGTATCCTCACTAAAAATTATTATTTTTTTATAGTTCTTAACCGATTTTTTGTACATATTTTTATATAAAAAATTTCGAAAATCTTGCTTCTCTATTATTGATAAATTATGGTAAAGATATTTTACCAGTCTAAAGTTATCGGAGTTATGTACAACATTTAAAAACCACTCCAAATAATGAACAAGTCAGATATTCCATTTGAGATACTTCGAAATACAAAATATAAGTATGTATATATATGAGCATTATAAACAACTCTTCGACTTGTAAAAAATATTTATAAGTAAATTATTTTGATTTGAATACAACAACACAAAATATTTATGAATAAAAATCAAAGTGTTAATTTTTTTTTAAGTTTTTATTAAACTTTTACAAGTATTATTTGCAATCAAGACAAAAGGAAACTACGAGATATGAAACACAGTTCGGCGAAAAGGAAAATTATCGATTTCGGTAAAAGGAAACGAAATTACGAAAATATCAAAAAAAAAAAAAGTTAAGAAAAAGTTGGCAGTGCAGATCAATTTCGAAGGCACCCTGTATATAAACTATTTAGCATCATGATCAGTTTCTTCAGTGTAATCCACAATCAATATCCGGGGGGCGGGGGTTGGGTTGCTTTTTCTCTTACTTTCATTTCAGTTGGGAAGTTATATTTAGATAGTGCCGGGTGCGGGAGCCACATTGATGGAGGCAGCAGAGGCGATGTGTCCAGAGAGGGGAGCGGTGTGTACGGCACCGCGAGTCTTAGCCACATAGGTGCCCTCGACACCGTGAACACCGTGTCCAGCAACAACAACTGGTCCGGGAGCACCGACAACAACCGATGGACCCCAGGCACCGGCCGATGGACCCCAAGCACCAGCCCATGGACTAATGGCGCCAACAGCCCACGGATTGGCGGCATGCACAGCAACGGCAGCGGGCGCAACGGCAACAGCAGCAGGACCAGCGACCGCGGTGTAGGAGAGACCATGACCAGCGATTTCGCTGTGCACGCCCCATGGAATGATCGAGGACTGAACGCCCATGGCGAGAGCCAGAGTGAAGATAGCGGCAATGGCGAACTGCAAAAAAGAATTGAGAATTCGGATTATATATTTGAAGTCAGTTTAAAGAGTTCCCAATGATTTATAATGATCATATTGATCATTTACCAATCAATGATTTTTAATAATTATATTAATCCTTTTTGTCGCCGATCTTGTCGCACTCACTTTCATTTTGATGTTTTGTAGTTTCCTTTCAACGGACTTGACGATTACAAAGAACTAAACTGATTTAGTTTTCAGATGCTAATGGCTCAAACGATTGTTCTGTTCTGATTTCGAAACCCCAGCGGTTTCCACTTTTATACAAAACTCCGATCGTATCTGATCGGCACCACGGAAGGTGTCGCATGCGAGAAAATAAAAAACTATTCTAAATGAAAGTGAGTGTTAAATGACCGGACAAGAACAAAAACAAAAGCAAAACAAACACATTCAGATGAAGTCCAACAACAATAATGCGAGGAACGAATCTTAATGATATGCCATAAAAGCTATCGATTGAAAATTGTCCAGCGTCAATTGGTCTTGCCGCACGCGTCTCATGCGCCTCATGCGCAATAGACAGGTCATGTCTCTGTAGAGCGTTCGCGTTCGCTTTCGCATGCGCAGACGTTGCCGCAACGCCAACGACGCATAATGAAACGGCGTCGACGACCCGCCCGCCTGCAGTGGAATTTAATATTTGCTCTAGACTTGAACTTGACGACGTTATTGGAACAATTCATTCGGTTGATGTAAGAGCGTGCAGTAGCGATACAACAACAACAACAACAACAACAACAATAAAAACAGCAACAATTGTTGACCAGCTGCAATTTCTCTAAAAATAGCAACTCTTTGTTGCCGAACACTTTTCTCGATTAATACTCTTGAGCGACAGTCGTTGTCCAGTGAAAATATCGTATTGCCGCATTTGTGGTGACGCCCATGTAAGTGGGCCCAACCCATGTGTGTAATTGCAGTTCCGGTAACTGTCTTTTACTCGACCGCGTCACATGTGTGTTTCGTTGTTGCTGTTTTTGTTGTATTGTTTGTTGGTTTTATTTTGTTACAGTTTCCAATAATTCTATTTTGCTGGGTTTGAGGTTAAGATTCAGAGGTGCATTAATTACTTAATTACCGCAGTTGCTACTAAGTCGTAATCGCCGCCCATTTGTTGTTGTGCAAAAACTATTAATCTCTTAGATTAAATAGTTTCCAAATCGATTAAATTAAAATCAATTAAGAATTTACATTTTCACACGCAAAGTAAAAGTCGCGAGCGTTGAGGTAGCTGATATTTTGTTGAGGAACGTTTTGGAATGATTTTGAAAAACTGGACTCCAATGGCAAATATAAACATTGTCGTTAGGACGTAATAATATTGTGGCAATGGTCATCTTCTACTGAGTGTAGCCATTGAAATGATCGATTTTAAAATTAACTTTTAAAAAATCAATTTTGGGAATGTTTGACTAAAAATGTTGGGTGCAGTTTGATGACAGCTAAATGAAAGATTACAGAGAGAGTCTAATATCTTTATTAAGATCGATATGCATAATAAAAAAAATAATTCGATAGTTTAAAAGGACACTCATTTTTATTTACAAAGAAATGAGGAAGATGCAAAAAAATTGACTTACTGAAAATGCTCCTGCTTTCTAAGCTTGTAATCGTTATCTTGCAATTAATCTAGTTTTCCTAAAAATGCAGAATACTTCTTTAAATTAGTTCTTCTCTTTCTGTGAAATCTGTAAGAGATTTTAGCCTTATTTTATCTCTTTCTCTCTAGATCTTGAGCGCGTAAAAAAAGTTTTTTATATTGTAGATTCTGTTCACGCACTAAACTGAAAAGCTGAAAACAAAGACTTTTTAACAACAATTTGAAAGAACAACAAAAATGATGTACTTAATATAATTTCTAATACTAAACTATGTATTTAATTTCGTTTAAATGTGAAGTTCTTTGGTTATATTAAAATTCCACTTCAACTTTTTACGTCGCTCTATAACTCGGTTTTTTTGTGGAGAGAGAGATAGTAATAGTAATTCATGAATCAGCCTGTCTTTTCCAAACTTTCTTTCTTCTCAAAAATATAAATTTTGTCTCCATTTTCCAATCCGTCTATCCTCTCATTTACTATAATCAGATTAGGATGAATTGTTTAGCTGCTCGTTCCTTATCCAATTCGATCTAATTTAAACTTTGAACTAAACTAATAACAAATACTAAATTTCCAATTTGCATTATATCCAAAACATCAAACGTCAACCTGAACCAACCGTCATCGCCCTTCCCATGTAGAGAATGCCTTAAAAGATTACGTTGCGCAATAAGGCGGGGGCGGGCGTCGGTTCTCTTGTAGTCGCATTCATTAAAACTGCCAACATCACAGCGTGTGGGTGTATCTGAGGCCAATGCGGTTAATTAAAAAATACTAGTACCAACGGCATCACCAACAACAACAAGAACAACAACAAAAATTACATTTCAATTATGTAAAACGCAAACAAATGCTACCACCGAAAAAATCACTTCTGGTTAACTACCAACTTTGTATTGTGGCGGTGGCTAAGGCGATGGCGGTGGCGGTGGCTTAAAAGGCAATTTACTGGTTGGCCACGATTTGCATGCGACGCCTTCAATCACGCGCCAAACACACGCTGCGAATTCGACTGCACTCAAAATGTTTGCCATAGAAAATAGGCTGCAACGGCACAATATGGTAATGCGGCAGTACGCCAAATGATGGCCGGATTAGAGCCTCTATGACAGTTGCGCCGAAAACGCTTCCACAAAACGTTTCGTCGTTTTGTCTTAGCGATGCGATGAAAAATGCCTGCGGCGACGATGAAAATTCGAACGGAGAAAAACTCGTCAAGTGTTGAGTGGATACTGAAGTCCAACCGAGCAGGTGTCACTTTCTATTTAAGTCAGTCAGAGTCCAGTTTGGTGTCTCGGATTAGGAATTCGCTAGAGATTAATAGACACTTTGAAGTATTATAATAGATATTGAAAGTAGATATCCTAATACGTTTAGTATGTTAGTAGCTCATTTGAATAGATCAACTTAATATGATCAGATTTTTATAGATCCGTAAGTGAGTAGATCTAGATATGAATATGAAATATGATCAAATCTAATTCCAGATATAATCAGATCAGTTTTAATCTATTTTGATTCGAATTTGTATAGAATAAAATTAGTTATATATGTAGGTAATCTAGATCTATTTCCTCATACGTTGTGTAACTTAGTAGTTTATATAAAAATAAACTTGATATGATCAGCTTCTAATTGATTCGTAAGTGAGTAAATCTAAATATGAATAAGAAATATGATTAAATCCAATTTCAGATCAAATCTGATTCGTTTACATCTCTTCTGATTTAAATTTGTATAGCATCAAATTCGTTACAGAGGTAATCTGGAAATGATTACATCCTTACAAAAATATACTTGATTGCACTCAATTTATGAATCTGATTAGATCTGTTCGTATATACTTTATAAACATGGAAAGTCAAACCAAAAAAATATTGAAATACACTTAAAAAAAATAATTGACATTTTTCCAGTTAATATTTTTTACACTGTGCTCAATATTTCTCAAGGTGTGTATTCGTGCACCCTGACACGTCTTGTCTAATCCATAAGCAATTTGCAGTTATCCAAATTAAGTGAATTGTGCAACAAGTCCACAAGTCGCGTTCTTTAAGAGGTGCAGTGCCGTGCAGGTGGCGGCAATTAACGCCATAATTTCTTTGATATTTTTAAGTGCGCCCATTGGTCTTACATCGGTAATCTACATTTACTAATTCTGTGCATAATTTCTGTTATACTTTATTTTTTTAATTCTGCATTTATCTTGTCAGCGCCATCTGCAGCAACACTTGTTTCCCATTGTTTTTTTGTTGTTTTTTTTTTCGTTTTCATGCAGTTTCGAGTGGTTCAGACGACGGCGCAAACGCTTGCGCTTGCGTTCGCTGTTGCGGCTTTTGCTATAATTAACTTATCTCTCTTTGGTAGATAATTATCGCATATATATAATTAACAGTTTGTTTGGACTCTAACAAGTATTTAATAAGTCCCACTCGTATATTGAAAAAAATTAAAGAATTCCCAGTTTTTTCCATTTTATTTTTAAATAAGCCAAGTTAATGCGAATTTAATATCGGCTATTAGCATAGAGAAAGGAAAAGTGGGCTGTTCCATGTGGCTGAGAGTAGGAGATCGTAAAACTATTTGTTTATTTATCATAATTTAATAATAATTTCTTAAGTAGTTTTTTTTTAAGATTTACAAAATATGTAAAAGACTTAATTGTATTGGAATTTAAGATAAATTTAAATATAATAAATAAGTCCACAGATAATAGGTTAACTTTTACTAGTGTATGAGACAAAGTAACAATATGTTTGAATATTTTTAGAATATTTACCTAAGACTGATTTATTTATCGAATATATAGTGCCACTATATACAATATCTTAAAAAATTTGCAATAATTAAAAGCTTTCAAAATTATTTAAAAATTGTTTTTTTTTTATGATAAAACGCATCTATTAATAAGTATATACTCGTGCATATACTTATATGTATTTACTAATAGGCCGTACTATATCAAAACTAAATATTTTTAATTGATATACTTGTACACTAAATTATTTGAAACACTCTAAGATATAAAATAAACTTTTGAAATATCATGTTGAAGGAGTAAATAGTTGACATAATCAAATCTAATCAGAGTATATCAAATCTAGCTTGTATATACCTGATTTTCAATCTAATCAAATTTTATTCTGTTGTTAGAACAAACTTTGTTTAAAACTCTGAAAGGTTAAAGTTTTCGAAGCAAGACTGTAAATCGTGTGATGATGAAAACTAAAAGTTTATGACTGGCAAAAAGTCTCTATATATACGTGGTTGGGCCGATAAGTACTTAGCTTCACAGCCCGATGAAGCCTACTTTGCAGACTTTGAGAAAACGGGTTTTTTAAGACGGGTTAAAGAAGTTGGAACATCGCTGAGTCAAATGTATCGAGCTAAAACGAGACTTTGTTGAGAAATAAATAACCACTTTTCCAGAACTTTTGTTTTTCCATTGTATCGGACCATCCTCGTATAGTATTTTTAAAATAATCTATTTTTTATAGTATTATTAAAAACAATTGTCGAATTTTTTTTTAGACTTTGCTATTAAGCCATAATTTTTATAACCCTTTAATAAACGTTCCCTTAACAAAATCTTCATTATTGAAGAATTCTACATACCATTTGAATGTACAGTAAAAACAATTATTTATAAATTTAATCAATAACAAATGTTAATTTTTCTACTTATTATTAACTCTTGAATATGTCGATGATTTCGATAAAGACTGTCTTATCTTAATAATCAAACACTCCTCGTATGTCCATTTCGATCGAACATTTCTGTTTGATATTTTAGATACGATATTCTTCGTCGTGTCGTCGATTGCGAAACATATTTGGAATCATGCGAATGTCCCTCAAATTCTATTATACAACAAATGGACCTTTTGATAAACACAAGTTTTATATTTTATATTACTTATATTGTTGTTTTTGTAGAAATAAAAAAAACCTCATAAAAATTATTAACAAAAGCCAGTTTGCTTTTAGTAGAAATTTTACATTGAAAGGACTTCAACTCCTTAACAAAATCTCCATGACTAAAGAATTCTACTTACCTTTTGTATTGACATGTTTACTTCCACTCTGCCCACTTTCCAGCCAGCCCACGAATGAACTTATCAGTTGATGTAAATAGCTCCTCAATTTGGTAAAATCGGAATAGCCGCGGTTAATATTCTCGAACTCTATTGCTGATCGACTATTGAAACCCGCCCACTTCTTATAATAACAAATAAAAGCATTTTTAACATTTTGTGAATAAATAAAAACGTTGCAAAATTTTTATTTATTTCATATTTGATCAATCTTTCAATTGTTGCAATTACTAGAATTATACAAAACGTTAAACAATTAGAAGAAATAAAGAATAAGATTTTCTGTTTTTGTTTGTTGGTTTTTTTTGTTGTTTGTTTATCTTGTTGTTGCATAAATGTATAGTATAGGTATCGTACAGGAAAGAGCGTGAAGGAGAAAGAGATAGATAGATCGATAGATCGATCGACTGATAGAATAGAGTAGAGTAACAGTGTAGATGAAAATTCCAGATAGATTGGATATGGATTTAAAAGAAGACGAAGTAAAAGTTCTCATTTGATACAAAAGTAATTATCATGCTGTTGTTGTTGATGTTGTTGTAGTTGTTGTAATTGTTGTTGGACTTGGAACACAGGACTTACAAGTGTGTGCGCTCTTGTGTGTACGTGTGCGTGCGTGCGTGTGTGTTTTGGTGTGAATGCGTGCGATGGGCGTGGCAGCGAACACATAAACTGGATTGTGGGTACAAAAAAAATTATTTATAAGTATGTATAGAACAAGTGTACTTAAGAAGAATCGAATAGAAGAATTATAGAAGAGGACAGTCTGCGCCATTGGTGGGTTGTTCTGGTTCGGAGCCTTTCTGTTCAGCACACATACACTCACAAGTACATGGGTGCGTGCGCGAATAGCGTTGCTGTCTGTATGTGCATGTATGCCTGCCTCTTCATTTTGGCGTTAGAGTCGTCAACGGGTCAAACGATTTAAACGACATCTTTGCCGAACGCTTTAATGAGTACCAGGAGCAGCAGCGACATTAATCGATGTGGCCGAGTTGACGTGTCCAGCCAGAGGAGCAGTGTGCACAGCGCCACGAGTCTTGGCGACATAGACGCCCTCGTGTCCGTGTCCATGACCACCGGGTCCCTGAGCAAGCGCGATACCGGGATGACCGCCCCAATGAGCCGGGCCGCTATGACCCCAGCCCGAAGCGTGAACAGCAACGGCAGCTGGTGCACCGTTCCAGGCACCATGACCGCCCCATGCACCGTTGTCCCAGGCACCATGACCGCCCCATGCGCCATTGTCCCAGGCACCATGACCACCCCAGCCAGCACCAGCGCCCCAGGCACCATGACCACCCCAGCCAGCGCCAGGATGCAGTGCAGATGTCACATACGACACGGAGGGAGCGTGCTGTGCGACCAACAGCGACGATTGGACACCAACGGCGGCGAGAGCCAACATGACTACGGCAACAACGAACTGTAATTGAAGGAAATTTTCAATTTACTTTAGTTGGACTACTTGAAATATATGATAAAGTTTTATATATAAAAATCGGTTGCGATTTCAAAATTTTTGTATATCAATGTTTGAGATTTTTAAATCAAAAATTGGATTTCCTCCATTTAATTTAATTGATTAATTTAAAAAAAGTTTAATCAAAAGTTTAATCACATTAACAAATTAGTTTAGTTGAAATTTTTTTTTTAAATTTTCAGGACTTTTTTTAAATTTAATTATTCACTTGTAGAACTTTTTTCAAAACTGAATTTAACTCTATTCAAAAAAACAACAACAACACTTTACCTTCATGTTGATTGGTTGAATTGAAGAAAGGATGTGGAGAAGAAGAAGAAAAGGATCTCTTTAGACTGTACTCAAAGAAGTGTTCAACGAACGCTTTTTGACTTGATTCTGATTTCGACTACGAAATTATGCCAACTTTTATACTAAAAAATTGTTAACTTAATTCGCTGCAAATACTAACAACACCAGCAACAACAACATTGGCCAGCTACAAAATTGAAAAAGCAAACAGAAACAGAAACCGAAACAAAAACAAAAACAAGTCTCTCGAAAAAATACGAAAACAAAAAGTTCCTAAGCGCAGGCGCAGGCGCAGCGCATATTCGCATATTGCATCGTCGCAATGCGGCACGCCGGCAGAACTAGAGTATTCGGCGGCAGCGACGGCGGCGCATTGTAACCTTTCACTGGTGGTTGGTGCCACCGCCCGAGCAACATAACACCGCCCCGATCAACCAATCGACCGACCGATCAACGACCAAGGCAGTCGCTCAGCGTACGAACGGACAGACGCGCGCTTGGCCTGCGCCTGCGCATGCACGCCGGCAGACAGACAGACAACCAAGTTGCATTGTTGCGCAAATTACCCGTGAATGCAAACGCAAACGTAAACGCAAACAATATTAATTCGTACAAAAAAAAATAAAAAATATTCAACACCACAAAAATTCAACTGAAGTTGTTCGTTGTAAAAATGTTGTATGCAGCGCGATGCAATGCAGCGCAGCGCAGCTATTCACATTAAGCTGACACCAGGCTGGCACCTAGCTGGCATCTACCAGCACAACGAACGCTAACAACATCGAAATATTGTATTTTTAAAGTTTTAAATCTCAATCAGAATTGGCGTAAAGAGTGGTCGCGTGCCCACACTATAAAATTCAAATTTTAAAACGATGCCTAATTTAAATAATTCCACCTAAACTCAAACTGTTTGGCAAAATATTTTATGGTAATAAGTTATTTCTTCTCTTCTATGCTAAATGTTAGTCTCAGCCGCTTATTCAGAAACGAATTTTTGTTAAAATCCTGTTATTCAACTCAAGATATCTTCCAAAGAAAATGCCAAAAGAATTGTCACCATCTTTTTTCTCTTTTCGCAATTACAAACAATTTCGAAGATTCTTTACTCTAAATTATATTTGAGTATTCAGTATTCTAACTAAAATTTCGTTTATAAAAAGAACGGATAGAATATATAATGGTGTAATAAATACATACAATATATAAGTAAGGTGAGGAAAGTAGACAAATGTCTCTCTTCACCTCGATATTGTTTCTCTCTTTGAAAATTGAATATTTGAGTAGTTGGCATTGTTGCTTTAAAAACATTAGGTAAATAAAAACAACAACGTAGGTTTTTTTTATCAAAAATAATAAAATTAACTTCAAAATTAAAACAGAAATCGAGGTGAGTTCCTACTTCCTCACCTTATTATTCAACTGTTTTTATACATTATCATTTCATCATATAAAAAATCCTTTCGAAACGCTAAGGACGTGTATTATTTTAATTTAAATTTACTCGTTTTAAGCTACTTATCTCTTAGCTTAATTGTTTTACAATTCAACTCAAGTTGATTTAATTCTACGATTGATTCAGAAATCTATAATTATGTTTCATCTGTGTTGAGTTTGCAGCCAGTTGGTATACTTAACTGGGAATAAATTGACTAAGATAATACAGAACTGTAATCCTCTTGAAAACAGACAAATGAAAGATTAATTCAATATATAAATATGTACGTATGTACATTAGGGCAGGTCAAGTTATATGGATAAAAATTGTTTACTTTGAATGCTAGGAAAGGAAATGGCACAAACGCTCCTCATCAGTAGTAGGACTTCAAATATAAAATTTTAATTAATGTTCTGTTGTCCCGTCAAAAGAGTCACAATTCATTTTTCGTAGTTTTGAGTATAGTAAATTGGTATTTTAATTTTGAGTTTCCTCAATAATGTGTAGCAACTTGATGAAAAGATCTTAAGATGGTGAATTGAATTTTTAAATCATTATTAAAAAAAATCTCATCTTACGAGTAAGTAACGATTTTCTTTGAGTGTCGGTAGACAAAGGATCCTAATGATATACAAGTAAATCCTTTAAGGTTTCTATTCAAACTTTTTATTTATTATATGAAATTTTTTCAGCCAATGAACTTCTTCTAAATACATACTTTGCTGTGCTTGTGAGTAGATTAAATGGATATTCAGAAGCAGGATCGAAACTAGATTACAACACCAATAATTATAATCTGATCTGAACCTTTTCTTGTTATTCTAAAGAGTCTTAAAAAAAAGATCAGTAATATTTTTAAGGTTGTTCCAACTAAAAGGGACTGCCACCTTTTATTAAAATTGTCAGCTTAAAATTTCTGTAGTACATAAAATCTTGGAGTACTTGACTCTGAGTCACAATGAGGTGAATTAAGTGAATGGAATTGGTTTAACGTGCTGCATTTTATTATTATTGGGTACTTAGGTATGGAACACATTTTACAAAAGGTTAGAATAAATATTTTTATGGAATAGTTTTGATTGGAATTTTTCTTTCCATTCATATTTAAAAGGCGAATAAAAATAAAAGATTGCAAATTTTCGTTGGTGAAAAACATTTCTCTTGGCAGTGTATAATTCCTTGACACTATAAATGAAAATTTCACCTGAGAACGAATGAAAACTTAAAACTGCTTCTTTGGTTGACGATGGTGTAACTTGTTAAAATCTTGTTATAATAAAATTTTCAGTGTTGCACATGGCAACTTAACATATTTACTGCATACAGCAAAACATTTATCGCACAAATGGGCAAGTGCAGCGACACCGCCCTGCAACAGCAAAAATGCCAAACAGAAATGGAAATGGGAAACGTTAATGGCTCCAGCACGAAATTAAGTAAAACAATAAATATGAAAAATAACTTTAAGACAGAAAAAAAAAACAACAACAACAAAAATTGGCATAAACCTATACAAATCAAAAGCGATTTGCAACGGAGGTCAGCAGCGCGAATGCGCAGCAGCACATAGAAGAGAAAAAAGTTTATGGAAAATCACTTGCGATTTCCATAATGACCATCTCTTAGCGTAATTTACAGCGATTGAAAGGGAGCGCAGTAGCAGCAGCAGCAGCAAAGCAAGTGACCAACAACAACAACAACAAATACTATACATAATAATAAAATTAATAATTGCCGTACATGTCAACTGCAACTGTTGCTGGTTGCATGCGGAAGCCACCGCAATGCACAGCACAGCACTGCGCAGCTGCAGCATAACGCAAGGCGTTGTCGTTTGTTGCGAGCACCCATTCGCGCATTTTGTTCGTTCGCTTTGGAATTTCTTACAATTGCTGCATTTGATGCTTATCGCGCGAGCGCGCCGCACTGCACTGCGCCGCACTGCTTCGCTTTGCTGGTGCGGCGCGCGTTCGCCTGCGCAATTGGACCACCTCAAGGTGCACTAATTTCGATTTCAAAGCAAAACAATAACAACAACGACAACGACAATAACAGCAACAACATTAAATCGAATTAAGATTTTTCTCGTGCGCAGCAGCAAAGATAAGCTGCCAATTTTCCAGCTGTCAGAGCGGTATGTCAGCAGTAAACGCGCGCGTTTCATTCTTATCGCTGATGACTTTTCGTTGTTCTTTTGCTGTTGCTATTTGCAATTTGTGTTGTTGTTGTTTAATGTTATTGCATCGGCGTTTTCGTTCAAGCAACATTACTAATTTTTTTCGTTTTTTTTTTTTCTTAATATCTCATTTTTGGATTCAGCATATGTCGGTCAGTTTCGGAGTTTGAGTGAAGTGCAACGTTGCAATTTTTGTTGATTTTATTTTATTGAACATATTTGGCCAACTGGTTGAAACACTATCAACGCCCAAATTTGTACGGTACTTAAGTCAAGTTTAAAGCTGAAAGGCGCTGCAAGATTTTTAGACACGAGCGGACGCTTTCGATTGTCGGTTGGTTTGGTGACTTGCTCTGATGAAGTTATTGCCGAAAATTAGGCAAAGGTAAGAAACGATTATATCGTATTGATTTTATTTATACAAAATAAAAGTTCTTTAAATGTTTATATTAAAATGTTTGCGGAGATAAAAAGGATTCGAGTGCAGATACGAAAGTATTGAATTCGTTTTGAAACCACTAAATGGAATTAATAGTAAGTTCGGATTAAAATGTGATTAGGTGAATTGCGACGAGATATTGGGATGAAATTTTCTTTGAAATTTTCTGTTATGTTTGGGCAACACTGATGTTACTTTGGAAACGATTAGTATGGTTCACGTTTGTTAGTTTCTCTATTATATATTAAATTAAAGCCCTACAACTTTTATTGGTTATTTTGGTAAACAAACGATCTAAAAGAAGAATATTTATCTGATTAGGGTAGTTCATGATTTATCAAATTATATGAAATATTATATTCAAATTTTAATTTTTTATAATATGAGCCACCCTAATTTAATTTTGATATTTAACGATGCGATGCATTTTAAATAGTCGGTAGGACCGAACATAATTTCTTGTTTTTTACATTAAAATTAAAACAAAACTTCAGTTTGCGCTTCTTAGTTCAAGGAAGAATCAGAGGATAAGCTTGTGCTTTATTCATAAACGCTTAAATTTCCGATTGCATTGACTTCAATTTGTACTTAGATTTTAAGCAAGACAAGGAAAGTAAAGTAAAATTTCATGGTCACGTTTCACAAGATTCATTGCTAAATTTTAAAGTTTCGTACTGACAAGCAAGGTGCAACAATTAAAAGGTACACTCACAATTTTATATACATATATTGATCACTTAAAATATCAGAAGCAACTCAAGGAAAAATTTATATTTTATACTCAAACAATTTTGTTAAATACATTAACTTATTTCCTTTTCCTTTTCATTTTTTATTATTATCTGTCCTAATTAAACTTATATTAAACATGTTTGTAATATACTGACCAGGTCAATTACAAAACAAACTTGTCAAGAGAAATGTTCGAAATTTGGAAACTTTATTAAACTCAAAATGAGAATATAAATGTCCGACTTTTCAGAATACATGTGAGTATAAGAAAAGTATATATAAAGTTAATAAATATAAAAACTCTTTTTTTAACTAGCTATGAGTATAATTTTAAGAGTTTTCGAATGGAGCTGATAAGATCACAATCACTTAAGTAAAACCTTTTTCCGTACTTCCACCAGATATCAATGAGAAACATTTTTAAAAAGTTTAAAAAATTCGTCCTATGTTTTTTATAATCCTGATTTATTGCTTTAATTTCAAGTTGCTTTTAACATATAAGCAAAAGAACGCAAAGAATGATAAAACCATGTCATATAAAAATTTTTGCGAGTTTTACTTTTATCTTTTATTGTTCAGGTTTTTCTCCCTAATATAGATAAAGATATCTATTTTTTCTATCGAACAATAATTTATCTCAGAAGTTACTGTACCGCTACATGAAGCACAATTTATTTAGTGCTCAAAAGACCTAAACTTAGCAAAACAGTGCAAGGAAAAATAAAAATTTTCAATATTCGGCAAACGCCCACCATCATCGCCCAACCCTTTTCCAAACAACAAATTCGATTCGCAACAATGCGGCGCCATTACCAAACTATCGCCACCCAATTTGCACCACAATCCAACCAAACCAAAAGCTGACCCAATTTGTGCAACACACACACACACACACACAGACACACACAATACACAACTTTGCCTTTTTTTATTCAACTTTTGCGCAATACTCGGGCACAACCGCAGAAAAACGCTTGCAACATATGCGCGAGCGCGCCTGCATCGACGCCGACGACGACGCCGCCGAAGCGGTGCACCAAAGAAACACACGTACAAAGTACATAAAAATCCTTATCAAAAATTATAACTAAAGCAGCAACAAAAAGTAACGCCCATCTGAAGGCAGCTCTTAGAGTTGGCACAACCGAATGGCGCCTAAGTGCAGCAGATAAGCCGCCAGGAGGGTATTTAAAAAATTACTTAATTACAATGCTTCACAGTTTGGGCCGCACACAACAACAACCACTCTTTGGAGTGATAGCGAGTGAGAGAGAGAGGAGTCAGGTCACTTTTGTAGCAATAACATTTTATTTAAAACAAACTCAAAATTCCGTAGAAAAAAATGGTAACGCTCGATTGCATATCAGACATTTTTTTATATGATTTTTTTTTCTTCATTTCAATTTTCGTAACATTTGTAAAAACTCAAATGAAAAGCGATCTCGCTGGCCAGTTTTGGTCATTCGAAGTGTGTGTTAAGCGCACCCACGCGCTAAATGTTACAGCTTGTAGCCGTTGTAAATTGTTGGGTATTTTGTGACTAATTAAATTAAAAAGTGATTGGACTTGCAGTCTTGAGTGTGGGCGTTGAGCGAGCAGACAGACCGACAGACAGACTGGAAATTATTATGAGCAGGACAAAACTGGTCATTTGGGATATATCGAAAATCTATTTTATGTTTTTACCAAAATAACAACAACAAAAATTCTATATAAATGTAAGCAAACATTTTATAGCAATAGTAGCTTAACTTGTAGCTACAAAATAAGTCATTACCTCAAACTTTTACAGCTTCAAAAAAATTTGAAAAAAAGAAAACTTTTTTAAAAACAATTAAAAATTTTCTTAATATTACTTTTGAATTTTATATTGCTTTAAAAAGTTTAATATTAAATTACGTTTTCTTAGTTTTTTTCGAAATTACATCCAAGCTCATTATTTTACCATCCTAAGACGGGCCTTAAGGATAAAGGATAAACGTCATCTAATAGACATGCTGCTCAGCATAAAACCTTGCTATTTGATAGTAGATGACGCTCCACTTATCATTCCTTCGGAAAGTTTGTCTGTTATATTGATAGATGGCGCCACATATTTTTTATTATTTATATTACCGTGAGGTGAGGTTTCTCCGAATTCAAATTGTTACAGAAACCAAACTTTATGGCCCCTTAGCATCGCAATGAAGTCTAAAGAGAGATTATGATGATAAATATGGTGAGGAACTCTCTTGTCTTTAGTAAATTTAGATTTTGTGGTATTTATTCCTAAGCCACCAATAATTTAAAAAATTACTTGTTTTGTTTTTATTTGGCACATATACTACGATGTATCTGACAGTACCCCAATATAACATTTATGATTATCGTTTAGATGGTTAAAATATTAAATATTTGTGGTACTCTAAAAAAAAATTCTTGTCTGTACTTTCTAGATTTTTTTCACTATCATTCCTTTGAGTGTATTCGAGCAGCTGCAGCCTTAAGCTTTTTTTTTTGCTACGCTCATTACGAAATGCATTAATAGCAAACCGTAAAATGTGCCAAGCAGCGGTCAACAGTGTTGAATGACTTTAAATAAATAAATTCAAACGGATAAAGAACAACAAAAAATGTTCATGTCCGCCGGCTTTATTTTTTATGTCTTTCATAATAACTTCATATTGCATATTATATAAAAAAAAACGATATTAATAAAATGTCCTACAAACGTGAAAATCGAATTTATAACACTTGGCTTTTATGTCGCATACCTCAACTCTGGCCATATGCTCTCGATGTAGTCAACAACGGCAAAAACATAAAAATTTCGCTGTGGCAAATGTTGGCTAACGCCTTGTGGCCGCCGCTATCGCAGACGTAGTCGCCGACAATGCACCATGTTAACTGTCGTCGCAACATGTTGCCGCCGCCCCAGCCACCGCTGCTGCTGTCGCGTTCAACATATTCGTACACTTGGTGGCGCTAGCTGCTCACCAAAGCAGAGCAATGCAATGCGAATGCGAGTGCGAGTGCGCAAGATCAATGCCAACAAGATTTGCATAAGCCCACTTTTAAGGTAAGGTAACGTAAGGTAAGTCAGTCAGTCAGTCAGCTAGGTAGCCTATTGAACGCGCCAAATTTAGGTTATTGCTGATATCTGCTGTCGAAGGAATTTCAATAAAAAACAAAAACAAAGTGCAGCGAAGCGTGCCGATGAGATTAAACAATGAGTCTCAATTCGTGGGCACATGTACACAAAAATATTTAAAAGAATTACAATCGACCTAATGAAAATAGCCAAGAGTATGGAAAGAAGCAAAAACAACTTTCGCTTAAAATTGTTGTTATAGGGATTTAATTTTTCTTGATTTAAGACTCGAGAAATCTTTACTGTTGGATTTTTGTTAAATTGGTTCTAGATACTCGATTGCTCGTAGACAAAGTTAATCAAAGAATCGAAAAATTCTTTTTAAGCTTACTATCAAAAGTAAAAGTAGTTTCGGAAGGCTCATACCCTTCCATCATCAGCGACATAAGCTTACTATAATTCTCCGAAAGAAGATTAGTTGAGCAGTGACTACTCTAACGGAAAACATCGTTTAATTATATTTATTTCATCAAAAGTATCATCTGAAACATCGAAAATTTTGTATAACTTCGATAGACTGAAGTTCTTAGTTAGAAATTTATTAAACGATAATTTTTGTTTGAAAAGTCTTCGTTAAGAGCTGTGGAAAAAAATGTGAAAGTGAATTTTTGTAAGCAAATCAAAGAAATGATGCAATATTGGAGTTTTGTTGCATTATCTGAAAATTTTGATTTTTAATTTCTTGAAAATATAAAAAGAATCTAGATACTATAATTAATAAGCATTATCATTCGAGCTCAAGGTCCTTTTAAAAAAAAGTGATTTTGTTAACTTCTTTAAATCTTTAGAGAATTAGTATCTGGATTATAAAGTAATAAATTAATATTATTTATTATGAAATTTTAAGCTAAATTTTTTAATAACTTTTATCGATTTTTCGATATTGGATATAGTTATTGATAAATGAAAGATAAATTGCAGACAATTTATTTTCTCAATATATAAATGGTCATTTAAATTTTAGAGTCTAAGACACTTCTTCGGTCCTTAGCCTGATAATTTTATAGATTTATGAATTGTAAAAAATGAATTCATAAATTAGAAAAAAAAAATTGACAGTTTATATCTAAAGAACCAATACTAAATGTCTACAAAGTTATAATTTTTTTATTCCGATGATTACTTTGCTTAACAGAAGATATTGATTGGATAACCTTACTGCCTGGATTTGTTTTCAGATACTACTTCTTATGTTATGAGAATGTTTCAAATTTCAATATTTCAATTTTTCTGCTCTACTTCCTGTACTAAACTCAAAAATTTTACCTTTAAAATAAACTGATTAGAACTATTTTGAACTTGAATTCTTGTTCTTTGCATTTTATATAGTACACCGATTTATAATGAATCCTTCGAAAATGTACTTTCAGGATTTATCTGAAATTTGTTTGTTCATAAGCTATATAATTAAGCTTATATAATTAATTTAATTGATTTTATTAAAATATTATTATTGTTATTAACTTTTAGTAACTATAATTAATTACGCACTAGCTGTCAGAGCTAACGGCTAAGTTAATTTTGATAAAGTTCTACTGTCTCAAAATGTTTTGATAGTATGATCTCGGCATATGCTACTATTCATTCATCAGCAGCCTTTGGTATTGCTTTGTGATTTTTCAAACTCCTCTTATAAGTTTAAACCGTTTAAGTGATAATTAAGAAAGAGATGGCAACCTTCATAGAAATGTTTGTTGCTTTTTAAAAGCCATCTAAAAAAACAAAACAAAATCTTGACTTCATCCACATTTGTCTGAGACAAAACCCCGAGTCGTATCTAATAAAATATAATTTTGTAGATGTCAGCACGAGCAGATTAAAATTCTTTGGACGTCTTTTAGTTCAAATTTTAATATTGGGTATCAATTTAAATGGTCGATAGCAAAGTTATATTTAAATCAACTTTACTTGAATGGATTTATGGGACTTTGACTTAAACTACTCCAACTTGCATCCTGTCATTAAATTGTCAGTCATATTAAATGCTAATATTTTACATATATGTATAGTATATCATATATAAAATTTTTTTTTTCTTAAAAATACATAACCGTTATTTTCAACGGCACTTATGCTAGTTAGAAATATGTTTAAACGGATCTTAATTGCTCCATTTGAATAAGTACTGTGGTGCAAACAGTTTCATTTTTTATTAGATTTTTTCATGTTGTTGTGTTTTGTTTTTGTGTTCGGTTTAATTACGGCTTGAACCGATCAAGGCAATCTTCTTGCACCCCACATCGCTGATATTGGCGCTTTTGTGGAATACGGCATACTCGTATGTACGTGTGTGTGTGTGTACAAGGCAGCTGAAATTCTTGTTTTTGTTGTTATTATGAGTTTACGAATTGTCAACGCCCTGTTAAATGTTGTAATAATCATGCAAGCGGGCATATGCAAAAGTGGTCTTGATTAATTGTCTCGCGGTAATCGAGGTCGACTTTAAACAATTGCAGTACGAGTGGAGACGTCAAAGGCGAGCGTTTCTTTTTTTTCTTTCTCTTGTTTCGCTAGTCTATGTTACAACTGATTTGATTGTAGAACTTACAGACAATGGCAGACAGAAAAACTTGATCTTTCATTCAGCATTAACCTGTACTATAGTAAAATGCTAAACTACTACGAATCTTTTACTATACTATAAATTAGTAAACAGACTTTAAAGTCTAAATATGTGCTCCAAAGTAACTAAATTTAAAAATGTTGAATACTTAATACCAAACAAGTTAGCAACAAATTAAGCACAACAACAATTTCACATAATTTGCGAGTAACCATAAAATTCAGCACCCTTAACAGCGCTAAAGCAAAAAATAATTTCAATAAATTACAACACCAAAAATCGCTTAAATGTGACTTTAAACAACGCCCCCTACAGTGCAAAGTAATAACCGAAATTTCAAAACACGCAAAATTTGCAAATGCAAATGTAAATGAACTTCGGCTGTCTGGACCGCCTGAAACCTGAAACCTAGCGCAAAAATCGATTTTCGCAAATTTGAACGCCAATTTGGTGGGCAAAAGTAAACATGCCGCCGCGCATGCGCTCCCAAATTGCCATACAGATGCAGATTTTTTTTTCATTTAAATTTTTTAAATTTTTAAGAATTTTCTGTTGCCATGGCGGGAGGGCAAACCAACGAAGATAGAATTATGGAAAAATGTAAGTTTAGTAAATTGTTGTTGCCTGCACTCGCAGCGTTTACAAATTATGCAAATACTAACTGAGCTAAATATGCGCGAGTTCAAGTCAGCCGGAGTCTCGCTCTGGGTGGAACACCAAACACCGAATGTGTTCGAATCGCTGAAAAAAAATAGTGAAAAAATTAATAATTTAATAATAATAAGAAAAGCAAAGCAAAGCAAAGCAGAGTAATCAATTAAGTTATGACAAATGTTGGCTGGAAGCGCTGCAAATGTGCGATTCATATGCAAATTGCAAATTATTTAATTGAAACGATTCGAACACATGCGAACGGAATTTATGATTATGTGAAAATGGAATTGTATTTTATAATATTTTTAATAGATCATATGATAATTTAATTAAATGCCCATGCACAGTTACTTAAGTGTTGTATTTTCTTTAATATTTAACTAATCTACCTAACTGCGGTAATTGTTGCAGTTGCGCTCTTTTATGCGGTCTACATTAAGAAATAAAGTTGGCTCAATTATTGACTCAGACCGCACCTTTAAATCGTTCACTTAAATGTTATGAAGACAAATGATTCGATTTTTAAGCCATAACTCTGATAACTCTGAAAGCCTTTAGTTGGCATTAGTTGCCATTAGTATTTAAACTTAGAAATTGTTTGAAATCCGAGGCATTTCTAATTGAAAATTATTAGTTATGAGGAATTTGTCGAGAAGACCTTGTGCAGTGGACAAAGCTCGTAGGTTGTGTTTTACCAACAAACACGAACGCAGGAATGTAAAGATTAGCCATCATAGCTAATTTAATTTTAAAATTATACAAGATATAGAATATAATTTTGGGTTGACTTGACCTTATGTTCGGTTAGCTTAGGTTAGGTTAAAGTGTCAACGAATGCCTCATATGCACCAAACTAGATCCATTAAATACATTAAATTGGGGAAAATCTTTGACCTTCGTGATATTTGTTTAGCACGAATGTCTCAGCCCCTAATGCGAAGTCTTAAAGTTTTGTTATATGAATTTCCGATAGATCCAAATGATCCAAATATATAAAACAGGAACCTTTCCAACTACTCTAAAGAGATATTTTCTTGTGATCTATAAACAATAGATTTGGATCTCCTGAGGACATATATGTATATACTTAAAGAAATATCTGACAAATGTTAATGGTAAAAATTTTAATACCTTTTCCTTAAAGTTTATTTTTTTCTTAAGAGGAGTCCTTTTAATAATTCTAAAAAAATTTGGTGCTCCTTTATCTATAAAAATTGATGACCAACGTGGATGTAATATCTCGATGGCATTATTATTAAAAAAACATGAGTAAATCTATTCATATACAAATTGTAATCCTTCTTAAAACTCGAAGCGCCCTTTATGCCAAAGAGGTAAAGTTCCAAAATCAAAGAATAATTTTATAATTAAAATTTAAATTATTACTAAATTAATTAATAATTAAGAATTAATTGAAAGTCAATTTATTAAATTTAAGCGATTGTTTCTTTGTTAAACTTCCTATTGCATTGGCCAAATCAAATATGGAATTAAATCAATGGTCTAATTAAATCGTTTTTATTTTCATTGCCATTAAAAATGCATTTGAATTGCGAAGCGGCCAAATCAGTCGATAAAATTCAGCAATTACTTTAGCTCCAAATAGCTGCATGTCAAAATGTTGCCCAACTGGCGCAATCCAAGATATAGAATACGTTTTAGCGTTTTAGCGTTTTAGACACGCTTCATTGAAATAAATACCAAATACCACTGCACCAGTTTCGACTAAAAATAAACAATTCAAATGCAAACGCAAACAAATTCCAACAACAACAAAATGCAAAAAAATAAGCATAGCAAAAAGCAATAAAATAAATAAATGTGCGAATTTAGCAATTGGCTAAACGCCAGAAGCTGAAATCGAAAATTGCATTCAAAATGCAACAGCAACAAAAAAGTTTGAAATCCATTGAGAAAACAAAACAGAAAAGAAATAAAAAACCAACACGCCCATTGGCAATTCTGCGCGCCGACGAGCGGTCTGGTGCGTAACTTGGCCCACTTTGTGCGCATGCTAATGTGCGTGTTCGATATGAGTGCGTGTGCGTGTGCGAGTGTGTGTGTCAACTTGAAACCATTTGCGGTAGACTAAGCGACGCGACGCGACGCGCCTCCTTTACGCGTTCGTTGCACTTTTCAAAATATGCGAAACAGGAAAAATACCAAACAACAACAACAACAACAAGTTGCGAACATGCGTAAACTTGAACTTGCGCTGGTAAAACAGAAAAAAAGAGAAAAAAAAACGGCTGCTGTGCGTCTGGTTGCAGTTGCGCATACTTACGCAAAATAAATATCTGAGACGCATAAAAACCGTTGTTGTTGGAAAAAGTGAACGCGCATGCGTCACGCCACCATCGCCTCGCCGTCGCAATTACAACAAAACAATTCTACAAGATTTACGGCTCGTTGCCTGTGGGCTTGGCGCATGCATGCAGCTGCCAATGCTGCCGTTCGCTGTTTGCTTCTTGTCTCGCCAACTTGTTGGCTGCCAACACGCTGGCGCACTTGTATTTATTTCGTTTTTGCACATTTTTTGCGCTGCCAAAGTTGACAGTTTTATTGCCGCTTTTATCGTGTCCGCAAGTCGGCCGATTTTTTATACATATTTTTTTTGCATTTCAGAAATTCTAATGGCAAATTTTTTCGATTTTAATTGATTAATAAATATTTCGTAAGTTTTTTGATAGTGTACAAAAAAAACAATTAATAATCTTATTTTTGAACGGCTTCGAATACTCAAGCGAAGCTTTTTTAATAACAGATCTGGCAAGAAAAGTGTTGCATTATATTTTTTAGTTAATCCATCAACATTTTTTAATTAAAATATATCTGCGCCAGATCGCAATCCATCGTAATGTCCTAGACCAAAAATTATCTTTACTTTATTAAAGACCTTACAAAAAAAAGTGGGTAGAAAAGCTCTT
Organism: Suillia variegata; assembly: GCA_949127995.1. Classification (NCBI taxonomy): domain Eukaryota; kingdom Metazoa; phylum Arthropoda; class Insecta; order Diptera; family Heleomyzidae; genus Suillia; species Suillia variegata. The sequence goes on from OX421844.1 coordinate 9,573,576, forward strand.
AAGAGTGGAAATTTATATGTAAAATATTTATGGAAAAAGAAAGAATCCCCAACAATTGGGTACTCAAGCGGGCTGTACACTTTAGAGGGAAGGTATGTAAGCGGGGATTCTGTAGATATCCTAATTAATCTACTGAAATGTTTTGCAACAAAATTTCAACAAAATTCAAAGTTTACATTTACGCGCAGTTGAAAGTTGTATTTTAAACGAAAATCTTGCCGGTCTGGTTACATTTATATGTATGAGCTAACTATAGAAAAGCTTTCGTATGATTTTATCCTTCAAGTTTTCAAAACAACCGCTCTCCTCTCTTCATGTGCAAGTAAAGTGAAAAACTAATGTATACCCAGAATAATTCCCTAACTTATTTAAGTTCTATATATTATTTAAAAATATAAGATATCGCCGCAGTAAATTTTGAAAGTAATCAAATTTAAAAATAAGCTTATATGTACTTTGTTTGTTAGTTCACAAATGTTGCAACAGTCTTAATGAAAAATAAAATATATAAGTTTTTCAACTGAACAAAACTAATTCTTTTCACATCAACTTTTTTCTTATATTTTTTAAAGAAAATGTTGATTTAAGCATTTCAGAACTTTTTAAAATATAAAAAACCAAGTGATCTTAACTTATAAATAGTACTGCGCCATCTAGCTTCTAAGCTTACAACCAAGAATGCTTTTAAATAGTTGACGAGTAGAGCGACATCTGCCGATCATTAGTATGGTTAAAATATATGTTGAGCATCATGTCTGATAGATGGCGCTACCGTTACATAATTTTATCCATACGTTCCAAAGCCACAAGTCTTTAGCTCCAGACAAAATCAAATGTTTGCAGTTATTCTAGATTGACTCTGCTAAAGTTAAAAGCTTGATCAAAATAAACTGAAAACTTTGAAACTGAAAAATTAAATGAGAATTTGTATACCACCCAACAAACCATTTTTCATTCAGAATTATTACTCTAAAAGAGTCATAAATATGACGATTTCATGAGCCTTCCTATTTATGTACTGGGACAGTGTCATAATTATGTCAATTTCATGAGTGTTAATACGTTTAACCAACAAAATGTATATAAAATAACTGTTCTATTGCATCCAAGCTACAATTGCCGTTGTTAATATTTTAGTCAATAAAATTTATAACGCTCATATCTAAGTAGAGTCATAAATATGACGATTTCGTGTGCCTTCATATTTATGTACTCATAAAAGTGTCATAAATCTGACGATTTTATGAGCCAAGATTTTTGCATGTAAGTTTTCGCTCATATCGAAGTGCTCCTTATGAGGGTACAATCTCAGAATGAAGTATCTGAAAATAGTGCCATCTACATTTCTAAAAGGAAACCACATTTTTTATTTAAATCATATCAGCTAAATTTGTTCAAATTGATATTTCCCGTTTGAATAAAAGATAAAATATATATTTTTCATGAAAAATTATTATTATTTTTTTTTTATTTTTTCTTATAACATTTTCAATTGACAACAGAGAGAATGTGAATTGGTTGTTGTATTGTGTTTTATTCTAAGAACAAAAAAAAAAAACAATTAACTCAAAAGTATTGTAAAAAGCAACAAAAAAAGTATATACTAGTATATGGCGGTTAAGTGAGAAAAGAAAGTGACTTAGAAGGAGGCAAAATATCACAAGAGAAAGAGACAAAAGGAGAGTGTAAAAGTGAGTCTGGCGAGAAAACATTAGATTAGAACAAGATTCAAGCTTGGCTTAAACATTTTTGCTGTAATTCATTGATTATACTAAACTATTGGCGATGTATTACTTCGTTGTTGTTGTTGTTCGTGTTGTTTGTGTTGTTATTTGTTTAACTACGGCAACGTGTATTCAATGCTGTGGCCACTATCGTTTCGCTATCAAAACTTAAGCAGTGCCTGGTGCGGGTTCCAAGTTCACCGAAGCAGCCGAGTTGGCATGACCGGGCAGAGGAGCAATGTGCACAGCACCGCGGATCTTCGCGACATAAGTGCCCTCAACGGGAGCGACGGCAACAACGGCGGGCACTGAAACCACATGAACGGGAGCAGCATGAACGGCGGCATGTATGGCAACGGCAGCTGGTGGATGGCCAGCAACAACAACGGGACCATGGACAGCGGTATAGGCCAAGGGCAGACCGACAATCGACGACTGAGCACCGATGGCCAAAGCGAACAGGACTACGACAATGACGAACTGGAATGATAGAATTTCGAAAATTTGTTTAGTATATCGAATGAATGAATGAATGAATGAATGAATGAATGAATGAATGAATGAATGAATGATAGAATGGAGGTTTGTCATGTTGGGGAAGATGTTTAAAACAAAGACAAGGACAGTTATGAATTCATTAAGGAATAATCGGTATTTAATGGCGGAATATTAATTATAATGAAATTGTCAATTTGAATTTAACGGTCACTCCATAATTGTACTTTTTTTAACACTTTTTAACACTGAATTTAATCTATTCCACCTGATCTTATTATTATAATTTTTTTTTAGAATAATATCTGATTCGATCTTTCTCACCTTCATGTTGGCTTTTTTTGGTTTGTTTGTGTTGAACTTGCTGAACTGACGTTAGAAGTGATACTGTCATCTGCTCAATCACGACAACCTTTTATATCGCCAACCAATCTCAGTTGGTTAATGCTGCTGCTGCTGCTCCAGAACTATTTTTTATTTTTTCTTTATCTTCGATCTAGTTATAAGTAGCACTCTGCTAATTACTTCGTCTGTCTACCTGTATGTCTGTCTGTCGGATATCTTGTATCTGCGGCAAATGTATTTTTCAATGTTAATCCAGTTATCTATGCATTAGGAATGTCAATTAATTTATAAATGGGTTATACGGAAACAACCACACATGCAGCAGCCAGACACCCTGTTTGACCTCCAAGTTGACCAAGTGTAGTACTACATATATGTAAGTGTTAGTGTGACTTTGTGTTTAGTTTTTTCATGTCCGATTTGGTTTTGGCTTATTAAATTCCACCGCTTGAAAACGTCGCCAATGTTTGAGCTAATTTTAAGCTTCATTTTAATACCCTGCGTCAAGGGTTCGAAGGGTATATGTAAGTCACTGTAGATGGAATTAGAATCAAGATATCGAACTGAATTTTTGTGCCTTTATATTTGTCTATAAACTTTCTGAAGATAAAAAATAATAGCAATTTAAATGTGGAAAAGTTATTCGACATACAAAGTCCATCCTTAAATAATTTATTAAATAATTTTAAACTCAAGTACCGATTTCTTTTTTTTTAGATACATAAATTTATAAAAAATTCTCAGTCTGCAATTTCAGAGTAAAAAATCTTCTCAAATCCCTTCCTGGCAGAAAAGAAGCCATCCCACTCCCACTTCCATACATCTTTCCTGTTTGTATGAAATAAAGGTATTTTCGAGAAGATGATTTAGAAGCACTTTATAATTCCAAGCTGTCTTCTATCGTCTGCATCTTTATAATGTGCTTCAATATGCTCCGGAAGAGTTCATTTGGTTCACTTTTTTATTTTGACAAAGAATCAACGAACTGTCCCGAATTTGCGCCACATCGTCGCCGCTGCCGAATATAATTGCTTTCCATCAAAAGCCATTTCAATTTATACCTTCTACGACGCTTTCTCCAGAAGGCTTAAAGTCCATACTTTTTTAACTTATTATGTAGAAGGAAAGCCAGGAGGGCTTTGCCAAAGAAGCACCAACAAAAATGCCGACTGGGCTGTTTAGAGGAAGATTTACATTACTGTTTCACTTGAATAGTATAAGTGAAACTGAAAGAGAATATTTGCAACTTATTTTAAATTGAAGAGTTAAATATACTTAAAAAATTAATTGAATATACTTAATTAGTCTACTGAAGTTCCTCATTAGAAAACAATTTAAACAAAATATACTAACGTAGAAAGATTCATCGCAAAGTAGTCATCAATATACAGCGTAGGGCATTTGAGCTACGATCAGGCTTAAAAATAATCAGCTCGGATGTAAGTCGTACTTCGAAATCAATTTATACTCAAAGGCAAATAGCCAAGAAATCGCAACAAACGAAACCATTAATAAATAATTCAAGTGCGCGACAATTCGTTACGCTCGTTGACAAGATAAGTCAACCTGATCGATACAATTGAGCGTTTGGTTTGAAAGCGCTTACAAGACATGGCGCAACCCAGTAAACACTTCAAATAAAAATGCCAACCAAGACCAATTGTTATTTGAAATGTAACCAATTGAACTCTGGATATTTAAGTTATTTTAAAAATAATAATTAAAAGTTTTTTATTAATTCAAGACAACATTTTATATATCAAATATTTTGTTTATCCTTTTTTTTAATTTAAAAATACCTCAAATTTTTGCTGTATTCGCAATGTTGTTTGTGTTGTCAACTGGCTCACTGCATTAGCCACTTCTTGTGGCTTTTGTCCGAAACCCACCAACCAACACAAAGACAGACAGACAAACAGACAGACGTCTTTGACAAGCAGTACCTTTTATCGCATTAGCTTAACTTAGTTTCCGCTTCAATTGCATTGCTTCCAAGCTAATGAAAAACTGGTTTTGATTTTAATCGCTAAACTGCTTCTGACCACTAAACATAACGCGCTCAAAGTCAGTCAGTCAGTCGGCGGCAAACATATTCGCTAAAACATTTCGCAGCGTGAATATTTCATCAGCGTTTGTTTTTTTCTCGCTCTTGCTAATTATATTCGATGCAATCTGCATTTCTAGCTTGCAGCTTTGTCTGTCGTTTGTCTTGTTGCAGATTTGTCCCTTATAATGCGCGACAATCAGGGCAAGACGTTTACAGACCGCAGCGCCCGTAGTTAATGCGATGAGTGTAATGAATCGGAATTAATAAAGTTAAATCATTAATTGTTATTATTATGACTTGTAATTTCTATTACATAAGTAAGTTATAAAGCAAATATATTGACTGTTAATTTATTCTGTATCCGAGACCGAGATAAGTGTCACGCGATATGCAATTAGGGTAAGTGAGGAAGATACGGCAATTCCATAGAAAACGACATCAAATTTGTTTATAGCAATTTAGTCGCATTGCACCGGATTTTTGCTTTCTATTTTGTATTTTGTGAAGCAGTTTCGAAAGGATTTCAAAATTTTGGTAGACCCTTAAGGTACCTATGTATGATAGAAAAACATTTAACATATAAATTGATTGGATGTCAATTTATTTGTATTTATTTGACCCAAACCAAAGGATCTACATTCTAAAAGTGACCAGTAAATTTATTATCACAAGAAAAAGTTTACTTTTCATTAAAATTAAAAAAATTTGTGTTTTCTGACATTTAAATGTCAAACATTTTTAATGACTTTAAATGGCTCTGGTAGTCAATAAGTATCAAACAAACATATTTTAATTGACATAATTAAGAGCCAAATAATAACTCTTAAACGAATTTTTGGGTGGACGTAAAATATTTGACCCGAACAAAGTATGTGAGAAGTTTTCAATAAGGGGATTCCCATGAATCTCGAAAAATAACTGGCAAAGTAATTCAATTAGGCAACACTAATAAAAAAACAGCTGACAGAACTGTGAAATAGCTGAACTTCACAAATGTTAACAAGGTCGTTAAAAGATCCATTTTTGAAAAGAGACTCGAAACTTTTCGATTAATTTCAGTTTTCGCGATTAAATGACATTCATCAATAATCAAATATTGTAAATATTTGTTGAAAACAAAATTATGATAGAGCTAAGTTTTGTTCCGGTCAAAGGTCAATGACCGCTTTCCCAATTATATTTTTGTATTGTCACTTGCAGGTCCTGCCCTGATGTTATAATTCAAATTAAGCAAAATAAATATCCGGCTGATGTTTGGTTCTATTTAAGCATTTATCGACCTTAACCAAAAATGGTTTATTTTGTGTAATCCTAAACAAATTAGAGTATAAATTGTCTTCAAATGTTAAAATATTTCCGCTTCTCAACACCGAATCGAAGACAACAAAAAATTTCACTCAATTTGTTATTGTAAATTTCGAAAAGTCTTTTTGAAGTCTGTCTGAAGTAAATCAAATTTAAATTCGTCTTTCTTTTGATTGTGCAACATTTTTAATCGCCTTTCGATAATAACGCGTGCGTGTATGTGTGGTAACTGTGCGTGTGTGTTTGTGTGTAAATTGTGATATGTGTTTGTGTAGAACTGCAAAATGGCGCGTCTAGTATTTTCCGAGCAGCACAAATCCGAACCAATACCCAAAAAATATAAGGTCGGTGTTAGCTCAGCGCTGGGCTGAGTTTCTATTCGCTTCGGGTTAAGCTTTTTACCAACTAAATGCAAATAATGTTTTCTTATTTGTATTTGTATTTATGTCGCGGGTGAGCAGATCAAACATGTCGGCGGTTGGCGTAGCACGAATTTGCTATTGGAACCATCGACCCGGAAGTGGTGGGAGGATCCGGATGTCGTCGTTGCGTGAGTATTGTCATTTACCCATTTCGAATATACCACTCAATTTCTTTTTGTTGGCGTTTATTAGTTGGTAAGCGTATTTCTGCGGTGGCTTATGTTAAGGTGAAAGTGTTGCGTGCCATTAGCGCCTAAAAATGCGCTGGTAATGGTAATTTGATGTATTTGTTGGTTTTGTTTGTTTTTTATTCAACGAGTTGGGCGGCTTTTTATGCGAGTTTGGTGTTTATATTGTCGCTAAGTAATAGCATTTTCGTTAGAGTGGATCAACTAACATCAACTTTAACAACTTCATAAAACCTTTGAATATGTCATTATTGAAATTTACAATTCTTTTAATCGATTTTGAGTATCTGCATCAGTCCATGTTTAAATCAACAACATTTAATAATTTTATAGAACGATAAAAGTTGGAATTTCAATAAAAAAAATACATTTAATTGATTAGTTTAACTTTTCGCAGCTACCACACTTAATAACTGTCCATGGCAGTTAAGTGCCACACCCATGCGCTAAATTGTAAGCCGGCGCTAAGGCAACCGACTGTGATGCAAGAGTTTGAAAAAATTGCATCAGAGTCATTTGGACCAGTCGACTTTTGGATGGTAATTAAATTTAACATGTCGCCTAAGCGAAAAACCGCCGCCAACATTATTTCATTTTCATATTTATAACGATAAATTGCGAAGGCGTTATAATCTAAAAAAAACAAAAATATTAAAAAATTAATAGGGTACAACTAGTTCACTTTTACTTTGAACTCTTTCACGATCAATTCTTACCACTTTGCATTGATTACACCGAAGAAAGACTAAAGGCGGAGCAGGCAGGCGCTTGCATGGCAAAACGCTTAACGTTAAATTCAATTTGCATTTTTGCAAGCAAACGCCCCTTAATCATGCACTTGGCTTGGCGTGGCTTGGTATTTGACTCCGATTTCAACTCCAACTCCAACAAAAACAAAACAAAACAACAAACGCCTCCAGTAGCCAAAAGTGTTTCAGTGGTGCTGGCGAATTTTCTCGAAAAGCGAAAAAAAGAAAAACTTAAAACTTTCACTTATGTTGCACCTACATACCTATAAACTTTTTTTATTATTCGCTTTGCACTTAAGTGAGGGTGTTAATTTCACAAAAGTCACGTGCAGTCACGCGACGACTACTCGTACATACCGTGTGAATTACGATTGACAGCTCTAGGAGCCACCGAATATTGGCGCCCTGGCTAACAACTACAACTGAAATTATAATACAAAATTTGTTAAAAGGTGAACATTGCAACTCTGAGGTTAGATTAAAGTGACGGCAATACATCAGAAGTGCTCGTAAGGAGGTGCATTTAAAAAAATGCATGACACTCTGCAGGCGACTATTGGGATAATTCAAGGACTTCTGATGAGTTTCTCGAAGAAGTCATGCCACGGTAATCTTGCATTAATTTAAAGTGTTGATTTTTTAGCTGATTGCACAAGGTGAAATAATTTGGGAACTGTGTTATTTAAATACAAATTTAAGTTTGGAGGAGTTACTTTTAAAGTCTTTAGTCAAACTACATTCGAAAGTACTCTTGTGTTCCTTAATAGAGCTACAATCGCAAACTGAAGATCCAGTTTAGAAATCGTTTTTATCCTTATAGCTACTAAAGTTCCTTGAATTTCTTTAACTGTTACGACGCTTTCGTCTGGTATTCCAGAATCGTTTATCCTAATTTTTACTATTCCAGTAACTGTAGTTGATATCTTTAAGATGGTTTCACCAGCGACGGTTTCTTAGGACAAAAAGGATTCATTTATATTTCTGAAGATTTCATAATTAGTTATTTTATTAACTTTAGCTGGGGTAGCCTCCATTTTCAGACGACTGCTTTTATTACAAGATTTTTTGTTGCAGTTTCTTCGATTGGTTTCAAGAGAAGTGCTCGAAATTGCAACAAGTTCAGTTTCTCCAGATTCCATTGTTGCAAGAGTATTCTGCAAAGCAGTGGGCTGGTATCAGACCATAGCACTCAGTCCTCATGGACCAGGATAGTGTCGGAATAAGAAAAAAGAGATATAGGAATGAAGTGTTCAGATGGGAAGATAAGAAGATATGTGCATACGCTATTTCCCAAACAGGAAAATTAATTTTCCTCTTTATTGCATAGCTTTGAAATAAATTATAACTTCGTACATGGAGGAACTTTGGGAAATTCATTTCAAAGGAAGTTTTTTAATTCTAATAGATCCTCTCATATGATTGTTAGGAAGACAAGGTCAGAAATGCTCAGCTGATTTATGTCTTATAATTTTTTTAACATTATTTTCATTTACTGTACACAAAGTTCTGTAGCTTGCAACACACTATATGCGCTCGTACTTGACACATGATCTGTCACTTTTACAAGAATCACACTGTCAATCGTCAATATTGTCGTGAACATATAAAAAGATTGTTTATGCAAAAACACAGACATATGACATTATTTTTAGATAGAGCGGGCTCCATTTTCATCCGAGGCAAATACAATAATATGGAAAATTTATTTTCTTAAGTTGAGTGCATATAGCAAATACATAAAATGCAAAAGACGCTTAAATTGTTAGTTTTTATACATGATATATCTTTAAAAGTACTGTGTCTATTTTATTTTTTAATTAATTAACAAATTAACATTACTTTTCCTCATTACATTTTATTTAAAGTACTCTACTTTGAAGATATTTTGAGTACAAAAACAGAGTTCAAAAACTGTTTTTTAACTTATGGTATTTATGATAAAACAAAACAGGTTAAGTATTCAAATTTTTGCGAAAACTCAGACAACCTTATTAAAAATATGGTTTTGTTTTTTTAAACTTTAGGACAAGAAATTGCTTTGACAACGCACAAAATATTTTTCCGCACATGATTAAGTTGTTTACAGGATATTAAGGAATAGGTTCCAAGTAACCTGACCCAGAAGACAAAGCGTTTCCTTTCGTTAAATAAATAATGTCATGCAGTTAGCATTCCCCGCACAACGAACAACGTATCTTGGCAATCGTGTCAGTAAGGCGACCTCGCACCTCAACTAACGCTTAAACAGAAACAAAAAAAAACCAAGCGCCGTCGCGTCAGTCAATCAAATCGATATTATTTTTAATGGCGCAAGTTTAGCGTCCTAAGGCGCTAAAATCAAATATGAAAGTAATGCATTAGAAAAGAATAAAAGAAAAGAAAAGGAGAACCTCTCGCTACCGAAATTTCCAATACATGTGACCTGACATGGCACGAGAACGAACGTTAACGCCGCAAACACGCCGAGCATGCTGCCACGCGACGTTGTGCTTTCCACTTGGGCAAAGGACCGAGTGGGGCAACGCGCGTTCCTTGCAATAGTAACTGCAAAGAAAAAAAAAACAAACACAAAAACAATAACAATAACAATGTTGCGTTTATGTTGAAAGGCACTTAAGGCTTATGGCGGCGAAGGAGCACGCAAAAGCGCAAAAGTGGAGCAGTGTAGTGGCGTCAAAACACAAAACAGAAAGCGGCGGCAACAGTTTCACATATGCGAGTGGCAGCATATGGAGCGAATGGCATGAAATTTCACTGTCAGAGCGTCGTCAGACACTTGTGCAGCAACAACCGCCAACACGAAACGCGCACAGCCGCGCCGCGTCGCGACTCGACTCGTCTCAAAGTAAAAGCGAAAGTGAAAAGTGGCGGCGTCGCACGTCTCATAGCACCTCGTCCTCGTCCGCGTCCTCGCTCATATTTGAAATTTGAATTTCGAATTTAAATCGAATTTCGTTTTGATGCAAATTTAATTGCATTTCAATTGCAAGTCAAAAGTCAAAATTGCATTTGACGAAAATAGAATTTTGCGAGTTTGGTTGTTTAGTTGTTTGGTTGTTTGGTTGTTTGTTTCATATTTTATTAAATGCAATTGCAATTGTGAGAAATCGCACGATAAACACCGTCAATTATATATATGTACATACATATATAATTATATCGATACGCCTCGAAATGCCACTCACACCTTTTGGCGGCCGTAGCAGTTCGCAGGACTCGCTCCGGCCGTCGCCGTCATCGCGTTCTCAAGGCGGCGCCACCGTCACCATGATGCTTGCCGAGCGCATGGCGCGCTCAGATTGGTCAGTCGACGACGAGCGCTTCTTCGAGACGAACACCATGAACGTCTGGCAGACGCTCGAGTTCCTGTCGGGGCTCAGTCTGCGTAAACGCTATCACTACGAGGGCTACAACGACACCGAGAACATTGTTCGCACGCTGACGCCCTCGTGGCGACGCGATAGTTTCGCCGAGAAGAACGCCGCTGCTGAGGACGCCGCGACTGCCAAATATCCGGCGGCAGATCGTGCCAGTGTCGGAGGCGCCGGAACGACATCGGCGACGGTTGGAGCGTCGCAGGTCTCCCGCGGTGGTAGTGGTGGCAATCGAGCGCATTCTGCCGGTGTACGACAACGTGCCGGCGCCACCAACACAGTGCAAGACTATGAGTACGCGGGCGCAGTTGTTGATCCCAGAAAAGCGTCCAGGAAGGCGAGCGTTAGCAGTGCTGCTGCGCGTCGACGTAGCGTCAGTGCGAAAAGTGTGAAACGCAAAAAGCGGCGCGTTAAGAAGGAGACCGTCGATGTGCTTGAAGTGGATCCGGAATACGCACTGTCGCCGGCCACTTATACGGATTTGGTCAAGTGCAGGTATGCAGAAATGAAGTTTAAAATTTAGGTTTATAAAAACATTTCAATGTATAAGAAAAAAATCAAACGAATGAGAAGTGCATGTTTACAGTGTATTAAGCTTGAAAGCTTTTTGAAAGTTCTCAAATGTCACGCAAAATTATTCACAAACCAATCATTAAAAAGTTTATGAAAAGCTTATTCGCTAATAAGCTTTTGTAACACTAAGCTTCAATATTAGCAGTTAATTTCAAATGATTACGGTTGCATGTTTGTAGGTAACAAAAATATATAAATATAATATACAGTATATGTATATACATATTTCATATACATATTAAATACATACATATGTATAATACATATCTGAGGAAACAAGAAATTTATATGTATAAGAACTTATATACGATTTTCTAATCTTTCTCATATCATTTCCAAACATTTGAGAAAGTCATTTGACATCAAATCGTTCCCAAATCAAAATCAAACCTCAACGTTTGCTGGGTACAACATCAAAGAACAAATACGAACAAATTTTGTCTGTCTTAGTATTTAATAAATTTTATAATTTCGAAAATGCAAAATTTTGTATTGTTTTTGTGCTAAATTTAGAACTTAGTAACAGTTACACGCTTTTCAATATTCACAAGATATATCCGTCTTATCTCATCTTATCAGCTGCTCTTATTTTTACATTCCATTTCCATATTGACAACTGTTTAAACAAGGAAAAGTGCATTCACCCACAAAAAAAACGTCTTCATAAAAACTAGTCAAAACACAAGCAAACGTGGGGGGGGGGGGCAGCATAACTATAAATTGTGGTCGTTGACGCATTAAAAACGACTACACTCAAAGAAAAACCTCCTTAAAGTTTAATTCAAAAGAAAAATGTTGTATATGAAGAAGTTCGCCATTTGCTTTTTGACAAATTGATGATTTCCCAATCGGTTGGGTTCGGCGACAGATGCCGCCACTTAATATTCCTTGCAAGTTTCGCATAAAATACTCGTAAAAAATGTTTATTGTGTGTACTTGTCGGACACATACCAACAACAACAGCAACAACAACGTAAACGTGCTAATACTGTCATGCAAAAATACACATTTACAGTTAAAGGTGTAACACAATTTAAAAAAAAAATAATAATTTCTTAACATAAACTATTCGAAAATAGTCAGAGAGATTCGTCTCTTTAAGTAAAGTTAATTCAGCTCACCTTTCATATGACGCCTGAGCAACAAAAATATAATCAAAAAATTATAGTGGAATTGTAGTCCGCATATACAAAAGCTTTGGTTAAAGCATTGAAATTGAAAAGAAAGCAAAATGAGTGTTTGACAAATGTCGACTGGAGTTAAACCCCAGAAAGCTAAACTGTGATTAAAATAAGTTTATATCTCGTTACTTTATAGAAATTTAATAAATCGAAAATTTTGAAATTTGAAACTTTCGAAACGCCTTAATGCCGGATCATATGCTTTACAGAATATACGTTGCATACTTTGTGGCGCATCAGAGTGGGCAATAAAAATAACATTACACATTTGAAGGAGAAGAGTGAATGCGCCATGCGTCTGAATGAGACTTCAAGCACTTTAGTAGGTAACCTTAGACAGAATCGTAATAAAAACAGTTGTCAACATTTGTGCTCGAGGAGTAGCTTCAAATCCTAAAAGCATGCTATGGTTTTTTATTTGCAAAAAGTGCAACAAGTGCAATTTGAACAAATTCTCTTCACGCTTGTGCATGTGTCTTTCTTTCTGTGTGGGTGGCAGTGTATACGGTGTGCTTTGGCCAGGGGCGGATTTACCAAAAACAGTTTTTATAGTTAATGAAATTGTAATGTTTTGTTTTTTTTTTGTTCAATGGAATGGAAAATTAAGTTTCTTAGCCGAAAGTTATTATTAACAAATTATAACCCTTGGAATAACTTTGAACCACCACTGCCTTTGACAAATACCCTCGAACAAACAATCGTGACCAACTTTATTCTCAACTTTTTCTGCGCGCGGTTAAAAGTGAAAGCAGCAAGAAAAAAAACAACAAAAGCACCGCGCGGCAAGTGCTGCAATTAAAGTTGATGATACAAAAACTTTACTTTAAACAGTGACAATCACACGCAATGCATCGCGCGATTTTTTCCAGCTTAAGTGAACTTCATGGATAAAGTTTTTCGACAGCTAATTAAAAAGCGATTTAATTGTTTTTAATTATTGCGTTCCTCCTTAAAGCACTGCAAAATTGTTTATTTGTTTTGTTAAATTACGTTTACAAGACAACAGTTATTTTTTAATAGATCTAAATTTCCATTGAACTTCCGATGTCACCGCCAAAAGGATTCACATCGAAAGTTATTCCGGTTTCGCTTTGCGCCACGATGCCTCCACCATTGTTATGGCGAATTCAGAAAATCCCAACCGACAATATGCAAATACAAAATACAAATACAAAATACGAACAACAAAAAAAGCAACAACGATCAAGTGTCATCATTGAGAAAGGCTACAAAAAAAAAAAACCAACGCTCCACTCGCGTATTTCATAGAATTTTTCACCCCGTTATGGCTGCGAATTATTCTCATGAAACATGAAACTTTGCCATCAAATAAAACAACAAAAGCAATGAAATTTTATATGCTAAATAACAAACTGCGGAACTGCGGGGTATATGCAGTAAAAGTAGAAAAGAAATGACAATCAAAATAATATTGCTGAGTTACAATGAAAACTAACGATGAAATAAACACCCGGACAGAAAATTGACTTGGAAAGTACAAGTTAGAAGGACGAAACCATGTGACAATACGATTCAATGCACTCAAAAAATTTCGAAAATTTATTAAGTCTTCTTCTGCAGTTTTTAAATTAAGATTTTCTTTGTGGAATTTACGAGTATACTGCTCAATTTTAGTTAAAACAAACTTTTGCAATTTCAAATATCTTTCAAAGTAAAATATCCACAAAATTGCTTTAAATTGAAAAAGGATCTCTCTTCGCTTTATCCAATTATAGTACAAGCAACTTCTGAGACGTTGTTCTTTGGAAGATATTTTGAGTAGGAAATCGTTGTTTTAATTAAAATTCGTTTATGAATAAGGAGACAAGTAGACAGGCCCGTATCTAGGGGGGGAGACGAAGGAGGCAATTGCCCCGGACGCCACTTTGTAAGGGCGGCATGTTGAAGAAGCTTTAGGGCGACATTTATTTTAAGTGAGAACCTTTTTTTTTTTTGCTTCTACATCTGCTTTCAGGAAGAAATTTTAGAAAATTTTTCAACTTTCAACAAAGTACAATTTCATAAAAAAAAATTTATTCTAAAAAAAAATTGAAAGGGCGACAATATCCACTTCTGCCCCGGGCGGCAGAATTCCTAGGTACGGCCCTGCAACCAGATGATCGTTTGGTGTCGCGTGATGAAAGCACATTTTTATGTTAAGGTCCAATTTAGATAATTATTTTTTTCTAACTTGACGTGTTGTTGTGAGTGTTTTGATATTAGTAACTGAACTATAATATAAATAAAGTGATCTCCATATGATACACTCGTGTATTAATTGAACTAAAAAGCAAACTTAGCTCAATTAATAATCTAGTTTTATATATTGTATTTGTGGGCCTAGTGGAGAATTATGAACTGGTTTAAAAGAATTTTACTCTATTCAATTTGAAGTGTTCAAAAGTTACACGAGTGGAAATTTTGATCAGGCCAACCTCATCACGAAGTAATGTCAACGCTTTACTCCAATTAAAGGGATCATGTGGTATCGCTTTGGACCTAGTTTAGGGCATTTGTCACCAATTTAACCTAACTTATTAGACCCTTTACTTTGCTCATTGTTTTCGTAATAAATTTGAGACGCTTTTAGGATGATCTTTTGACGGTAGTTCTGATAAGTTACCCAGCTATTTAAACTATTGGAACTATTGTAAGATTATGTTCCAAAAATTGGAGTTTAGAATCCAATACATTGTAAACAAAAATTATGTAAGAGTATTTATGTGATTTTTTACTCAAAATTAAATTGGAATTCGGAGGACCAACTGACTGCTCCTATTTGGTTGTAGAGAAAAGCTTATCGGGACACGCAAAAAACAAAAAACAAAAAACAAAACTGGTTAATTTTTGTTCTTAGTTTTAATTTTTTTCAGCGATTCTTTTTGCTACTCACAATTCTCAGTTGAATTTAAAATTTAATCCTAATTTTATCCAGCTTACTAACATCCGGTATGAGCTTAAGAATGTGTATAAATTAAGAATTTTCTTTCATCTATTCTTCGCAGTTTTGTATAATTAAGTAAAAAGTACACATGGCAAATTTTAAGTTTTACATGCTCAGAATTTAATTAAAAATTTCACAAATACAAAAACTTAAAAAATTTTATTCATGCTAACTTTTGAAGAATATTCAATAATTAGTTAGCAAAATTTTTGGCTATATGAAAAGCGTTTTATCAAATTCTTTTCCATGTAACGCTTCCTAGTTAACATGTGTCACCTCGTAGCGATTAGCGCCAACAGCAGTTTTTCCCACTGCGAGCGATCGCATGCGATGAGGCTCAACGGGTGGACGGACGGGTGGGCGGGCAGGCAGGCAGGCAGGCGGTTACAGGCGATTGTGCTTCCTGCTGCAGACTATTAAAATAATCGCTGAAATTCAAAACTGCGACATACCAGTGCGACGACAACTTTGTTTCCATATACATATATAAACTCGTTTATTTAAATACACCACATAGATGACTGCTCCGCCCACATGTTGTACCGCCCAGCACTGTCATGGCGTTCATGACAGCGCCGCATAAATACAAGACAACAACGAACGAAACAACAACAATGACAAGCGAATCCTTGCAGCAGAACTTTAGCGAAAATCCAAATGAAAAATTCAACCGAAAAGCGGAGTGAAAGTTGAGTCGTGCGACATTAACAAGTTTGTCGCCTCGCATACCAAATAAAAACGCTTTCCAGTCAGCTCCACCGTCAGCTCAAGTTAAAAGATTTTTTCAAATTTAAAAAAAAATTAAATCGCGTTTTTTTATTTTTGGTATTAAAGTGCAATAAAATGAAATTAGTTTGAATGCTTTTAAATATGAAAAATTAACTTCCGGTTTTATATACACCTAACCAGCTGAGCTATTGACCGCCACAATTTGTATATTTAAAAAAGTTAAAAGCGTTAGCAAACATTTGTAGCGCATCCATTTAATTCTTGTACTCCAGATTTTTATCTCTATGAGCTCATTGAGGAAGCATAAAACTATTTTTGTCTTCTAGCGCTTTAGTACCGAACGTCATGTGCTTAGTTTAGTTTTAATGGTGACAATTAAATATAGTTTGATATTTTTAAACTAGATTCCAATTTCATAAGCTTATTTGCTATTGTTGTTATTGTTGTTGCTGTTGTTGTGGTGGTGGTGACTGTGGATTAATCGCACACATGACGCAAAGATTAAAAACTTTTAATTATACGACACAAGTGGTGCATTCAAAACGACACGAGCAGCAGCGCAAAAAGATGAAACGCCAACAGCGAGCAGAGCATCGGGCAGCAGCGCTGGCCGAACAGCATAATGAGGACAATTATTTGCGGGACTTTGTGCAGTGCATCCTTGAGCCTGTGTCAAGGTAGTGGCCGGTTCTTTTTTTTATTTCAGTGGAATTCTTGAT
This sequence comes from Suillia variegata, assembly GCA_949127995.1. Taxonomy (NCBI): domain Eukaryota; kingdom Metazoa; phylum Arthropoda; class Insecta; order Diptera; family Heleomyzidae; genus Suillia; species Suillia variegata. The sequence goes on from OX421844.1 coordinate 9,590,371, forward strand.
TTTGTATTAGCGTTCTTTTTTTTGTTGTTGTTTTTGTTTCTTTTTGCTTTTGTAAGTGTGTAAACCGTTATCAGCTTCAGTTTTGTTTATTACAGCCGGCAGGCTGTACAGCACAAAACGCGTCTTTTCAATTAACCACTTTTGTACACTACGTGACGCAATTATCTTTTTATGTTTAACAACTGACTGACTGACGCGCGTTGATGTGCTTCCAGGCACAAGGACATTAAAACGGACGGAAATGCGTGTGCAATTTATATGGCAGTCGTGTAAATTAATTGCATATTTATAGGCGAACGTAAGCGAGACGAGAGTGCGTCGCGCCAAAGATGCTTGGCAATATTTGATATCGCCAATTTTTAGGCGAATTGAATTTGCAAAATTTCTGCAATTAAGCGTTGCGAAAACTAAAAAGTGACGGAAGTTAATTAGCGGAGTAAGCGCAGTGGGTGCAAATGTCACGTTACCTAAGATGGTGAAACAAATTAGCAACGGCGCTGTGCGAAGGTTATTGCTCTGGCCTTTGAAGCAGAAGAGAAGAGCTCTCAATCAAAAACCGCTGAATCCAATTTTAATTAAAATTTAATTATTGATCTAGTATTTAAGTTAAGGATAGTTCCCATCTGATTCTATGTTTAGAATTCGAGGTTAATTCGAACTGACTAACAGAAGCCAAATATGGACCTTGTAGGTTCCTAGCGATATCAGGCAAGGATCGTCTTTAATTACGTCCCAAAGGAAGTATGCAAACTCAAATTATAAAAGCATGTCTAATGGAATATAAATATCATATCAATAATATTCAGTACAAAATCGAAAATATAATTTAAAATAATCTTTATTTGATAATAGTAAATACTTTAATCAATCAAGGGGGGCCTGACATCGGGGCAAAGACATATTTCCTTATCGACGCGAAAACAAAACAAAGTCTGTTAGAATGTAATTACTAGGGCTAACCAATTACAACACTAGAATCTCTTCTACCTTCCTTATGAATGACAGAAAAGACCCTGTCGAGCCTTTGATGATTGAAGCTGGTGTTGGAAAACGTTGTCCTGTCCAAAGCCGTACATTCACAGAAGTTATGTAATTATGTTTCATCCTTCTCTAGATACAGTCTGCATTCCATTTTATGGATAATATATTTTTAAACAGGTATGTCCCGTGAGATAACCGCTTATTAGTCGTAGATGAGATAGTAAATAATTACAACGTTAAGGAACTGTAACAATTTATTCCAAGTGCCTTCATTATATTGTTAACATTCCAAGTTCAGTACTTTAAATTTTCATGCCGCCCAGACTACAGTTTAGTGTTCCTTTTATTAACTAAAAGTTTGCTGAATGTTTTGCCTAACTTCGAGACAGTGCGACGCCCCTTTGACACTTCCATATACTTAAACCGCAAAGTTTTAACTGCAATCACCAGGTGAAAGTTTACTACCTAAAGTTATGCTATAAACACAAAAACAAAAAAACATGTTCGATATTTCTAACATATTTATAACATTTCTCGTGTTAATTTCATTTAAGTTTGCAGCTCATCAGTTTAGCAAATTCTCAGCATAATTTTTAACTTGAAGCAATGCCGCTTAAAATTTATTTGCCTGCCTGTCAGCGATGAAGCCGTTAAATGCTGGCGGCAAACAAGGCGTTTCCACTTACTCGTGCATTTCTGAAAGACAAACAGTTATTTGCACTTTTCAACGTGGCCATAATTTTGCGCGCAGCTCCGCTCCTTCCCACCGGCGCATTTCGCGCAGTATCACAGCAAATCTATCAAAATGAAAATCATCACAAGCACGCTATGATTTTCCGCCCGGGTCTTTTCACGCGCTCCACGGAAAGTTATTACCTTTCGCCTACGCGAGAAGGTGCTAGGTACAAAATAAAACAAAACAACAACAAGAACATAAAAATGGAAAAAGTTAAAATAAAACACAAGACAAATGTTCGAATAAGCCGAGGGGTGGGTGGGAAATAGACAACAACGCGAAAGAGAAAAGGTGAGCTTCAAAAGTTGTACGGCGAAAATTGTTTTATGTTGTATTTTTTGTTTTTGTTTTACAGAAAGTCAATCTCGACAAAATTTGTTAGAATTTAAATTACTCTAAATCGGTGTTGGGTCACTTTTCGTGTACAAAGATTTTCTTCAACTTTCTTCAATTTTCTTTAACTTTCTTCAACCTTCTTCAACCTTTTGCAACTTTCTTTAACCTTATTCAAGCTTCTTCAAATTTCTTCAACCTTATTAAATCTTCCTTCAGCTTTATTCAAACTTCTTCAACATTCTTCAACCTTATTCAATCTACTTTAATTTTTTTCAACCTTTTTCAGCCTTCTGCAACTTTCTTCAACCTTAAGTTAAGCTTCTTCAACTTTCTTTAACCTTATTCAACCTTATTCAATCTTCTTCAAATTCCTTCAACCTTCTTCAAATTTCTTCAACTTCCTTCAGCCTTATTCAATCTTCTTCAACTTCCTTCAGCCTTATTCAAGCTTCTTCAACGTGCTTCAACCTTATACAAGCTTCCTCAACTTTCTTCAACTATCTTCAACCAAATTTCTTAACTATTCTGTGCTATTTAAAGTAACCAAACTGAAGTTAAACACGTTTCAAAGTTGTCCACTTCCTTAAAGCAAACAATTCTTGCACATCATATTTAGAAATGATTCGCTGTGTCACATTTGACATTGCCCGTCACTGTCGCACAAACACAAACACAAACACCTTACCGTCTTATTTGTTTTTAATATAGTTGGCAACTCTTTGCAATTGTTATTGATATTGATACTGTAATTGATATTGAAGTTGATTTCGCTTTGGGGTTATCAAACGATTTCTCCACCATTGACATTGATAATGAGATTGCTTTGTGCCTTGCGCCATCGCAAATTGCACCCTTCTCCTAGGCAGTTTATGCAATAAAAAGAAGAAAAAAATATAAACGTAAAACGAATTGCCAATAACTCTTCCGCGTCTTGACATGTGTGCATGCATAAATTATTGACGAAAATAAATCTGTTATTGTTGTTGACAAAGGAATTTGACGAACAACGCAAATTCACATGCGCCATTTGATTTTAGAAAAAATAAATAAATTTTGCACCACCTCTTAGTAGGCACACTTTTGTGCTTGGACAGATTTTTCTTAATATATATTTTTAAAAATATATCTACTACTCAGGGTCAAACACCTCGATATGAAACCATTCGTTGTTTGAGAAAGTTATTGACTCAAAGTAAGATTATGCCGTGGTGCATTTCGAATTATCGGGTCCGATTTGCTTTGTCTAATGTCATTTTTGCTTAGATTCTTTCTGTATGCCTTCGAATCACCGAAGTCGCATTCTGCTCATAAATGTCAAATTAACATTGAATTCTGCCATTTAAGTATGTGAACTTTAATTTTTCTTATACATATTTCAAAAGTCACAAGCTTCCACGTAATTTCTCTAGACTTAGTTGCGGACTGTTTAGTTTGCCTTTGCCAATTAACACTCGGACCAGGCTCGAGTACTTGCCATTGAATGTGAGCTTTTAGACCTTCCACAATGGAATTGGCAGACAGCAATAGCAACAACAACAAAAATAACAACAACAACAACAACAAAACAATGGCGTCGACAATGTTTCAATGTCAAAGTCACACCAGAAATGCAATAACCACGCACACAGATTTTCGCAATTAGAAACTTCCGGTTGCACTTTAAAGGTCATTTGATTCATAGATGCGAGTACGTGTAGCAGCGCAGGCCGACGAGATTTATGACGATAACAACAAAAACGCATAACGACCCACACATTTGTATGGGTTTAGTATATATGTATGTATGCCAAAAAATAGCGATTGATATGTTGCGGATTAACTCCTGTTACGGTAATATATTTACTATATGCCTTCATATGCCTAATGCGAAAATTAGTGAAATGGTTTATACATAGCTGCGGATAGTTTGGCCTAAATGTAAATGCCATCAATGTTTGACATTGGAAATATGAACAGGGTAATCCTTAAGTCGCAACACTAAGCGAGATATCGCCATCTTAATTTAAAAACGATCGGTCTGGATTTTAGATAATTTCGTTCTAACTGAATTTAAGATTGCGCGGTTCCAATTTAGAATTAAGACATCTTAAATCAATCGCAAAAATCTTAAAACAAGCGTAAAATCTTAAATTTAAACTGAATTTCTTGATTTAAGAATTGTTTTATAGTTCGCTAACAATTACAGCCAACGAGAGATCAGACAGCTTATTGGATGAACAATTTTATTTGCTTGGCTTAACTGGAAAAAAATCAAAATAAAATTTCAGACATCATCTAATAAATATGTCCCGCCAGCCGCTGGTACAAATTAGAAATGTAAAAAACTATCAGGTTCCTCAGCACTGTTACTAACCATGCCAAACTATTTTACCACCGGTGCATCGTCATGCATTCATACTGTAGCAGTACTATAGAATAGGATGGACCTGATGAGCTGGAAGTACATTAAGAGTAAAATTTTCGTCCGCTGAGTGGTAACTCTTGTTTTCAATTGACCTCCGTTGAGTCAAAAGTAATGTTAGCTGTAAAAATATTTTTAAGAATAAGATTTGATGGATAGAAAGACAGATATACAAGCGCTAAATATTTACAATCGGACAAGGTATAAGTTAGATCAAAAGGGTATATTGATTTCACGCCCTTTTTATTATATGCTACTTAGGAAATCTATCAAACCATCTACAGATCCCAAGTCAATTTAAAGATAATTGGAGAGGCCGTAGCCAGGTATTGCATTGGAACCCTCCAGACTACTGCATTGATAATTGGATTATTATTTTGCTAATATTAGACATCTTAGTTGGTATGTACTGAAAACTTTACTTAAAGCGGATGAGATTTAATTACGTCCGTAATTATTTGAATTTTTAATTTTGCTTTGGAGCTAGATTTGACATTTAAGTAAGCAAATGTGTGCTATATACTCTAGAACAAAAACTTATGAATACAACAAAAAGAAACTTTTATTTCTAATGAGGATTTCGAAAGAAAATGAATGTTTCAAAAACGCAATTTTACGTAGAATAAATATTTATGATAACCCTGTATAGTATTCTAGAAAAGAACAAAAAAAAAAACCACACATGACATTGGTACAAAGGATTTGGTGCAAATTATGCCAACATATCCACATAAAATTCATACCAAGAATTCCAAACCACAAGCAAATGAATTATTTGTTCCAGCGTTTCTTTTTTTTATAATACTTTTTGATTTTCATTTGCTTTGAGTTATGGCAGAGCGTTCGTTTGTGGCAACGGGCGGGAGCTGTAATTGTAGAATTTCAATAATTTTGTATCACTTTCTCCCGTTTCGTGCAAAGACAATAAAAGAAAACAGTCATGAGACACCAGCCACACAAGAAAGCCCGCGAGAATATGTCGACTTTGTTGTGGATATGCCTTTGAATGTCGCATCGCATTTACCGCGCGACATGGAGTCGTATTGTCACTTTCGCTGGAATCCAACTTTGAAAAATGCTTTGTGAGCATTTCGGCGAAATAACAGCGGCATGCAAACTTGCGAAAAACTGATTTAGACCAAAGGCGACTAGACTACATTAGAAAGTTTCCTTCGGCTTAACTCTTTTGTGACTGCCGAAATATTCGAATAGATTCGGGCACACTGACTGCAGGTGAAAGCAGAAAGAAAACGAATATTTCCATATAAATTACCAAAACGTTTCCTATAAACATTTGCTTGGCATGCAGCGCACAAAATTATGACGAGCCCTAAAACAACAACGACAACAACACAAATAAACCAAGAAAAACCCAACTCGAAAAAAATCAAATACAAGACAGACATACAAAACAAAAAAAAAAGCAAACAAGACAACAAATTACATATGCCAAAAATGGAGTAATGAAGGATAAGGCTCCTGCCTAACTTTGCGACACAGCACTGGGACTTGTTTTTATTGTAGTTTTTTGTATTTGAATTTTTCCTTTTGCCTGCGCTACTCTCTCTTTGCGACAACGAAAACTTATACCAGCCGCAGTGGCAATTTGACGTTATTCGTTACCAAGAGTTACAAGCGGTAAATACACACGGCACCGGAGCCATCCAGAGGATATTTTATTTACGCCAACAAAACGAAAAAAAATTTATATTTAATTTTAGGTTGTCCACAAAAAAATTGTGAGCAAAGAAAAAATATGCTAATAAAAATTGTAATTGTTTTCGCTTCTTCCTGTGCAGCTTCAATTTGCCGCGCATTAGCGCCTTCCTGGAGCGACTAATGGGCACAAATGTCGTCCGGCTGACCGACCGCAACTACATGAAGGAGCTGCGCGAACGCATCGATCAGGACTATCGCGCACAGCTGCAGAAGCGAATACGTGCGCGCGAGGTGAGTGACAATTTGCCATTTAATTAGGCGCATTTTTTTTACGGGCCCAAATGACACGCTAATTTGACAAGGGTTAATAGCGGCCAAGGAAAGTATAACAACCGCAAAGTTAGGCGTAATTAAATTCTGTACAACTTTCTTAAAATAATCGCATAAAGTTAGTCTAATTAACAAAAATGTCCAACAAACAATTTGCGACTTGAACACCTTTCGAGTCGCAAATGCACCCGATAAAAATAAACTTTATCCTCAAGTACCGACACCAAAAATCGCACGAGCGCTGCTCGTCCAAACAATTGATTCTGATGACTTTCAAACATGCCACTTTCATGTCAATTTCATCTAAAACAAAGCGAATAAAAATCGAAATGTGACCCTCAACACGAGTCCTAAACCAGCCATCCAGCCAGCCAGCCAAATGGAAGTCAAACATGAAAAGACGTTTGAAAAGTGAAAAGTGAAATGAAGTGAAAGCACGTGCTCCAATTTCGAAGGTAAAGCGAGAAAAAAATGCAACTCGACACTTTTGTCACTTGAGCAAACACCTCCACGACCAAAACAACACAAAAATATATCCCAAGTTAAAATGGGTACTTAAATCAGGCAGCGCCTCAAAAGGTCACAAAGACAAAGCCAACAAAAAAAAAGCAGAAAAAGAAGAAGAGTAAAACGTCAATTTGATCTAAATATTGCTTTAATTTTGGGCGATAAATTGGCAGAGCGCCCATATAACTTGCCAAAGGTAATCGTCGGCTAAAGTAGCAAGCAAGTAGGCCCTAGACAAACTTATGGCTTATCGAACGTCAATTTTTGTTATTGTTGTTGTTTTTGTTTTTGTTCACGCAAGTGACAGCATATTAAAGTGACACTTTCCGTTGACGCGATTTATTGAGTTATTGACCTAACAACAAAGGCAGCAGCAGCAGCAGCGTTCGACTTGGTTTAATTTCATGCAAGTGAAATAAATTAGATAGATAGACAGATGTCATATTGTGGTGATAAACGTCATAGTGACAGCTGAGGTTTTTGTTGTTTTTTTGAGTTGCATACATGATGAATTCTAGATGCATTTTAGAAATATTTTATTACAAAACTTATATCATAAAAAAGTCATAGTAAGATATTAAAATTTATATAGATTCATTTTAGGCATATTAAATTCAAAAATAAGTTAAGTGGTTATCAACATTTATAATTTAAAAAATTATATATCAAATATTTATTAATTAAAATGTACAAAATGAGAGAAAAAAAACGAGAAGTATACGCAAACTTATTACTATATCCACACGTTTTGTATATTACAGTTACTTTATACCTATCAGATATTCGCAGTTACTCTCGTATTCGAATTATTATTTAGAAGATGCAGGCGGATATTTATTATATTAAGAGCTAAATGAAACAGGAAAATTTTAATGAATTTAAGCGATATATTCAAAAAAGTAGACATGTAAAAGTATCGTTCTTAATGTACTCGGAATGCTCTTGTACCGGTGTTTGGAATTAATTTATTGGCTTGATGAAAATAACTGATCTACTCTAATCCATTGTCTCGTACAAAAAATTATCTTCACCCTTCGTCTAACTCTCTATGAATTGGCGGAGTGTAGTCACAAGAAATATGTACTAATATATTCAATGTTCTAAAGACAAAAACGCTCCTAACCTTATCTAATTACTAAAAATTGTGGCGCCATCTATCAATATAATATACACCAATTTCCAATAGATAAAAAGAAGAACGATCCGAACCCACGGATAAAAAAAACTATTATAGAAATGACATTTCGACTTATGTTCTTTTAATATAAATTGTAAAGATCCAAACTTTTAATGTTTTTAAAACCATATTTTTAAAAGCTTTTTTTTTTAAATCGTTTGCGTTTAAATGAAAAACTAACTGAATTTTTATTATTACCTTAACTTTGTCTGAGTACAACATTTGTTAACTAGATTAAATAAATAATTCTGTTATATCTCCAAAGCCATGATTAACAACAATATTTAATAAGCTAAAACATTTAATATGCTAAAAGTTTAACGCAAAAATTCGTCTTATAGCTCAAAGAAGTCGAGCGTGAGCGGCTGCTCATAATCGAAGGTAAATCTGATGTCATACCCGAAGAGCTCTCAGATGATCCCATCTTTGTGGTCAATAAGCAGGCTAACATCGAAATACAAAAGGACCGGGCTAAGGTAAGTTGAAAATGAACACAAACCGAAAATAATAATTCTAAATAAATAAAATTGCCTACAGCTGAAAACTAATCGCGAGAAGAACTCGGAGCGTCTGAAACTGCAGGGCGTCAAGTGGGAGCGCGAACGTTTGCAGCACGAGGAAGAGGAACGTGTACGTCTCGAAACGCTTAAACAACGACGTGAGGAACAGAAAGAGCTGGAAGAGCGCTATAAATGTGAAGACGCTCAACGAGGCATGGACTTGTTGCGGTAAGCTTGGAATAATGGCACTTAAAGGGTCAAATCGATGAGCAAACAAAAAAAGAAAAGTCTACTTTTGTGCAAATAGCAAATTTGTTTTATTTTTTTTTCCTGCTTGCTTGTTGTGATGCTGTCGCGTGCATCCCTTGCTTTGTCAAGTGTGCGATTAAAGTCTCCGCCTAATGACAAATCCCGTAACGCTTTTGTTATGTAAATTTCAACAACTCTAGCAATCTGACGGCATTCAGTGTCGCTATGTTTGTACGAGCGTTAAACCGTTCGCATGCTGCCTAAAAGTATGCTTAGGTTTTGTAGTATTATGGCTTATGGTAGTATAAAGTCTTCCTACACGTTAATTAATTTTTAACACGGATTTGGTTTATATTTTTAAAAGGGCGCCTTTATTTTCATCTCATTAATATGCGCCGTTTATAGGCGCTTTTCAATCCTTTTATTTATACGAGTATATATGTACTCATATTTTTTTAATCTGACATGGATAAAAAAATCTTTTTCCTTCGATATTTTTCAAAGATTATATCTAATGCAAACAGCATATTTGAAAACTTAAAGCCTTAGACGCGATAACTTCTTGGAAAGCCTTCAGCGATTAATTAATGCCAGACAGTAATTTTTCATTCACAAACTTCTTCTTCTGGCACATTGTTTAAGCCAAGCCGCAAAACTTTTCCAACCATTTTTGTTTTTCTGTTTGTTTTCCTTTTTAATAATTTTGTTTGCTTGTTGTTTGTTGCGCAGCATCGAAAACGAAGATTGGCGGCCGTGCGAGCAAAAACTTAAAGAGTTCCTTGAACGCGAACGCTCCCGCATGAAGGAACGCTCGATGCGCCGACCCGCACAATACACTTCCGATCCGAATGATATACAAAATATCGTCAGAGCCAGGTAAATGAACTTTGTAAATGCCGGAAATTGGTCATTTGACGCTTCTGTTGCTTTCCTGTAGACAAAAGTTCCGCGAGACAGAGCAACGCATACGCCATGAACTGGAGGCCAAATTCAAGGATGACAAGACATATACAACATCAAAGGATTTCGAGGCTAAGTCGGTGAGTTGTTATTGTATTTGTAATTGTAAAGTGTTGCAATTTTAAGGGTGGTTTTTGAAATGGATTTTTAGTGTGGTAGATTGATAGATAATTTGAGGCATACTTTTAGGAGTACAACAAAAATATTTTAAGATAACTTCTAACTAGGAACTGTTCATTTTTTTATAAAATATATACATAAATATAAATAAATGAATAAACAATTTAATTGAAATAATTCTCAAACTACCTTTTAGGCTGCTAGTAAAGTTTCGAAGATCATCGCCGTTGAAGGTGTCGCATCCGGCACGGGCAGTGCCGAACAAAAACCATTTGGCCGAATGCAATACTCCAAGGACTTCCTGATCGAAGAAGACGATCGCATGCGCCGAAAGTTCTCCGATGATGCCTCCGACATAACCAGTGAAGAGGAGCTAGTCGAAGTTGGCAGCAGTATAAGCGAATCGATACGGCGACATGCCGACGAACTGCAACAGGAAATCGAAGAGGACGTACAGAAAGGATTGTTAATCTCCAAGGATCAGTACGATCATCTGCGTTATGAGGATGAGAAAATCTTACAATTGCGCAATGCGAAGGTAAGTTTTGTCAATACGATTTAAGAAAAAAAGCAAAAATCTCTAAGCTTTTAGCTAAAACCTTTTGTAATATTTCAGGATATACGCGAACTCTATCAACTCGCTGAGGAGATCATCATTGGCGAAATCTACGAAGAGGAAGTGGCCGAAGAGGAAGCGGTCGAAGAGGAAGAAGAGCCAGTACCAGAAGAGCCTGAACCCGATTCGGAGGATTAAAAGCGCTTATACATATACATACATATTTATATATATTTAGCTATAGCGTTCATTTCGCAACAAAACCAACCTAAAATTATAAAAAAATAATAGATTATTTAAATACAAGAAAAAAATTAAAAAACAATATAAAAATTACATACCATGAAAAATAAAAAATGCAGCGTAGAATCTAAATACAATAACTGTTATTTTATTGACAGTTAAGTTGTGGGCATAACGTCATAAACTGTCAAACGTTTAAATCGTCATTAACGCGTCTCGTGATAAGCAAATTTAATTAAAATTGACACCTAAAACTATGCTAGATATTTGCTATCGCCTTGTCATACATTTAGATGCACACTTGAGTACATATAAGAGTATATATGTACATATAAACGTCAGTGGCAAGCGAAGCAATATGCATGTGGGCTGGCAGCGAGTTGTGATTAAATCGTTCTCTAATTAACTATCAAAGTTGTGGTTAATTTGTTTACGCTTGTTGACACATATTGGCAGTATTTTGTTGTTGTTTGTTTTGCAACAATTGTTGGATTTTTATATTATAATGATGCAATATTTGATCTAAACAAAACAGCGCATTTGACTGACTGATAAGGTTTGATTTACCTTTTAGAAATTTGTGGAAGTTCCGCAATTTGTTCATTTGTAAAAACATATTTAACAGTTAGTTGCTAAGCTGGAATGACATCAGCGCACCTAAAACTATGCCATCAAAATGGAAATTTTATTTATTCCATCATGCATGCTAAAAATATAATTCCTAAACTGTTTACATTTTACAAAATGTTTGCTAAAATTAAATTGTTACATAATTTCCAAATTTTCCACACGATGAACAAGCTTAAAAATGCCGAGAGTGGTGTGCCAAAGCGTCCCCAGCTTATAGCTTAATATATGTATATATTGTATATACATTTATGTAAATTTAAAATGCACTTTTATGCCTAAAAATACATTTTTAGTTTAATTGCCACTTCACAACCGCATTTGTGTGTCCATGTCGCAACCAATAACAACAACATACATACATAGCCAAAGGTCACAAAAGGCCACTTCATTGGACGTTATTTGGCAACAAAAATTCAAATTTTGATATGTGGCAGCATATCCACTTGACAATTTCCAATAAGCCAAATACACATACCCACACACATTCACACACACACACACACACACACACACACACACACACACACACATACATGTTAATAGAGGCCGGCTAAGTCTGTTTTTCTATCATCCTCTTGAAATGACGTCGAAAGTTTAGTCACATTTTCGTTTTGACCGCACAAAATACAACAACAAATACATAAACAAAATGTGGAAAAATTCCTCTAAGCTTTTTTGTGGGTCAGGTCAATATTGCGCTGCTCGAGTGCCATAAATCGTTGTTGTATTACGCCCGGTTGACTTGTAGGCGGTGGTTGAGTGAATGTTTTACACTCGCTATTAACCGCCTAAGAGTATGCAATGCCCCTTTTGTCATCGGTTATTTGTTTTACCACAAACTGAAGTGGATAATATGTAAAATGTGAAACATTTTCAAGAGTCATTTGAGATTTGTGATTGAAATTTATAAACAAGAATTTATAAATAAAAAATTTTATATACTTGTACTTATAAATACCCACCCAGCATTTTATATTTTGTTTGAGTCCAGTCATAAATGCGCTCATTTCTTGATCACAAAAGACTCCAAGACCCTTTTTAAAATGTCTTTTTCATTATATTGTTATTGTGTTTTCAATAAATATAATACCAATAAAGTTTTGTGAGAATTTTATATTTTCGATTTCAACAAAAAAATTTTTTCTTAAACCGAAAACAGATTAAAAACAAATATTCTCATTACGAAACGACCAGAATAACTCACAAGTTCCTGTAAAGTCATAAACGTTACGAAATTGTGTGACAGAGCGCCTTGTCGCACAATTTCGAATTGCCGCGAATTCCTAACAATGCACAAATACAAGCACACATACACATATAAATACTGACCTCAAATGATCACCACAGTCATGCAGACTTTACCGGTTTGTTGAACTGTTCACGTGAATTAACGGCAGTTGGACTGCATCTCTGCCCAGATATATTGAGTTTGTTCTTCCATTCGTAAAAGATCAGTATCGAATTCTGAATCGATTTAGAGATCTATGTCAGTCTATCTGTCTATCTGTCTATCTGTCTATCTGTCTATCTGTCTATCTGTCTATCTGTCTATCTGTCTATCTGTCTATCTGTCTGTCTGTCTGTCTGTCCGTCCGTCTGTCTGTCATTCTGTACATCTCGTCTGTGTGTCCCAGCGATTACAGCCGTAATTTAAGAAATAACAAGCGGATAATAAGCTCGAGAATGAGAAAAATCGGTCAGAAATTACTTGACCCTGCTATACAATCTATTCCTTTCATACAGTACAGATAACAGCTCAAATTAATTAAAATGGCACAGGGTATTTAAACTTCGACGTAGTCGAACCTTACTAGTTATATGTTGTTACGTGCGTAACGCACATTTTTGGATATTTTCACGTTTGTCGCACATAACACTTGTCCAATCGTCTAAGCTCATTTGTCAACCGTGTGATCCGACGGTGTGGATTTAGGCACACTTTCATCGAAAATCAAGTTTTACTTTTGTATAAGGTCAGTGGCTGTTTGTGCATTTGTATGCATGTAGGTTTGACACACATAAAGCACACACGCACACGCACAAAAAGTCATTTAAATGTAAGGTAAAATTTCACATCAGAAACAGTGACGTCCTCGTCAATGTTCAACATTTTTATGACCCAAAGTAACGCGCTGTCAATTTGCATTCTAAACGACTCTTGGGCTGGGATATTTGATGAGCGCAAACTCTGGTGCGTATAAGCGATATTATTAGAAGGATTCCGCGTATTCCAAATATTACTCATACGCAGCGAAGTACAAAATGTTTGCTTAACGAACGTTCTTAATTTCTTGAAATTGGTTAATGATTCTACGCAGTATTAAAAAGTATTTTTTATTAGATAAGTTGGAAATTGTTCAATAGTAAATTTAAGTAAATATTATTAATAAAGGCTACAGACGCACTGCGACCTGAAAGATCTATTGTACTCTTTTATTGTTTCATTTGTATTCATAATATTTATATTTAATTTAAAAAAAATACTACAAAATATTCATTTGCATTACTGAAGATCCTTTTTGACTCCTTCATTGATTTCCTAGTCCTTCCTAATCTTGTTATCTTTGTCCCTCATAAGTTACATGTTGAATTTATTTATATTTCGCCATGGACTTAAAAATAGCTTCAATTCAATGCCTACGCAAAATTTGTGCCAAGACAAAAAACAAAGCAATAAATAAATTGCCCTAATATTGTTCGTTAATGTTCACATCCTCCTCCGCTTTCAAAGAACGAAAGAACGAACGCATTAAATGGCTTCCTCAACCTACTCCAGCAGGAAAAACACCCCCCCCAAACCCGCATTCGACCACAAGCACAACCACCACCACCACGAACCCACCAAACCAGCAAGCCAACATGACAGCTGCCTTATCTTAGTCAGTGCACTTACGCATTAGACACTTTCGCAGCGCAGCGCAACTTTCCGCATGTGTCATTAAATCGCGAAAAACTTTCTTTTGTGCATATTTCATTTTTCGGCGCGATTAAAGTAAATCCCAAAGATTTTGCGCAATTCATTGATAAAAACCAAACAAACCAACAAAAACAACAACAACAGCAGCAAGCATATAAAAAAATAAGTAAACTCATGCCTTGAGTGCACGCCTTCAAAGCTTTTACAACTTTGCTACGAAGGCGCGCGCCGAGCTTTCGCCAAACGAAATGAACCAAACGACGCGAACGTTATCGAATGAACTTTCTCCGAAGTCATGATATCCTTTTTGGCGGCGCCTTATCACTCGATTCGTTATCGCTCGTTTAAGGCCATCGTTTGACTCGGCAAACGACTTCGGGTGGTCGCTTTTTTGCCGTACAGAGCCTAACGGGTGCCGTGGTGCGTTTTGGTGGTTGCCATCTTTATAAAAGGCGCGCCAAGTGGCATTCGGCAACGCATTGTTCAACAAGTGGCGCTACCGACGACATACAAAACACACATAACGGTCGACAAGTGAAAGTGCATTCGACGAACTGTAACGGATAAAACGTTTGAAATTTTCGCTTGAAAACTGCTCAAGCACAAAAGAGACTGACTGACTGACTGACAGACCGCTTAGCTAAAATTAAATAGTGAAAGTTTAAAGTTCGACAAAAGTGAGTTGAGAAATATAAACAAAATATTAAAATTAACAACAATTATAAACAAAAGAAACTGCTGGAAAATTTTCAAACAGTGAGTTCAAAGGAAAAAAAAAAGAAATGAAAATGATGAAATATTATTAAAAAAATATTTTTAAAATAAAAAAGAAAATTTTTTCATAAAAAACTTTTAAAGATACTTTTGTATGTTTCGTGGTGTAATAAATTTAAGTTGAGAAAAGTAGAAAAATGTTCCTCTTCACCTCGATATTGTTTCTCATTTTGAAAATTTGATTTTTTGCCAGTTACTTTGGTTTTTATAAATCATTATAAAAATAAAAATTAAAACAATGTAGCTTAGTGTAAAATATAAAAAATTTAAAGCAGATAAATAAGGCATACATCGAGGTGAGTTCGCTCAATGTGCGCTCTCATTACTGCTTTCCTAACCGTTTTATTCAACCATGGTACATACTGAAAGTTTAAAGACATTTTTTATTACATTACTTTCTAGTGAATTAAATTTTTTGTGGATAACAAATTTAACATATTTCAGTATTTTCTGAAGTGAAGTTTAATATCTTCATTGGTTGATGCTGTAACTTCTTGATAATGGTTATAATAGCATTTTGCATCTCATGATTTGCAAACTTCAACTAAGTTTAAAAAGGATTTCCTTGCAGTATAACTTGCTCAATTAAATGTCAATATTAACTGAGAAACAAATATTATTAAAATTTATTAAAATATTTTTTAGTTTCGAAATTACAAGTTCATTTGTATACGTTTCAAAAAAGTTCGCAAAGATTTAAATAATTTAAATAAAATGCTTCGAAAGTGAAAAGGACATGTTTTCTTTTTTTAATAAACACCTTGAAGTTGTTTTCAAAAATAACTTGAAAAAAGGATATTTCACTGTTATTAATTTAATGAAAAAAATTAAAAAGAAAGATATATTTTTTAGATTTTCAAAAACTTATTGACAAATAAAAATCGAATTTGAATGCTTCTGCATTCAAATGCACCAAATGAATTCCAATTCTATTATTGATTTTCTCGATTCTATTTAAATTTTTAATAATTTGGTCATTTTTTTTTTTTAAATAATAGTTTTAAAAATTTAAATGAAACTTAAATAATTTCAAAACTTGCAAACCCAGTTCAAATGCAAATATGTTTCATGTTATTTAATCGCCAAAGAATCGCAAAGAAACCATTTTTGTATGTATGTAAGTAGCAATCGAATACAACAAAATCTGCTTTTGACAGACATCCTTCAGTGTTGTTCACCCACAAAGAAGTCGCAGAGTACCGCCTGTCAATGTCGATGCATTTATTCCTACATATTTTGTTGTTATTGTTATTATTGTTATTAAATTTTATTTCTGTCTCTACGAGAGGCTGCATCGAACTGAAATCCTGCAAATGCCATTTCACTGCTTCGCAAAGAGGAGAATTACAGCGAGCGTTTCATTTGAGGACGTTTTTAGTGTTTCTTATAATTGATGTGATACACACATACACACACACACGCACACACGCACAACTTACTTAAAATACACAATGTTGACATAAGTGAAATTGCTTCTGACGTTCGCAGAAGCAATTTTTCCTTGTGTTGCATAACGGAAAATGCAATTAGCTTCTTTCTATGCATTTACATTTACATGTAAAGAATTGTGGTTTTGCCCTTTTGGCGATGTCCTCGATTTTAAGAATTTCCCATTCTCTTTATCATCGAGTGGTAAGGGAAGCGTCTTTGAAAGCTGTTCTAGCGAAAAAAATAAAACGAATTCTTTTTATTTTTAATTTTTGCTTAGTAATTAGCAACTTTTCCAAATAATTATAATGGAAGTTTCACTTGAGCTGGCAGAAAGACTTTAACGAACCTTTCAGATAAATCTTTTTCTCATCTGATTTGACAAAGTATTTCAAAAGTGTGTAAATGAAGGAAAATGATTGCATTTCAGTTTGCCCACAGATTTAAGCATAGTCACAGTCAGTTCTTCATCGCAGCCGAATTGTGATTCCAGATACAAATGAAGGGCTGTGGTGAAAAACGATAAGAATCCATTTTTGTATATTCGTTTTGTTTTCATAATTTTTTTTGTGATAGCAAATTCTTAATTCTTATCTAATTCGAAATTTTTTGTGAAATTACAAATTTTCTGTTAGAAAAACGTTCTTACGTGATTGTATACTAATGATAAATTATTTAAAATTTTTAATAAAAATTTTGGTTTTTAAAATATTTTGGACGTTCTTATATTAAAACCATGGTTGAATAATAAGGTTAGAAAAGTAGAAAAGAAAACGCAAACTGAGCGAACTCACCTCGATAACTCTTAATTTTGAAGTTTTTTGTTTGTTTGATTTCTGACAAAAACTACTTTGTTGTTTTTATTTTCATCAATGTTTTGTAGCGACTATGGCAACTTTGCAAACATTTAATTTTCAAAGAGACAAACAATATCGAGGTGAAGAGGGACATTTGTCTACTTTCCTCACCGGACATACAATATATATTTAATACACCATGATTAAAACGAATTTAAAAAAAATTATTTTATACTATTTTATCTTAAAACGTTTATACTGTAAAATTCAAGTCAGATTGAACAATATTAATACATAATTCTATGTAAATGACCAAAAATGAGTATCCTCTGACCACTACATGCAATTTTCTTTTTTTAAGAGATTTTTTGCAGAGTCTAAAAACCGTTACTGAGCATTCAATTTTAAAAAATGACATGCAATTGTCAGGGGACGGTCATTTAGGAATAAACTTTCAACGCGAATTAAGTCAATATTGCTTATTGCCATAGAATTGATTGTGATTGTCTAAATTATAAATTGCCAAGCGTTTTGAACTTTGTTCACTAAGATTGTATGAGTATGGGAAGCATTCAGGGCCAGCAAAAGAAAAACGAATTCCGGTTGCAAAATACGAACTTATATTTTATTTAAACATGTTCTAAACGAAAATAAAGTTATTAATGAAATTTTGTTATCCAGCCATTCAATGTCTAATTAGAAAATGAATATATTGTATATCAAGGCCTTAATTAGGTAACTACATTAAAAGTTTATATTTTTGGCTAAGTTTTTGAAAAGTTACAAATAAACTGACTCTATTATTGTTCTCCACAGCTCATTCATTGGATATTAATAATTATACTACTACCTTAATAATAGCCAAAAGTATTTCTCATATACTTTTCAAATTTCATGTTTTTCTCTCTTCGTTTCGTCTTGGGGCGAACAATTTTAAATTGATTCTTTTCGAATCTTTCCGAATCACGTGTGCTAGCCAAAGCGATTTAGCCTTACTTATTTGACATGACATTTATGCTATCCAACAAATACTTTAAAACTTTTGCTGTCCCATGCAATAAGTTCAACAAAAGTCCAGAACACTAAAAAAACTTCGAACGAAAAATAACCACAAAATCAAACAAAAGTTGGTTCCCCCGAGACAAATGATAAATAAAACTTGTGCTACCCCCAATAAATTTAATTTAAACTGCGCCAACATATCGAACAGCAGAGAACAAACAAACAAACAAACAAACAAGAACAAGAAACAACGACTTGTGTATGTGAGTACACATGTCTGACTTTAATTACGAAAATG
The DNA here is from genome assembly GCA_949127995.1 of Suillia variegata. Lineage (NCBI taxonomy): Eukaryota > Metazoa > Arthropoda > Insecta > Diptera > Heleomyzidae > Suillia > Suillia variegata. The sequence goes on from OX421844.1 coordinate 9,608,972, forward strand.
TATATTTAATGATTTTCCAACAGAGGAAAATTCAATGATAATACAATATTATGTGGCACATGTCCTTCTGCCTCCGATTAAGTAACTGAGGATACCAAAATTTGTTTTTGCAATTGCATAATCCTTCGCATACAAACCAATAGACAAGTTGAATGGATATGCCAGCAAACTATGCCGAATTTTGGACAAAAGCCGAGGAATGACAACAACAACAACAATAAGAACGACAAAAATGTCGTTACAGCAACAAGTTACAACACAACTCGAGATGCTCCACTACACTGACTTATTGTATTATTACGGCTTTTGTTAAAGCATGTCCGTCGCATTTGGTCCAAATGATCTCTTCTGCCATTTAAGGTGAAAAACAAGTTTAGACGAAAATTGGACTTATAATTTTCACACCAATTCGAACAGTTTTGCTGCAAGCAAACATTCAAACATACACACATACAAGCAAACAAAGGTCATCGGTAACCTTAAGCCACAAATCTTGTCTGCTATCCTGTCCTTTCTCAATTAGTTGCCACAAAATGTCAAACTTTTCTCAGCTATGCAGTCGGAATTTTGTTTTGCCACCATTGGAATTTCAGCTATGAAATTGGTTTCTGGAAATTCATTTCGCTCATCGCCCGAATCTTGTGATTTGGTAACAACTAAAAAAACGAGTTTGAGATTTCGGAACTTTCTTTTCCACAGAAAATGAAATATTATTCATATTCAAAATATTGAAAGCGGTTTTAATTAAGATTTAAAGTTCTCCAATTATTTTCTTCATATTTCCGTCGCTGCAGATACGCAGCATTTTTAGAAGGGTTTTACATCGCAACTTTAAAATCACAAAAAAAAAACGGTAAGCGTTTTAGAAGCGGCAAAAATTGTCTTTAAGATATTGTTTAAACTTCAAAATGTTTGCAGCTGTTTAGTATTTATCATAAGAAAGCATTTTTCTCTTAGCAATGCGTTGCGTATTCGCAGCGACGAAGAAGCGCCGATCTAAGCAGTTCAAAATCAATGAAACAATTAAAATCTTCAATATAAAAAAAATATTTATGAGCAAAACGCAAAATCATGATTACGAAATACTTTTCTCAATTAATTTTGATTGCAGCGTTTTGATAGCGAGCTTCCAGTGCCCTCGGGACTTGCGTACACAAATACCAAGAAAAAAGTTCTAATGATGTGACATTTTAAAAACAAAAATTAAAAATTGTAATTTCATTTCCTTTTGACATAATATTCACATAATTTTTTTATTTCGCTTACACATTTTTATCAATTTGCACGGCATCCGCTTTGCATTCGCCATATTCCGAGCTGTTCGGTTCTCTTTCAACTTCATGTTAATTAGGTTTCGCTGCATATCAAAGGTTATTGTTCCTACTTTTGTTTACTACTTGCGATAATGGTGCAGCATTTTGCCAGCTTCAGCATTGTGAACGTCATGTCAAAAGGCTTTTGTCAAGTTCCGATTGAGCGGCACGGCATTGTTTTTATGTGACACTCTACGCGACGTTATATGTCAATCAGGAGTTGCATGTGATGCTCATTAATGTCAGCGACATTAACCTTAGTCAAATTGCAGTTGTAACTATTTTTATTCTGAGAGCGAGAGGTATTGCAGTTGTAAACCTTTCAGAATCAATAACCGGAAAAATCCAGTTTGGATAAAATTTTGACAACTTTAAGAAGCATCTTCATAATGATTTTTTTTGTATTTTTCTCAGTAACGTTTTTCAATAAGTCCTCATATATGAAGGTAAATTCTCAATATACAGTAAAACATTTGAGAGAACTTTTACGAATTAATATTGTATTGGCATCACAGACAACATAACCACTAAAGTTCCTGTGAGCCGATTACTAAAAATTATTAACAATAAAGCTTGTAGCATTGTTTCCTTATATGACGTTTGTTATGTTGAATCAATAGAAGTTTCGCCTGATCGAGTCAAATCACAGAAGTGCTCCCTTTAATTTGACAGCTCTTAATTTTGACAGTCAATTTCTATAAATAAAAATGGTTCCAAATGTTTTCCCTCGAACAACGAAATAATAAAACAACTCTTGACCACTTCAATGACCAACTCCGAAAAGATGAAAAGATATCTCGCCCACTAACGCAGAAATCCTCGACCACCACTTGATGCTGTCAAAACTTCGTACGCAGTTAACCGAACGCTCCTCCCGCTCCTCTCGCTCACTTTTGTTCGAGCCAAAGCAGATTTATCACAAGAGAACCGCAAATACGTTTGCTGTGCGTGTGATATTTATTTCCTAACATTTGTTTTATTGGAAAAGTACAGTTGAAGATTCTATTCGAAAGTATAGTAACAACAAAAAACAAAGCGAACGGGAATCACAAGAAACAATGAAAAAGTTGACGGAATCAATCAAAAATTGTAAAACTTTTTGTACTCGAAGTACAACAACAAAAATAGCGAACATCGCATCAAAACTGTTATAAATGCCTGGCGGCCAAATGTTGTCCTCCATGCTTGGGAAAATCAGTTTTCAAGCCTTTGCCCGTCTGCGGCTGATTGCAATACTTAGTGTATAGTAAGAAGAAGCACCGTCGCTTTGAAATTAGTTTTTCATCACTCTTGTCGTCGTCATCGTCATCGTCGTCGTGGGAGGGCGTATTGTGTTGGTTGTTGATGGCCATAGGCGATGACAATTTGGAAATCTTTAGAAAATATAAATATATATTGTATATGTAAAAAATCTATTAAATTATTTTAGAAGGCATATTATGTTTTAATATAATGCAGAAAGTTATTACATAAAAGAGAACAATAAAAGAAATAGTAGTTGTATTCATATAAACTCGTATCCTCGTAAATTTGTAAACATCGTCTCGTAAACAGAATTGTGCTAATAAGTTTTCCAGCACTTCGTATACTTTTTTAAATAGAGAATAAAAAACAGCTGATATATGAGTATTCAATTTGTAAGGTATACAATTTATACGAGGCATTGACAAGCTTTAATAAGTACCTCTTATTAAAAAATGTTTAACGTAAATTTATGACACATTTTTGAAACCAAAATTAAAATCACAATTTAATTTTAAATTGAAGAAACTGAATTTTCGTTAGCTTGAACATATAAATAAATGTTCAATGCATTTATTTATATATATATAAGTTTATATATTTTATATAAGTACATGTTGAAGTTGTTTAGTTTAATGTCCAAATAAAAGAAAATATGTACATATGTTCTGTCCTGCTTTGTAATGCATAGCATAACACTGCGAGCAACGACATAACATCACATAAAAGTCAGTCAAGATGTTTTCGCATAAAGTACAGAAGAACTTTTGCTAAATCAGCGATATCAATTTTCCGCACACATGTCCAACGAAAGCCGAGCGTCTTTGTATCGTTGCGCGCCTCAAGCTATGCTTTGTTTTTATGATTCATAATGGTGTCTTTTTGACAACGTCTGCCTGTGCTTATACGAGTATGTCTGTCTGTCTGTCAGTTGGCCGACTTTAAATGTGTTTGTGTTTTCAATAATAATAATAATAACAAAATAATGTCAACAACTTTGATCTTGCTTTATTTCGATTCAATTGTAGTTTTCATTGTTTTTGTTATAATCATGTAAATGTAGATGTGCATTTGTTTGCATGTATTAAAGCCGTTAGTTATTTTCACTCTCTTACTTTGTTGTAGTGTAGGATTGGATATTAAATTTCGAATATCGTATGTAATAGAAGACTAATTATATACAATATTTCGTCTACTTTGTAATTATTCCACATAAATAATAAATCTCTTTTTATCACAATATGGCAGCATTGTAAATAACAAACACGTAATTTCTAACTTTTTAATTAAAGACCCTGTGCATATTTTCTTATTAAATTAACATTTTAATTCCTTTAAACGCGAAAATGCCTTGAAAACCTTGACACTTCGAACAAATTTTATGAAGCTTATTTTTCGCTTGGTGCCTCGAAAATTGTCGAGGCAAATTAGTCAAAAAAACAGCCTCGAGAAGTTTCTCGTATAATTCAGTGTTCCTTGTATGTAAAAACCAAATACTTTTAAATCCATTAAAAAGTTGACTTTTTCACTTCAAGTTATAAAATTGTAGAATATCAAAAAAAAAAAATTTGTTTTTTTTTCAAAACTCGAAAAAATTAAGCAATAAATAAAAAAATTAGTTTTGTTATACAAATTTCACAGCTTATATACTTGCTGAAAAGTTAGGCAACACTAATTCGAAAATAAGAAGGGGTAGCACTTTTTTTTATTAATACTTTATTTAAAACAACTGAATATCAAAAATATTTTCGAGTTCGCGAAAAGGTAAGTTTCCCAAAATAAGCCTCGACATTTTTCGACATTTTCGAGTTTTTACAGTTTACGAGAATCTCCTCATAGAAAAGAATATAATAACTTGAAAAATGTTTGAGGGTAGATAAATTTATTACAAAATATTACAAAATCTCACAAACAAACTCATGCAAATGTAGTAAAATCGCACAGTGTAAACTAAGCATCATAGAATCACATTTAAATTGCTCAATAGCCATTCAAATGAATATTTTCACGCACCATTTAACAATTCGAATAAATAAACATTCCAGTGGAAAACGGATTTAATTTTGTAAACACTGCAAAATATTTCTATGGAAAAGACCAAGTTCTGAGGAACTCCTCAATTCATCCGTTAAAGTAACCAAAAAAGTAGAAATAAGAAGAAGCCGCAATTAAATTGGAAAAACGACTTGCCGCGCTAATTGACTTAATTAACGTGTTGACATAACGTGCCCACTTACATTGTCTATTCAGCAGCGCAAAGTACAACAACGCAACGCAACACAACACAACACAACACAAGACGACGCCTAGACCAATTGATAAAAAGTTCCATCCAAGTCGCCGTTTAGTCTGTTCATTCCCTGAGGTAAATACAAATACAAATTAATCCAACTTCTTCCATGCGCGCGCGCGCCTACTGATGACAGTCGTACTTTTGTCCTTGCCAGAGTGGCATATCATCGTCGACTCAATGTGCTGTGTGCCCTGTAGTACGGCATGTGGTCTGTAATTAATTTACACTTAATTGCTTCGTAAAAGAAAAAAATAACCGAGCGGGCAAAAGATGCGTACGTGCGTAATGCGAAATCGTTGGCTGGTAAAGGCGTTTATATCGATGTATGTATGTATGTATGTATGTATGTATGTATGTATGTATGTAAGTACCTGAAGAGGCGTTGAGAAGTTGAACAGTTGTCGAAAAGTTAACAAAGTGTAAATATGTTCGTATGTATGACTTGTTGATTCGTTATGTTTTCAGTATACGAAGCGCCACTCTGTTATTATGTACAATAGTTTAAACTGGTTTAGTGCGATAGATTCGCCAATTGGAGAAAGGAGAAAATAAGCGATAATTAAAAGTAAGAATACTCAACAAAATTTAAATCCAACTCTAAATAGAACTCAACTGGCTGCATATAAGCCAAATATTCATTTATCGGCTTTTATCAATTGATTTTGAATAGACAGAAAGAAATTAATTTTGTAATTGAAATATTTGTATGAATTGAGATACAGTTTGCTGATTCAGCAAAATTTTGAATTGTAGTAAGCTAATCAGTGACCACAAACCATTATGACCCAAAACACGGGAATAAACTATTTGCTATCAATTTTTCTTGATTTCATCTCTTTTAGGACGGGAGTTATCATCAAAAATCTAATAGCTTAAGTTATTTTTTTAAATTGCTGTTCCGGAATAACAGCCTAACTCATAATTTGTCGACGTTAATTTTTCTTCACTTAAATTAAGTCTTTTCTTTTTTCACTTTTTTTAAAATTGGAAGAGTAGCCTAACTAAATTTAAGATTACAATAATAAGAAATATCATTTTTACATTATTACCTAAATTAAAACAAGCACAAATGAGTTATACTCATTTGTGCTTGAACTCAACTTTAATCCCCTTCAAAAAGCGAATTGCAAAACTTTCTGGAATTAAATTGAAAATACGTTTTACAGTGTATGCGAAGAAGTTGTTTCCGTTAATAATACACAAAAAACTGACATCGGTTTCAATTAACGCAAACTCTTATCCTTTCCGGAAATTCCCACAACACAAAAACACAAAACAACAACAACAAAAAAGCCCACTTGAAACTATGCGCTACGCGCTCGGCCGCAACCAGCAACACGCCTCATTTATATTAATTACAACTGAAAAAACTGCGACGGAAAAGAAAAGAGAGAAAGAGAAAAAAAGAGTTGTAAAAAATAAGCCTGCACGTCAAATGGCAGGCGGCGGAAAGCATTTTTAACGCGTAATTGACTTAAGGCGCAAACAATAGTCGAGGAAATAAAATGAGGCAACTCTGGTTTTCCACATCCACAATAACCACAGGACAGACACCAACATGAAAAGCAACAAAAACACACACAAGGATACACTGACACAGACAAATACAAAGTTAAACTCATAAGGCGGACATGATGTTAATTACCGTTATAAATTTAAAACTCACATAGTTAAGCGCCCGCTACTGCTCCTGCTTATTACTTCTGAGCATCCTGCCGTTGCACAGTGGTGGAGCACAATGGTGCAATATCTATTTTAAGATTAATTAAAAATTTTTAATAATTTTTTTAATTATGCCAAATTTTCAAGCGAAATTTATTTTTTATCTTTTTTTTTGTGCAGCTTATCGCCTACTGTGTAACGCTTTGTACCGTAAAGCGTTAATCTTGACAAAACAACAACAGCGACAGCGAGAACAACCAAAACCACAACAACTAATGAAGCCTGACGCTTTAATGCTCTGCGCCTTGGCGACAATCTTTGGCAACTGTTGGCACGATGCTTCGGCATACATCACGCCGTCGTCCTCGTCTTCCTTGGCGACTGCAGCAGCGCGACATTCGAGTCGAGACGCAGCTAAAACTGCGGCCGCCGCTGCAGGATTAATGGCATATCCGGAAGCAGCAGCCGCAGCATATATGAACGGAGGCGACCCAGCCGGAAGTGTATTATTTCAGCCGCGCGATTCTGAGGAGGCGACAAACGAACGCGCCGTTTATGATCCTGGCGATGGTAAGTTATCGCTTAAACCGTGGTCCTTTGATGTTTAGACGTCTTTTGTCATTGCAGGTTTTTTTTTTCTATTTTTTTTTTTGGTTGTGACGTTTTGTTGTTACATCTTTGTCATTTGTTTAGTTTCGTTGTTGGTTTTTTTTTTTGTTTGCTAGGCATTCAATTTAAACGTGTTGAACATTTATTTTGATTCCGTCGTAAATTTGTTAGGTTAGGTGGTGGAGAAATGTAGCTTTTGAATAAGTCTAAAATATTGCCTTAAACCTTATTTGTTGTTTTTTTTTGGTTAAGTCTGAAATATTGTTTTAAGTTAAATTGCTTTAAAAGTCATAAGTCATTTTTAATCTATTTAAACTGAGTTATAATAGAGTTATATTATAATCTAGAGAAGTTAATTTTGAACTGAAAGAACTCGTTTAGATGACCTAATTTATATACTTTTATGATTAAACTTTCATAAAATTAGGTTTTGATGTTTTTAAGGGTTATACGCGATGATCCATTATGTTATAAAAAATACGAATAAACACATTCAATTTTATATTATCCTCATATAATATAATAAAAAAAAAGATGTAGACAAATAAATGAAATTTAAAAAATTATGATTCGTCTAAAAACTCTCTCGGAGATTAAATAAAAATTCTGTATTGAACATCAAACTTCATCGTAATTGAATCAAACAATATTCAAATCCATTTCCAGTTAAGTTCATTCTGCCCTATAGTAAAGTCCCTTTACAAAGACAGACACTCGAAAGCATTCATAATAGCAATTTGGAATGTGATTTTAATAAATCACTCGAGCATACACAATTCGAGTTTACCCACAACCCATAATACAATTAACACGCCCAAACCTCGTCAAACATTGCCAACGCAAAGATTAAAACGTTTTGAACCTGAAAATATGTTACAACCCAAAAACAAATACAAATACAATTCGAATGGATATGAAATTAAATGACAACCATCGAGAAGATTCACTTGACTTTAATTCAGTCGAATTGACATATCAACAACGCTTACGCATTCGATATGAATTTTCTAAGTATGCACGTCTACGCATTTCATTGACAAACGAAGGCAAAACAACGTCATAACGAAATTAAAATCAAGTTCATCGAAATGTATGTTTGTTTCTTTTTTGTTTTCTCCTCTATTTTGTTTTCCATTTGGTGTTATGATTTCATGTATGGCCCCCCCCCCCAACCCAAATGCTCAGTGAACGGAAAAAATTGGGTTTAAAGGACACGCGACAATCGATACTTGACACTCGGAGCACTGCTGAACGAGAGGTCAAAAATCAAAAATCAAAATATGTTTTTGTAAATTTAAACAGTGTTTAGATCGTTCCGTTTTCGTCGCGGCGATATGTTTTTTTACGATGGGGAGGCGTCAAAAAAGCGCTTTTCACTAACACTTAGCATCTACCTTTTACAATACCTACCAAATAATAGAGTAATAAATATTTTTTTATTCTATCTATCTATCTATCTATCTATCTATCTATCTATCTATCTATCTATCTATCTATCTATCATGCATCTATTTATATATATATATATATATATATATATATATATATATATATATATATATATTAAGGACCTTAAATTTAAAACCTAGTATAAAATAAACCAAATTGGGGTCTAGTGTTATTTTAATACATAATACAATTAGTTACATTTAACTGATATACCCGGTTATATAATAGAATTTATGTCCAAATATTTTATATCTTTTTTGTAATTTTTTTAATATTTTAAAACCAGTCTAATGCCTATTTCCTACTATCCATGTCTATGAGAACATTTTAGCATATGAAATAGTATAAAATATCATGTTGTCAATACAGTTTCAGAAGCTACGAGAATAGTGTCGATTCTGTAACGCTTGTGGCATTCCAAAATATCCCTAAAATGCAAAGCAAATTTGTATGTACGAGTATGTTTAGCGAACATCACACTTGGTGAATTTGTGAGATACACATACATACATTTCTATATCACTGCCCAAGTTTACCACATAATTAGGCCATATTTGTTGGTGTTTTGAAATTGGCAATAGGTGTTGACATTTTGCCTGCTACAAGCCAAAAGTTGATTAACTTGTTCGCATTTATACTCGTACATATGCATGGATATGTACTTTCACAGCGGCATCTAAGAATTTATATTAGTTGGATTTATTATGGATTTTAATGTCTTGTGAGATACACCTTCTACCCACTCGTATTTTAATATTGCCTATTCCTGTCATGTTTGGTTCGTCGAAAAAAAAAAATGTATTAGCTGCATCGGGTGGAACAACTTCTTGTAATTTTTATTTGATAATATCCTCTTGATATGTCTTTTAATTTTTCATAGAATTTGTGATATGTGAGATACAATATAATCAGATTTAAAGATTTAATACAATTAAATAAATTATTAAAGGATTTTTTTCATACATTATTATTAAATTATAAATTGAATTTCTTCAACTTTTTATTACTTTTTAATGAAAGAAAATAATAAACTGTGTTGAATTATTTCAATAAACTGTCAAATCAATTTATTAAGGCGCGTCTGCCACACAAATCACTTAAGTATCTAAATATCTACTTCATACTTATCCTGTATGTGTGTGTGTGTTTTTTTTTTCGTTTATGTCCTTAATACACCAACAAACAAATTTCCACACATATTCGGTTTTATAAGATTCGTTCTACTGTCTGCTCGATTTTTCAATGGACTGAATGAAAGAAAGAATTCAACAAGTCCCACTTGTGCTGCCCAAACAAAACCCCATCGACGTGCGATGTCTTTTTTTAATTTTTTTTTTTTTTGTTTTGCTCGTTTTGAGGGCGTGTTGTGCATGCGGTTCCATGGACTTGTCAGCGTGTCATCTTTTAAGTGGTCGACACTTTCTGCTTGACTCTCGAACCAAGCAGCAACGTATGCACAACATTTTCGTATAGTCGCTTATTTGACTTTCACTTTTAACGTGGCCATGTGGAAGTTATGTAAACTTTACTCGTTGCCAAAAAAAAAAAACAAGCAAAAAGGAAAAGGAAAAGTCTGCGGTTTGAGCGGTAAATATTTAATTTTCTGGAAAATGAAATTTGTTTTTTTGCTTGAAATTTACATCGAAAAACAATGACCTGGAAGACACAACAACGATTAAATCGATTTAAATAATTTATCTATGTGAATTCGTTTTGGAAAAATCTTAGCAATTTTTCAGGCGCTTAAAAAATCAATTTTTTAAATAACTTTAGTTTGGCATTGTCATGAAACAAAAATGGTTCTGGAAAATCAAATCTTGCATTGGATCACGGTGTAATAAAAATAAGGTGAGGACAGCAGAAAAATGTTCCTCTTCACCTCGATAATGTTTCTCTCTCTCTGAAAATTTAATTTTTTGGCAATTGCCAATGTTGCTATAGAAATATTAAATAAAAAAATAGAGAAGTTTATATTAAAATTTAAAAAAAATATTTCAGAATATTCAAAAAAATAGAACAGACACCGAGGTGAGTTCTCTCAATGTGCGCTCTATAAGTAATTTCAACTTTCTAACCTTATTATTCAACCATGGAATAAACCATAAATAAACAATAGAAAACAATACTCAAATAATATTTTTGTTTTTCTATTTTTTTATAAATACGAATACCTATATACAATATATAAATAGTTTATTTAACAAAATCCTATCGAATAAAAAAGTTCTACTTCAATTAATTTCTCATATTAATTATCTTCAAATCATGACGACATACGAAAATCGAATGTAATTTATAAACTTGGCTATGTGTTAAAAATACGCCAAAATGTTTAAAAATAGCACAACACGCCGCATTTAATTTCCGTTTCAATTTAAGTAAATACATATATAGAAACTCACCACAATGCCAGGCTTCAAAGGAATGTATGTCAATCGAATATGAAAGCCAATAGCCAATGTCCACTAGCTGCTGGCTGTTAGCTGTTGGTTTGCCAATGTGCAAAAAAGTTGTCTCATAATGACAGCACACCAGCAAACCACATTTTATCGATTCCATTGAGTGTCTCCGAAAGAAGAAAAGGCTATGAATAGTCTTTTCTGGATAACCGCAAAAGAAAGAAAAGTCGTCGGTCATTTTGTGGCCAGAGCACTCAAATAAAATATTACAAATCCCTGGCAAATGCCATTTAATCCTTTCGACTTATGCTCATTATACTCGTACTACTTGAATGTGTCTCTCTCTCTCTTTTCCATTGCGAATCACAGAATTATTGCGTACGTTAAATGCTGAAATTGCGGCCAGCGGTCAAGACTTGGGCACTTTGCCGGAGGAGCCCGACTATGCGGATACCGTATTCAATGAATTGGATGTGGCGAATAAATACGATATGTTGCGCAAATTGGAAAGTGACTTACGCGAGGAACAGGATATCGTCAGCAAGTCGGCGTTTCTGATGAAACTTTTAGAGGTAATTGCGCTTTTATAATATAAACAACAACAATTGTGGATAATCCCGTTCATTCCTGAACTTTATTTATATCTACTAGCTGAGTTTTTTTTATCAGTAGTTGACTAGATCGAACTCGGTCCTAAGAACTTAACAACTTTTTACAATAACTTTGTACCTTTTTTTACATAGGATCCTACAATTGAAACTTTGCCTGTGGTCTATGTGGAAGAAAATCCCGTCGAGGAGCCAAACAACAACAATAACAACATTTTGTACCAACTTCCAAAAGGCATGACAAAGCGTTCTCGTTACTATCGTCGTTATCCATGGAAGAGACACAATCGCAATCGAAGGTGAGATACACTCAAGAACTCAAAATAAATAGCTCAACATTTTATGGAACTTCCCCTGTCAACCCTTCTTAATAGCACCTATGAACCAGAGTTACGTTACGCTTGCACACCCACCAAAGAGGACGTCTTCAAGCTGTTGGTCAATCTTCATGAGAACCGCAAAGGCAATCACAGCAAAACTGTAAACTTTTGCAATCGCAAACGTCCCGCCAAGGCCATCTTTACCAATATCCGATTTTTGGGTTAAACGTTAAAGACCATCAAATGCCTCAAAAAATTCAGTTGAAACGAGTATTGGAAGGCGATGCACTAATGTTAATAACGATATATATATATGTATTATTTAAATATTTAATTATATGATTTCATGGTAAAAGAAAAAAAATATGTATACTATAAAATTTTAAAGGAGAACTTAAAGAACTTTTTCAGTCGAGGCCCTTCGTGCAGCTACTGATGGTAAAGCTAATCATCGTACAACTAACTGAATATAATTGGAAACTTTACCAAGGACGTTCGTAGCTATATAAAAAATTTTGCTCTAGCCAATTATACTTTAATGTGAATGTAACAAGACTTCCTTAAAATGTAATTTTCCTTCTAATAATGCATGTACATATATAAATTATTTTATTCCAAATGTTAATTTATCAAATTGCAATTAAATGTTTACACTTTTAATATATACATACATACACGTATGTAACAGTGTCATATCAGTAATCCTAATCATAATAAATAAATAAATTATTTAAATGAAGCAAAATTGTAAAAGAAAACAAAACAAAAAAGAGAAACTAATGCAAAAATTTACCATCATTAAAGTAAATAATGTAAATACTAAATTAAAGCCGTTATACATTAATGCAAAATATATATATACTATGTCATAGAGTGGACAAAATTCACTAATCTAACATATTTATTTTTCATTGATTAAACATTAAAATCTTGACTTTATTTGCACTTTTCATTTTTGGCAATTTCTTTGAGAATTATTTTGGAATAAAACGGGGACATTCCCCAATCGCACATGGTCTCGTCTTTCTATGGTGACATACGAGTACATCTGCAACGAAAGATATACTCGTAAGTTACAACAAAGCAAACGGCGATGATACACACTTAGTCAGCGCAACAACTTTATGCTGTCATGTCATCTTTCAAATGAGTAACGTCGACTGCCTTAAGTCTTAAACAATCTTATAAACTTCAATGGTCGAGATCATCGCAGTTACGATGCAACCTGAAACTCTCTCTCGCTGATGCCTAAAGGTTTACTTCCTGCCTAGAAACAATGAATCACATTCATTGTTATCGCTCCCAGCAAACAGCCAACAACCAGCCAATGCTATAAAATTATAAATCTCCGCTGAAATAAGACACGTACGCCATGTCATAATAACATTGGAACTATCAACACGATATTGTAATCTTTTTTCGCTGGAAATTCTGTTCCATTGAAAATGTGCGTATCATCATACGGGCGTGCCACGTTCAAACAAAAGCAAAGTGACCAATGTCAGGGTTTCGCAAACAATGGAATCACTTGTGCACGCACGTACATCCACCGCCACCATAGCCAGATAATTGGCTGAATAGTTTTTCCAAATCAAACATTTCGTAAGCCAGCACATAGCACCGAGCGAGTAAGCGGACGAGCGAGTGAATGGCAACCCCCCTGTGGATGTTAGGCATAGTACAACATTTTGTTTGACAATCATTTCAGCGCAGAGGTGCGAAATACTTTTCGATTTATCATTGTCTAAACTTGCAACAGTGATATTTGTTTGTCGAAAGATTACGGAACTCGTTATTCGAGCGAGCGAGTGAGATATGCGGTATCTAACCGAGCGTGTTATTTATGCGCCAGTAGAGGCTATACGAAAGCGTTTGCCAAGCTAAGAATTGCACAAACAATGAAACAAATATTTTTTTTCCTACATTATAATCTCTTCGCTTTATTTACTGCAGCACAGAGTAAGTACAACTAACCGAATATGTTGCTGAACCAGCTGCCCTGCGGCGCATAGCAAGTGGGCTTCGTTAGCCACAACGTATCGATGGACAAGCCCAAGACGTCGGTTGCGCCGAAAGTGCAACGAGATCTCTCGTATGTTATCATTTTCGTATTGATGCGCTTCCTGTCGACATCATCGGGTTCGTCTTCTATAAGTCTTGCGCGTGCGAAGGTTTCGTCGCCATCGTAATAGTAATACTCCTTACGCGTTGAGTTTGTCTCGACGACCGTGAGTGGCTGTTGTGCACTTTCCGCCTTGACGAAGTCCAGCGATCTACCCTGGCGATAGGGCGGCACTTGAAGTGGATACTGTGTGAGTTGACCAGTTGGTGTCCAAAAGTGTTGAGTCGGGTTTAAATTATTTGCGAACGATTCGTACGGCTGTTGTTGTTGTTGTAGAAAACCGCTGGACTGACCCGGTTGATATAGCGCAGATGGTTGATATGCTGGCAGTGATTGCTGTTGTTGTTGTTGGCCAAAAATGGTTTGCTGTACCGGGTAAGTATTTTGTTGCCCAGCATAAACTGGAAAACCTTGAGCTGGTTGTACTCCAAATCCACTTAGACCGTTGTTTTGAAAGTTCGTCTGTTGATTTCCAAAACTGCTGAAGCCATTTTGCGGCAAACCAATATTATGCGCTTGATTTTGTTGATTGCCAAAGCTGGTAAAACCATTTTGTTGTACACCTAACCCTTGACCGGGATTGTATAGATTACCCAGCGTGTTGGGAACACTTTGCTGCAAGCCATTATTTTCACCGGGCAGTTGGGGTTGCAAAAACTGCGTGCTACGACATTCCTCTTGGAAGATTTCAAGCAGAAAGCCATTCGATGGTATGCCTGAGTAACCCAGGCGCATGCGAAGCACCTTCTTACCAAGACCCCAGAGCGTGGTGTGCACATAGCCCGAGCGACAACCGCAAAAACGTTCGCCATCAATTTCAAGAAAATCATCTGTGCACACATCCTTAGCCGTAGCAATGGCCACGTCAATGTTTCCCTGCTTTGCACCGGTGCCAGTATAAGGCTGACCAAAATCAAAGAATTTGAACTCGATACGCAAGCGACAGACATTGTGCATCGATTTCTCCAAGTAAAATTGACAATCGCGTTGCTGTGTGGGTAGAAGAGCACTGAAAACGGTGCGCGGGAAGCCCGGACTTGAGAGGTAAAAACGTTTCTGACGAAAACTTGAAGCACAGCAGGGTTCCGACGCAGAAGGTGTTATCAACTGATTGCCGTATTGTGGCAAATTTTGTTGATTCGTATCCTTAACGGCTGGCTGCGGTTGCCAAGGATTTGTCGGGTATTGTGCGCCTAATTCGGGCAACTGCTGATTATTCTGATAACCCTGAATTGGTAAATAGAAGCCCTGTGGTTGTTTTGGAGTTTCCTTCGATTTCGTGTCATCGCATGGCTTCTCCTTGACAGGTGGACGATTAGCTTCTGGCACTTGTATTGCAGGATGACCTATGGGTGGAAATTGCGCCACCGGCAAGTACAATCCACCAAAGCCAGGATACGGCGGTAATGGCAATTGATTTGGTATATTCCAGCTAAATAACGGTGGCACAGGATATGGTCTATGTTGATCCTGTAAGCTTAGATTACGAAAAATCTCAGGCAAATGTGCGCCAGGCGGTTGCAAGTGCAATGGCGGCGCATTCACCACCTCAGAATCCGCATCATTCGAATCGAGCTTATCGCGCAGCAAATCCTCGCGTTCACATGCCAAGCGTGTTACCAGCAATTTGAAACCCTTGCCCGTCGTCCATGGTGACTCATCGGCGAAAAAACGCAAACGCAGTATACCATCAGGTGTGTGATATTTCTTGATGCCAATAACCTGACCACAAAGCAAGTCCATATCGTCGCCATCGTTCTCCAGGCCAATGGCCAAATAGTCGTTGGTGCAATTTTGCGATGATTCCAGGAAGAAGTCCAAAAATTGTATATGAAATTTGGTAGGACAACGATACGGTGAACGCACCACATAGTCCCAGCACGTGTTGGGCGTATAGTTGTCGGGATAATTTGGCGATTCAAGGACGCTTTGACGTGTCTTAAAGACGCCGGTCAGACCACACTGCGGCAGCTCATCGTGCGTTGCAGTCCATACGCCAGGCAGTATACAAACACACAAAAGGACTAAATACTCGTTCATTTCAAGGATGTCGCCAAGCAAAAACTAAACTCTAAACACAAACTCAGAAAATCAACCGCTTTAAACGCGTTCACCAGCGCAACTAACTCAACACGTTTTCCACTTTTCGTGGGTAAATTTCTGACGCCCCGATATTGACAGCCAAAAATTTGGCTTAAAGGTGCAAATAGGTGCGAACTGCTGCGTCCGTCTCCGTTGAAACGTTTCGACAATTTTTAAACAATTTGTGTTTTTGTTTGGTTTTATTTACCGACAATAACAAAAGCGTTTGTTATTTAACAACGCTTGTCGCCAGCGTTGCGTTGCGTTGCGTTGTACTAAATGATGTTACAAAAGGTTCAATAGACGCGCCTAAGTGAGTGGCAATATTTCCGGTCAATTTAGTTTGAGTGGTGGCAGCACGTGAACAGTTTTTATAGCTTTTCGAATTGTTGTAAGAACGCGTTTTTCTACTTAAAATTACTTATGAAAAATTAAATTTTACTATGGTCTCAGTTGGGCTATGATTGAGTTTCGTGAGCTCCCCCTAATCTAAACTTCTGTATGAACCATAAATTTACATTGGCATGGTTTAAGTACATACATACATACATATATATAATGATTAGTCCAAAATCTGTCTAAATATTAATTAAATCATATTCTAAAATTTATTTTCTTGGCTTACATATATAACAAATACAACTTTTGTATTTTGCCGCTTAAGAAAAAAATCGCATATTCGCAAGTTTACTTTCAATTTTACAAAAACAAAATAAAAACGAATAACTTCAAATATTTACATGACACATATAGATATGTAAGTCACCACATCAATGACAATGGGTTGTGGTCTTTTTATTTTTATTATTTTAATGTTGACTTAAACTGCATTGAAACGCCGCCGATCTTTCTCACAACGATTACCTGACTAAAGTCTTGCGAGGCACACGCTTTTGTGTGCACAGACACCTCAAATAAAAACGCATGCCCAGGCGAGAACGTGCACCACTCTAAGCAGGGTTGCGTCGCTTTACGATGTTACAAATTGGTCTACAAATTATGATATAATAATTTTGCAAATACCCTACACCGAAAGGAATAAGTATTCTGCATTTCAAAAACTTTCAATTGAATTTTAATTATGATTTTTGGGGTACAAATCTTGACCCCAAATTAAGATATATATTCTCTACATAATATGTGGCTTATAATCAAATGAATTGTTCAGCATAATTTGGTATGGTAAGAAGCGCTTCGGAAGCACTTCGATTCAAAGAAGCGCTCTGTTAGATATTTCCTTCCAGAGAACTTCTTTTGGAGCGCCCCTTCTCGTATCATAATTAAGAAATGTTCTCCAATGCAGAAGCATTATTTGGGATATTGTTTAGCCGATATCAGTAAATTAATCTTAACTTTTAAAGTAGCGCACTTAGTCGACTCTTTCCAGAGTGTATATGTGTGTGTGTGTATATATATATTTAGGTATTATGTTATTACGATACTTTTTATTGTTGACATCGTTGGCTGGCTCTGGTTCTGTTTTGTAGACATTCAACAGATGCAGTTGTAATGACGTAAATGCCTTCACGCAACACATATACTTACACACAGGCAATACATACGACCAGTTCGTATGGAAGTATCTCATGGATTCGTGTGAAAAATTAAAAAAAAAAAAAAAAGAGAACTTCATTGAAAATTGCCATGCGCCTTCGTAAAATACGCACACACATTTACACATTGTATATTCAGACAGACAAACAGACAGACAGACAAACACGCACGTATGCAGACTAAATGGGTTTATGGTTAATATGCGTTTTAGATACACTGATTCTGTCATAAAGCATCCCACTACGTCATAAATTCATATCATAATGGTAATGGTGCTTTTTAATGGAATCTCTTCCCTCGTTTTTTTTTTTTTTCTTTTTACGATTTTCCGTGCATTTATGTTACGATATTGCCTAGACCAGCAGCACTCTGGACGTCGTAAACAAACAACAATTTAATATACATACATATATGTATATGCAAAAACATTTTTTATGAACAAAAAGTGGCATGTGAAAAATTTGCAACAAAAAAAATTTGTAAAAGGCTTAATGTGCTGATTTATAGGAAGCTTTTTACACGAACTTGTTAGAATTCGAGCAAATTGTGGCGTTATTTACAACAATGAATGTAGTTGACTATTATTTTTATGTTGGCAAATGAAGCATCAAAGGTAAGAATTGTTATAACCTGGTAAAAAAAAAATCGCTGTCCAAGATTTTTAAAGCATTTAAAATGTTAAATCTTCACTCATTCTTGTTCATTTCTTAAACAACATTTCTACCAGCCGGCAAACCAAGATTTTTACCCAAACATATACACATTACTGTTAGCGTAATAAAAGTTTATGACTTTGATATGAAAAAAAGTAAAGATGAAATTTACCAGCAGCAGCAGAAGCAGCAGCTTCGTTTGACTTGTTGCCGTGTTTATGGATTATGGATGCATTTTAACGCTTCCTCCACACAAGTACAATTTCATTTTTATATTGGCCAAAATATATCATGCCCAGAAAAAAACACAAGAAAGTGTCGCGAAATGTTGCAACATTCAAGCCACAGCACAGTAAACAACATAAATCAAACGACGAGGCTTTATTTAATGCAATCAAAATAAGTTGTTGAAAGAGATTGTTTTGAAACTAACCAGTTAACTCGATTAAAAATATTTAAACAAAACAATCTTATCTGGTTTACGACCGTACAAAAACAAAAACCAGCCTAAAAATTTATAAACAGACAAACTAGTGTACGTAATGTACCTAATAAAACTAATCAGCATGATAAGATCAGGGTAACATGAATAAGAATATTTGTAGGTATATTTGTAATGAGATAACTTAGGATCACTTTTGGTTTATGACCATAAATTTTATTGAAGCAGCAGATGCAAAAAAAAAAAAAAACGAAATCAACAAATTTCTGTCTATATGGAAACAAAATAAAAACTCAAAGATATGTTCACATCCGATGTTTGCTACACTTTTCTTTTGGAATTATTTATAAGAAATCGTTTGATCAATTTAAATCAGCTCAGCTCTAATTTGTGCACCATCCCATTTCTAATCCAAATTGTGCTGATGGTCATTAAAGAAAACTAGGAGAGTCACAAGGTGATTTGATTAGTTCGTAAAAATAAAAAAAAGAAATTTGTAAGGATGAATTTGGTATCTTTGGAAAGGTTATTTTTCCAAACAAAAACGTTCTTATGGTCAATAGCAAAAACTTATAAAGAAATAAAAAAGTTTTTAATTATAGGAGTCATTTACATAAAATTAAATTTTTGTTGTTTCTCAGTTGGAATAACTTCAGTGCTCACACACCATAATGGCCTAACTTGATTTAACACTAGAAATGAGTTTTAAGAGGCATCGTGTTTAGCGTGTCTTAACTATTTACTATCAATTTTTCATGTTTTTATCCATTTAAGGATGGACGTTATTATCACAAATCGAAAAGCTTAATTTATTTTTTTGAAGTACTGTTTCGGAATAACATTCTAACTCATACTTTTCCGACGTTGATCCTTCCTAACTCAAGTTAAGTGTTTTCTTATTTTACTATTTTAGTTTGGAATAATCGCTTAACTAAATTTAACGAAAGTTGTTTTTCTCTATTATTGCCTTAATCGACTTAAGTCGTCATTCCGTAAAATAAAGAAATTATTTTATTTTTCCAACTTAAGTTAAGCGCTTTTTTATGTGGAATATTTTCCTGATTCCACTCAAACTTGTAAATTGTTTTCGTTTAACAAGTCAGAAGAGCTTAAGTCTTTTTTTCCATAAAATCTCTTGACTACAGAAATAAAGCACTCAGAAGTAAGTAAAAGAAAACAGTTCCTCAGAATTTGTGAGTAAAAACAACAACAACAACAACAACAAAAGAACCGGGAAAATTAAAACTTTAAACTGCTCTTCCGAAAAAATTGCAAAATAGACTTTGGCGGTTATGACTTGTGACCGACAGACTTAAATACGAAATTTCATCAAAATCTGACGAAGAAGATGAATCAAGCTGCATAATCAAATGGAATTTTATATATGCAAAGTTATTATTTTATTAATTATTACTATTTAAAAAAAAGCGATTTTACAAAAACAAAAGTTTTCTTAGATTTTCATCATTTTATATAATATTTTAGTATATATGTATGTCTATTTCGCGATATAATGATTTCTTAGTTTTTTTTTTACAATATCCATTTAGTCTGTAGCGTATAGATCCAAAAATAATCAACATTGCATTTGAAGTAAAACAAAACGTGTTGCAAGTTTCACACTCAGCAACACCACAACAACAACAACCAGTAAGTACGAAAAAAATATACAAACTTTATCTGCGAAAATATTAAATCCGCCTTTATCTTGATTTTTATCTATTTAGCGCCACTAAATACTCTTGACATTCTCTGATATAAGAAACGTATACATCTCGTTGGCAGATCAGTCAGTTCTCAGACTGTTTCGCCAAACTGTGTGTTCCACCGTCTAATTCAAATTCATCGCCGCAATCGCCGTCGGTGATATCCTCCAGCTCATTGTCCAACCCAGCCCATCAAACTGAAAAGAAAGAAAATCCGCCACAATGCTCGCACGTCCAATGCAACAAACCGCTAACGGGTCCGTTCAATTATCCAGCAACAACAACAACAGCAACAGCAGTGCCATTGAAGGATCGCATCAGTATACGATATCCGATCACGGCTATGGCAAGGATGCTGTCAAAGTATTGCACGTTTCGCGCAATGGGCCAGTGCACTCGATAAAAGAGTTCGAGGTCGGCACTCACCTGAAGCTATACAGCAAAAAGGATTACTTGCAAGGTACCGCTGAAGCGATATTCTGATTTTTATAGTTTCCGGAAGAGATTTGTTCAATTGATATTTTATAAAAAAAAAAAGTTCTTATAAAAAACATGACATAGCTCGAGTTGTGTCGTTTTGTTTTCTTGTCGCCATCGAGCTTCAGTGAATACTTAAAAAGATGTTATTGATTTATTTTTAGAGTTCATAAAATAACTATTCCAATGGTTAATTCAAGAGTTTAAATTCAATTATTAAACAATTACTGTATCATTCCAGGAAACAACTCGGATATAGTCGCCACTGATTCGCAAAAGAACACTGTCTACTTGTTGGCCAAGAAGCATGGCATTGAGAATCCGGAAAAATTCGCATTAATTCTGGCGAATCATTTTATCAAGACATACGCCCACGTCGAGGAGGTGCACGTGCATGTCGATGAATATCCCTGGCAACGTGTTTGCCAGGAAGAAACTGGCTGCACAGATCCACCTGGTACGGCCAACAGCAGCTTCAGTTCGTTTAACAATCGTCAGAAGCACAATCATGCTTTTGTTTTTACGCCCACAGCGTTGCGCTTCTGTGATGTGGTGTTGCGCAGGAATGGTAAGTAAAATACCGCTAGAATAGTAGCAAGTAAAATAAAAACACTTTGCAAACACTTGCAGATCCCAAGCAAACTATAATCAGTGGACTGAAGGGACTGCGCGTGCTTAAGACTACACAATCGAGTTTCGTCAATTTTGTCAACGATGAGTATCGTTCGCTGCCGGACCAACATGATCGCATCTTCAGCACTATTGTCGACTGTTCGTGGGAATATTCGCAAACGGAAAATCTGAAGTTCTGCCAGTCGTGGAATACCGTAAAGAATATTATAATTAGGAATTTTGCTGGTGATCCAACTGTGGGTATTGCATCGCCATCCGTACAGCATACTCTGTATCTGGCCGAAAAGGAGGCACTAGATACGATACCGCAGATTTCGGTCATTTCGATGACTATGCCAAATAAGCACTACTTCAACTTTGATACGAAACCCTTCCAACGCGTTGTCTCTGGTGAAAACAACGAAGTTTTCATTCCAGTCGATAAACCACATGGTACCATCTACGCTCAACTGTCGCGTAAGGACTTGAAGAGTCGCTTGTAAGTGTCAAGTTGGATATATAAAAGAAAATTTAAAAACTTAAGTGAAAATAAATTTTGTTAAATAATGTTGATATTCATTAAATAAATAAACAGTCAAATCACCAAGTACTTTTAGCCAATATATTATATACAAAATTTTATATACACATTATTTACATTCCTATGACCTACGAAGAACCGCTCTAATGCTGTACCAAAGCTCTGACTAGGCTGCATTTATCACTGCCGCACAGCAACAGCAACGAATTGTCGTCGCCAATGGTTTTCGAACTGTTGCCCGCCAAGGGCACGGCCATTTGTATGTTTTGGAAATAGCCATAAGTTAAATGCAGCCAACCCTGTATGTGTGAATACTTGTAGAGATGATAGTAATCGTGTTGCTTCTCCGTCAAAACCAACAAGAACAAACTGCCATCGCTTAAGCTAAACGTTAAGAATTTATCGATAAGCGTTTTGAGTTTGAGTATTTGGAAGATTTGATAGGGTGGCGTCTGAGTTTGACCCACGGAATATTCATAAATTCGTATGTGCTGACAATGGCGACAGCTCAAAATCAATTGATACCTTTGAGGCGCTGAAGTGGTGACGACCATTTCCATTATATCGTAATCACCATCGATAATTTGCGATAATTTGAATTGTTGCGTTTCCGGTGCATAATTGTAAATGCTCAACGCTGGATGGTCGTTAATCAGCGCCGAGCTAATTAGTGCCGTATAATTGTTAAATTGATGGAGTCGCATCGTTTTGCCCACTCCGAGCGTTATCGATTGCCAATCGTTGACAACGTTTGTCTCGTCATCGAACTTTAAAATGCGCACTTCATTGCGGCTTGTGGTCAAATCGATGGCGTGCAAAATGAGAAACACTTCAATTTTATCGGGTGAAAAGATTTCGACCTGTTCGATAAATTTCTTCATACCAAAGACTTTTGATAATTTCTTGCCGGTTATTGTGATTTTACTTTTTACTTTGCGATATTTCGTTTTGCAATAATTTTCGGCTTTAACGCTCAAATCATAAGCGTTGGCCGTTATGAAATTCGTCGTGACATTGCGAAGGTAAATTCGATTTGTCAATTTCGCCTTTTGCACATGCAGCAACTGACGCTCACAGTTTGTTATACGCTCGGTTTCGTAGAAGTACGACTGCCCAATCGGTTCATCCGGATTTTGCCAGCGTATATCCGTTTTTAAATCATAATCTAAATACAGCAAATGTTGATTTGCGCCGCTTTTTGAGTTATCGATAATTTTATCGATTTTTTGCAGCTCTCGTGTGATTGCATTTAAATGATCTCGCTGTTTGGATTTCAGATTTTCTTTTGGTTTGGTGTTTGCTTCAGCATTAACAGAAGCAACTAAATCATTTGCCACAATCAAGCCACCGGCAAAACTCGCCTCATCAATAACCAAACTATCAAAGTGATAGTCACGATTGGTGAACACACTCTGTATATAGTTTTCGGTTAAATCTTTACCATTTAGACTATATATACCGGCAGGTCCTTCGAACGCTAAATCACCGGCGATACTTTTCACACCTACTATGGCCTGCAAATTTCGACTCTTTCTCAAAACCAAACTATCGATTGGTATGTCATTGATCGATTGCAGCAGTATCTCTTTGCTCAGCACGAGATTCTCAAAGGTTAGAAAACCAAATACTTCCAGTGCATCGCCATCTTTAGTTACACGATGCTGCAGTAAGTAATCGAGACTCATATCATTAATATATTCAACTTGCAAGTCATTTTCGATAAATAAATTTTGAATTTTTAACGGCGGCAATGGCGTATTCGACGGATTATATATTTGCTCCGATTTAATGCCATTAACACGACCTTGCACTGCCAAACGATTAAACACAGGCGAAGTTCTGAAATGCAGTGGACCGACTATTGGCGCATTGCTCGATAAACGATACAAAGAGGCGTTCAAACGCATAATATCGATTTTATTTACTAACGGTGTACGCAGTATCGAAAGCGCCTCAATATTTTGCATATGCAAAGGCCTGACGAAAGTCTTAACGCCGTAGACCAGTTGAGGCACTGTTGAATTTTTAAGCAAACAATCTTTGGCAATAAAATCCAAATCGATATCCTTTGGAAAATTGGTTTTTGTGATCATCTTCGTGATGAGTGGTCGATTTAGTTTAACATTACCCGTAATGACTTGATTGCCAAGACGTCTTACGGCATTCTTGGCTAAATACTGAAACTGATCGTGTTGCGTATTATCAGTGATGCCGGTTGTATTCCATTTGGCATCGCCAAGTACTACCAAATTGCGCCAATTCCTTCGCGGTAATTCCAGCAAGCGTTCTGTCATGCTAGTAAAATTGAATTCATTTACAAAATCTCCTTTAATATCACCATGGACCGTAATCTTAGGCACAACAACATCACCATCGATTGTCAAATTATTTACACGCGTATCGATGAAGGCAGCCGTACTTATATCATTGATGGCGGCCACATCTAAATTGGTGAAACGCACATTGTCGAAAGTATAGGAACCAGTTATCAATTGTGGCTTTGATTTTCTCAAAATATTCTTGAATATTTCTTGCATATTCATGTTGTTTACCAAAGGCGTTTCCAAATTATTCGAAATGACAAGTTCATTGAGGAATCGTTTGCGACCACCGATAACCGCATTTTCATTGAAACGTACTAAACTGTCTAGGTACTTGTTCCACTCGATGTCGTTTATTTTCTCCACTGTTAGATCTTCACTAAACTCTGCATTCCCATCGACAATCAGATCCTTGTACAGGATTATTTTATCATCTCGCAGATAAAATTTGGTAAAGACATCGTCAAAAGAGATGCCATTAATTTTATGAAAGACAATATTGGTGGCGTGTAACTTATGAGGCAGATACAGACTGTCCAGGTGAAAATCGTAGTTCAAGAGCTCGTCCAGTGGCAAATCATTTAAATAACTCGAGTTGAGGTTCTTCTCGACATTCGCTTCATCTTTCACAAAAACACTTTCAAAGGATTTAGTTCCATTGAATTTGTAACCGTTTTTCAGTTGCGATCTTAAAACCATTTCGTTAACTGGCAGACTATTAAGCTTTAAGGTCATTAGATTGTTGACCGTCAACGGAGCTTCGAACACTTTGACGCCGGTTATATTAGCAATCTCACCATGACGCACTGCATTTTTATTGAGCTCCGAAATTGTCGTCTTGTAGTTCATGCACATGACATCACCATCGACGTGAGCTGACATGAAGACCACAAACAGCGGCTTCGGCTGCTGGATTGTTTGTCCAGATTGCAGCAGATGTTCAACTGTTGGGTGATCATTCAGAAAGTTGGTTTGCAACTTTTCTGCTGTTACTTTTGCGTTATCAAAAACAACGGTTTTATTAAAAACCTAAAATGTAGATTAATTTATTCAAAAGTTTTACAGAAACAATTCAACACGATAATCACCTGAGGTTCATTATGCAGTAAATAGTTCGTTTTCAAGTTGTCTACCTCGAATGGTGTATCGTTTACCAAAATTTGAGTCTTTGCAACATCCTCTCTTAGCAAATTATTGACTATGAGCGAACCGTTAAGTATTACCTTGCCGGTGTAGTTCTGCTCGAGGACATGATTTGCTCGCGCTTTGTTGGAACGTTTTTTCTCGGATTGATTCACCACCGAAAGATCACCGGCTATACTTAACCGATGCATAACTACAGGTGCTGCAAAAAATAGACGTTAATAAAATGCATTTCACCGATCTTAGGTGCACTTACTCTCAATTAGGCTATCCTCTCCACTGAACACAATGTCCTCAGCAAAATTTAAACCGTTAACTAAGTCTGCGCTCAAGTTCGAGGTGAAAATTGTTGATATAACAATGTCTGAGTTCACCACTTGCGGCTGCTTTAGATTGAAAAGCTGTTCTACCACTAAGCCATTGAGAACTGGAGTCCAGAGATTGACTACTTTAGTTTCGGCTTGTAAGATCAAACGTCCTTGTATTTTCGTATCACGGTTTCGCAGAAAAAGTGAATCATAAAATTCTGGCCACGGGACATTGTTGATGCGTTGAACAAATAGCTGACGTGTCTTAATTAAAGTCGATGATTGACCTGGTGTCACTGTCGCAACTTGCCTTGATGTTCGTTGGTTTTGAGGCGTCAGTAATTGCGGTGTGTGTAAGATTTTGGTGGTAAGATTGGAACTTATCGAAAGTGTTGGTAGCGGTTGCGTTGAGTTATCCAAATGAAAGCCTATTTTGTAAAGTAGATATTAGCGTATTAATTTAAGTTTACTCCTTACGGCTGTTATTTGTTGAACCTTCTAATACGCGTCCATCGTATATTAAATTCTGCACTCTCAAGTGTTGCACCTTCAATCGCATTGGCAAGTCCACCATCAGATTATTTGACACATCAATAGAACGTGCCAAGCGTGTTTTCCGATAACGTTTACCCATGTCCTCGACTCGAGCGAGTAACTGCATAGGACTGCGTAAGGTTTTCTCTTCGAGCCTTATAATGCCGATGTTGCCTGCATGCACGAGTACAGGATTCTTCAGCCTAAGCTCCACCTGTGTTTGTCCCTCATCGAGTTTGGTCACTTTACGAAAGACGTCCATAGCGGTCTTACGTTTCAACAAAATGATGCGCAATTTCGCGATGGTATCCTCGAACAAATGATGTTGCCGACGCAAGGCTTCCATATCTGTTCCACAAGCAACCTTTACATGAGCAATTTTTTAGTAAATACATAAAAGAGCAACATACCTTCGGTATCTGTGGCATTAGCGACAACGGCGCCTAAAACTTCGCCACTTTCTGTTTCAACTTCGACCACACGCACCAGCGTATGGAACGGCCGTTTGTAAATCAACAGAATAAAGTCTTCATCATGTTCGTTAACCAGCGTCATAACCGAGCTGACTTCGGTCTCGTTCGACGTAAATGTACCATAACAATCCAAGCGTCCGTTAGTGTAGACCATAATCGCATTTTGTCGCGATCCCACCAAGAAATGTGCACCAGCTACAAATTTATCAAAGGCCAATTCTTTGCCCGTCCGCTGTTTGTGAACGTTGAATTGACCTTCCGACATGCGAAACGAATTGCAGCGCTTCTGGTGTTTTGTGCATGCAATGATGTAATTACGACCGCGATATGTGACGGCGTGGACGGTGCGCGAGGACACGGTCAGCGTTTGTATATTGCGCAAATTCATTGTCGGCAGCTTGACTTCGTAAACGGTGAGGATGGTCTAAAATCAGGGCAGCAAGTGTGATAGAACATTATTCAATAGGTTAACTACATACCTTAGATTGTTGCCTAATAGTTCTGCCACTGACAAGGTATTTGGGTTTAGTGCCAACCACTTTGAAAACATGAAGAGGTGGCACCGTTATATCTTCTATCGGATCGAAATATGTGTTTGACCACTCAAAGGTTCTATTTTAAAATATTCGATTAATGAAAATTAGTTGGAAAAACAATTCTTAACTTCTTACCGAATTTTTCCATACAGTTTTGTAAAGTTTACCGCAGCCAGGAGCATGACCTTATCATCATCCGGTTTTGTTAGATACAGTTTCTGATATTTGCCCGAGAGCGTTAACTGTTGTATTGGTTCAATATTCTTAAAATATCTTTGGCTGCTTTGAGGATCTTTTGACATTTCTGCTCTTTGCTGTATCATCGCTTCAGATATTTGATATATTTCCAATTGTTCATCAAGTGCTATGACAACTATAAGATAATTGTGCCAAGAAATTACCTGCGAATGGAAATGACAAAGTGTTTCCAAACGTGATTTCATCTTTTCTAAAGGATTCTCAATTTGTTGAGGATCTTATTATACATATATTTTCCTTTTTTTACTTTGGTTAAAAAGGATTTCTAAAGCTTTCCTTACTTATTTTTATAATTTAAAACTACAAACCTCTGCGCCTAAGAACTCCATTCCACTCACGCTGCCCGCCAATAGACCAATCCATGACAAACGCTTCTCTACCCGTCCCACAAACAGCTGGAACAGTTCATTACCATGCAAAACGAAAATGTGTTTGGTATGCGGTTCCTTCATTATATGCAGATTATGTTCATTTTGGATTCTCATGTCCATGAAGGGCAAACGAAATTCTAGACCATAACTTTTTTTCTGACCCGCAGCACTCTCGTTGCATTTCGACGCACCGGGCGGCTGTGCGGGAAGTTGTGGCAGTGTAGCGAAATTGGGCACATCAGCTCGACACTAATGAGTAGATTTTTAAGTAGCATAATATACAAAAAAAACAAAATTAGTTCACTTACGATTTCAAATCCTACAACAAGTGAAAATATTATTTTTATAAATAACATTTTGAATATTTACAAAGAAGAAACAAGAAAGACATGTGAACTCTTTGCTGGATCTGCGATATGTCAACCAACGCGACAATTTGACAATTTAGCGCTTAACGGATTACAACAACATGGAACTTGTGGTAATTACTCAGCGTTCGTTATAACCGTAAAGAGAGTGTACGTACGAGTATATCTGCAGCTACATGAGCAAAATGTCGAATCTGCAGAAGTGACCCAGTTTCTGATTGTTAAAAAAATGATCAAGTGGACCAAAATTAAAATCAAGTTAATTTCCATTCTTACAAAATTCGATTTTTTTGTACTTAAATAGGTATTTGATATTATGATTTAAAATAAATTTTGTTATTATTTAATAATATTTATTTATACCCTTCTCCAAGTGTGAAGTTGAGTTAGTTCTTCCATTTGTAACGTCCAGAAGGAGGCGTGGTAAATATGACAAATTATATATATGATGACCAGCGTCGGATTCTGAGTCGATTTAAAGATGTTGTCACTGAAATGGCGAAAGGCAGATAAGCTGCGAAGATAATTCTCTTACTAGTTCTTCCCGGAGTCATTTTTATTTGATCACCATGACTTAAATAAATTTTCACCAAATTATTGTTGGATAATTTTATATGTTTTTATTAACTTTTTTTTTAACTTTTTTTATATTATGGTCTTTTCCTAACTTACTCTACGAATTTAGTAAACAACTGAAACCTACCTCATAATACAATGTCAGCTTAAGTCTAATCCCAACCATAATAACTTATCCAACTATTTACCAAAAAAAAAAAACTATTCTTTAATATCTAGTTCCGGTTGTGGTTGTGGTTTCTTCGGGTTGTTTTGCAAACGTGGATGCAAACTTATATTTCGTTGGTTGTTACGCGGTGGGGGTACCGTTTGATTTGGTCGATTGCTGTTATTGCCGTTATTAGGTTTTTTGTTGCCAAGCGTTAAATAAATACTATTGGCATTATTCTGTTTGTTTGCGTTGTTGGCGTTATTGTTATATTTGTTGTTATTATTATTATTATTATTCGGTCTATGGACAAAATTGTTCCTATTTCGATTTTGGATGACCAGCTTCTTTGGTCGCGGATAATGCTCGGCAACAGTTTTCTTGTTATTCAGTTTTTTCAACGAGAAATCCAATTTGCCACTAATCTCGTTCAAATAATTCTTCATCGCTTGTATTTCCAGCGCGATCGTTTGACGATTGCGCTGCAGCTTCTGGTGCTCCTCCAACATATCCTCCAATATACGTTTCTGGCGAATAACTTCGCGTACACGCTGCTGATTCGTATAGTTATTATATTCGGAGGGTGCACCGATATTACGGCGCATGCGCTGCTGGTTCTTTTGCTCCCAGTTGGCCTTGACCTGGGGTATGGTGTTGCCATTTCGATTTCCTACCTTGTTCAGCTGCGACAGATTATTGTTGAATTTACATTTGATCGCTTGTTTTTCGACGAGAGTCGTATTGGAAATGGATTTGACTTTTGTGTCGACTTTGGCTTGATTAGTATTGAGCAGTGGTTCCGTTTCGATTTCCGCTATGACTGGCGGTATGGACGGCGCATAACGATGTGGTTTTTGATCTATGCAAAGTCATTTTGTTCATCAATCAAACAATTATTTAAATGCATTAACAATTGTTTAAAATTTTAGACGGTCAAGACCTAAATCACGCTTAGTGCAACCATAACTTAAGATTAGGAAACTCACTTAGTTGTCTGTGGACATTGGCTACGATGCTGTTAAGTGAAGTAGTTATTTTGGTGCGAGGACTATTCGACCTCTGGCGTTTGAGCTCAACCGGCTTGCGTTGGCCCATGACGATGAGCGGATTGAAGTAAGTTTCAGTTGGCACTATTGGCGTTTCGGCATCTTTCAGTTGATTATCGACCATGTTCGGCAAATTCAACCGATTCATATTTAATGTCATTTTTGCAATTTTTTTGCGACTTTTTTCTATGAATTTATTTTAAAAATTTCTAATTAAAAATTTCAAAGCGGCAAACTGTCAATTTTGTTCGTTGGTACCAAAAATTTTGATTGCAATTATCGAAAAAGAAAATAAGGGAAATGCAATTTTTTTTTAATATTTTAAAATTTAAAATTTACGTTTACTAATTTTGAAAAGTAATGCAAAAGTTAAAAAAAAAATATTTTGTAAAGTGATTTTTCTATAGTGTTTAATTGGAAGTAAAATAATTTATATGAGAACAAAATTCAGATTTGAATCATATTTAAGACTATGTCGGATTATTTTATTTATTTTATAATGCAATTTTAAAACCGAAGCGTATTGCAGCAACATTCTGCCAAAGCGCAACTATTCTTATATCCTGTAGATATTTGATATGTATCGAAATAAAAAGCACGTGAAAATTCAAAAATAAGATAAGCTTGAATACGTAGAGTAGTTAAATCTCAATTACTCAATTAGCGAAGTGTGTAATCTAAATATTTATAGTTCAAATCCGAATCTATAATACTCTCGAAAAAAAATTTTAATTCAAAGCCGAATCTTTAATACTTTCGGAAATCAATTTTTCTAAAGTTTCCAAATTGACGGTTTAACAGGAAAATTTGAATTTAAACTTTACTTCGAGTGAGAATTGAACCTTCGGTTCACTTTTATTATACAATATTATTAAAAGCAATGACTTTAAATGTAAATAAAAATCTCAACGAGTCTAGATGAAGAAAAAATGGATAAAGCTGGTCAATTACAAAAAAAAATAGATATGTATGGCAACTTAGCATGTAAATAAAAAAATGGAGAAAGTGGCTGTCAAATATTCAGAGATCCACGCCGATTTAAATTAATTAACATCGGCTGAAAAACAGAATTTAACTGACTTTTAGTATTAATAATTTATTATTTAATTTGATTATGCGACAAATTTTTTAATGAGAAATAGAAAAAAAACACAACAGTTTTTCAATAGAAGAATAACTCGCCAATGGCCAACCATTGTTGAGCAGCCGATGCATTTATTTGTACGACGCAAACGCCGGTACTGACGGCGCTACATTCTGTTTTTAATCGCGGCATTGAACTCTGAACGTGAGCATAGCAGGCAGTGAGCGTCGCGACAAATAATTTCTACATTTTTTAAATTTTAATAAATTTCAATTCACAAATAAACAAACAAAAAATGGGTTCTTCAAAAAAACACAAAAAGCACAAATCGGAGAGACGAGAAAAATATGAAGGTACAAGTTTTGATATCAAGTTTATTAACAAAAAAAAATGGAAAATGTCCTGCTTTTGCATAGAATCAAGTAGAAGTTTTTATTTATTTCTCAGTTCTTGAGCAACATTTATAAAATTGATTAGTTTTATGAATATTTCTTAACAAATTCCGACTGAAAACTAGTGCTCCCGGGAGCCGCAAAACTTCGAGTGTTTTCAAATTGACATGTACTAATAAAAATTACTCTTACACAGAATACAGTAACAACATGGATCCGGCTCAATTGCAGCGCGGACTCAAACTGATTCTTAAAGTGGGTGCTAACTCAACGCCTGAACACAGTGGCAATTCACCACATGCCGTGGCTGGTCCGCCTACCGCTGCGGAAGCTATGATGTCAGCAGCGCCAAGCAGTCCCATGCAGTTAGATGACGAGTTAAACACCAGCGGTACTAACGCTGCCGCCAACACTTCACAGCAAGAGGAATATCGTGGCGAACGTCACAAGAAATCCAAGAAAAAGAAGAAGAAGAAGGATCGTGAGAAGAAGCACAAACATCACAAGGAGAAGCGGCATCATCGTGAGCGACATGAGGGTGACGGCCACGGCCATCATAGCAGTGAGCGACATCATCGTGTTGACACTTCCATGGAGAGATCACACGAGCGCGATGAACATCATCCACAAGCTATGGACATTGCATCTGCTACCGCTACTACATCCTCGTCGGCCTTTGCTCATCAACAACAACATCGCAGTCCGAAGAGTATTGTAGCTCAGCCATCGCTTATTGCCGACTGCGATTCCAGTCAAGACGGGTTCAGTTTCATGGACGACGAAAATTCACAACCACCACTGCCAGAGAATATACTATTCTACGCTGGCATTACAACAGACAATTCGCCTTCGTGCCGTCCTGTCTCAAAACCGATTGTGCCGCGCAAAGGTGACGAACTGTTAGGTTCATCGCCCGCATCGTCCTCGCTGCCTTCATCTGCGTTTAATGTTGGTGGCATTTGCAGTCCTACCAAACCGTTGTCCGATGTAAGTTATTTAACTTAGTCCTAAAATATACCAAAAAAAATTGTTTAGTACAAAAATTTAATTGTTTCTATATTTTAACAATTTAAACCTCTCCTACAGCTACTCATTCCATCGCCATCGCATTCGACGGCGGCCTCTACACCCGGTGGTGGTGGTTCACTTGCGGGCGGCCTTACACCAAGAGCACTGGAAGCACCCAAAACGCCTAGTTCCTCAAGTGAATCAGGACGCGAACCGCGCACTTGTGTTCTCAAGTTGAAACAACAAAAATCACCGTTAAATAAGCTGCTTGATCACTTATTGCGTTTGCTCGAGAAACGCGATCCACATCAGTTTTTCGCGTGGCCCGTCACCGATGACATTGCACCCGGCTATTCGTCGATCATCACAAAACCGATGGACTTCTCGACAATGCGGCAGAAAATCGACGACAGTGATTATGCTGCGCTAACCGAATTCACAGACGATTTTAGACTGATGTGCGACAATGCGATACGCTATAATCACGTCGATACTGTCTACCACAAAGCAGCGAAACGCCTACTCCAGGTAGGCATGAAACATCTGCTGCCCGAGAGTCTTATGCGCAGCCTGAAGCCGCTGTCAGGGTATATGCGTGAACTCACCGCCAAAGAGTTGGGCTTTGAATTGATACACGGCGCTGACTACGGCTATGATCAACACGGCGGTCTGGGTTTAGACTCGGCAGATGAAGGTGCCTCGACCGGCGCCGATGAGCCAACACCCGCCCAGCTCGAGGAAGAGGAAAAAAGACGCACTTTGCGTCTTGAAAACGAACCGAAAACACGCTTTGAGCCGTATGTCGACGATTTGACGTCGGAAGAGATATTGGCACAGGTGCAGGGTGCTGCGCGCTCTGCCAAAAAACGTTTATCGACGAAGGAGCGAGCGCACAAGATGGGTTTTTTGCGTCAGCACAAAGACGGCACCACATCCTTGAATTTGCTCATCAAGGATGAGAATGAGGGACCCGAAAAAGTAGTCAGCATTGGAGATTTGGTTGGCAAGCTATCGTCCGGTTGTGGACAATTGCAGGGTTTGCGTGAGGACAAACGCAACGAAGCCAAGATGGCAAAAACTTTGAATTATGGCGCTTTCGCATCGTTTGCGCCAGTTTTCGATTCGCGTTTTTCGAATTTAAGCAAAGAAGAGACGCAATTGGTCCTGAGGACTTATGGTAAGCTTTTGATTTTGAAATTTTTTTTTACAAATTTAGCCTTCTTCAATTAAAAATTACAAGATGTTTTTAATGCTTATAATGTTTTAGATAACATTTTTTTAAATGCATTTAAATAATTTAATTACAACGAATTTCCTTATATTCTATTTCTAGGTGATGCCACTAGCACCGAGTATGCTGAAAGTATCCTCCAGTTCACCAAAGACTCTAGCTACGCATCAATGCTGGCCAATGGCTTGCTCGATATTTTAACGAATGGCGATCACAGTAAGACCATGAATGATATTTACGACATCCAAGTGCAAAACTACGAACAAGGTGAAATGGAAAAATGTTTCACGAATACCGGCGCCGAAGGCAGTGCTGAGAACGGCGGTGTCGTCGATACGAGTCCAACCGCTGCCGAGACACGCGCCCAAATCGAAGAGGACTACGAAAAGTACAAAAATACGCGCATCGACTTCACACGTCTGCGCACGCTTAATGATCTCGGCATCGATGTCGGTTTTCTTGATTCGATGGAATCGGAAATGAAGAATTTCGAATTGACGCGTCGCCTACAGGAGCATCTGAGCAATAATTTGAATCTTATCGAAAAGTTGCGTGCAACACAGCACGATCGCCTCTCACAAACGTTGCCCGCGCATTTGGCACATGTACAGCCGGCCGGCGCCGAAGAGACGCACATTGCACAGCAAATAACACAGCAGCTTTCCGATTTGGCCAAAAAGCTGCCACCGTCAGCCATTGCGGATCCGTTTAGTTTACGCAAAGCGATGGGCATGTCTTTTGGTACGTTGACACTTATATATATAAATTATTTATAATTTCGAACAGAAACTATTTTTCTACCAATTTTCTAAATTATTTTGTAACGAAAATATTAATTTGTATTTTCTTAGTTGGTCTGCCTGTACCTACACAAACGCAACCGCGTATACCAGTGCCGGATCTACTACAACAACCGGTCGTCATGCCGCAATTGCATTTGCCGCCACTGCAGTCTTCGTCTTCATCTGCCATCATTAACATTTCCGAAAATGCCAACAGCAGCGCTAATGTTGCCATGGATATTGAAGAAGACGTGGCGGTGGGCGTAGGCGGCTCATCTAGCGGTGTCGATTTGGAAAACGAACTGCGCGAATTTCTCGAAAGCGGACCGGGACTACATGGCACCGCCTCATCATCAGCAGACGAAAACAATATTGTCGCGCAATTGCTGATGAACTAATTTGCGCATTTGTATTTTGTTCTTCTTTTATGTATGAAATACAAATTTCTAATTTAAGTTTTTTTTATTTATTTGAATTTTGCATTTGTATGTCTTGAATTCTTTGTAGTTTTTCACATTAGCAGACTTTTTGATTTGTATTTCTTATACTGCAATAAATTATCGCTCTTTGAAAAATAATTTCAATAAAATATTTTTATAATTCCACAAATATTTTGGTAATTTTTTTTTAAATTTAAATCGAAAAAAATTTTAAAAATGTAATTTAAAAATGTTTTGTTATAGTTTCATTTTTCTTACTTTGACGTATTTTATTGCCTACAACCGCAAGTTTCGAGTGAAATTGAAATGAAATCACTTCAAATTAACCTCTTGGAGTTCTACGTTTCACTTTCGCTAAAAAAGTGAATTTAAAGTTACTTCAGCAGTACAAAGCGAAAATAAAAAGACTACATACAAATATAAGTCTTGATTTTGTCATCGATGTGGTACTTCTCTGGTTCGATCGAATGATTTTGCGCGACCGCTACCCCCTCAGAACGCACTTACCAAATCTTTAGACAGTAACAACTTGAAATAAAAAAGCTTTGAAAAAAAATCTCGGCCTAAACTCTGTTGGGTAAGTTGTGCCAAATATCCATTTTAATTTTAATGTCTTGACGACTGTGTCTGGCGGATGGTGAGCGCTGACCATCCGCCAGACACAGTAGGAGTCCCTTAAATTATTACAAAAAAAACAGTTTTGTTCACTTTTGGATATGCATATTATATATGCACGTGATTTTATTGCAATACAATTTTAATACAAAAATTACACATTCGTTTTCATTATTTTTTAAATTAATATTATATAAATTGTATTTCTTTTCAATTTGTTTAAGTAAAACTACATAGTATATAGTTCGTTATGAAACTCACAAGTGATTTCATCAGAAGGCAATGTTCATTCAATTTTAAGTCAATTTTGCATTAATATTTATTTATATTTATATATTTTTAGTTTTTTTTTTTTTTTTTTTGAAAGAAACAGAGTGAGCTACACAAAATACAAAAGATGTTTCAATAATATTATTTTAAGAATATAAAAAAAGCGCAAACTGCGGCACAATAAACATTATTTTACACTTATTACATATTGTTTATACTGGAGTATACAAAACAAATAAATGATCGTACATAAACAAAAAAATCTATATAAACTTTATGAAGTTAACAATTAAGTAGAATTGCATTTACGCTTAAATATACAATACAATACGTTAAATTACGTTTTTTTGTTGTTTTCGGTTTTTTCGGTTTTTTCTGTTTTGTTATTTGTTTCTTGTTAACACAACACAAATGCGTGAGGTAGGAGTTACAATAATAACCGTTTAAATAAAAATGTTTGCAGTTGCTAGTTTCTTTAATTTCGTAGTTGAGTTTTGGCTTACATACACAAGTACAGTACACATCATAGTTATATATTAAGTATCGGAATACGTGTTAACTACTTGCTATTGCTTAAGGAGAAGAACGAGGTTTGCTAATTTTTGAAAAAAAAAAATAAGAGAAAATTAGTTGTAAAGATGATATTTTGCATTTACAGAAAAATTTAACTTAAATTAAGTAACTCGTATTAAGTAAGGTTGTACCAACAAAAGGTAGGTTAAAAAAGGCAAAAAATTTAAGCTTATAGTTAAAGACAAATCATTAGCGCAATGATTAATTGAGTTGCAAAAAAAAAACAGAGAAATTGCATTACAAAATCGTTAGCAAACTTTGTTAAAATAAGCAAGTTTTGGTGTGTTTGTTTGTTTGTTTTTTTGTGTTTAAAGATGGCTAAGATAACTTTAACAAACTACAACCAATAACGCTAACTAACTAAATGATAAGTATAAGTAACTAATACATGCAATAAACTCTGCAGTGTTGTTCTGTTAAGGTTTTGTTTAAGTAATGTTTTGTTTTTGTTTTTGTGTGAGGACGCAAGATTTATATTGTCTGCAAACAAAACTTGTTTCGAAGCTGAATCTAAAATCAATTAAGTTTACACTAAGTTGGCATCTTTAGCCATGCTATAGAACGACGATTTTGTATTGTCCAGCAGCTCGGTGGGCGAGGCGAATTCCAGAATTTCACCCTTATCGAGCACAATAACCTTATCCGAATCGAGAATGGTATTCAGGCGATGCGCAATTGTCAGAACGGTGCACTCCTTGAATTCAGTGCGTATAGTTTTCTGTAATTTTTTTAAATAATTTCATTTTAATTTCGAATGCGAAAACTATTTAACTGAAAAAATACCTGAATCAAATCATCGGTTTCCAAGTCCACTGCCGCGGTAGCCTCATCCAAAACGAGCACTTTTGTTTTACGCAACAGCGCACGTGCCAAGCACACCAATTGACGCTGACCAACCGACAGATTCTCACCGCCTTCGCTTATTTCGTGATTTAAGCCAGCGGGCAACGATTTAACAAACACCTTCAAATGTGACAACTCCAAGGCCTTCCAGATTTCATCGTCGGTCTTGATTTCGAACGGATCCAAATTGATGCGCAACGAACCGGAGAAGAGCACCGGATCTTGTGGAATAATGGTGAGGCGGGAGCGCAGCATATGCAGACCCAAACTGGCAATGTCGACGCCATCGATGAGAATGCGACCACCAGCCGATTCGATAATTCTGAGTTGAAGAGTAAAGAAAATTTATTTTAAAATTTAATAAATATTTGTTAAAGGACATAAAATATAAAAACGCACCTGAACAACGACAGTGTCAAACTTGACTTGCCCGCACCAGTGCGTCCAACAATGCCGACTTTTTCGCCGCCGGCAATTCTAAAGCTCACACCTTTCAG
Organism: Suillia variegata; assembly: GCA_949127995.1. NCBI lineage: Eukaryota > Metazoa > Arthropoda > Insecta > Diptera > Heleomyzidae > Suillia > Suillia variegata. Next base: position 9,646,873 of record OX421844.1, read on the forward strand.
CACCAAATCGAGACCCTCACGATAGCGTACCTTAAAGTTTTCGAACGTAACCTGGCCTTCGGCAGGCCAATCACGCGGCACTTTAGCATTTTCAATCTCCCAAGGCGCCTCCTGTTTTGTCTCGCCATACTCCTTGATACGCTCTACGGCGACAATGTTCGTTTCAATGTCCGAACTCATGCGCACAAGCCAATTAAGAGTTTGAGTCACCTGCAGCGCATAACTGACCGAAAGACCAACTAAGCCTGGATTCGTTTGACCACCGAGTACAGCAAACAGAGCAGCAAAAAGAATAATCAAATTGCCAACCATTTCGAGACGAATAGCCAGCCAACGATTCGCAATCAACGATGGATATTTGCAAACTTGATTTTTGTCCACTTTGGCATCCGATTCGTCGATGAAACTTTATACAAAAGAGTTTGGAATTTTATTATAAGAATACAATTTTTCTTTTGCAGTTTTTTTTTTACAAATTGTTAGATAAAATTGACACTCACCGCTCATCCACACCATAGGCGCGTATAGTCGACACACCGGTTACGGTCTCACCGAAATGTGAATAAATGGGCGAACGCGATACTGACTCGAGTCGCATCAGTTGACGCGATGTAGCCACATAGAAACGTTGCGCGAAGTAGTACAGGAAAGCAATCGGCACAATGACGGCCAAAAATATTGGGGTAGACATACTAATGACCACAATCGTAGCCAGCACCTTTGGGTTTAATTAAGTTATTTTCGTAAAAAAGAAGGATGAATAAAAAAAATTTTTATATATTAATAAAAGTTTCGGAATGGAAATCAAAATAATGTTAATGATTGAAGTCATAAAAATTATTGGATGTGCCATTACTTGATTTAAATTGTAAGTATATTAAAATGATAAGTTATGATAAATAAGTGCCAAGGTATCTGAAAAATAAAATATTTATGTATGTATATATGTAAATGTATATACCAATACAAGGATTTCAGTTCACATAAGAATGATGTTTCGGATTTCTTTTTGACTAAGACTAGACGGAAATTATCTTGGGGTTGTTAGTTTCTGTTTTATCAATTGTGTACTTATAATTGAAAAAAACTCAGTAATCTTAATTTTACAAGAGAATCTTGGACTTATTTTTTAACTATAAATCAACTGCGTTAAACATATCTAATCTTAGTCTACATTACTAAATTTATTATTATTTATATAAGATCTGATCGAAGGTATAACTAAAATCAAGAGTTGATCTAATTTTGGTTCTCTTCGAAACACATAATCTACAAATTATAAGACATTACATTACAGACCATTAAAATTCTTTTTTCATCTATTTCAATTTTAAATAAATTGTAAGTTGTGCAATAAAAATTCAAAAGAACATATCACTGCAACACTAAATTGAATCATCGACAGACAGAAAGTAAATCCCCGAAATTCAAATTTAGGCTGATAGTTCAAATTTAGATTTAAAAACAAAAATGAATAAACAAGTAATTGAAAGTGAAAGTGAAGAAAGAGTGAACAAAATAAAGAGACAGATGAGAAGCCTTGAAGAAAGTTTTACCTCAAAAGCGCACCAGATACAACCATTGAACAGTTCCGGCAGTGCCTGATCGGTCAACTCAATATCTTTTGAAAATCTTGACATAATACGACCCACGGGCGTGGTATCAAAAAAACTCATTGGATTGCGAAACAGATTGTCTAAAATTTTAAAGTGTAGCACAATAGAAGCGCGTACACCGCCCAAACTTGGTGCCAGGTCCTGGCAATATGAAGTACAAGCTGTAAACGGCGATTGTCGGTTTTAGAAACGTGAACAAGTATTTCTTGTGGTGTTTAAGATAATTGGAATTAGTTTTGCAACGATTGTTTCGTGATTGTACAATTTTTATCTTATCTTATTAATAATTTCGTTTACCATTGAACACCAAGAAAAATACTGTTTTTAAATTAAAAAAGAAAAAAGGAAAATACATAAAAGAAGAGGAAAACAATAAGAAATAAAAAAGAAATATAATTTTGATAGCAAAAAACCAATATTCAGATTGAGGATTGGATAAAAAGTATCGTGAGGATTTGAAAATAATTTTGATAGAGTTTTGATAGGGAAAGACAATTTTGGAAATTGGATTAAATGTGCTGGTTGGTTGGATTTGAAAATAGTGCTTCAGGAAATTGCTTACAAGCTTGCCTAAACTTAGTTTGCTTTTTTTAAGGCCTTGTTTTTTGTCAATCAAACTAACAGAATAATGCAACTTTAGTCTTAAATATTGATGAAATAACTGAGAGGTCTGGAATAATTTTCTATTTGAATAGTCAAATTTTAGTAGAAACAAATCAAATCGACTCAAAGCTACAACAATTCTAAAGGAACTCAAATGGAATATCAGTGGCTAAAACAGAGCATGAACTGCCTACTCGCTTTTAGGGTCTAGAAATATTGTTGGATACATTAATTAGTAGTATAAAGAAAAATTAAATTTAAGAATAGAATTGCTTATAAGAATAAAACATTAAATATAACACATCGAAATTAAATATTAGATTCCCAAAAGTTACTTCTTACTTTTGAAGTTTTGAAATTTAATCAGAAAAGAAAAAAAGTAATCAGTGATTTAAAGTGTAGGAGTAGAAACCAAAATTAATAAATGACAAAAGTTTACCTCATAAGAGCACCAGATAGAAGCATTAAACACTTGCGGCAAGATCTGATCGGTCAATTCAATATCTTTTGAGAACCTTGACATGACACGACCGACGGGTGTGGTATCGAAAAAGCTTATTGGATTGCGCAACAAATTATTTAGCAACTTAAAATGTAGCACAACAGAAGCTCGTGCACCACCCAAACGTGGTATCAGATCCTTACTGAATGCGGAACAAGCTGCAAACGGCGGTCGACAGAGTTACAAAAGTAAACAAATTTTGTTTCGGTTATGTTTAATTTTCATATTTTTTGTTTTTCCAATGAAACTTTTTCTATCATCGTTTCTAAGAAGTTATTATTATAATTTTTCTTTAAACATTTAGTTTTTCCGTTCAACACCAAAGAAAATAATAATAGTTTGTAATGAAACAAAAGTAATAAATCAAACAAAAATATAAAAAAAAACAAAGCAAAATATATAAAGAAGAGGTTGACAAATTTTAATAAAGAAAAAAGGAAAATAAAAGTTTTAGTTCGAAAAAAACACCGCTTGCATTCAAAAAGTGACTTGAGTTAATTGCCTACTAGCTGGCTTGTTGCTTTCTGGCTTGTTTATGTGCGTCTTGCATTTTGCCAATGGGCTCACATGATGTCACATGACATTTAATTAGATCAAAAAGCTTTTACGAGTATGTTTGTATCTTATGGATTAAAAATTTGATCGTTAGTTTGATTAGGTACAAATTTAATTTATACAACAAAATTACAGATTTATGTGTCTTAATAAAATAACTAGAAAAAACTAAAAAACTGAAATAATTTTATATTTTCTAATAATTTCTATAGGACCCAATGATTAGGAGCTATAATTGAAACGTTGTGCAACTAAAGTTTAAAATTTGAAGTGTTGGATTAAACCCAATTCAACAATTATTCGGTCATAGTTTATGTTTAATATTGCCTAAATACTTTAAGAATCTACAAAATTCCTTGCATACTTTTATCAATAGAGGATATTGTAACATCAAACATTGAACAACGAGATTTCGATATTCGACAGTTTTACTTTTAAGAACAAAAAGAAAATGAGTATAAATAAATAAAACTAAAGAGAGAAAACACAAGAAGATAATTCATTGAGTTTTAGAATTAAATGAGACAAGTGCCGATTGTTCTCAAGAATGTTACTTAAGGAACACGTAAACTAAGTTGCTTATTTGCTGCTTAAAAACGTTTGCCAAAAAATTAATCACATTTAGTCACATTTAAGTAGGGTCCAAAATATTTAAATGTGTATAAACATCGTTAACGATAAATGCGTTTCAATTTAAATATTCAAGATGAAGTAAAAAGGACATTTTAGTAGTTTCAGTAATACCATTTCTAGTTCAACTTCACTAATAAGAACTGACTCAACACCAATTATTTAACGGTCAGTTGTTTTCGACCGATTGTGGTTAGATATAAACGAATATTAAAATTTACCTCAAAGCCGCACCATATACTATCACTAATTCTTTGAGGCATAATCGAATCAACCGCTTCAATATCTTTAGAAAACCGTGACATTATACGACCCACAGGCGTGGTATCGAAAAAGCTCATTGGATTGCGAAACATATTGTGTAAAGTCGTACAATGTAGCACAATAGAAGCGCGCACACCTCCCAAACGTGGTGACAGGTCCTCACCGAATGCGGAATAAGCTGCAAACGGCGGTCGACAGGGTTACAAAATTAAACATGTACCTTAGAAAAGCATTCACATGCGAATTCATATGCATGGAAGAGGTATAAGAATCATATATTTAGGATTGGAAATAAGAATATAGTGAAACAAAGTATTACAAATTTCGCGCTTACAAAAGCAAATGATTTGATCGAAAGGTTATATAGGTTATTCATTTTTAAGTTAACGTTTTTAAATTTAAAAGAATTTACATTTACAATTTTACATTTGTTAATAACTAAGCAAGGAATGTTTAGTTAAGCCACAAAACATTTAGAAGATAAGAATTTCAAATATTGCTCTAAATATTTTTCCTGTCATTTTAACAATTCTTTTAAACAAAATATAAGAATTTAACTATCCCAATATTATATATTAAATGAATACAAATTAAATAAAAATACGTTTAAAATTTAAAAGAATGTAAGTATTAGGTTTTGATAAAAAATATACCGCTTGCATTTAAGAAAGTCACTAAAGTAAGTTGCTGGCTAATCTAGCTTTTAGTAAATTTAATCACTTTATTCTTCTAAAACGATTCGAAAGTAACTTAGCATGTTTGATGAAGAAGTGAATAATTTGTGGTTTAGAATTTGACAAAACAAGTGCAGCTTGTATTGAATAAAGTGAGATTACTAAGTACAGTCTTGCTTTTTTTACTTGCCAGTTCAATGTACAATGCAACAATTATTAGTAAACTAAGCACAGATTATTTAATATTAAATAAACAAACTATTTCGATTTTATCTAATGCGTTTAAGTGGATTGCTGTAGGTTGAAATTCTACACAAAAATAATGTACTAGAAAAGGATATTTAAATACTTAATCTTAACTAAAACCCCAACTAAATACTGACGATTTGGTACTGATTCTATAAATGAGCGTTAAAACATGTTTGGAATTTTAAAGAGCAGCTTTCATTTTTCTTCTATGGAAAATCAACAACGCTTAATGGTAAAATCGATATGGCATATATAAAAAAACCTAAATACGATTATCTTTATGTGTAATAAATAAATAGAAATGAATAAATAGTATTACCTCAAAACCGCACCATATACAATCACTAATTCTTTGAGGCAAGGTCGAATCAATCGTTTCAATATCTTTTGAAAACCTTGACATTATACGACCCACAGGCGTGGTATCGAAAAAGCTCATTGGATTGCGCAAAATATTTGCCAACGTGCTAAAATGCAACACAATTGCAGCATGTAAACCTCCCAAGTGCGGTGATAAATCCATACCGAATGAGAAAATCGCTGCAAACAATATTACAGAAATAGAAGGATTTGTGTTTCGGTATTTCAGTTAAAAAAACAATATGACACCATGAAGCTATTGTTGGACAACCAAAAAAAAAAAAAAAACAACCAATCAAGGCCAAAGCAAAAAGAGTTCAAGGCACAAACTAACAGCTAAGGAGCTTTTCTTAGGGATTGGAAGTGGCGAAGGATACTACTGAGGTATTAAAGGACATGCGCTTCTTTCGTTTAACTTAAAGTGTCTTAAATTGTATTAAATTGCTACTCGCTTGCTTGCCGCTTGCTTGCCACTTGCTTGCAAATATAAAGTAATATGTTAATTAATATTATGATTAGTTTAAAGTAAGTAAAGCCACAAACCAAATGTTAGTCAACAAAATCAAATATTAAGCAAATCGCGCACATACCCTAAATACATATTTGGTAATAGCTCTAAAATTTTTTCTTATTAATAGATCCAATATGTAAACGTCATTGGAGAAGCGATCTAGTATGCGCCCCTTGGGTATAACTTCAAAGAACCATTGTGGAACGTGTAAGAGGTTTCCAAAATGCAGAGCAAAAATTTTCTCTGCAGCCAAAAGGGCACCAAATTCACCGGCCAAGATAGCCCCAATATTACTGATTACTAAATGTTCAGAATTGTAAAACAATAAAATTTAAGAACCAGTTTATAGCTAACAAAGTTGACTTCAACACAAAAACACATTTTAGTAGAATCTGATAAGAGGACATTTGAGACTATTTATGAGAAAGAGAGAGAGAAAGAGTGCAAGAGAAAAATAAATCGTGTCTTAGCTGTGCTATTGTATATAAGTAGACAAAAATATAACAAGTAATTAAATATTTCACTTGACTGCTGGCCTCGCCGCTGTCGCGCTTAGGTGCTTTATACAAACGTTAGTAAAGGGGTTAGTGAACATAAATAAAGAATAATCAAATAATCAAATAATCAAATAAAACTTATTTATATCAATTGGCGGTGTTAGTTAAAATGGTAAACAAATCGCAGACGTACCCTAAACATCAGTGCGGTAAAAACCCTAAGATTTTGTGATAATAAAAGGTCCAATACGTTAATGTCGTTCGAGAGACGATCAAGTATACGCCCCTTGGGTATAACATCGAAGAACGTTTGTGGTACGCGTAAAAGGTGCACAAAGAGCGCGGTGAAAATTTTTTGCGAGCCTAAAAGTGCACCCAACTCAACAGCTAAGACGGCACCAATGAAACTGAGTACTAAATTTTGCAAAACGGAATTTAAATTTCATACGAACATTAGTGAGAGTAATTTTAAAAACCAAAAAAACACAATTTAGGTAGAATCGAAAAGAAAAGAGAAAAAGAAAATCAATGAAAAATCTTTAAAATAGCTTATTGCCTTAGCATGCAACATAAGGTAAATTAAAAAAAAATTGTAAATAAAATTTTTTAAAAGTGCTACTCGCTTGCTTGTCGTTCTCTGTACGCCAATTTGCTTAATAAGGAGTGCGTCATTAGAAACTTGTGCACAGTTTTTCTACTGTAACTTTTTTATAAGAATTCAAAATTCAAATTTTTTGATCATGTTAGCTTTGAAAAACATGTCGGATATGTATTATGCAAATTTTTGCATTAATAGTTGGTTATTCAGAGAAAAAATGAGCGAAGAACAAAAAGTGCGTGAGGAAATTATTAAAAATTTCATAAATAATCCTCATTTCACATACAAAAGGATTGCAAAAATTGTGAAAGCTCACCGGAACACAGTATCGAAAGTACTTCAAAAGTTTAAGGCGGACCTTAGCTGTAATCGGAAGCCAGGAACAGGCAAAAAAAATGGTTCTGGTGACCAAAACAAAACGAAGACGGTGGTTACCATGCTGAAGAAAAATCCGAATCTCTCAGGACGAAATGTAGCTCGCAAAGTTGGATGCTCTGAGTCTTTTGTACGGCGAGCGAAAGGCGAAGCTGGTCTGAAGACATACAAAGTTCAAAAAGTCCCAGATCGGAATGCAGCAAAAAATGTTGAGGCAAAAACGCGTGCTCAAAAGCTTATCAACAATTTTGTGAAAAAGTACGAATGTTGCATAATGGATGACGAAACATACGTTCTTTCCGACTTTTCTCAGCTTCCTGGCCAATAATTTTATGTTGCCGATGCTAGAGGAAATGTCCTAGATAAATTTAAGACCCAAAGAAAAGCAAAGTTTCCAAAAAAATTTCACGTGTGGCAAGCAATTTGTAGTTGTGGCAAACGAAGCAAAATTTTTGTGACCACCGGGACAATTAACACGGAAATTTATAGTGAGGAGTGCTTACAGAAGAGACTTCTACCTTTTTTAAGACAACATAAAGTGTCTACCTTCTTTTGGCCTGACCTTGCTTCGTGCCACTATAGTAAAGCAGTCTTGGATTGGTACCAGAAGAATAACATTGTGTTTGTCCCTAGAGAGGCGAACCCACCGAATTGCCCAGAGCTCCGGCCAATCGAGAGATATTGGGCTCTGGTAAAAAGGGAATTGAAGACCACTCAAAGGGTATCTAAGGACGTGGTTGATTTTCGGCGTAAATGGTGTGCTGCCAGCCAAAGGATCAAGGAAGACACTGTAAAGGCTCTAATGAAAGGAGTTGCGGAAAAAGTCAATAACTTTATCATTAATTAATTATTTTTTGTATTACTTTTTTTATTATTACTTAGAATAAAATTTTCTTTGATAAAATGTAATTTTTTTGAAAATTGATTTAGTGGTTACTGAGATATTTTTATTTTTCGATGCACACATTTCTAACGACGCACTCCTTATATTGATTTATGTGTATTAGTATAGTAAATAAATATAATTTAGAATATATGTATACAAAAAAAAAACGGCATTAGTCAAAAGAAATTAAAGAAAATCAGCGTGCGCGCACACGTACCCTAAACAACTGTGAGGTAAAAACTCTTAAATTTTGTGGTAACAAAAGATCCAATATGTAAACGTCGTTCGAGAGACGATCAATTATGCGCCCTTTGGGTATGACGTCGAAGAACGATTGTGGCGCGCGTACCAGTCGGACGAAAAGAGCAGTAAATATTTTTTGGGCGCCTAAAAGCGCACCCAATTCAACGGCCAAGACGGCGCCAATATAACCGAGTACTAAAGTTTAAAAGTGAATACAGACATAATGTTTGACGATTTTTTTTAATTTTTTTGATTAATGAATTTAAAATGGACAGACGTTCTTTTAGTAATTTCGGACAAAAGACGAATTAATTCAGAGAAAGATTTAGAGGCAGAGAATTCAGATAGATTTGGTTTGTGTCTTTGCTTAATTTTAATTTAAACATTAAACTAATAACAATTAAAGGTAACAATTTACAGTTTAAATTTGCAATATAAGCCAGCTATTAAAAGGCTTTTTACTTATCTCAACCTTAAAAATAATCGGCGTATTAATTAACTATACCATAAAAACAATTTTTATAATTATTTAAAAAAAATTAAAGTAAACTAATTTTTATATTATTATAGGTAACGAAATTTTCTTTAAATTAAAAATATTAATACTAAGTTGTAACTAAATTTAAGATTTAAAGGAAACTCAATATCTCAACTACTTTTTAAATTTTTTGGTTTTTAATTTACAACTGCGAAAAAGCGTCACTAAAGAATTGTTGTATCAGGTATCATCATTTGTTTCCTGCTAAACTTGAAAAAGCAAACAACTTAAGTACATATTACAAAAAAACATTTAATGCATTAAATGCCTCCTAAGGATGCAAGAGCCTAAGAAAAGTTTCGTGCACTAAAAGTAGAAAATTGTTTTCAGCGCAGACAACAAGACAAAAGTTTACGGAAATAGTTTAGGAAACAGAGGAACACACAACTTATAAAAAAAGAGAGTATTCTAAAACGATACAGTCAGTTTAAGCATTTTGTTTAGTACACAAGACATACAAACACACACATAGATTTTACTTGATTTTTGGTTAGAGAACAAACTACATACATAGTTTCTAAAAACCCCAAGGTAACTTCGTAGGTACATATTTCGATACATTATAGTACATTAAAGACAAAATAATTTCGAAAAAAATACATAATATACATATTGTTGAAATTTTACACTTTTCGGTCGGTTCAGAGATTAGGAGTTGGAGTGGGTGTTGGTGTTGGTGTAGGTGTAGGTGTTGTCGCATTTACCTGAAAACATGTTGACATGAACATGCGAATATTCATGGGCATTATCAAATCTAAAACGTTAATGTCATTCGAGCATCTATCTAAGATACGCCCCTTGGGCGTCGTATCGAAAAAATCGGATGGGCAATGCATAAGATTTTTATATAAATGACGGAATATATTAAACGATGCGTGTAGTGTGGCCAATGAGAGAGTTAATGAGGCGCCATAATTGCAAAGGCCTGTTAGGATAATAGTACAATACATATTGATGATGTTGTGGTCATTCAAATTGTGATCTTTCAATTGTAAATATTAAATATACGTACAAATGATAATCAAATTAAAATGAAAAAAAAAAAAAACAAACGAAAAATAAATAAATATAAAACTCAAAATTGTATAAAAAAAAGGATTTAGGGAAAAAAAATTAAAAGGAAAATTTGCACAAACACCGTGTGGTCTTAAACTAAAGTGTTTTTGCTTTTCCTAAACTTATGCATATTTACAAACCATATTGCTGCAACAAAAAAATAAACGTTAGTGGGGGAAAAGAATCAATTAAAAAATACCATAAAAAAGATGGTCAAAAAGGAATCCAACGTGCCGGGAAATTCCTCGTCGACTACTTCCATGTCACCGCTAAACGAATTCAACAAACGTCCAATTGGTGTTATATCAAAGAAACGACACACCGAGGCGCGCATAATTATGTACAAAAGTTTGTTGTGTATTATCTTCGCTGCATTGAAGCTGCCGTGGTACATGACAACAACAGCAAAATAGGCACAAATGCCTAAATGTGTTTGGAATGTGGCACCAAAGAAAAGGAAGAAAAAATTTGTTGTTTGGATTAGAAACGAAGGCATTTCATTAAAAGCGTTGAAAAACTTGTCGATGTGGGGCAATGCTCGTGGCCAAACCTTGGGCAAATGGGCATAGAAAAAGGGAGAGAGTATGACAGTGGCGGGAATGGTTTGTTAAGTCGCTTTCTAAGAGCGTTTTAATCTTAACAAAATGTTGTTTGTATTTTTTGTTGTTTGTAATGACTTGAAGGCATATTAAGTTTGCAAATATGGAACCTGTAATTTAATTGAATATATTAGAAGTATATGAAGTCAATGGCTTAAAAAAGGAAAGTCAATGGCGGTAAAAAAAAGAGAATGACTTTTTGAGAGCGAATCGAATGGACGGTTTAATGTAAAGGACTTTTTCGAAATGTCCTTCTAATATGAATGCCAATATGTTTCTACTAAATATTTAAAAATTAAATGAATTCAGTGGCAGAGAATGGCAGAGTTCAAGGGAAATTGTTATCAATGACGTTAAATGTTTGGATATGAAATGCCAAAAGTGTATATTTGCTCAAGAACTGTATGTATGTATATAATCAAGTGTTTAGGATGGTATTCAAAAGCATTTCATGCAGCTAATTCGTAAAGGATAAATCGCTTTTAAAAATGTAAGTAAAAGCTTAAAGTCGTTAGAATAAGCATTTTAGTACTACTAAAATACGAAACGATTTAATAAAGGTACATCCATTAAACGTCAGTAAGGAATTTTAACTATTGATCGTTTAAATTCTTTAATTCAAGCTTTAATTGAAGTTTTAATGAATTGTTTCTTAAGTTTAGTAAAATTATGTTTAAATAAAGTTGCAGCATAGCAAAACAGAAAATGTTAAATGTATGCAGTAGAAACTAAGTGAGTTCAAATAAAATTCAGATTAGAGATTATTAAAACATAACTTAAGTAATAAGAAATCCATGACACCAGTTAAAAAGCTAAAAACAAAACTAATTGTTAAACTTACACTTATTAATATAAATATTATTTAAATCAAGTATTGGCGAACCGAAGGTAATTTTGAATTAATAAATGCAATAATGAAATTATAAGTATATGCTAGATGATTAGATAAAGATTTGTTTTTATGTGTAGTCGGCTACAACAGCTCAGCTCAGTTTTTTTTTTTAATTATAAGGCTTCTAAGCTCACATACTAAGCAATTCAAGGACTTAAATACTTATTAAGATGGAAGGCAAGGAGCTTTATGATCAAACGAAATCGTTAAAAAAAATTGATTTCTTTTACCGAAAAACATGTTGATAGGAATTGTTGAAATACAGCTGGTAAAGTGGTGTCGCACACGTCGATATCTTTTGAAAAGCGACTTATTATGCGACCCAACGGTGTCGTATCAAACACTTCCAATGGCCATTGTAGCACTCTTTTGAGCAGTTTAACGAAAACCTCCATGGAGCAATTAAGGCAACCGAGTGCCAAACATAAGCCCGAAACGAATCGTGACGTTACTATTTGAGTAGGGCATATTTTTGTGTAGAAATAAAGAAAGTTTAAGCATAAAGTTAAAAACAAATGTGAGCACGTATTTTTCAGTAATCCAAACATATAAAAAAAGACTGATTCCATCCAACGGCTTGTTTGACAATATTTTTTCATATTGAGATATTTTAAAAATGTTTTAGAATTTCCAATAGAAAATTTTTATTTACATTCGGAAAGTGTTCATGCCAATTGGTTGGACGGATTAATTCTTTTTCCACCCTGTTTTCAAACAAAACGCAAGAATGCAATGCATGCAAAGAATTAAAGTCAAGATCGTTTTGTTAGTTTAAGCTAAGCACGCAACCGGTTAGATACATAGCAGCATGAAACTTAGTTAAGTCATGCTACGCCCATTATTCTAATTATGAGTACACAATTTTTAATTCAGAATAGTTCTGACATTGCCAAATTTTTCAATTTTAAAACTCACAACCACTTTTAGGTAATACATAAACTAAGACACTGATCGACACAAAGACCAACCAACCTGACAAAAAAAATATATCACTTTTTTTTAACATTGATTTCAATGCGAGTTATAAACTTTAAACAAACCGATAAACAAATTATGTAACACATTTAAATTCCACAAAATTTTAATTTTGCTAATTCATTATTATCATTTAATTAATTATATTTTGCTTTTGAAAATGATTGTTACAACATTTGATAAGAACAAAAAGTGAAATACTGTTGTAGTCGTAGTGTTAGTATATTTGAAAGGAAAGTAAGTTTATGATTCAATTAAATTAAAATAAAGATGTATTAAGAAAAAGGAAAATTATTTTTAAAAATAAGAAAGCAATAGTATTCGATATCAGGAACACGAAATTATGTATACTCTACACATATCAATCTACACGTAAATTATAATTACAGAGGATGAAGTCTGGAAAATACATGAAACTTGCTTAAAATGCTTTTCTAGTTTATTCAAAAGTTACTGTTAAAATTTTACAATATAGCATATTTTTAGCACGAGTGTATTTTGCTTAATTTGCTTATTTTGCATATTTTGCATATATTGCTTATTTTGCATATTATTCAATTCCAAAAGTTTACACGACATATTATCGTACTTAAAATTCTCTCTGAATTGTTAATTAATGTGTAGGGTATATTGAAACAAAAATATTTTAAAATCATATTTTCAGCGCTAGAAATAGAAACTAGTAAAGTGGTAGAAGAAGTAAGTGGTAGGTAATAGCCAAATAGTAGTAGTATAAAATAAGATAGCAATAAAATGAGATCATTACCGAAAAAGCTTGACTAATGACTACGCGCCAGTTTAACGGCAAAATAATATCAACCGTATCAACGTCTTTCGAAAAACGATTGACAATTCTACCCAAGGGCGTAGTATCGAATATTTCCATCGGCCAACGCATTACATTTGTCAGTAGATGCTCATGCAGCTCCTTGGCACAATGGATGCAGCCAATTGCCAATGTAAGTGAGAACAAAAAATGCACCACCACTATAGGAATATAGTTTTTCAGGTTTGAGATCGAGAGTGGTTAATTGCAGCAATAAAATTAAAATTAACAACTACTTAATTAAGGCGTTTTGCGGTGCTAAACTGTGCAGTAATATTTAACAAAACCCAAATGGTTGCATACTTTAAGGTTGCACTCAAATAATATGCTCAACAACTTTAAGCTGTGAGTTCGAGAAGTAATGCTTGCAAGCCTAAAAGTGTGCAACACTTAATTAATTTACTTGTGTGTACTAAAACGTCACAACTACTGATACGTAAGAGGGGAAAAAAGTGCATTTGTCACAGAGAACAGTGGTGTGTGTTAATTGTTAGTAGAGTACGGAAATAGTGCGTGTAAAAAAAACTATTATTGCAGCTGTGTCGTAGTGTGTGTGTACTGTTAAAAAGTTTGTTTGTCGATTTACAAATTATGTTTAATTACAACTCAATAAACATGTTCATGTTTAACAAATTACTTGATAAAATAATTCTTGTTATGATTTAAATCATAAAAAACTTTAAAAGTTTAAATTTAAGTTCATAATTTGTTAAATAACGAAATATTTATTTGGCCCAAATAAACCTCACGTCGAGTGTGTGTGTGTGTTGTGTAGTTTTTGAATGATTTTAATGCATTTTAATTTAGATAATTTAATGATTTTATAATTATTTCTTAAAGAATTTAAATACTTATTTGAAGAAGAAAGAAAAAAAAAGATACTTGTCTTTTTTATTTGTATTACCGCAAAGGTTTGCGTTAAAACCGCACGAAAATTTTGTGGCAAAACGTTATCAACCGTATCGATATCTTTCGAAAAACGATTTACAATACGACCCACAGGCGTTATATCAAATAGTTCCATTGGCCAACGCATGACGTATTTCAAGAGTGTGACATGTTGTTCCATCGAGCAATATATGCAACCGAGTGACAGGGACAAAGTCGCAAAGAAGTTTGTCGCCACTGGTTTTTGTTTGTTTGTTTGTTTGTTTGTTTGTTTGTTTTTTGTGTGTGTACAAAAATGTGTTGGTTTCAACGTTTTGATAGTGGGCAGGAAAGTTGTTAGAAAAAGAAGGTTAATTAGTGTATCAAATTAAAATGTTAAATCGTTAAGCATTTACGGGAGAACCAACAAAGCACAGAAATACAACATAAAAATAGAAAAAAATATAAATAAAACATTGTAAAAATCATTTTGCGTTTTTTTTTTGGGAAACTTGTTTGGGTATAATCAATGTTTGAGTTTTCGAAATTTTTGTTTTCAATTTCTAGGTGAATGATTTAATGACGACTTGATATTGTTGTAAAAAACGTATAAGCGAATAAGTATCAAATGCTAAAAGAAAAGTTCATTTGATCTAAAGAAGACGACCATAACGTCAAGTAAAGTGGTTCTAAACTTTTGAACCAGCCAAGTTTCTACAAAATTGACGGCTCTAAATTTGAATAACTATTGTATTTAAATTTTTTTAAATTTTATCAAAGAGTCGCTCAATTTAGATCAAAGGAACTCTTTTAACATTCGCTAATAAAAACCGCTGAAATAATTTTTATTGTTTTTTGTTTTGTAAATTACCGCATAAGCTTGCGTTAGAACAACACGCCAATTAAGAGGCAAGACGTTATCAACCGTATCGATATCTTTCGAAAAACGATTAACAATACGTCCCAGCGGTGTCGTATCGAATAGTTCCATCGGCCAACGCATGACGTATTTCAAGAGTGTGGCATGCAATTCCATTGAGCAATAAACGCAGCCGAGCGATATGGCGAGTGTGGAAAAGAAACTAGTCACCACTGTTGTTATCAAGTAGGTTCAAAAATGAGTTTGTTTTAATGTTTCAAAATATATTGGCAGGAAAGTGGTAAGCAAAATAACGTTAAATAATGCTTTATTTAAAAGAGTAAAATCGTTCAAGCATTTAAGGGTGACCAGCAAAGCACACAAATTTCACATAAAAATATATAAACTAAATAGGAAAAAATTTGTTTGACGTTTTCAGGGGAAGCTAAATTTTTGGCGATAAAATGTGTAGGAATAATTGTTGTTTTGGATTTTCTATATCATATTTGGTTCCGATTTGTGGTGAATAAATGAATGAAAGATGACTTAGTTTTGTAATAAGTGAAATTCTTTGTAAATTACCACAAAAGCTTGCATTATACCAAAACGCAAATTAAGGGGCAAGACATTGTCAACAGTATCCATATCTTTCGAAAAACGATTTACAATACGACCCAGCGGTGTCGTGTCGAATAACTCCATCGGCCAACGCATGACGTATTGCAAGAGTGTGGCATGTTGTTCCATCGAGCAATAAACGCAGCCGAGCGATATGGCGAGTGTGGCAAAGTAACTTGTTAGCACTATTTTTTTTTTTAGATAATGTTGCGGAAAGGTTTGGCAGGAAGAAAGCATTGGTGAAGATGAATTTGGAGAATCGTTGCCAAATGTTGCGCGACGAGTATAGAGGAGCGTATGGGAAAATAATTTAATTTGGAAAATTAAGTAAATACTTTCATTTAGAAGTGTATTAAATTAAGCATACTTTGATTGGAATGTTAAACAAGCGAATCACCGCAACTCCACATAGAAGCATACATACGTGTGTGTGTGTTTTTCTATTGCAATTTTTATGAAAGGAAAATTATTATTATATCGCTAAAATGTAATTGTATTTTTCTTTTTTTTTTTGAGAATCTCTTTTTCAGCAGCAAGTAAAAGTGCTGAATTTCGTATGGCGAGAAAATCGTTAAAGTTATCATGTGTGTATGAAGTCAAACCGATGTTACCACGAGTTTTTAAATTGTTTACTTTATTTTGACAGTTGAGTCCACTTAAACAAAACAAAAAGAGTATTTAAGAAGAGGCGTGATTAGTTACAAATTTTAATCAATTAGAAAAGGAAATTAGTTAATTTAGATGTAAAAAATTGTTCATAACTTTAACCATGCCTCTTATTAAATACTTTAACTTAGGCATTAAACGTAAAGCAAGTTGGTAGCAAAATGAAGCAAAATTTTAACGAAAGACAAAAATAACGCAACATAAAAAATTATAAATCAACCAAAATATAATCACTAAAACCCAAAAATATAAAATGACAGGAAAAAAATAATAAAGAACCAAAACCCAATAGGAAAAAATAAATGTATACGAAAAACGGAAAACGGAAAAACGAAACGAAAATGTAACGAAACGATAGACAAACGTAAAAGTAATCAAAAGAAAACTCAAAAAACAAAATTTATAGTCCATAAAAATTACTTCTCAAAGCTGAATCACAAAGAGCTTACCTTGGAAAAAGCCAAAAGCGCCATACACGCCCAAATACATATCCCTTAGTCCAGTATCGGTCTCGACACGCTTATCATTCGACCATTTTGTCAGCCACAAGTTCGAACCAATTTGGAAGGCTTGGAATACAAAATTCAAAATCAGCGTAGCAGCTGACAAGAAAATGCCAACACTTTTAATGTAATGTTTGTAGACAGCAAGTTGAACCTGAAATGGCAAAGAAACATATGTATGTAAACACAACTATAAATAGTGCGATTCAAATTTATAAACTTACACCGCCCGTTTGCGACTTTTCTGTTTCAATCAGTTTGCCCTCCTCTTCGGCCTGCTGTTTCTTTTGCGACACTTGAGAGATGACAGAAGTTTGAGAATCTTGACGACCCATCTTACGGCGTCGCAAACTACTATTGCCACTGTCAAAGGATTTAACAGAGCTGCAATTAACAAGATATAAAAAAAAAATTAGATTCAGTCAAATTAAAAAATGTTAATACCCAAAACAAACAAATCAATTTTGCTTACACAGAGTCCGATAAACTTTCGGTGCGCGCCAGTGAAATGACCTTCGAGAACGTGCCCAAAAGCTCTTCCGAACCGACTGTACCCTCGAGTTGTTGCTTGATCTGATCCAAATCTTCGACTTCTTCGCTGCCATCTTGCAAATGCTGAATAAGGAAATCGGAGAAGGCGCCCTTGCGCGATAACAGCTCTTGGTACGTACCGTTCTCACTGACCTCGCCCATTTTCATGACATAAATATTATCGGTTTGCGGCAAGAACGTAATGCCGTGCGTAACTAAGATGCGCGTTCTCTTGCCCAGCATGCCTTTTGGCCCGATGACCTCCTCAAAGATGTGCTTGCCAACATGCGAGTCCACAGCGCTAAGCGGATCATCGAGCAAATAGAGATCGGCATCACTGTAGACAGCGCGCGCCAACGAAATACGCTGTTTCTGGCCACCGGACAAATTGATGCCCTTCTCACCGATTTCGGTTTGATCGCCTGCCGAAAGAATATCAATATCGGCGCGTAATGCGCAAGCGTCAATCACACGATTATAACGTTTGCGATCGTACGGTTTGCCAAAGAGAATATTATCACGAAGTGTGGCGTTTTGAATCCAAGCCTGTTGCGGCACGTACGCAATGGTGCCGACCGTATTGACGCGTCCGCCGAGTTTGTCCATTTCACCGAGGAATGCTTGAATCACGGACGATTTGCCCGAACCGACGGTGCCGACAATGGCGCATAGCGTGTTCTTTTTCACTTCCATGTTTATATTTTTAAGCGTGACTTCTTCTTCGCCCCACGAGAAGCGACCGTTTTCAATGACCATGGGATGTGCTAGAGAAATAAATAGAAACCCAAATTTTTTTTTTGTTAATAAAAAAAATCTTATTTTAAAGCTTAATAAAAATGTTACTCACGTTCTTTGGGATCGTGTTGAACACTGTTTGGATCTAATTCCTCGCTGTTCATGAACTTGTTGATACGCTTCACTGACACTTGAGTCTAGTGTGGAGTTTGAATAAAGTTGAAATTTCCGAAACAAAAATAAGTGAATTAGTTTTTAAGTATATTTCAAAGTTTTTTACATGCAACATAAATGCAAACGTTAATAAAGCTGATATTCTACTTTATTCAAAATTTTTTAGTAAAGTAAAATCGTTGTTAATATTTTTGGTACTAAATGGAGTATAGGAAAGTGGTGAGGGTATGTAGGAACGTATACAATTTGAACTATGTCAGTCATTAAAACAGTTTAGAATTGTATATAAAATAACTAAGGATTAATTGCTACTGAATCAAACTAAGTTAGGGATTGTGTTAAGGATGTTAATAATTTTAAGGATAAATAACTAAGGATTAATTGCTACTGAACTAAACTTAGTTAAGGATGTTAATAATTTTAGGGAATTGGAATGCATTTTAACAATACGTTGATCATTTGTTGTAATATAAAACAGTTTCAACTTGTATAAAGATATTCAAATGATTTCTAATATACATTACAAAAAATGAGCGCGTTTGGTAAGTATGAGGATTGTGAAAAAGGATATTTTACAAATTTAATTGGAATTGGAAAACCTAGTAATTAAAAATTATTTATTAACTAATCTTAATTTAACACATTATTAAACTTGTAATTTTAATTTCAACATAATATTTCAAACATAATTTTGAGAGAAACAAAATTTAAGAGCAATACAAACACAGTAAAAATTTAAACAATCACAAGGTAAAACAAACAAAAACAACAATAACACATTTTAAGAGAAAATAGTTCGAAAGAAAAACTTACTTGTACCAGGTTGGTAATCAACATGGGTAACATGGTTAATGGGAAACGCAAGATGTTGAATAATGATAATGAAACGAATGTTTTTGTGGCATCGAGCACATTATTTTCATCAATTAAGACGTATGTGGCAAATGTTACCAATGACACCTAGAAAAATATATATCGAAATTTGTAGAGGTTAAAGTAAATGTTTCAATAAAGATGTTTGCATTAGAAAATAGTAAAACTTTATAGACTTTCTGTTGAAGTATGTGAAAAGCATTGGTTCCTTGAATAGATCAAACTCAAGTGTTGAAAAGTCTGCGCTCGACAACTTGCAAAAGCTGGTGAAATGACAACCAGACCAAAATTAGTTAATCGAAAATGTGTGCAGCTGTTGAAATCGCGATGTTTTTTTTTTGCTCCCTTTAGCCTAGAAATGTTGCACGCTTCCCGAAAGTTGTTGAGGATAATGGATTTTGCAGTCTTATGCAGCAGTTTTAAGTTGAAAGTTGGTTAAGTAACGCGCGAGCATTACCTCCACAATATCAACAGCCAACATAGGCAACGTGGCTAATGGCAGATTCATGGTTTCGAACAGCGTAATACCAACAAATACTTTTGTTGGCGTTAAATGATTCTCATCGCTAACCAACACGTATGTGGCAAATGTCACCAGCGAGATCTTTAGTCAGAACATGAAGAAAAATAGTAGCACAGGTAATTCTCGGCACAAAATGCGATTTTTTATATTTTCTTATTTAATTATAAATTTTCGTCGAGAGGTGGCCGCCTTTTGTTGTACTAACTGAAATGAAATAATTGAAAGAAAACAAGTGTGCAGCAATTAAACTTACCAAAAATGGTGCGCAAGACCACAAAAATGAGGTGCTCGCATTGAGATAAGCGGTGGCCTTGAGTGTTGCGATTTCTTTGTCACGAATTTGCAACACTTGATTCTCGAAACTCGGCTCCCAAGCGTACAATTTCAAAACCTAGAGTAGAGAAAAGTTTTTCAATAAAATGAAGCTCTTAAATATGTTTAAAAAAATCATAATTGTACGATTTCTTACCTTGATTCCGCTCAAGACCTCATTCATCAGCTTGACACGTTCGTCCTTGTACTTCATTTGACGAATTTGATAGGTCTTAATTCGACTGGCAATCACACCATTAACTGGAATCAGAATAATCATGACGGCGAGACCAGCTAAAACGGATGGTCCCAATAGCTGCCACAGGAAGTACAACGCCAAACCGATTTGCAGAGGCGCCGACCACAACATATTCAAATAAGTCGTCAAATCCATAAAACGTTGCGCATCGACAGCCATCAAATTGACAATTTCGCCGACAGTCGACTCCTTACGTGTCGCATTTGAAATAACCAAAGCTTTGCGATAAATAGCGTTAATCAACGCCGTACGAATACGCAATCCCACAATAAACATACGATGGAAATATTGACCCAAAATAAAGGTTTGCGCACCAGCAAGAACAAACAACGTTACAGCATACATAATACCCTTCCACTCAGGCTGTGATTCCTTCTCATCGGCGACATTGTCCTCAACAAAGCCGATAATCAAACTCAACACTTGGGGCTGTGCAAAGGTCAAGACATCCGTAAAGAGTTTCATCATGGAACCGAAGAGAAAAACGCCACCGAATGATTTGAAAATAGGTGGCATAATCGATGCCATACCCTTTTTACGGCCGGTCTTTTCGCCGTGCGGATTGTCAAAAGTCACTTTGCCCTTACTGTATTGCGCTTTCGGTTGTGCCGGATCTACTTTGTAGTTTTTGCGCACATTCTGATTCCAGTAGTAGGCAAAAGTAGGCATGACCTCTTTGCAACTGTCTTGCGGGCGCAAGTCCCAGAGATCCTTCTCTTCGAGCGGATTCCGATAACCCTTCCAGGACATTTTATCAAACCATTGATAGGTGACACGCGAAAGGAAACTCGCGGACAATTCGGGCATTTCATTCTTTAAATTTCATTGAAAGTGTAAGTCAGTTTTTGTATATTAAAAACCTTTTAAAAGAAAACCTACCTTGGACCGATTGTACTTGGTATCCCTGGGCATTGGATCGGCAAAACAATTGATCAGCAACATGCCCAGCGAGAAGGAGAAGTATATCATAAAACTGATATATTTATACTCATCCCACGAGTAATCAATAGTAGTGGGTTGATCAGAATTTAAAATTTTACTGCGTTCACGCTCCTCACGCACTTCGGTACGGCATCGTGGTATCGAGAGTATGACCAAGAAGAACCAGAACATAAACTGGCAACCGGACGTCTGTACACCGTACTTCTTATTCAGCATTATGAAGATGAAGAGAAGTAACTGCAAATAAATAGATAAATAGATAATCAAAATGTGATGCTCTGATATTTTTCTTTAAAGTACTTACAAATGTGGCAAACTTGATAACCGGACTCCAAATGTCCACTGGGTAGATATCTTCAGCAGAGTCCCCACCCTTCTTTACCATTGCCATAATGAAATCGACTGCGGTGAGGACGAGCAGTCCCAAATTAAGCACCAATTTACTTATATTCACCTTGCCCCAGGGAATGTTTTTGTCGAGACTAGCTTTCAGATAATAGAAGTCGAATAGCGAGAAGAGCCAAAAGAAAGCGCACGGTGCCCAGACAAGTGCGGTTTCTTCGAAGCATTTTGTAAAGTCTGGATCGTCGGTGTACCAGGTGTAATTCGAGTCCTTAATTTGAAAAAAAATTTGGTTAAACAATGTTTCAAGTTGGATGTTTCCAGTTGAAGGCGTAACGAGTGACCTTCATCGAGAACTTACCCAGAATTTCGATCCACAAAACTCGTCCATAGGATGAGCTGTGCTCCCCTCCATCTTGTAGCGTTATAAATTCGACGTATTTATAATTTGTTGATGTTTAGTTTTTGTTTATTTAGTTAAGAAATTAGCACTTTGGAAAAATATTGTCGTGAATCCAATTGCACTTCGCCCTTCTTCCTGAGATTTTCTCTTTAAAAAAGATTAGAACAGCTGTTAATACAAGGTGACTAAAAAACCGAAAAATTATATTTTCAGAAACACCTTGTTGTACATAAAATCCACACACACACTCCACATTTACCAATTCACAATAGAACGTTGCCCGAACAGTTAGTGATTATACACTTAATTCTAATTCACACATTAGCTGCAGAGAAGCAGAAACTCAGCTGTCGCCGGTCAATCGAGTACTGCTTTTTGTGCGCAATTCTTTAGTAATTTTCATCAATTCCCTAATTCTCAACAATATTTTGATTTTTTCTGAAAATGTCGCGTCCTACGAATTTTCTCGATTCTGATGTAAATCTCTTGGAGAAAAACTTGAAATTTGTGCGGGTGAGCTGTTTTTTTGTTTTTTTTTTGCAACGTCATTGTTACGCATGTTTTTTTTTCCTAATTGTATATTTACACATACTCGTGTATATTTTTCTAGAACGATGCGGAAGAAGAATTGAAACAGTTTTTTGGTAGCTCCAGTGGGCCATCAACTGGTGCCGATGTAGCTGGGGCTTCAGCAGCACCACCACGCGATCACAAAATCGTGACGCCAAAACCGGGTAAGTACTAAAGTACATATATTGTTGTTTTTGTAATTGGACAATTGCAAGTTGAGTAAGTTTAGTCAAATGTTCAATTTGATTTAAGAAACAATATTAATATGGAGAAGATCGTTTTAATATTAAAATTGTCTTTTAAAAATAAATTTGTAATTTTATTTATTTTAAGAAAATAAATGTTTATATGCCAATTTCACTAAAAGTTACAAAAAAACATTTGCTTTAAAAGCATGGCTAATTTGAATACCTACAAAAACTTAAACATTTGCTTTAAATTTAAATTTTGATATTTCAGTACAATTAAAAAAATTAAATTGCAAACAAATTTGTGTACTGCTAAATATTTCTAGGTCCACAGACTTCGTCCGTTTCCATTATCGTTTAAAAATGTGGTCTTTGTATTTCTTTATCACTAATACCATTATTTTTTTACCACATTAAATCTATTATAGACACTTCAAAATTTTATTTAAACATTGTTAAAGTTTAAAGCTGTTAAAATTGCAATGAAATTAATCCAAGGAATCGGTAGTTGTAGTTTATGATCCATGGTATTTTTGAATAATTCATCTTTGGCTTGTTTAGATAAGTTTAAAAATTCTACTGTCACCTAATCACTAAAATATGTTTTCCATTTGCCATTTACTAACTAACTGAAATAGTGTCTTTTGTTTAATGGTATATCCATTCAAATTCGTTGTGAACCTTTGAAACTGTCTTGTCATTTAATCATTAAGAGCGGGCTAAAAATCGATTTTTGTGAAATTAAAATAGAAAAACAGGTGGTGAAAGTCACTACATAAGTTACAACGTGTATTTGTGCAGTGGAAACCATATTTGAAATTAATTTTAAATTCGACCACGTCACGGCTACTTTCGCATGTAAGTACAAATAATTGATAGCCAAAGTCTAGGGTCTAGACATTGATGCTCGAAGAAGATATCAACTTCAATGTTGTATGAGCAGAGCTATGCAAAGGCTTAGTTCAAAATTACGATGACAAAAGTAATTTCTTAGATAATCTCAAGGACATTTGTGCGTGTATTCCTTTAAGAAACTCATTTTATTTAATTATCATTGCTATTTCGCGCGGCGGAATAATTTGTTATCTTATCAATTTTATGTTTAAAATTGTGCTTTTTTAATTTTATGTGTCATAATTGCCGAATTTTTGAAAAATTTCTTATCTTATCAATTAAGTTGCTGGTTACTTCATTATTTGTTGCTTGTGTGCAACTGAATTATACCAAAACTAAAGTCATACTCCCAAATACAATTGGAATACGCGGAAGAGTAAACATTTAAACATAATTAAATATAATTAACAAACATGTTGTCGAATGTTTGTTTGTTTGTTTGTCTATTCGTTTGTTTGTTTAACAAAGCCACGCATTATTTGCTATACAATTAGTTTGAACCGATAAGTTTCATGCTTGATTGAATCCAATCGAGACTTAAATTGTCGCTAAAGAAAGATTGTCGAGTGCAATTGAAACGAACAGCGCGATTCAATTAAACGCAATTGATAGAAGTTGAGAACAGCAACAAACAAAGGCGTTTTTTTATTTTATTTTTTCATTTTTATTTTAGTTTTTTAATTAAATGAATAAGTTGTTGTCTAACTTTTTCAGGCTTTCGTGAAATTTACATAAGCTTTGTTAATAAAAAATGATTAACATTTTTGGTGCTAGAATTAAAGAATTGTTAAAACATGTTATTAAAATTAGTCGTCGCTTGAATATCTGCCAAAAGACCTTCACCATAAAGACTATAATGACAAGAACTTGTTTGATGTTTAAATAATTTATTAAAAAAATCAACTGAACATTTAAAGCAAACTCGTTTTTTCGTTATGTAATTTTCTGTCGGGGCAATACACCACTGTCAAGTTTTTATTTTTGGAATGACATTATAACATCGGGAATTTACATACAATTTGCTTGTTGGAAATTAAATATTTCAAACGTAATTAGCTACAAAGTTTTGTTAAAAACGACGTTAATGATGCAAGTTCGTAAATTGCATTTACTGTATAGTAGTTGAATTAAAGCAATTAAAAACAGTATTTATTGGCATTGGCAGTAGAATCTAAAATACAAATAATTGTACACGAGAATTTTCAATATTCAATTGTATTAACAGTAATTCATACTAAGTGCTTTACTAAGCAAATATGTAAATATGACTTCAACAAGAAAAGTTGTTGAGAAATTACTTATTTACAGAGAAGACATCTTTGAGCATTTTGTACATATATTAATTTTAATCGAAAAAGTCACTGCAAGCTCTTGGAGCAAAAACTAAATTTAGTGAAAATAAACAACTAAATTAAGTGCATGGTCTTATACGCGGAACGAACCAGGTTCGAATCTTGGTGACGCAGAAAACAAAATATTTTATCATTTATATACAATTCCTATCGACCCTTAAGTGTATTTTATTTTAGTATTTTTATTATTTATTATAATAAAAAACTGTTATATACATGTAAACTTAATAGCATAACTTAAGGCCCACAATATTGCTTCAACTTCTAGCAAAAGTTCATTAGTTAACTATCAAAGGATTTTTTCATGCTTATCTTGCATCAAGATAAGGTGTCCGAATTGATTTTGCTTATCTCGTCACTGCGTAAATTTGCACGCTCCGACATTTCCTAGATCGTTTGGTAAATCAATCTATACGTTTTTATATATTTACATATATATGCATTTATCACGTTGTCGGTGCAATATTGTACTACGAAACAAAGAATCGCAACGGATCTGTAGCCATAAAAGACTTTTATAAACAAATTTGCATTTCGTCTTGTTGTGTGCTTAAATACAGCCAGCTTGTCAACTGTTTATACTTGTTTTTTGTTAGTGTAGCATTATCTCTATCTACTTACTACATTTAACGATGAGTCTTAAAAGTGATTTACAATTCTATTCTTGAAGTAGGTGGATTTGAGTAGTATTTGAAATTCATAACACTGTTGAATAGCTAAAAATCATCATCAGTCATCTTTTAGCGTTTAGCACCAGCACATTTTTCTGTTTTTATGACTATATTATTTTAATCTCTCAATTGCACTAGAAAATTCAGTTTTAGTAGGACATTATTTCAGTCTTTGTTATTTTTATTTTTATTTTAATTTTAATTTTTTTGTGCGCTCTTATCAATTATCTCAGTTCAGTTTGAAGTTGTGCTTTAATTGTTGGTTTTTTCTCTAGGGTTTTATTGTTTTTCTGCTTATCACATTGAGCGTATGTACTTGTACTACTATTTTCATTTTTGATCCACGTAGCTGAGATAAGTTATATTATTTTGTTAATGCTTTTTTTTTTGTTAAAACACAAGATCATAGCAAGTGTTTTATTGTAGTCACTGCATGAAGTATTTCAAAAGTTATGAAATCTTTTAACATAATCGAAAATTGAAAACAATTTTAAAGAGTCCTGTACAAGAAATTATCCATTGTACTAACAAAAGCACTTTAAACAAATCAATTTCGGCGAGAGAATTTAAATTGACACTTCTTTATTTATTTACTTAGAATTGTGTTAACGCTGCAGCAATCATTTTTCATTGTAGTCGTTTGCTTACAACTTTAAATACACACACAAATAAATATACATAAATAAAGCTCTAACTAGCTAATCTTGATTTGAATTCTTGTTTGAATAATTTCACATAGTTTAGACGTTTCTACAAACAAAGGCGGTTTTATTTCTCGGTTCATTTAAGTTTTCTTTAGTTTTTAAGTTCAGATCAAAATATTTAATCCATTATTTTTTCAACATTTCATGTTGGCTTCTTTAGGGTTTTTTTTTTTGTTGTATCAATCTTTAGGGGATTTTGTTTAAATTTCGATTTTCTCTTTCTTTGTCCACTTCATTTTTATCTTTCTTCTTAAATATTTTTTCTTAAAGTTGCTTGTCATGACATCAAAATTTCATTAACATTTTATTGATATCACTTTCTTAAACAAAACAACAACAAAAAAACGTTTTTTTGCGTATGTTTTTATAAGAGACCGTTTTCTCTTCTGTTTCCATTTACCCTCACTTCTATTTTTTCCAAGTCACTTAAAATTGAATTATAGTTTAATTTTTAATTTCACTACATATTTATTTAAGATTTTATGTAAGTTTTACGATACATCCTCGAAAAGTTGAAAAACATCTTTTATTCTCCCTCCGCTACACCCGTGCGCTTCTATCGTTTGAAAATAATAACCTATCATTACGTCAAAGCAAGGCTAGTCCGGCAATTAAATAATACATAGACCAACAATTCGAGAATTAATTTTAATGAATGAACAACACACAAAAAATCACAACATTGCTTCAGGTAATTTTATAGTAAATTAAACACATTTCCGCCAGTGTAATTCGAGTTTTTGTTCGAATGTTTAATTTAAATTATTTTTTGTATGATAAGAATTTTCTAACAAAATTATTTCACAATCATGCCACACTAGCTGACGGCCGACGTCTCCTTCAAATGTGCTCAATTTCTCAAATTCATAAAATCAAAACTTTCACTCTCGGCTAAAATTTGATGTATTGTAGTTAGTGCGCTCTTGCTCTTAGCCGCGCGCACAATTTTTGGCTTATACGGAGAGAAAGAGACAAGAGCATTTTTCGTGCAACACTTAAATTACCTTTGAGTTTTAATTAATTTTATTCTATTTAGTTTTGTCTAAATATCACAATTTACCGGCACACCACTAGAAAGAACCAACCGACGCGTTCGAAAACCACGAACCAACTGAACGCGTCCCCAAGCGGTTCCACACTTTTGTTTCAATTTTCATTCGACTGAAAACCAAATACAAAATAAAAACCAACCAAAACACATACCGAAAATAAATTAACTTTTGATCCGTCCGTCCGTCCGTCCGTCAGTCAGTGACTAGCGGAAAGAGATATACTCGCACACTTGAAAAAGATTGCGCTCTTTAGCGAATATGAGAAACCAATTAAAGAGTACAAAAGAGTTGGCGCCAAGAGCCAATAACAAGCGACTCGAGCACAAACACTTTTTCTAATTCGCTTGCTATTCCTGCTGTTTTTTTTTTCTGGAATGTATTTTTTGTTGTTAATGAATTTGCAGTTGAGAAAACCAAAATATGTTAAGTCATTGTTTATTTATCACAAATCTTAGGCGAAAATATGAAATGTATAAAAAATGAGCGAACACAAGTGTAAGAGCAAACCAAGAAGAGGAGAGTTTTGTTTTCTCCAATGAGTACGTTAGCTCAGATAAGGTATATTAGTCTAATAGATAGAGAAAGGAAGAGTACAAATCAAAGTAATATCAACTTGTTGCTTTGCAATTATCAAACAAAACAAAAAATACAAAACGTCTACTTAGGTCTTTGACGTTAGTTAATAGGGCATCAGAAATGAAATAGAAACAAAAGCGTCTAACGGCTTATTGAATAATTGATGTCGATTGAAAAATTGATTTGTCATTCTAAACGAAATTCCTATGCATACGTATGAGTTTTATACATACTCATACGTATGCACAATTAGCAGCAAAAAAAAGAAAGAGGAGGCATATTCTGGTATAGCCACCCAAGGCTGCTTGTAGCTAATCATTCATAAGCAATCTTAAATGTTATCAGAATGATTATTTAATTTCTATTTATTCAATACTCTCTTCTAGTACCTTAAATCGTAAATTTCCTTCTAACGAATTTTCATCAACGCGTTAAAAATGATTTCTCATTTTAAGAAAAAATTTATTGAATTCGGTTTGGCATTACAAAATGTTGTGAAACAAAATGTTTAATTAACTGAGAATGTATAATATACATTGTGTATAATTTAGGATGAATTGAAATAGAGAGATAATTTGTTTTCTTTTGTCTCAAAATTTGGCGGTTATTACACTTAAGAGTTTTTTATAATAACTTAATTCAAAGAAATTTAAACATGACAGTAAATAAAATCCATAATTTGTTGTTAACCATTGCGTAATAGAATTTGAATACCTAACATCATTACATACTCACTATTAACTCTAGATGATAAATTTTAAATATATTTTTGTCTTAGAAACCAAAATAAAAATTTTAATTTCTATTCCACTCTAATATGATGCTTGTTATATTGTCTAAAGCGCCACTGAAGCACATGATTTCCACGAGTTTCAAAACCAAAATTGGACTTTTAGTTGTGAGGTTTTATGCCAAAGCAATTAAACTATTTTATGAGCATATTCTATACCAAACATATGACGTGTGTAAATGAATTTTGCATTGTCCAATAGCTAACTCTCTCTCTCTCTCTTTTCTTCACATATATTCTTCTCTCACTTTACGCATTGTTTCGAACTTTGAAAACCAATAGAGCATTTACAATTTGTTTGTCTTTTAGACCGGCATGTGTAAAAATGTTTATTGAGACTAATCAAAGAAATAAAATTGCTATTCTTTGTTTTAAATTTTTTCTAAATGTTCTAAAAATGTGATAGAAATTATTTTAAATATTTGAGAAACATAATCGAATACTTCACAAAGCAGTAAATGTTTTAGAGGAGAGTACAATTAGCACTTAGTGCTAAGCAAATATTTTAAATAATGTTATTATTTTACAAATTGACGCTTAAATTTAGAATTTAACTTGACGCTCTGTAATAAACATTTGCACAAATTCATATTTTTCTTTAGAGCTACACACAAGCGCGAGGCATAATTGCTAGCAAAACATATTCAACTATCAATTCATCAAATGACACTGTAATTTCTAGTTATGACTAATTCCAGTGAAAGAAGCAACAGCGTGACGAGAAATAAATAAATAAAAGAGTGCCTACTTGCGAGTATAGCAACAATAAGTGACCAAAATTCTCGCTGACACATTTTAACAGCAACGATGGGTTTTGCGCTCTCCGAATTTTGAATCGTTTTTAGGTCAATTATTGTACAAAAAGCTGCTCGTGAGGAGAAAAAGTGTTTTTTTTCTTAAGGGAACAGCACGTTTGCTTATCTCAAACGTAAAAGAATGATTTTGCTTTTTTACTTAGGAAAATCCATGTTGGTAATATTATTACCAAAAAAAATTGTACATTTTCAAAAAATAATTAAAAATTTTCTGTTGAAATAAAAAAAGTTACTAAAGTATTTTCTTATTTTATAGGAGAAGCAAAAAAACCTTACTAAATGTACAAAAAGTAATAGAAATGGCTTTTTTACATTAGCTATAAATTGGCTGTGGCTTTTTGGCTCTAATTTTGGTGAGCAGATGATTTTAATATAGTCTAACAGAAACTGTAAAAAATCGTGTCTGATATTAGAATTCAAAGTTGGCAATGTGATACTAACTCCATAATGCAAACGATTTTTTAAACTATTATCATTTTTTTTTTTTTGTAAATTTTGTGTTGGTGATTCATTCTAGTTGTTCACACATGCTTCAATATATCTCCATCTCGTCACAAATCTTGCTTATCTGCTTTGTCCATTCTACGTACTAACACTTTGGTGCAAAATGTTAATATTTACATAAGACGACTCTAAGCACTTGTGAGTTTAGCAACTTTTGTTATATTTTTTTTGTTTCTTAGTGAATTAGGCAAGCTTTGTTGGGCTTAGTTATTGTCGTCGTTGTAATCTAATCTAGTGTGGCAACTGGTGTATTATCAAACGTAATTATTTTTATTCCAGCGCACTATAATTTAGCAATGTAAATTCGAAAATGCTTCTGTTTTGACTATTTGAATCGATTCAGGTTCTTAGTTTAGACATGATAAACCATTTTTGAAGTTTAATACTTTTAAACGACTTTTAACCAAAAACAAAAAACGTTAACGTTTTGGTTTAAGAATTGTACGTTGGATTGTTGTTGGTATCGCTCGCTGTCCCATATAAAATAATACTTGGCTACATACTCGTAAATGTTAATTTTTAAAACTAAAACGTCATTACATTAGTGATAAAACTGGAACAACAAAACATTTGGAATTCGAATAAAATTATGATTAAAATTAGAAATTCATTTTTATTAATTGTTAATTTAGAAAATGCAGATTTTTATTTTTAATTTACTGCAGAAATTAAAATTTTTAATTTACAAAATTTAACTTCATTTTATTTAAGAATTATGCAATTCACATTCTATATTTTAGAGAAGGAACATTTCATAAAATTTTTAACAAACTTTTCCATGCTAACAAAACTTTCACTTGCCAAATTTGGACGAAGGCAAACTAAGTCATCGACAAGAGCTAGATTAGCTAAGAAAAGATTTAAATTAGTTTAAGCAAATGCTCTTCAAAAGTACAAAAGAAATAAACAAATACTCGTGGTGCCGCAGCTAGGTAGGCGTCTCACTCATTTAAGCTGTCAGCTGTAATAAAACGGTTTTTGAATTGCTCAAACTGGTTTCGGTCGTTTTTCTGCTGAGGGTCATCAAATGGCACCCGAGATGCTTAACATATGTCCCGCAACAGGTTAAGCGACATTAGAAAATCGACTGCCCGAAGTTGTTCTGACCACAAAATCAATTTCAATGCTAACAAAAAAACAGAGTTATGAATGAAAAAGTAATAACGTTATTATTTGAAGCGTGTAATTTAATAGACTTTATCTATTTTATTAGATTTGGTTGATTTTTTTTTAAATTATTTCGAAAAATAATTTTTTATGGTACACTTGCAGGTTTTTGCATAAAAAGTTTCAAAATAAACACTAACGAGAAGTACTTCATCAACATCTGTCAAACCGATGAAATTCCTCCGCCCGAGGACATCACCGAGACACAGCTCACGCATATACTACAATCCGATGCGCCGAGTGCTTTTCGCATACCGATGAGCATCTCTGAGCCGCGCATCACCAAGGACAAATCTAACAATCCGGTTGATGCCTGCGACATTGCCATCAATCCGCAATTCTTTGCTAAAATTGAAAAGTCCTCACTGTTTAAGGACTTCTTTTTGGCGCTAATTGCCGAAGCGCTCAGCGATAAATACAACGTCCAGATAAAAATCGATAAGGCGATTATTTTGAATAATCGCAAATTTATCGGTACACTTGTGTCGCATCGCGTGCGCAATAACGATGTTAAAACTGTTTTGAGTTCGTACACAAATCCCAGCGCTGCTGATCGCAATAAGCTGGCGCACTTGCAGCAGGCGACGTCGTCGGACAAAAACAATACTGGAAAGCGACGCGGCGCCGCGCCACTCGTGCAGGAATTAGATAACTATGAGATAGAATTACTTAAGCAGAGAACACATCAGACTGCACAGGAACCAAAGTTCAATAAGGATTTCGCATCCCGCATCGTCGAATCGACTGTGCCCGAATTTAAATTGCGCGCAAAAGTGGCCGTTGTCGGCGAGGCACAGGTCGAGGAATTGCAGGCGGAGTTTTATTTACCAAAATGCGTAAGTTTGCACTTGCTTATTTATTTATTGTATTTAAAAACAAATTATCCTTAAATGTTGTATGTTGTGTTAATGTGTTTTCAGATTTCTTCACAAGAATTTACTTTGGATATTGGTGAAGATCGCATTCTGCTCGAGTCGATGAAGCATGGTTATCTTTTCGACAAGTTTGTTCAGTATCGCATGAATGAAGAGCGCGCCAGAGCTATTTTCGATAAAACTAACAAGGTTAGTAATTGAAAGTTAGTTTACTACAATATATTACCTAAAAGTTTATATTTTTCTGCAGATGTTGCAAGTACGCATTCCAGTTTATCCTGTTCAGTAAAATAACAATATAAATAAAATTTAATAATTTGTTTTACATAACATCCGTTTGAAATGTTTGCCAAGTAAACATTTTAAATGTTTGCCAAGTAAACATTTTAAATGTTTGCTTTATAATTGCTTTTTTAATTTTTTCTATTTTAATTATCAACATGAAATGTTATAAATCTTCTGAAACAAATAAAAAAAATCTTGTTAAAGTTACTAAGAGTATTTTATTTTAACAATTAAGAGTTTTTGTTTTAAATGAGAAATCATGTTTTTCAAACTTACTGAGGTTTTTTATTAGTTATAAACTTTAAAATATTACCAAACACTTGAATTAAACTTAAAAAAACATTTCAGTTCGTCAATGTATTTGAAGTATGTACATATGTTTGTTTATGATTATTTTTCCGCAATATGTTTATAAGATAGTTCTTGTTTTTTTTAATGATGTCCACCTTTTATTCTAGTAGTCAAGAACGTCGAGATCTAAGTTTTCAAAAAGTTTTAATAAAGAAACAAACAATTTTTAAATATCTTTGATACATTAAAAAGAAAGTTTTCAACCTAAAAAGTTTAATAATAACAATTGTTATTCGAGCTCAAGGTCCGTTTAACAAATAATGTGTTTTGTTAATTTCTAGGCAACAACAATACAAATAGAGTAGGTCAGCCAGCTATTTCGGAAGGCGCTACCCTTCCTCATCAGCGACCAATGATGAAAGTTTTCAATCGTTCCTAAGCGACAATTTCATTTAGAGATACTTTAAAGACTATCACACTAGATCCATTAGAAAGATGAACATCATCATTAAATAAACTGAAGCATATTTTTCAGTGGAAACATCATTTTTTTTAATTAAGAATAAAGTTTTTCGAAAAAATATTTTTTAAGATATTTTTCTAAATTTTTTTAATTTAGAAATTTAAAATAACTTTCTTTTATACCAGAAGTATGTATTGGATCTTTTCTTTGCTTTAGAAATCTTTTACAAAATATTACAAAAAACATTTTTTTTAAATATAAAATTTTTTTTTTTTTAAATCACCTAAAGTCAATTTCAAGGTTAATTATGTATACTTCTGGATAAATTTAAAATAAATGAAATTTACGTAAATTATGAAATATGTAGGAAGGGTCAAAAATACCCAATAACTTGTGAATTGAGCCAATTCTTGCATAATAATAAATTTGAGAAATCAAAGTTATGAAATTATTTAGAATGTTCCATTTATTGGATGTAAACGTTGTAGAACGTATTCGGTAACCGGATTTTGACATTCTCACAGAAATAGCAGCCCTGCCTTTATACAATAAAACCAAAACAAAACAATTTCATCCACTGGCGAGGGATAAAAACTGCATTTGAGATGTTATCCATTTGTTTGCGATACAATAAATCCAAACCTTTCACTGCTGCCGTCGTGCGAGGACTTCTAAATCAATCAAAACAACAACATCGAACGATTACCCAGCAGCAGCGCCCATTTCTAGTAGGTTCTGTCGGCACTGTTGATAATCAAAAAAGCAGCGCTTTGACATTTGCTGCTGTCAAAAATACTTGCAGCGCAAAATTCCAACAGCCGGCCGCAAAAAAATTTCGTCTAGCTCGTTTCTTTTCCACGTCGATTGAAATCAAAATGGAAGCACTTTGCGTAGTTCCCGATGTGATTCCGTGTGCTCCAAAGGAATTGGCCACAGTCAGCTACCCCAACGGCGTCGAGGTAAACGAAGGTAATGTCCTCACGCCCACACAGGTCAAAGATCAACCGACTGTGTGCTGGGCTGCAGAGGAAGGTGCGCTCTATACCGTTTGTATGACCGATCCGGATGCGCCAAGTCGCGCCGAACCGACTTACCGCGAGTGGCATCATTGGCTGGTGGGAAATGTACCCGGCACAGACATCGCCAAGGGCGAGGTACTTTCCGCCTATATCGGTTCAGGTCCGCCACAAGGTACCGGCTTGCATCGCTATGTGTTTTTGATCTACAAGCAGAACCGCAAGTTGGACTTTGACGAGGCGCGTTTGCCTAATAATAGCGGCGATGGACGTGGCGGCTTCAAAATTGCCACATTTGCTAAGAAGTACGCCCTGGGCACACCCGTGGCCGGTAATTTCTACCAGGCCGAATGGGATGATTACGTGCCACTGCTGTACAAGCAATTGGGTGCCTAAAAATAGACGTGAAGATAACCCATCCACGAGCGGATGGCGCGAGATAAGCTGCTCTGGAGCAAGTGAACACGGTTACGCAATTAAAACAAAGTTTTAATTTACTTTCTGCTTTAATTTGGTTTAATATTTGCATTCATTGGATTTTAAAATAAATTGGTACATAATAAAAAGGAGAACTAAAGTGTTTTATTATTAAGTTCACTGATTGATGAAGGAGGCCAATGATACCCTCTGTATTAACATTTAGGTGGCACTATTTCTTTTTAAGCAATTATTATTAACAAATATTTATCAATCTTAAACCTTTGCCGATTTAAAAAGAAATGTCGAACTTAGCCAAAAAAAAAATTAAAAACTAGAAATATAAAAAAGTTTATTGTAGAAAAATTATTTGTAAATAAAATAAATATTTTATATTTTTTGTAATAATTACTTTATAGTAGATGAGAAAACAAGTAACTTAAAAATTGAAAGTACAATAACTTCGGAATATATCACGGGCAAAAAAACCCCCCTTTTTTTTTGATTTAACCTTTTTTCGAGATTGAGAATTGAATAGATTTAGATTTTTGTCACGAACTATTTTTTCAGTATTTAAACAACAGTGCAATTATTTTAAAAAATGTATTTCTCTTATGGTTTTGTAAGTCGAACTTTACAAAACTTGATACAACACTTGGTCTTGGTTTAATTTAGGTTTAGTGGTATATTTAATGATTAGGGACTTAAGCTAATATTTACAAACTAATACAGACATTAAGAAAAATTTAAAAAGCATAAAAACAAAAATGGTTAAAAATTAGAAAACAAGAATTTTACATAACGAAAAACTAAGCACATACTGGAGCGTGGAGCTAGTGGTGTTAACTGGACGTATTCACGATGCAATCCAGCATGTGTTTTTTTTATCGGGTAGGATTTGGATCAAGTTAAATTGCGACGCTTAAACTTGATGGCGATTTTTGCGTCATGCTTTGCGAAAAATATCTCCAGAACCGTATGAAAACTTACGCTCCTTGGCATTATCGGTTACCAGCACTTCTTCATCGAATTGTGATACCTTTTGCATTTTGGGACGCATAATAACGCGCACATCGTTCAGGGATATGTCCAAGTCCTTAAAGGCGTTAAGGAAAAATACGGCTGTAATCACGACAAGGAAACCACAAATATCGCCCAAAATGTCCTCGAAACGCATATGTGTGAATTCCTTGAAAAGTATAGCCGAAGCGGTAATGACAAGCGTGGTAAACATGACATAATAAACGGGTGTAACTATGCCTGTATTAAAAATGTCTAGCGCCTTGTTCAAGTAGTTCATCTGAATGGCAATGAAAGTAACAGTCACCACAATCAGGAACCACGGCATCCAAGTGGCAAACTCATTAGCACGACCCGACAGTGTGTCTCGTATGGCCAGACCGAGTGCTTTGCACGACATCACCGTCAGCGACCCAATGCCCGAGCACAAAAATATATAGACAATGACATTAGTGTGACCGTGACGCGGCGCCACAAAGAATGCAACAAAAATGGTGGTTCCAATTATTACGATTACATAAAAGATGAAACCAGGATCGAGTAATTTCTCGAATAGTTCTTCCAGTCCTTCGACTTCTTTCTCCTTAGGCGAATGTATAACAATGATAGTGGAGCCTAGAATACAGAGAAAGCAGCCAAGTTTTCCGAGTAGATTTAACTTTTCATTGAGAAATCGTGAAGCCATAACCGCAGAAATGATGACGCTCAGCGCACCGAGCGGTGTAACAAGCGAGGCCGGTGCAAAGGCATATGCCGCAAAGTTAGCTGCTTCGCCGAGACCCACTGCACAAAAGAAAAAAACAACATTAAATAAGAATCAAAGGTCAAATTAATTGTAAAAAAGTAGGGCTGTGATGAAAATCATCGCAATGTTGGCTTATAAATAAACTGTCGCAAGTCATGAACAAAAATTCTTACATATTTTTCGGACCATGCTTTGAAATATTGGTACAATTCTTGTTTGGGTATAGATTGCTATTAAATGCTTATTCTCTATGGATGATTTTTTGTGGTTGTCGTCAATTTTAGTCTTTACAATAAATTGTAAAGTATTTGACTTACTTGTAATTAGCCCGGCCCACCAAATCCATTCCTTCAAATAGCCGAAGCCACCGGCCGCAGCACGCACCTCACCATGTCTGCTTAGACGAAGCAATGCCTTCTTTTTGATGATAAAGCTGGAACCAATAAAAAAGCACGAGCTAATCGCGAGTCCAACGCCTATGTAAAAATCAGTTTGGGCGTATAACTCCGACAGAGAGGGTCCAGCAGCACCAGAAGTGCTATTTCCTGGCGTTGTCATTCCCGGCAAAGATGTGGAGGCGACGGCCGCAGTTGCTGGTGCAATGTGCAGTGTTGAGGCTTCACTTGTCATCTGCTTTGTGCTTGGTTTCGCTTGTTTCTATTGTTTGAAAGAAAGAGAAAAGGTAAACTAAGTTCAAAGAGTTTCAATAAACAAGCAATTAACTACGCCTTTACTTATCTCCTTTTTGTTCACACAACTATCAAATAAGTGTGTGAAAAATAAAAACGAATTTTCTTAACAAATGATTCCCCTCTTCCTAATCAGTTGCTCACTTGTGTGACTCACTTAATTTTGAATTTGGCCCTGGCTCGGCGAAATTCAATCGTTTTGATTTGATTGCAAATTTATCAGCGCATTTGATTTTATTTTGATTTTTTAAGAAATTTTAGTTGTTTGCACTCATTTACTCACACAAATTACTGGTAAACTTCTGTTTTCTGCTCAGAGGAGGGAGGAGCCCACTGTCGTTTGACTGTAAATATGAGAAATATACGAACAAACAATTTTTTTGTCTTCAAAATAAAGCCAGGCAGGGTTGCATTCATGAAACAAGTATACAATATACCGCAATCGTCATATGACGTCACATTTCCCTTAAAGTTGCTGTTCAAGTCTACTGATTTACATTTTTTTTAATTGTGAGAAAAATGATGTAGAAATTAACGATTTTCAAAATAAAAACAATAAAAGAAATGATGAACACGGTGCCATTCCATTATGACGTGTTTTCATCTGTAACTTCACACAATGACAACTCTTGACTTTACTTCACAGTTGAAAACTAAATTAAATTTATTTATGCACCAGTAACAATTGAATAAAGTCGTTGTTTTATCACTGCAGCTACTACCACAATTTTTGGCACAAAAAATGATGAAACAAAACTGCTAATAAGTTGCGCAAATTCCCCCAAATATATATATTAAAATATCTCTTAAATTTTATAACTTCTCTGTGTTGACTGTGACGTCACATTCCACTGCTAATGTATCTAATATGTCATTAAGGTGTAAGTTTTTTTATATTAGAATTAATCAAGTTTTGAATCGCACCATGTTGCGGCACTAATATTAACTACTGTGAATGGCTGCATTTGTTTGTTTGGTTGCGACTTCTTCTGGTGTTTTTTGTTTTTTCAGCTGTTTAATTAATTGAACGAATTTGCGTTTTAATATGGAAATGCCGCCGATTTGCGAACTACATAAAATATGTCGAGTTTGTTTAAAAAGTGATCTGCTCGTTTCAATTTTCAGTCCATCGGCATTTTTGCTCATGAGGCCAATCGAAATGATTGAAAAACTTAACATATTCAAGGTACAACATAAATAAAAAGTAATTGTGTATAATTACGCAAATGCTCCAATCAGTTACAGCCAGATGACAATCTGCCCACGTTGCTGTGCCAATCTTGCCTCTATCGACTGCTCGACGCATACAATCTCCAGCAATTGGCCGAGGAATCCGAACGACGTCTGCGCGAGTACCTACTCGGCGCAAGTGGAAATGTGAATTGTGCAGCGCTCAACATAAACACAATGTGAGATTAAATTGATTCCTCCGTATTTATTGCCCAGTATCGAAAGCATCGAATCAGATAAATTCAATTTAATCTCAACAGCAATCAGGAGTCTTCAACGACGATTGGACAGGAATCGGACTTGACGGCCAAGGATGATATTTATGCAAACATTTGCGACATGTTTGAGCGCAATGTAGCGGCACCGATGCACCAATGTGACGTTGAAGTGGAATCGTCAGAAGTAGAAGATGTGCTCAACGATGTCGAAATCGATGTTAGCAGTTTGACGCGTTCCGAGGCAGAAGATACGCTTAGTGAAGTTTTTGTTGTAGGTGTTGGCAGTGGTAGTAGTGGAGATAATTTGAAGTTTAACTGCAGCTCTCAAGAATCGGTTGCAGATGTACATTTGTCAAGTTCTAACGATTTTAAACAGAAAAAGGTTTGCAGTTTCGATTCTTTGTTGGGCTTAACTTATGTAACATATTATTTAATTATATTTTATAGACTCCATCAATACCAACGCATTGCAAGCGCAATACAAAAGTTTTAAAATGTCCAGACAAATGTCTTGAATGTGGCAAAACGTTTAATTATCCTGGTTACTTGGAAACACACATGCGAACACATACAGGCGAGAAGCCATTTAAATGTAAGGTAAGCCTTTCTTTTTACTACAACATTTAAAAAGTAATTCAAAATTTTAATTTAATTTTTATGACGCCAAGAATAGTATTTCTCAATTTTACTTTAAATTTTAATATTTTGTTTATGTTTTTGCTAAGATTTTAGAATTTTTATATCAATCTGAACCCTTAGTGCTTCTAAAGAACAAACAAAAATGCATTTAAAATTTTAATTAAGATAAGCCACTTTATTTCCTGCTTTTGTCAACGGTGAACATATTAGGAACATAAATTTATTACAATTAATACAATTCATTAAACAAAATGTTACAATTAAATATTTTTATACCGGTTTAACATTTTAATTTTTAGTTCTTTCGAAGATTATTTTAAGGCACATATCTGTGAAAGTCTAAACTATTAACTACTTTATCAATCCAGTCAATAATTTAATAATATCTCAACAAACATTTAAAGTTGATTTATAAAACGATAAAACTCTGGTTCACACTTTACCTAACTGCTAATTTGTACGTTTTTTTGGTTCAATTATCAAAACTATTTCTACGGAAGAGCTCTAAAACTAAACTAAGTATCTAATGAACTTAATAGCGATATTATATTTGCATCGATCACCTACATTAACGCATTTCTACGTATTATACAGCAGATACGCACAACAGCTGTCACAAAGTATAAAATGCCCAAAGCGACAAAATAACAGCCGTAGACGATAAACTGATTGCGCGCTCCTAAAGCAAACCCTGTATCGGTGACCACCACAACTGTCAATGCTGTCTGTAGAAATAAAGCGACCACCGTATTAATGCCAAAAATCAAACCAAAACTATCGTCGCTTAACTTTTCGGCAACCAATGCGGTAGCTATTGTTATGACAAAAAAATAAATGATGCCAAAAATTATGTACATGATATACGAGACCCAAACTAAAGTCGTCAACGCAGATCCGATCAGAACTGCGCCCATTAGTAGCGAACAAAGAGCCATTATCCACATGTGATACCTTTTCTGATGTGCACTGCTGGTGCGCCCCGCCACTAAAGCGCCAACAGCACCCAGTAGTGTTACGGTAGCCTCGACGGCGCCATTATAGTAGCTGATGTTAGTATCATCGATTTCCTTCCACAAAAATTGTACATATGAAATAACTTGCAGTTGGCCACACGTTGCCAGCGCCCACCAGCAGCTCCATTTCAGTACCGTTGAATTTGTGTAAGCACTTCGGGTGTGCTCCCAAAGTAGATGGAAAGCATGTGTCAACGAGAATCTCAGCACAAGTGGCGGAGATATGGGTGTTACGGTTGTCTTCTCAGTCGTCACTGAAATGTTTGACAAAATAAAAATTAAAGTTTGGTAAGAACTTTAAGCACAAACGTTTTCATTTCAAGCTTTGAAAATAAACAAAAATAATCACATA
Organism: Suillia variegata; assembly: GCA_949127995.1. Lineage (NCBI taxonomy): Eukaryota > Metazoa > Arthropoda > Insecta > Diptera > Heleomyzidae > Suillia > Suillia variegata. The sequence continues at coordinate 9,687,465 of OX421844.1, forward strand.
ATCAATTATTTGTGTTTGTTCTTCACATTATCCATTAAAAGATGTAGAGTTATTAAAAAAAATTTAAATCGTACTCACGTTCTGATTCAGTTTCTAACTGCGTTATTCTATCAGGATTTTCATGTTCATCATTTCGTAATTGCGTTATGCCGTCAGGATTCTCATATTCATCATTTCTTAATTGCGTAATACTGTCAAGATTCTCATATTCTGGCATTGACTCTTTCGACGGTGTAGTATTTTCCTCTATTGAGTCCAACTCATCCATAGTTATCGTTTTATCATCACTGGCACCGTTGTCCACTGTGTAAAAATATAAACTTTGTTTCACCGGCGGCAACGATAAAGCAACAAACAAAGAAACAATTTGCGAGAATAACGAAATGTAGTGGAGACCGCGATAACTCATGACGCTGGTTGAGATCAGTATCTGCGCCAAAACGCCGCCCAAAAACTTGCCGCACAATATGGCGGAGCGTGTGTGTCCCGTAACAATCTGATAGCGTGACCTTTCGACTTTTGCATAAATGTATGTGTAGTAAGCGACTTCAGTTGACATAAATGTTCCAAAGAATAACTGTCCAATCTGTAGCTCCAGCAAGGTTTGCGTCCACAGTAATATAGCGAAGAGCACAACGCCGGCACATGCTGACAACACGATAATAGGCTTGTAGCGCATAATGTCTGTGAACAAAAATACAATGACCAACTGCGACAAAACCGAATACGTTCCAAATGGATAAATCTCCTGATTGACCTGTTCGGCGGTAAAGTTACGCGATTCGCCAGTAAGAAACTCGATTACAAAAGGCTCCGACGGACGCATTTCGCGAAAGAAACCATACGTGCATAACAGCAAGGATATGCGCTGCCAAGTTTGCAATTTATGTTTATTTGGAATCTGTTCCTCTTCCATCATGTTCAATTATCTAAAATACTGTGTTTTCGGTATGATTTAATCAGCGGCTCGTTTCGTGTCGTATCACAATTAATAGAATATAAATAACGAAAAGAAAAACAAAGAAATCGAAGCGGCCGCAGCTGTCTCCGCGTGTGTTAGGAATTTTAACGCAGCTGATCGTCAATTATTTACTGCAAAATACCGTACTTGAATGTTGAATAAGATGCTTAAATTGCAAACAACTGGTCGATGCCTGTGTACCCTACACACACCATACCTTCATTGGGTTTATAAATCATAACTCGAATAAATCGCTTGATTAGATTAGATTTTGATTAAGTACACGTACTAACCATTTGATAAAAGTTTACTACCAAAAACAAAACTGACCTTTTCAAAAAAATATTAAAATATAGATTTAAATTTTATTATTACTTTATGTGGGTTGTATCTAGTATGATAAATTTTTCTAAACCTATAACATATTTATATATTACAAATAAACAAAAATAAATATCCTTAAACCAAAGAAAAAATCTAAAAAAAATTCAAACCATTTCGACCGTAGGGCATGGAATGAAAAATTCGCTTTCGCATTGCTCATAAACATTTATTAACTGTTTGTATATGGCTGTATTACAGTTTATCAGTCCATAAGCTATCGAAAAAAAGTCGTACAGGTTGTTTAACCCAAACCTTTAAGACAATTTCAGATCTCCCATTTTGTATTTTAAACGTATCAAATAAACAAAAAAGCGAACAAGTTAAACAAAATTACTAGACTTCAATTTAATTGTTAAGAAAAAAATTATAAGCACACAAAAAACTGTTCGCAATAAAAATTTTTTTTTTTTTTAACTGGCGCCATGTTCAATTAACGGACAATTAAACGCCATATATACCCAATGACACCCAATGACGTGATTGTTAAAGCATACATCATGTATGCGAATAATGTCGTTATTTGAACTAGACAAACAATTTGTAAAGATTTTTATCTTATATATTAAATATTTTTGTTTATCTTTTGTCCCACACGCAGCTCTGTTTACGCAGCTTTACCCAAGCCAGCAACTTGCGGCTGCATCAACGCACTCACACTGGCGAACGGCGACGTTTCCAGTGTGAAATCTGCGCCGGCTTTTTTACCACATCAAGTAATCTGAATGCGCACCGTCAGACACATCTGGAACAACGTGATTTCCAATGTACACGTTGTGAGCTCAAATTTAAATCTCTGCGAGAATTGCGTCGGCACGAACCAGTGCACAAGAAAACAAAAGATATCGTGTGTGAAGTGTGTCAGAAGGCGTTTACGAAGCGCAGCTACTTGAGTGCGCACATGGCAGCCATACACCGTGGCAGCCGGCGGCACAAGTGCACGGAATGCGCCAAGTTCTTTGGCAACAAGTCGAATTTGACTTGTCACATGAGGTAAATCGCAAAAAAAAATGATTTTTTGTTTAAAATTTTTCAAAATTGATTTGAAAATTTCAAATTGTTTTAGAACGCACACTGGCGAAAAACCGTTTCAGTGCAAATATTGCGCATGGAAATTTAATCAATCTTCTGCACTTGTTCGACACATGCACAAACACACGAAGAGGTTTGAATCATAGATTTACTATAGTTTAAACTATTTAAAAAATTTTTAAAATATTTTTCCTTTATTACAGCAAAACCGATATAACAGACTTAAAACCCAGCTTTAACAATATTATTGATACGTCTCCAATAAACCATTACATGCCGCCGTTAGCTCTGATTGTCACAAACAAGTCTGATACTAACAGCTACAATATGCTGCACACAATACCGCAAATGAGTAGCGTGGGTCTTAATGGCACCGAGTCTTCTCTCTCATCGGCTTCTTCGTTGCACGCATATGACTTTACGAAGGATGTTATATTGGATTTTTCAACAAATCAACAACAACATCAAACACAAAATCTTTACTAAACCTAGAGTAGACTGTAGTCCAAATTGGTTATCAGTTCTGTTATTTTTTTTCAAGTGCATTTAGTTGTTCTTCAAGTATTCTTTTTGAATTATGAACTCGTGCGATGTTGCACCAAACCAAAAGCGTGAAGACTCTTTCAAAGTTTTAAACCCCGCTATGGAAATAACGATATATTATTCTCAAAAATTGCATATGTTCATATATCCTTAAAGAATATGCACCATCGTGATAAACGATAAAAAAAATGTTGGAACATCAAGACAAATTTATGGAGGAAACCTGGCTACTTGGAAGCACACAAGCGCAATCGTACAGGTAAGCAGAAAAAGTTGGGAATTTATCTGAAAATCATATGAGCCAATAAGTAAAATACCATTTAGTTATACACTAATATTTAATATTTCAATTAAAAAATAACAAACAAAAAAATGTATTCTTGAAACTTGTCAAGTTCTGAATCAAATTTTACAAAAAAAAATTATTTTTATAACGTTTTAATCGTTAAATTCGGTTTATATGGAATAATTCCTGAAAAACAAATTTTTATTTTTGAGAGGAACAATTAAATTTCCCTTAACACTTCACCCAACAAGTAAGTTTTTCCATTTGTTTTTTTTTAAATTAATTTGTATAACACTTTATTTGTACGGAAGAACTTTAAAATTGAGGTCTACACAAACGGCCAACCCCGGTAAATTTCAGTGTGTTGCGTAAAAGAAACTCACAATAGCTGCCACACAATATAAAATGGCTAAAGCAATAAAATAACATCCGTATACAACAAATTGGCCGCGTGGTCCTAAACCAAAACCTGAATCGGTGACCACTACAATCGTTAGTATTGTCTGCAAGGCCAAAGCAACCAGCGTATTAATGCCGAAAATCAAGCCAAAACTATCTTCGCTTAGATTTTTGGCTACCGTTGCGGTTGCAATTGTTATGATAAAAAAATAAACAATGCCAAAGAGTATGTACATGATATACGATATCAAAACTAGATTCATCACTGCTGAAATGACCATAAATGCTCCCATAAAAAGCGAACAAATGGTCAGTATCCACATGTGCCACTGCTTGTGATGTGCACTGTTCATGTAGCCCGCCACCATAGCTCCTGCAGCGCCCAGTATTGTAACTGTCGCCTCGACGGCGCCATTATAATAGCTATTGTTGTTCTCATCGATTTCCTTCCACAGAAATTGTACATAAGAAATCACCTGCACCTGACCACACGTGGCCAATGACCACCAGCAACTCCATTTAATTATATTTGAACTTGTGTAAGCGCTTACGGTATGCTGCCAAAGTAAACGATAAGCATTGCTCCACGAAAATTTCGGCGTGTTTTGTAATTGGGTTTCCGTCAGCGCTAAATTTTTTGAAAAGGGAAACATTAATAACAAATTTTAACTTCACACTTTTTGAAGGTCGCTGACACTGATTTAAATATTAGTAAATTTAAGTAAAAAAAAGTGGAATCAAACAGTTTTTTAGAGGTTCTTTCCTTAAAACAATCAATAAACAATTTCACACTTACGTGCTGGCTCAGACGACGTCTTGACTTTCTTCTCTTTTGACTCCAACTCGAAAGTCACCGCTCCGTCAGTAACTCCGCCATTACCCACTGTGTAAAAATACAAACTCTGTCGCACAGAAGGTAACGCCAAGGCGACAAACAACGAAACAATTTGCGAGTCGAACGAAATATAGTGGAGACCGCGGTAATTCATGGTGTCGGTGGAGACCAGTAACTGGGCCAAAACGCCGCCCAAAAACTTGCCGCATAATATGGCGGAGCGTGTGTGGCCCGTAACTATCTGATACCGTGATCTTTCGACTTTTGCATAAATGTACGTATAGTAAGCGACCTCACGGGCCATAAAAGTTCCATAGAATAATTGTCCAATCTGCAGTTCTAGCACGGTTCGCGTCCACAGTAATATAGAAAATAGTACAATGCCGGCACATGCGGACAGAACGATGATGTGCTTGTAGCGTACAATGGATAAATCTCTTGATTGACCTGTTCGGCGGTGATGTTCCGCCAGTCGCTTGTTTAGAACTCCACCACAAAAGGCTCTGACGGACGCATTTCGCGAAAGAAACCAAACGTGCACAGCAGTAAGGATATACGCAACCATGTTTGCATCTTCGACCTATTCGTAATCTCTGCTGCCTCTAACTTGTTTATTAAATTTTCATACGAATTTTTCTTTAAATAAAATATCCAGCTTTGACAAAAAAATGCATGTGAATACTGTCCTAATTGTAAAAATACATTTTCTCCTTTTATTGATATATTTTGGTACTCACCCCTTACGTTTGCTCACTATATTAAACCCACGCCCTTTTCAACTCTTTAACTCGCTAAATTAACCTATTAAATAGGTCATAAGAAAATAAATTGTTCTCTGCCAAAATTATATTTATTAAACGGAACAAATTTATAAAATTGATTCTTACCGATTAGAAGTTCAAATTTAGTCGCAGATTAAAAAAAAAATATCCCAGCTTTATTCTTGAATGCTTAAATATACATACATATATGTATAAAATATGGCCTTTATTAATTTTCATATTATTTAAATTTTTTCTACTTACAATAATTTTAATGTATATGGAAGATCTCTTAAAATCTAAGCCAAGGTCAAACTATTCCGTGAGACTAAATTAAGTGTTTCGCGTCAAAAATCGCACAATAACTGCCACACAATATAACACGGCTAAAGCAACAAAATACCAGCCGTAGACAACAAACTGACTGCGCGCTCCTAAAGCATATCCCGAATCGGTGACCACTACAATCGTCAGTATTGACTGTAGAGCCAAAGCAACCAGCGTATTAATGCCGAAAATCAAGCCAAAACTATCTTCGCTTAGATTTTCGGCTACCGTCGCGGTTGCAATTGTTATGACAAAAAAATAAACGATGCCAAAGAGTATGTACATAACGTAAGAGATCAAAACTAGATTCGTCACAGCGGAAGTGATCAGAAATGCGCCCATTAACAGCGAACCAATAGTCAGTATCCACATGTGCCACTGCTTGTGACGTGCACTGTTCATGTATCCCGCCGCCATAGCGCCGACAGCGCTCAGTAAAGTTACCGTCGCCTCGACGGCGCCATTATAGTAACTTATGTTTGTCTCATCGATTTCCTTCCATAAAAATTGTACATATGAGATTACTTGCAGTTGACCACACGTGGCCAGTGCCCACCAGCAACTCCATTTAATTACTGTCAAATTTGTGTAGGCGCTTACGGTATGCTGCCAAAGTAGACGTGAAGCATTGCGCATGGAGAATCTCGGCGCGATGGTTGATGTGATTGTGGCGGATGAGTTTCCTTCTGGCTCTAAAAAGTTTATAAAAAAGGAAACTCTGATAATAAAAATTCCATAGTATAAAAATGTTGGTCAGTTAAGAAACTTGGAACCGAAAAAAAGCGTTAAAATTTAAAACACGAAATCGCTTTTGAGTAAGTTATTGTATATTCAGCTAAGTTCTTACATACTTACGTGCCGCATCATTGCTAAATTGCGATAAACTTTTAGAGATCAAATTATTTGGCGTTGGTTCAATTGGCGTCTTGTTCTTCTCATCATTTGCGTCTAACTCTAAGGTCACCACACCAGCACCACCGGCATTGTCCACTGTGTAAAAATACAAACTCTGCCGAACCGACGGCAATGCTAAAGCCACAAACAACGAAACAACTTGCGAGCCAAATGTTATGTAGTGCAGCTCATGATAATCCATAGTGTCGGTGGAAACCAATAGCTGTGCCAGAAAGCCACCCAAAAACTTTCCGCACAATATGGCGGAGCGTGTGTGTCCCGTAACAATCTGATAGCGTGACTTCTCGACCTTTGCATAAATGTACGTATAGTAAGCGACCTCACTGGCCATAAATGTACCGTATAACGCTTGTCCAATCAGAAGCTCGAACATTGTACGCGTCCAGAGTAGAATGGCGAAAAGTGCAATACCTGCACAGGCGGACAGCACGATGATGGGCTTGTAGCGCACAATGTCTGTGATTAAAAATACGATGACCAGCTGCGCCAGTATAGCATACGTTCCAAATGGATATACCACTTGATTGATCTGTTCGGCAGTAAAATTTCGAAAGTCGCTAGTTAAAAACTCGGTCACAAACGGTTCCGACGGACGCATTTCGCGAAAGAAACCAAAAGTGCACAGCAGCAAGGATATACGCAGCCATGTTGGCAGTTGGGGCGTAATCATATCTTTTCACTTTTTTTTTAACACTGCGTTTAGTGATATTTAAGCAACAATGAACAAAATAAAAACATGAAACAAAGGAACTGAATCGACTGAAGCTGCTCTCTTCGTGTTAGGAAGTACACTGTTGCTGCTGTCGCTGCTCACTTTCAGATATTTACTACAAGATATAAATTTCCAATGTTGTATAATTTAAACGGTGAACTGGTCGATGCTGATATACCCTACATTCATACCATGCATTGGCTTAAAAACTCACGCATACATATACCAACAATCCTGCATAAATTAAATTAAAAAAAAACTAAAATTTCCACATATCAATATAAAAAATGGAAAACTGAAAATGCTTTAAAAACTGGGTAGAGTGTTTAATGAGACTAAATTATAAAATTACCAAATGCATAATTTGTTAATATTGCATCTAAAACCACACAAACAGCAACGAAACTTTGAGGTTGTAGGGTATACACACCTCCGATCGCATTGCTTGTAAGTGAATAAGCTGAAACAAAGCGTTAAAGGTGATTTAACCCAATTCATTAAAGTAGTAAACAAAAGTTCCCAATTGTGTATTATATTGTATTTAAAACCTGTCATAGATAGGTTCAGGGGAAACAAAAAATTTCTCTAAATTAAAAAGCCCCATTAAACCGGTTTTTAATTTAGAAAATATTTGATTATATGCTATCTTTTTGTTAATGCAATTAAACGCTGGATTCACTCAACGGTGTGATTGTATTTACATATAAAAAACGACGTAATATGCTCTTAGAAAACTGGTAGTAAAGATTTGTTATTATGTATGTAAGACATCTACCGGTATTATATGATTTTGTTTACATTTTATTCTATACGCATATTGCTTTGTTTGCACATACACTAGCGCGTGGCTTACTCGTATATGCGCCGACTTTTCTTCCATATTAATTAATCTAAATTTTCATTTTCAGTGTACACATTTACAAAGCTCAGTTATCGGAGCGCACAATTGACAGCCGAACAACGTTCGCGCACGGTATAATCCAAGCAAAGCAGATTGAATTTGACTTATTACATCACGTAAATATCACGACTGTTTGTGAAATGTTTTTTTAATTAATTTATAAATTAAAAGATGTTTTGTTGCATTGTTTTAGGACCCACCTGTGAAAAAAGATTTCAATAGAATTTAAATAAATACTCGGCAATATTCTAATTGCCACAGCCAACATTGCTTATCAAAAATAAGTTGTAAAAAGAGGTAATTTATTTTTTTTAAAATTTATTTATTTATTAGTTCATCTAGCTCTTTTTCATATATTCTTCATATAATTTAAGCAACTCGGAGCTCGTACGCGGTTGTACCACACCCAAAGCATATTCGAAATCTTTCCAAGATACATGCTCTGACTCAAAACTCTCTTCCAGAGTTTTTAACGCCGCTTCATGGCACACAGCTTGTATTTCAGCCCCCGAATAGCCAGCAGTACGTTCGACCAGTGTCTCAATATTGACTTCGGCGGCCAGTGGCATTTTGCGCAATTTAATGCAAAAGATTTCGCGTCTCGCTTCCGCATCCGGCAAACCGACATAAACAATGCGATCAATACGTCCAGGACGTAGAAGCGCTTTATCGATCATATCGGGACGATTTGTTGCCGCTACAATGGTGACATTTTGCAGCGTTTCCACGCCATCCAGCTCGGTCAGCAGTTGCGTCAAGACACGCTCCTTAACTGAAGCACCAGAGCCGCCACCACTGCTGCTTTCGGCACGTTCACCTCCTATCGCATCGATTTCATCAAAGAAAACGATGGCGGGTGACACTTGTCGCGCCTTGCGAAAAACCTCACGCACAGCACGTTCCGATTCGCCCACCCACATTGAAAACAACTCGGGTCCTTTGATTGAAAGAAAGTTCAGTTGGCTTTCGGTGGCCAACGCTTTGGCAATCATCGTTTTTGAGCAACCTGGTGGTCCGAACATTAGAATACCACGCGGCGGTTTAATGCCTAAACGCGCAAATTTTTCCGGATGCAGCAGCGGCCATTCAATAGCTTGTTTTAGTTTGAGTTTAAGCTCAGCTTGACCACCGATGTCGCTCCAATGTACATTTGGACACTCAATGAGTACTTCACGCATTGCCGAGGGTTTGACATGCAGCAACGAAGCTTGCAAGTCTGAAACGCTGAGGCGTTTTCGACTATCACCATCGGCGGTGGTCTTTAAAGCGCTTAGCGCAGCGGTACTAAACAAATTAGCCAGATCAGCACCAACAAAACCGTGCGTCACCAATGCCACTTCTTCTGTCTGCTCCGCACTCAAATCGTGTTCGACTTTACGCAATAAACAGCGTAAAATATCAGCTCGACCCTTTGGCGTTGGTGCACCAATTTCAACTTCGCAATCCAAACGTCCGCACCGTCGTACGCTTGCATTGAGCGCATCAATTTGCGACGTCGTGGCCAATATAAAAACGCGTTGCGCCTCGCGTCGGCTGTTTAGGGCGTCCAACATGCTCAGCAGCGCACTGGAGACGCGTTTTACAATTTCATTTGTTTCGTGTTTTGGACACAAATTATGCAGATCCTCGATTACAATCAACGTCGGCTGTGGATAGTAGGCATAAGCTTGTTCGAAATATGCCACTAGATTTTTTTCCGTTTCGCCCAGGAATCGACTAAATACTTCGCTACTATTAATTTTGATGATTTGAGTTGTTGGTATTTTGGATTCGGGGCACTTTTGACGCACTGCGGCACACATAGCTTCGCAAATCATACTCTTGCCGCAACCAGTTGAACCGTACAACAGTAAACCACGCGAAACTTTAACACCTGCGAAAGGTAAGATTTAAGCGGAAATATTTAAATTAGTTTGAAATTTAAAATAAAAAAACCTAAATTAAAAATGAATTCGTTTCGTATTTAATAGGTTCAAATTACTTAAACCTATTAAATGACCTCTTTTTATATTATTAAAATCGCGAATATCTCAGAACAGTGCAAATAATTTTAAAGCAAGCATTTCGCAAATACTTTTAAATATTGGAACAGAAAACTTAAAAATACAGAATAATCTGATATAGCGAATTTTACCTTTTGGCACCATGCGAAAGCCCAACGCTAGTTCCATTGACTCTTCAATTAAGCACAGTTGTTGATCCAGTCCTCCAATATCCAATTTCGTTACCAAATATTTATTTGTTTCCGCATTCTCAGCTTCACTTTGCACCTCCAGTCTTTCCACTTCGAGGCATGTCGTTGTACTTATTTTGAAAAAACCTTTTTTATTATTTGTGTCTAAATTTAGGTTTTGAAATGCGTGCTCTAATGTATTTGGAACTTCATTGTTCTCCCCGCCTGCTTCAGAGTCATTCCAAGCGGTCACTTTTAAATTTAGCGATTTGTTAAAAAAGTTTATGTGTATAGAACTGCCCTGTGTGAATATAAGTTGCTTTAGTTCTTGCTTTAGGACGCGTTCTAGATCACGCAATTGGGCTGCATTGAACTCAGAGGATTTAGAATCCGATTCTAGCTGAAGTCGGACTGTTTTCGCAGAGTTTACACAATCGTGCGATAGTGCCTGAATTTTAACAACGTCTCCTTTAAACGGCGTCCAATATAATATTAGATCTGCAATAATTTTTATTATTTTTGTTTTAGTTTAATGTCGGTTTTTTATTTCGAAATTATTTAATGCCATGTTTACGCCGCCGTCGTATTTCATGCGAATGCAACTGGAAAAATAAGTCAACATAGTAAGTAGTACTGCACGGTGACTTTTTCAAGTCGGTGTACACTACAAGTTAACTGCTTACCTTTTTCTGTGACAAATAGCGTTGTCAGAAACTTTTCTGGTATTGGCCAAATTGATCGAACCAGTGCTGCGACTTCTGGACGTGCATGTGCCGATATCGCTACCTGTTGACCGATGTGAAAACCTGCCAAACGCATTGCACCTTCCGACATGAAAATCAAATTGTTTACATACTTTTCGGGCATGTCTTGTAATTCGTCCACATTAAAAGTTCTCCGATCTACGCTCGCCGTATAGAAGCTACCATCGCGTATGTATTCCAGTGATCCAGTGGCGCCTTCCGTTGCATTATCAGCAATTGGACACACTTTTTCATGTGTTTCACGATCTTTGGACGTAATGTGTGCATCGCAGGCTTCACAGTGATACCACGTAGCAGCGTTGGATTTTTTATTTGATGATTTTGGTGGCATTTATAGTTTAATTCACTCCTCGGTTCGTCACTTTGTTTATTTTTATTTTCGCTTGCCTGACGCGTGCTCTGCTTGTTTCATTTTGAGACAGCTGGTGGGTTCCATTGTGAATGGTTTATCGAGTTTACAACCGGTGAGACTCTTGAATCACCCTCTTTATTTCGAGAATTTGTTTACTTGAAACAATTTTCATTTGTATTTGAGATTTTAACAAAGTATACATTCAAAACTTTTAAATTTCATCAGATTTGTTGACCTTACAACGATGTACCATATACCAAAAAATTGATCTCGTAAATTTCATAAATATATAAACTATTTTCAAATAAATCCATTTAAAGTATGCTTAAAACTGAAAAATTAAGTTATACAACTTTATTAAATCTTTAGATTACACACACAATTTTATAGTATAAATTTTAACATCAAAAACAATTTTGGACTGAATAATACTACATACATACGTACGTACAAACATTTAAATAGATAAATTAAACTATTTACTTGTTTTGTATATAAAGTGGTTCTGAGGTCACTATTATTGCATTTATTAATTAAAACTACTGCAAAAGAAGGTCAGTTTCCGAGGCGTTTTCCGACATAAGATCACGTTCCAGTTGCGTCGTCGTAGTAGCCGTTTGATTTAAAAACAAATCGAAGTCATACGATCCATTTTGAGCCGCGACCGAATCTCTTTGATTCGTTATAGTTTGAGGATTTGACATTAGATCAATACCAAAGAGTCCAAGTTCTCGCAGTAGTGTTTCATTATTTTCACTAGATTTCGTTGTTGCCGTCATTGTCGTTGGCTGTGCATTATCCGAATCTATGCCGCCTAAAAGATTATCCTGTTGGTGTGTTGTAATTGGAACATTGACAACAGTCGCCGGTTGTTCAACTGCTTCTAGACCACAGACAACGTCCGAATTAGAAGCAACAATATGTGCGCCGTTTGAGATTTCTTCCTCATCGTCTTCATCCAATTCTTGTGGCTTTAATGTGCTGGATTTGTATTGAAAATCGGTTTCTTTAAAGTCAACTTCAATGGGAAACAGTGTTGGAAGTGTGTCCATACGTTCTACAACGGAATTATTTAATTGCGCCAAACTATCCAGCAGACTGCGTAATTGTCTATTCAGATCGGTAGCATGTTTGCACTCGAGCAGTTCCATTTTCTCTAACACATCTGTTCGCAGCTTGGCAAATTTACTTCGCGCGTCCTGGCGACAACGCAATATCAACCGATACTCATAATTGCCCGTCTCAACGCGATACAGTGGCTCTTGTAGCGCAGCGAAACTATGCTCCTCATCGTCCATCTCTTTAACTTTTAGGCAATAAGAAAGATAGGTAAATTTCGCATCTGCGTAACGTCGCACTGTCAATTTGGTGTCGGGTATTGCCTTATTCAGATACGTGCCTAAATCACCCAGTACCGGCTTTATTTGTTTTATAATAGTAAGACCATCCTTCTCCAAATTACGATGAAACTCGCCAAAGGTACGAAATGCCTCGGAGGCTCGTTGTTGTGGTTCACGTGCACTTATTTGTGTAAAACAATCTCCAAAAGATTTGTATGTTTGCAACAAATCGTAGTAAGCTTTCAGCATACGTCGGGCGTGTTCGACCAAACCTTTGTACATCAGTTCGGTGCCTTCTAGCTCCTCCAAACGCTTGACAAGCGAATCATTACAGAGTATGGCACGCGATAGACCCAAAGTGTCTGCCGTATTGCTTGACATAGAATCCACAATTCGATGTTTAAGCTTCTTTAAAATAATGTCAAGTGATTTTCCCTGTTCGGGATCGGCATGTAATTTGTTGTAATGAATTGTGACTTCAGTTGTGGCGGCTTGTATCATTTTGGCAACTTCTACTTTGGTTTTACCCTTAACGCTTGCGGAATTGACCGCTAATAATTCATCGCCACTTTGTAGCGATCCTTCACGCGCCGCAGGTGTACCATCAAACACCTGTAACGACATGACATTGATTTTTATTTGATTTTATTTTTTAGATTTCGCTTGAGAAAATGACACCTACCTGTACAATATAAAGGCATGGACACATGGGTGCGCCACCACCAATGCTGATACCAATTAAATTGCTTTGATCCTTAATAATGACCACCGAGCTGACGGTCACCGTCATGCCCCTAAATTGAGAAGAATAAAAATGGTAGTCAAGATTTAGCAAATATCGAAAGTACAAAACAACACTTAAAAACTGGTAAGTACAACATTTAATTAAAACATTTAATACAACCATTAAGCAATAACTTGAAGGAGCTACCTACTACAATTTAAAATTGTGTGCAAATTTGTAGATACTTACTAGAGGTGCCTTTATGTGTTTCTAATGTAAACTACATCATTTAACTGGCAGCGTCAGAACTAATCGACATCCGAAATAATATTCCATATATCAGTTGAGAAGTCGGCGTTATGCTAAGGAAGTCTGCTTAATCTAATCATTAACTACAAGTCCCATCAAGTATATTTTGGGATCTTTACTAGAGAAGTAAGCTTTTTCAACCGTCTTAAATTGTTTATAATTAGGTTTGCATCGCATAGCGTTAAACTAAATATATATTTCTTATCGTACTTACAAACGGACTATGGCTAAAGACTCGAACATATTCCTAGCGTAAGTTAACACTCTACTAATGCATTAATATATGTATTGAAGTGGTTTTAAGCATTTTGAGAAAACTTACAATCGTTCTAACTCAAACTTCTGCCTATAAGAATCACTGAATCGCTCAGCAACAGTGTCTTGGCCCGCACATATGACAGTAGCGTCAATATCATTCGAAACACATTTGGTTACTTCATCGAACTCGCAGTCAAACGCGACGTTTACCTCATTACGCTGCTGCTGTTCCTGACGCTCAAAACTTTAAAAAATTATTAAGTTTTTTTTGCAACATAAACGTATTTGGTTCAGATGCCAATAACAACAATAACAACAAAATAAGTACTTACTAAGGCTGCGGTGTATCGTCGATTTGCAGCAGCGGGGTGTTATCATCCGCAGTGATAAACTCACTGCTGCAGTGTTAATTTGTAAATTATTAATATAAAAAAAACATAATATGAAATTTAGAAAGAAACAGAAAAGTTCACGTGATAAGAACATACAAAAACAATTTTCCAATTGTAAAGAAAACAAAAAAATAGATATTCAGTAGAACGATCAAAATGCCCAAGTATTGATTTGTAACAGAAAAAAACATCAAAGTTCACCATATGCTATAGACAACTTTTGTTACACTCACATTTTGTCCTCCTCGAAAAAGAAATCATCGTCAGTGTCAGTGAGCATTGTTTCGTTCTTTCGTTCAAGTATTTTAAATTATTTAATTTGTTGTTAAATTTTTGTAATTTAAATCAGAAAAATTAACAAGAAAACAAAGCCTACTTTTCAGCTGAGACCGTGCAGTAGTAGTGGTGTCCATTCACAATAAAACTTTTGACAATTCGAGAACAGGGTGACATAAATTATGCGTTTTTTAACACTTTTGTAACGAGTTGTAAAAAAAACAACTTGTTGCCTAGTAACCAAATATTTGTAAACAAAAGAAGAAAACTATTGCATAGAAAACATTTTGATCAAAAAAGCAAAAATGGATTGGGCCGAAGAGCTTAAAATGTCTATACGAAAGGTAAATAATCTACACATCTTTAATAAAAAACTAAAGTCATTTACATGGTTTGAATACCACTAGACGACTGCGCGCAAGGGACGTCGTTCCAAGAGTCGTGATCAGAACACCAGCTCTAGCAACACTTCAACCGCTGTTACGAGTCCAAATGCAAATAAGGAAATTTCTATTGATATTACCTTGGACATGCAACAGACTTCTTCTTCAACAACACCGCAGAATAGTGCTGGACACGATACCGATGCTAAACCGCCCATGCGACGCATTTCTGGTGGTTGGGCTGATACGGGTCTAAAAAGTTTAAAGTGAGTGTTACTTAACTTTTGGTTTGTTTACCTTGTATTCCCGAAGGGTTCAGTTATATTGAGTATTATTACTTAGTCGGCAAAAATAGTTTTATGACATTTCTTTTGAATAGCTGAAGATGCTCATATTATTTGCTGTAACAATTTATTAGTTACTTAAGTATATTTATTTTCTTTTAGATCGAAAAAAGGTTCCTTCGACGAGTAAGTGCAAATTACTTAATATCATTAACTTTCAACTAAAAAGTTTACTTACTTTCAGTGAACGTTTTCAATACTCGACACCAAAGTCGGCCTCAAATTCAACACCAGAAGATGATATACCAATCATACCCGATTTGGATGATATAAAAGATGAAATACTACTCAATGAAATTGTGGAGCCACCATCGTAAGCGTTAATTTTATTGTTTGAATTAAAAAAAAACACGATACACTTCGCTTTTAGGGTTACTGTTAATCGTGTGGTCACGCTAAAGGAGCTCAACTCGGACTTGCTGTCGCAAAACGCATTTTCGGCTATTGAGGATGTAGACTTGTCCATACTAACGCGCTGTTTGCAGGCACAAGAAAATCTAGATGAAGCCGATGAGCTTTGGGAGTGGGATAAGCTCTTCACAGACGTTACAGCAGAGATACATTCAGACAAGACAAATGCCGCAAAAAGTGCAGTGCAGAAAATTGAAATTAGACCGGACGAAATACCAGCAATTCATGTCTGAAAATTTATTAACATAATTGTTTGACGATTCATTAATTACATTAAATAAATATTTAAAACAATTACGTTTATTAGCATCATTTCCAGTGAGCTCTCTCCAAGTTGCTAATTATTTCTGTTAAAATATTTAGCAACAATAAAAATTACAAAAATTACAAAAAAAAAATTAACTACAAAATTAAGCGCGTATATCTTCATTGGGCACAAGTGGTATCGCCGCTTCGCTCACAGTACCTGTAGCGCCTGTCGGATCTAAATTATGCTCGGCGGCACTGCTTGATGCTGTTTCAGCGCTTAAATGCTTTAACTTTACTTCGTCTACCAAACCATCAGCATCGGCAAGTTTAATGAGATCACAAACGATTGGCGATTCTACCACCAAAATATATTGGCAAGTTTTGGGCTCCAGCAGGTACATAGATACAGCCGTAGCACTATTTGTCATTGATGTGCATGTCAGTTTTACGTCTACTTCGCGCGGCTGCTTGGTACGATCGCAATGTGATCCTCGCTCGTAGTGATGCCACAATGATGCAGAGTAGCCTGGACGTTTGGCGCCCTTTTCTGGATTTGCTGCTACCCAACGACGATGCGATTGATCCGAGAAATAACCGAGAAAGAGTTCAGTTTCGGATTTCTGGTCCTTGTGAAATTGGCGAACATGTCGGCCATAGCAAAATTCGTATTTCCACCAACCGGTACCCTATTGGAGAACGATTTCTTCACATTGGAGAATTTGTTTGTGCTCGATGTATACAACTTACCCCAATCAAACAGCCCGTTAAAAACTCCCGAATCGGTGACATATCTGTCAGCGGAGTTCCACCCGGACCTACAGTCTTTGGCGGCGCCAACTCACTCGACACGCCACCACCTTGCTGAGAACTGGTATCCACATCAACGCCAGCGCCTATCATCAGTTCCATAACAAGTTTATCAACATCACCGCCGAACTTATTAAGAAACATATAACGATCGCCGGTGGCGGCAGTGCGCGCCAATGCTGCTGCAGCTGCGCTAGCGTCTTTCGAAACGGGAAAATCGTCTTCAGACATTTGCAGTTCATTCAGCTCTTGACGCAGCATGCTCAGAGGCTTATGTGTTTCCGTAGGCGAGTTGAAACATTTGATTGAAACCTCTTTTGTCTCTTCTGGATGAAAAGCGGGTATCATACACAACACCGAGGTCAGAATGATGGCTTCGTAGTTACATGATGAAGTCTCCTTGAACGAGTAAATCTCGTTTTTACCATGCGGATAGCAAACATAACGAACGATAGTAGTGCGTGGTGCGTCAATAATGTCGCACAAGGTACCGTCACTCATTTCCAACTCAAAGTAAGGATACTTGGTGCTATCGATTTTAGTGGTTTTATATTTAATGCCCGCTTTACGCTCCTCTTCCCATGTTTTGATCATTTGCTCAGTTTTTTCCTCACTCCATTTTCCGAGGTAGTACTCTTGAAATTTCACCGCCTTTCCTGTTGATAGAGCAAAAGGGGCTTACATTAAGGGTACTCCGTTGGCTCCGATTTGATTTTCTCTTATCAGGCTTGTAGTTTTGAGAGATGAATCGGATGATAGTGGTATAGAAAGTCTAAAATACGTGCAGAGTATTTGCCCCCATACCACGCCCGTTTGATAATTTTTTTTTTGCAAAAAAAAAATAACTTTCTCTCAAGACTGTCTTGTAAAAAAAAATTAAATCGGAGTGAACGATATACGCTTTACTTTATCCGAAAAGGGTTATTTAAAAAGATTTTTCACACAACTAGTTTAATAAATTTAAATTACCTTCACGCTCCTCGTGGTACTGACGCACATGATGTCCATGACAAATCTCGTACGACCAATAAGCTTCAATTCTGTAGGAACAGCTGGGTGCCGCAAATATCGGTTGTAAGAGTGCAAAAGGTGCTACGGAATGAAAATATATACTTGCATTTATGACCAACACAACTCCATTGTTCTTCTATACTTACACAATTCCGGCTCATTCGATTTTTTCTCTTCCTGCAGGACCTCCACCACTGGTATCACACAATCGTACTTTTCTTTTGCGTGTGTGTAGAAGGTCTTCAGTTGATTTGTCAATTCCTGCTCCCATTAAAACAATCATTAGTTTTTCTTTTTGTGGTTTTACTTACCTCTCCATTTACTTACTGGATTCGCATCGAAATCGGGCATTTCAAAATCGATTTTATACAGCATCGAATCGTCGAAATCTTTGGCATCATGTGCGTTCGTCATCGTAGGTGCTCCGCTGGACGCCAGCAACCACAGGCAAAATGTTAGCGGCCACATTGCAAAACGTTTATGCACTGCTGTGAATTGCTGCATTTTTCAGTGTTACGTCGTCACCTGGTTTTAATTTTTTCTGAATGCTGCTTTTTACAAAACTAAAATATAAACACGGAAAAATAAAATTTTCCAATTCGTTTGTTTCCTTCCTTGTACGTGTTTTTTCCCTCGTACAAACGTCAACTATTGTGAATTTAACTTAATGGATTAATTTTTTATTCAATGCACAAACCACAGAAATGTGTTTCCGATCTCTTCCATGGTCGTTTTAGACATAAAACTCCTTAATGGATACCATCAATGGATACATGCTCTGTACGCTCAGTATTTGTTTTAATGCTATTTTATTCGGTAGGTGTCGCTAGTCTCGTTTAATAAGAATAAGGTGAGGTGCACTCTTGTCTTTAATATAAAGGGGTAAATATTTATAGTTTCATAACTGTTTTGACAAATTTTGGGTAAAATTGTTAATAGCTAGAAGTAAATGCCAAACAGACATTCATATTTTGAGTTTTGAGCATTTAATACATTTTTTTAATTTTAATTTTGTACGATTAATATTTTTGAAACTTTTCTGCGGCATAAGTCAAAATTGATTTCTGAAATGTTATGTTTTAAATTGTCCCATTTTTTAAACGTGAGTGTGGGATGTGGAATTTGCAGTTCGGGATGCATGGTTAAAAGGCATATACATAATTGAAATTTCTTCAGAAAAATTAAAGTTTTTTTTTTAATTCTCCAATAATTATATATGTAAATTATTAATAAAAATTCTCTAAATTGCTTAATATTGATTTATAAATTTCCGTACTTTCAAGGTTGCTTTGAGTTTTATTATTTAATCGCTTATAGTTTAAAAGCTTTTGTAAAGTCACGTATAGCCGTAATAAGTGTTATAAATATTGTATTAAAAAGAAAGAAAAAACAAAACTGCGGTCGTCCTTAGTATTTGTTGATTGATAACAACATTTTTTGTTTGTTTGTTTTCAATCAACAAACGATTCGATTTGCTACAACGCAATTACGTGCCCCGCAAGCACGTCTTCCGCTGTTGTCCATAATTCAAACAGAATTTACTGCAAACACGACAAAAGGAACAACAAAAAAAAAACAAAAAACAAACAAAAACTCAAATAAATATGCGAAAACATATGATGTTTAAAAATATTCATATGTATGTAAATATTCACATGTATACATACATAAGTATATATATACATATATATATATATTTATAAACTAAAAAAAAGAAAAAAACGGCAATAAAACTCAAAGCACACACAAATTAAATGCCGGCTTTTTGAATTGTAAACAAAACACGTCAACAAAGCGGAGAAGGAGGAGAACAAAAATGAAAAACTTTTGGTGGAAATAAAGAGCACATTAAATTTTTAATAAGTCGCTGGCTGAATCGGTTTTCTTTTGCAGTCAGCGAAAATAAAAATAACAAAAACTTGTTTAAACTACCCAGCAGTGAAAGTGGTAATGCACGAAAATGGTAATTAAAGAATTCTCTAACGAATTTTTAGTCAATGAAAGTATTGGTTACCGTGTAAGCGAACGGGTAATGTATCAAGTAAAATTGATTACCGCGTAAGCGAAGAAGTTGCGTACATTTCACAAAATTTGTAAATGTCTAAAACATAAAGCCCCGCGTAAGTGAACTGGTAATGTATGCAATTATAATTTAAAAAATGCCAAAAATATAAGTTACCGCATAAGCGAGCAAATGATCCATGATGTCAAAAAAGTACCTTACTGCGTAAGGAGATAAGTTGTCATATATGCAAAGCCGAAGAAAAACGAGTGGAAATGTTTTTTATACATTTTTACCTCTTATGTATTTGCAATAACTGAACTTTAACGGCATTTTTTTTCATTCTTTCCATTTTATTTCATAAATTTGCTTTCAGTTTGATTTCTAATTTCGACCGCAAACAAGTTTATTTTTTGTTAAGTGTTTAAAAACCAGGTGAGTTATAGATATTTTTTTGAAGAAATTGAAATATTTGAATACCATTATGTTTGGTAAATTTTTAAATACCTTTAAAGTATATTTTTCCATATGAATTATTTCCAGAATGTCTGACGAAGGAAGGATAAACTTAAGAAGAATTTCAAAAAGACAATAAATTGAGTTTTAAGCGCATTACGTTACGACACTTCAAAGAATTATGTGTAATAAAATATAAAATAGTAAAAAATTCTTTAAAACCTTTATTTCTTTTATTATTTAGTAACCTTTTGTTAAAAACATGTTGAGTTTTTAATCAAAATAAACTATAAAATTAATTAACAAAGATTGTATTAATTTTTCCCATTACACGGTAATGTATAGAGTTGACATTATTTTAACATTACTTCTTATATTACCAGGTAATTGATAAAATTGATATTAATTTTTCTCATTACCCGGTAATGTATAAAGTTGACATATATACATTATTTTTTCCATTACCAAGTAATGCACAAAGTTGACATTAATTTTTTCTATGCATTATTTTTTCCGTTACCAGGTAATGCAAAAAGTTGACATTTACTTTCTGCCTTACTTGGTAATCTATGTGGTTGCATACATTACTTTCCTAGGACATCGCAACGTTAAAAGTAATGGGTTACGTAATGTATAGCCCATAGTGTAGTTTGACAACTATATAGATTACCAATCGCAACTTTCACTGCTGGGTATTTCTTAAAATTCGCATATATGTACATACATACATATGTATGTATGTGAGTCATGACTTTTTTTTATAAATTTCGCATCACCTTTTTGGAGTTTATTTACACCTAATTCGCATGCAAGTGACTGTGTTTTTGTTTGTGCAACTGCTAAATTTTTCGTTTTGTTTATACTTTTTAGCAACAACATTTAAAAATGTAGCGAAATGAACAACGCATTTTAATATTCGCGCCGCAAATGTTTTATTGTGTTTTTATTTTAATAATTGTGAAATACGTTTGTTTGTTTATGAATATTTTGTTACCGATTCTTGTCGACGATTCTCGACGTTACGATAAGAGTAAAATGAAATTTCTTATCCGCTTTGAGAAAAAGGTCATTCGAATTCCTGTTTTTTCCATTTGTAAAAACAATTTCAATTTTCGAGCGTTCGATATTTTTCTAGAATATTCTTATGTAGGTATGTATATATGTACTTGTCAAACGCATAGACAAAGAACATTAGATCACGCCTTAATAACACGACCGATATTTAAATTAAATAAATTGAGAACATAATAAATAAAATAGAGAAACCCACAAATTTGTGTAAGAAAAAATATAAAAAGTAAAAAAAATAACATATTTAACCCTCCATCACACACGCACACTCCACTTCATAAGCTTAACTCAAGAAATTATATTTTCGGTATTTTATCCTTTTCATAAAATTTTAGTAAGCCCAAAATTTTGTACTAATAAATGTTTTATTTTTTTTACAGGTACAAATTTGAATTATTACACAGTTTTCTGGTAGAGTAAAATAAATATGTGTGTAAACATTTTTATATTTTACGGTGTAAATTGTTTATTCGCGCGACACCGTTAACAAATTAACAGCCGATAAGGCGTTGTAATGGAAAATTTTGGTATTTTTTGTTTGTTTATTTTTTGTAAATTTACATTATCAATCTATTTGGCCTCTTTTGTTCTTGTTCTTGTGTCGATAAATTTTATTACGTAATATACTTAATGTAGAATTTTTCGTGTGTATCGATTTTGTAATAACCTACGTGATTCTTTGCATACATCCACTGCCAAAATAGAACAAACAAACAAACAAACAAACAAACAAACAAAAAAGCGGCAAAAACCAAAATATTTATTTAACTGATGCCAAGAACGTAAATACGAAATCTTGCACTGCAGTGTTATAATTTGTTTTGTTTTTGTATGAGGTTATGTAACCTACCGGCTGAGATTTGTTTATTTTTAAAATGTCTTATGTACATGCATATGTATGTATATACTTGTATATCTAAGGATGGTCATGGAATCGTATATTCAATTTGCTCCATTTTAAAGTTTTTTCTCAACCATCAGAAATAAAAATTAATACAAATATAAATCGATATTTTGCGTAACCACTCTAGCAGAGTGTAGGCCAAGCTATTTACGATGTCTTTTCATGGCAAGTTTTTACTCTCTAAAGATTTACTACATGCTTTTTTTAAATATAAAAGTATTTGTTTCAGTTTTTTGCGTCACCAAGAATCAAACCTGAAACGTATCGTGTCGAAGTTTAAAGCTTTAACCACAGCGCCACACCGCTGCCTACTGAAAATGATAACTTTTTGAAATGTTCAGTGAGAGATGTCCCTTAATTCAATGATTTTATGGAGTTGTTTAATATAATCTTGAAGATAGAAATAGCTTAATAGAATTGCTCACTATATAAAAATCTTCAACATGTAGCAACAAATTGAAAAATCAGCGTTACAAGTTTTATGTGGGGTTATTAAAATTGACATGTCTGTGTAGGTAGTTGAACGGAAGTAAGATTGTGCGAAAAAGGTCAAACTTACAACAACTACAACAATTTTCTATAATGAACAACAGTGTTCTTTGTAGAACAACAATAACAAACCAAAGCAGAATCGGTTAAATAAGCATTAATATCGACGCACATATTTACCTGCATAAATGCCATTAGTTAGTTACATACGACTTTACAAGTTACATACTTTAATACATATATGTATGTATGTGAATAAAAATAAACAAAAAACAAAGGCAGACAGAAAAAACACGCCGAGAGAACGACGACGACCGAACGGGGACTGCAACTGCCGCCATTTTGATAAACGGCAAAAGCTGTTTTTAAATACTCACGGACGGACGAGCTAACGAACGAGTGCAATTGAGTTCAAGAAAAAAAGGCTATTAATAAAATAATAATAATAAAATAAAAGAAACACAGCGCGAAAAATTGCAACTAACGATGCAACTATAACATGAAAGAGGTCTTCTCTCTGGCAGGAGAATATCTTCCGACCTGTACTGCTAATACCACCCAATGTTCATGAAAAGAAAAAAATTAAGTTTTTTGTTTTTGTATTTTTTTATTTGTTTTTTATATTGATTATTATTATTTTCTAACTGCTTCATATTGCTACATACAGTCTCGCACTAAAAATAGAATTAGGCATAAATAAAAAAAGTTAAGAAATACAATTAATAATGACTTAAATTAATTAAGATCTTTTTCACTTTTTGTTTGCAATACAAAATATTTGCGTATTTATAAAACTTGAATTCATTAAATAGGTTATAATTCACATTGATAATGCTGGTTAAATAGTAATAATATAATATAAATATATTTTAATTAAAATGTATAAAATATTAGAAATTAGAGTAGTGTAAACGATTCTTTTTCTTTCTGTTCTGCAAAGACGGCCTCAAAATCTGGTGCCACCACTGCTCGGCAGTTGACACCAGTTTTCTCGGCTGCACTGCGTCCTCCTAACTCTTCTCCACACTTTTTCGCAAATACTCTTATTTCCTTTCCTTTCTTTTTTTGTTTTCTTTCTTCTTTTCTTGCGCTATTAAAATATTCTCAATTATTGCTTAAATTCGATACTTCAATTTCGATTTGCTGTGGTTGGTTGGTTAGTTTCTTCTTCGGCTCGGTTCAGTTCTTGAGTCCTTTCTTATTGTTATTCGTGTTGACAAGCTTGGTTAAAAGTTTTCTGGAATGACCCGACGGATCGAAATGATTGGTGTGTACGCCGGCCTCCTTCTTGGTGCGTTGCTTTCCACTGTGGCCCGAAAATATGTACTTATCATGGTCAAAGTTGTAGTGTTCGTACGAATCAAAGTAAGCCTCGGACATTTTGTTGGTGTTGGTTGACTTTGGTGAAAACTTAGTAAGACCTTATTTTTGAACTTTTAAAGTTTTGTGTTGTGGATGGTTGTTTGTTTGTTTGTTGGTTTTCTTTTTTAGTTAATTTCACTGTTCAACTTTTACTA
Organism: Suillia variegata; assembly: GCA_949127995.1. Classification (NCBI taxonomy): domain Eukaryota; kingdom Metazoa; phylum Arthropoda; class Insecta; order Diptera; family Heleomyzidae; genus Suillia; species Suillia variegata. Next base: position 9,711,750 of record OX421844.1, read on the forward strand.
ATTGTTGTGGTTTTATGTTTTTTTGTGTATGTACTTTTGCAAGGCTTTGGCTTGTATTCGGAACTCGCGTCCGTCTCCAACGGGTTTTGTTTTACAATTAAACTGGAATTTTTGCTGCGCAATGCCTTTTATATACCCAACGGAGAGCCACTTTGACTTAAATTTTTTTTACACTATTATTTTTTCATTCGGTATGCTCTTTCACTGTATACATCTGTGGTTGTTGTTGTTGTTGCTGTTGGGGATATTCTTTCTTGTTTTTTGCTGTTGCTGCTGTTTCTTATCTTTGTTGTTGGTTCGCTCTTTCATGAGGTTTTGGTTGGGGTTCATGTTCGGCTGTGCTGCGCAATTTATTTATTTATTTATTTTTTGTTTGCATTATTTTCATTCAGCTGTTTTCTTCTGCTCTGTTGATAATATCTCTCTTGACTGGCTGTCTATTGTCTGGCAAAACAAAACGAAAGAGGTATAATGAATTCCCAATCCCATAAGAAAAAAGGCATAAATATAAATAAAATACAAAATCAAATAAAAAATTTATGCATTTAAAATATGTACAAAAAATAGTTATAAAAAAAATAAAAATGTTTAGCGTGTTTTAATTTAGAAAATGCCGGAGATATTTCATCTAACACCCTGCACTATTTTTAAGTCAATTATTTTGTCATGTTATATTAGAACCGGGTATATTACGCCCATTTAAGTCAGTACTTAACCTTAGACATACTGATTAGATGTTAAAGGTGAAGGGTCCATGACCACACTCACTATTGCAAAAGAAAGATTGGTTTTGTTAGCACGATATCAGAATCGTTGGGTTGAAATTGTAAATATTTGAGACGAACCCGTTAAATCGATCGTATTTAAAACATGAGGGTGTCTTATTTAATAATTCTAAATGGATCTACTGGTATGCAATCATTTAAAAAAAAAACATAAATAGGGTGACTCTAATACTTTTAATAACATTTTTTTATGTACAAATTCTGAAAAACTTCAGTTTATTCATTTTAGTTGGTAACAACTTTTGGTGCAAGTGCTCTTATACGCCGTTCAACTACCACCTTGACTGTGGACTTTTTACGCGTTTTCTTTGTCGCTACTGGCTTTGCATTGAGTTGCTGCGCTGGTCCCTTATCATTTGTCGGTTGCATCATCGGTATAATTGGTAGATTAAATTCATCTTCTGCGGAGTTCTCGAAGGCGTTCTCCACAATTTCCGGCAATTCAAGTTGTACTGCTTTTTCGGTGTGCACGGAACGTGTATGCTCCTTCAGCTTATCACTACGATGGCTACAAAACGAACACAACTGACATTTGTATTTGCGCAGCTCCTCTGCCGTAGAATGCTTAAGGGCGTGTCTCTTCAAATTTTTACTCTGGCTAAATTTGCAGCCGCACACTTCGCACACAAACGGTCGCTCCTGTTTATGCGTTTCGATGTGTAGCTTGAGATTCTCCTTGCGATTGGTGCTATGTTTGCAGCCGGCAAAAGTACACTTGAAAAACTCGCCCGTATGCTGCAGTTTGTGCGATTTGAGCGCCTTCATGTGCGTCGTACTGTAACCACAGACGTCGCAAAGCATTTGTTTCTCCTTATTGTGCACGAGCAGGTGAGAGCTAAGACCCTGCTTCCACTTAAAACCCTTGCCGCAGTGCGGACAACGATGTGGCGTCTCTACGGAATGCTTCGGATGATGTACCAAGAGTGCAGCACGCGTCATAAATCGCGTATTACATTCAAGACAGAAAAACGGTTTCTTTATGTCAGTGGAGTGTTTGCGCAAATGCGCATCGTATTCGCGCCAGCCGAGAAAACCGATTTCGCACAGTGAACATGTCAGATGTGACGCCTCACAACTGCTCATGTGAATAATCATTTCCTGTACGCGATAGCATTTGAAGTCGCAACCAATGCAGTAGTTTATTTTGCTGCTCGAACTAGGCGCACGCGGATTTGTTAGCTAAAATATAGTTAATTTTATTTTATTAAATTGTACCATACCAGGACTGAAATTGTTATATGAAAATTGGCGTAATTAAATTCATTAGGCCTTGTACCTTGAAATAATTGCGTTGATCATCAAAAATGTTTTCAATTCTCAAATTTATGTCGTCATTTCTTTTTTCATCTGAGGCGCCAACACATTCAGCCATCACTACTGCCGCTGCGGACGTATCTTCGCGACTTTCATTCTCTAGCATTGCAGCTTCAGTGGTTTCAGTTATTGTTGTTGAACTTCCAGCGATACATCCTCCAGCATCGCCATCTATATTCGCATCTGTTGCATCTTTCGGCGTTTTACTAAATAAATTCAAAAGCTCTGTCACTGCAAGGATTTTGGCCAATTGGCGAAAATGCGTCTCATGTTCCTTTGCAATTGAAACCACATCCTCGTAGAAAAAATCGACCATGGTCTGCAGACACTGACCACAGTCAAAATTTCGTATAGTTACTTTTAGCGGATTGTGTATGGAGAACTGCATCGATTTCTGCAGAAAGTGTGGTCCGCCAATGAATTTACTCTGCGCTCCCATTACGCAAAAATGTCCAAATACCACATTGTCTCCGTTCTCCAGTTCGAGAATAAGATCACAATATTGTCCTGTGCGCCGCTGGTCATTAAGGTAGTTCGATACCTTGGAATGGAGCGGTTGGTGCAGTGTAGGTGTTTGCTGCATTTTTCCGAAGAAAATTATCTGGGTTTTGTTTACATCGGAACTTTGCAAAGTGCAGCTGTATCAGCTGATTGATAAGAACAGCATTAGTGCAATTCACAATAGCATGCTCCATGTTGCCAGACTTTCGATTGTATTAAAAACATTTTTTTACATATCTCTTGACCTTATCAAATGTAAAGAAAAATGTTTACCGTCATTTAATAGTTAAAATAGAACATTGAGACTAAGGAAAGTGTACTTAATAAATGTTGTTGTTGGTAAACGTATACTTTAATCGAACATTTTATTTTTCTTAACTCTGTGTTTGGTTGTAAGTCTTTAATCGGACAAACGCGTTCCTTAGTTTCAGATAGGGATTCTCGATACAAGAGATATGCAGGGTATATGAAAAATAATATGCCACTACGGATTTTTACCTATGGCTGGAGCTGTTCTGCTTGCATCTACGTCCTATAAACATGACTTTAAAACCGAAACGAAACAAGTCAAGTGAGGTCCACGTATTTGTACAGATGAGGCACCTTCGTCGGCAGCTTACAAAAGCGATAAGAAGATGCACTATGCTATTTCGTGTCAAACTATAATTAACATAGTGCAAAATTTAAAACATAAACCTTGCAGACCTATGCCCCTCAGTGAGACAAATAATTTTAAATACTATATGATATTGTTAAATATAAATACATACTTGTATTTAATTCGTATATAAAACCAAAATATTGTATGTTTATCGTGTATCAAATTAGGAATTTTAGGCAGAGTTTTAAATTAAAGAAAAATCTATTTAAAAGACTTTTCCTCAATGGAAAATTGTTGTTTAAAAATGTACCAGTTATTGAGCTATAAAAACAAGACTTATTTAAAAAAAATTAAAATTTTACAAAAATTTTATTAGAAAATAAATTTAAGGTGTGTCTCTACGATATCTTGCAAAACGTTAAACACGCACCATGATATGAAAATGTTTCATCCATAAAGCGGAAATGATAATAGACTCGCAAACTCCGATAAATCATTTAATACTAATCTAAAAAAAATGGATTCCTAGTTCACAGAATTTGAAGAGAAACTTTGCAATTTAATTATTTTTTTATTTTTTATTTTCATAAAAATATTTTATGCTCAATATTATGGCTTTCGTGTTTCGATGAAGTTTTGCTCCAAATTTTCTTAAATGTAGAATTTATTTTAAAACTCTCGCCTAAATTAATTAAACATTTTTGTTTATATTACAACAAAAAAGTATACACGTAGATATTGTGCTAATAAATAACTTTGCGCTTGTTCCAATCAATCGCTATTTCCATTAATTCTGTTCCACGTATGAAATCGACCGCCACTATGTTTGCATGTTCGCCCAGTTGATCGCGGTACAGCTGCGAAACTCGCCAATTCACGTTGTCGGCCATTTTACGCAGACCACCAAATCTGTCCAAAATAACGCCCCACGTATCAGGCGTAAGTTCCGCCATGTCGGCAACTGGACGGCTTGTCAGTCTACTGCAAGTTCCATTTTTAAATAGTTATATGCATAAGCGAACTTAAACTTTTTAAAGTGACTACTTACGAAACATCAAACGTGTTGATAGAACGCAAATGCTGCTCGAGACGTGGCCATTTCTGTACATTGCCCCAACGCTGTTCCACCGAGCCGAATAGCACCTGTGGAAATTCTTGCACTACTACTCCCTTGTCGTAGGCTAATATAACATTTTGATGACGAGACCAAAGATCACGCAACGATGCTCGCCATGTGGCCGAAGGATGTACGATAAGATCACCAAATTGCTCTTGCAGATAGTGGACCAGTAAGCGATGCACACCCATATTTTTACCAAAGCCTAAAAGGAACAAATTTAATTTAATTATCGAACGAGGTCTACTCTATCTTAATTTTTTTTAACCTTGATTTATATTTTAAAATAGTTACAAAAAAAATAAGGTAAAATTTCTGTTAATATAAAAATTTTTAATCTGTTTCGGAGAAGTCAATTTAATCCATTGAACCACTTCCAAATTCAAGGAAATGCTATTCGGTGACAACAAAAACGAAATTACTTACCTACTGGAAACTCCTTCAATCCAAAAATTACAATTTCATTGGTTTCCAAAACGAAATTTTTAACCTGTTCGATAACCTCCGACAAAGGACGCTGTCGCGTAATTCCGTGATTAATGAAAAACAATTCCGGTGTGTTCCGATAGTAGCCTACTCTGATGTCTAAATAACGCGCTCCGTGCATTAGCTGGCCGCGTATATCATCATCCTGCGTTAGAGCGTATTTAGTAACAATTGTCTCGCGCAATAGAGGATCGAAATTCAAGCGATACGAGCCCGAATCATGTGTGCCTGGTATGAAAAGGTCACGCATGCGCATACCACCAACTACCGAACGCAAATCGTTCATCCAGCGTGGATAGGCCCGCAAACATGTAATAGCCAGAATTTTACCAGCTCCATTAATATAACTCGCCCAATAGCCATAGCAGGCGGTATTTATTGTGACATTACGCGACAGTGCATAATCAAAGGGCACACCAGTTGTGAACCATTGCACAGCTAGACTCGGCTTGATGGCAGCAACAATATCATTGATGCCATTATTCGAAATCCAGTAGTGCTGTGGTGAAAGCTGCAAACTTGCGCTCGAAGAACTCTTTCGCTCGCCTAAACCATCGTATTCTCCACCGCTGGCCTCACTTTCGTCCAATAGCGATGGCGAAGATACTGTCGTAGTGCTAGTATAACCGCCATGTGGCACGTATCCACTACCCTCGGCATTGTCAAAGTCTGCCAACGGCGTACCCGTCACAAAGTTCACCTTTTCGAAGCTATGCGGCTCCTGAGTGGTTAATAGGATGAAATCATCTTTGCCAGTGGGCGCATTTTTCCACGATACCTCAAGAAAACGCTTTTGTGCACTGATCGTCAGCCACAATTGTAGTCGACCGGGATTATCTTCGGGTCGTGTTGTAGCGGATAGATCCCAGACGGCATCATTGTCCTCATAGGCAGCTACATGACCGAGCGTGTGCACTACCAAGACTGCAGTTAATATGCCTACAAAATGCATTTTCTGGTATTTTTTTGTTTGTATTTAATTTAAAATGTGGGCGCGTGGAGAACTCGTATCGACGAGGTAGACTTTCTCCCTTTGTTTGTATAAAAATAACTAAATTAGTTTCAATTAAATTTAATAATGTCTTGGCACAGTCGTCAAGCCTCTTGTTTACAGTCGTTCTCGCTCGTTAAACACTTAAGATATGTTGCCGACAAAGTGGTTTGCTACGCGCGCGGCTATGCTCTTGAAAACGCCGACCGCCAGCATCAAAAGCTTGAAGTGTTCTAATTTTGAGATTATGTTTGTCAATAATTGTATGCGGCGACTAGTGCTAGTCACTACATGCGAGTGTAAATGCGAATTGTAACTATCATGCACACCTAACTAAGCGCCCTAAATGCTGCACTTCGTATCATAAGTGATTTCAATATAACTTCTGCCCACGTGATCATAGCTATTTTTTAGTTAAAATACTGAATTTCTACTTGAAATATCTTCCAAAGTACAAGTAATATAACCGGTACATATGTATCTGGCAAAGTGTAGTTTCGTAGATATTTCTCATTTAATTAAAATTTGTTTATTTTTAAAGTGGTAGAATTATTATTTATGTATAGCTATTCTATATATTTCACTTTCAGTTTAAGATTGGCTTAAGATTCCAAAAACCTACAATGCTAAACCTAAAATTTATATTCTAAAAAGTTTTAAAAAATTAAACTTGAACTGAAAAATTTTTATTTTAATTTTTGCATATAGAATATAATTTTCATATTTCAAGATATTCAAAATCTATGGCACCGAACAGGAAATATATATAATCCAATTTACAATTTAGCTATAAATCTACTTACGTAGCACCTTACACAGTCGTTGTAACCATAAAGTGAAACTTTGGTTTGACAAAACTTACTAACAAAAGCGCTCACTTCTCCTATGAAATTTATCAGTTTCCGTGCCTCCTAACATGGTCTAATCCGTTTTTGATCATTTATCTACCAATTTTAACATTCGAGTACATTTATGTAGATACAATATTTGAGAAATCACCATTTTAAGTAGAAACGAAAAACAGATTTTTCACAATTAGACTTCTCATTGGGCTGTACTCGAACGCAGCGCTAGGAACACCAGCAATTATTTAAACAATTTGCTATTGTCTAAACAAATTATTGCACTTGTGCAAATATAAACATTGGATGATGAACTAATTACAATGGAAAACTAGCAATTATTTTGTATATCCGGTTTTTGTTTCCATAAATTGAAATAGATTTAGTTTGAAAAAAGATTTTCCAGCTTCGTCCAATTAATGACATTGCACTGAATATTTAAAATACGACATTTCGTAATTTCGTGAGGCTACTTTAGGAACTTTCATTTTTCGCACTTGTTCCTATAATTCACTTAAGTTCTTCGATTGCAACGTTCTAAATTTACATTTACTTATTCATTTATCCGTACTGTGCGCGTGTGTCTCCAACTCTTGACTAAGTCGGTCGTAGCGCTTGGATTACCGTCTAAGCAACATTGCGTTTGATACTGGTGGCTCTCCATCATAATCTTTCACTTGTATCGTATAGTATCGTATTAGCTCCCAGCAGTAGTTTATCGTACACGGTTTCGGTTTAATATTAATAAATGGCAGATTTTATAATCTCTTTCTCTCTGGTCAATTCTTATTAATACTCATATTTGGTTTTTGAGCGTCGCACGATCGTTAGTGTTACGCTTTGCTTTTGGATAACGCTCTAACTTCGGTAGGGCTTTAGGCTTTGTTTGTATATCATGATTTGTTTTTTGTATACTCATACAGTTTAGTTTATAAGTAATATGAGTGGGTTTCGTGGAAGAGTTTAAATCGAGACTGAATTACTTTAATACCTTCAAATTTTTATAAATATTGTGTAAACTTTCATCGAGTTAATATTTAAAATTGTAATATGGCCAGAAGAGAAACGAAAATCTGCTTTCAAACCCATTTCCATTCAAACCCATCATACTCGCAGTTTATATGAAAAAAGAAAACAATTTTATTTTTTAATCTATTTCAGAATCCGACGCTGATCTTTTATATATGTACGTACTTTGTCGTACTTATCGATTTGTATGTTTTCTATTTGTCGGTGTTTGAAAAAGAGTTTTTGTATTTATCCGTTTTTGATATGAAAACCCAAATTATTGAACATTTAAAAATAATTTGCATAAAATAAAGTTTGGGTTCATATCAAGAAACTAGAAGCTTTAAAAAGAACGCTTTTGAAAATATTTTCATCGAATGAAATTATTCACGTTTTCCAAAGAAATCGATATTTCGCAGTTCGAAAAACTCAATAGAAAGTTTTCAAATTAAAATAATAAAAAAAATCTCAATTTTGTTCAATTTTGGTTTGAATGAATATATGAGGTGTTATTTTAATAAAAACAAAGAGACCTTGCCATTGATATGCATGATCAAGGGATTCCTTTTTAGGTTCACCTTCATTTATCACTTTGCCACTGATAACTCCGACCAGTATTTTGTTTATTATAACCACCTTATAAATAAACATAAGTATAACGAAGAAAAGTTGATATATCTTTAATGTCCTGAGACGGTTTTATTTCAAAATTTGTATTACATTTATAATAAACTTTTATAAATTACTTTTAGTTTGAATACACAACTATATGTTTTAATATCAGTGAGGAAATTCCCTAAAATGTCACTTGTTCATAATGCCAGCAAAATAAATATTACACAAAGTGGAATGATTTTGTGTATGTAAAGCTTTTTAAAAATCTAAATACATTATGTTTTTAAATGTTTTCAAACCTTTGATTTGAATTCAATTACAATATCGATTAATACCAAGTTTTTGTGTTGCTTTCTGTGTTTCGCCAGGTACCGCCAAGAAATTTTAAGCTTGCAATTTGAATTACAGAAACGCGGCGTCACATCTTTTTCATTCACAAGTCTTACTTTAAATAACGTTTGGTCTATATTAATAATTCTTGTTTAGTTTTTTACAGTTTCAGTCCCCTCAATAATCGTCGTATTGAACATGGCTCGACACAAGTTCACCATGCCCATTGATACTTTTCCGAAACACCGTGGCTTATCCTTCCAAGCAATGCACACGTAGTAGAATGGTATCCCGGCTAAGGTGATGGCTATGCCAATAATAAGATTCATAGGCTCATAGAAGCTTGGCATGAGCACCAAAACCAAGCAACAAATAATAAAGATAATGGGCAAAGACAGGTGCACTTTAATGGGTCGTGGTATATCGGGCCTTTTTAGAAAAAAGAAAACAAAATTTACATTTATTAATTTCAATAATTCGAGAATTGCGAGAAATTGCGAGCTTACATGGTTTTGCGCATCCATAACATTCCAGCTATACTAGCCACCACTGATAACCATAAAACCGAACTGAAATAGTTAATTAGAAGATAGACATCGGCTGTAAGCAACATCAGGAGTGAGACGAAGCACTGCATATTTAAAAAAATAGTCAATCAATTAAAACTTTTATTTTTTGGTTATCTCAACTTACCGTAAATATTAAAGACGGTATTGGTGTTTGCTGCTTTACATGAAACAATTGAAAACACCTGGGCAAATGGCCCTCCTGTGCTCCGGTTGCAAATAATCTAGCCGATGTAAAGAGCACACCATTGACTCCGCCGAATGTGGAAAGCGCCACAAATATTGGCACAATAAAGGCCAATGGACCGAATACGCGATTACCAAAGGTAACTGCCACAGCGAGCGAACTAAGCATTTCGGTCTTGGATACGACAGCGAAATAGGCCAAGTTAACCAGCACATAAATACCGGTGACAAGTGGCATAGCAATCCAAATGGCACGGGGCAAATTTCTGTAATTAAAGTGAGTATATAATGAGTTACATTAAACAAATAATTACAGTGACCATTGGTAGTAAAATTAGTTTAGTTATTTTTGGAATCGAAATTAATATCAAATAATTATAAAAATTTAAGTTGATATTTATTTTGCAATAAATTAATTATTTTACTGAGCGCACCCCTAACTAACAAATACAATAGTACAATTTAACTTGTAGACTCATAAGCTTTAAAATGTTTGTAACGCATTCTATACAATCTTACATACGTATTTTAATACTGCAAATGAATTGCAAATTTCATTCAATGTGTAGATATTGTGTATCTGTGTGATAGGGCTCGTAAGCCATTGTACAATGTAAAATTCCCTAACCCCAAGAATCAACTGGTGGTTGCAAGGGTGGCAAAAAGAACAAATACCGTTCAACCTCCCATTTATAAAAGTCCTTGGGAAAAACTAACTAACATCTTTGGTTTGTGCGTGTGTGACTTCCGATGCTTTTAGCTAATATATAAACTGGAAATCAACTTCAACTTTAAGGCTCTGTCTGGGTGGGTGCTGCTTTCAAATAAATTGCTTGAATGACGCAATAAAACGACTTGTCGATTCAGGGGCAAATGGAATCAACAATTGGTTTCGTTTGCTTTCGAAGCAATATTTTCTTAATCAATGAATTAATTATTGAATCCAGTTGAATAGTTTTGTGTGCTTACTTGTATGGATCTTGTAGTTCTTCGGTAACGAAATTCAGGTAATTCCAGCCCCCAAATGCAAACAGCCCGGAATAGAATGCAAAGCCTATTTTCTCAGCACCGTAATTGCCCTCCCATAGATTTTCGAAATTTTCCAGTTGTCCTGTTGCCATTTGATAGAGTCCTGCGAGTATGATCATTATAAGAGCGATTAGTTTGCCAGCAGTGAAAACATCTTGTACCTTCATTGACCATTTTACCGAAAGGCAGTTTATGGCGGTTAGGAATACTAAAAATGTCAGAATGAAATATATATTATAAACAGTTTAATGACACAAATCGAATAGCACAAAGAAATCATAAACTTTCTATATTTAGCTTGGAAAATCAATCCCGTTAAACTTACATAAACAAATTGCGGCCAAGATTTTTACGGCTGAGTCAGGTGGCGTACAGTCTTCAAAAAATGGTTTCGCCGCGTACTGTGCGAATGTCAAGGCGACTATTGTCTAAAGTAATGTAAAGTAGAATAAAGTTTATATAAATACGTATGAATACAATTTATAAAAATATTCCTTGGATCTTTTTGTCAATGAATTTCCAGAAAAATTTATATTAATTATATCCGATGATAGTTTTGTAAACATGTTAAAAAAACAATTTAACTCAAGTTGAAGGTTATAGTTTTAAATGTTTTTTATTTACATATATACATAAATATGAAATGCATTCTAATAATTCCAATCAATAACAAAATAACTCAATTTAGTTTGATCGAAATTGACACACGCAACAAATGATCGCACAAACAAAATCATTGAAGCTAATAAAAATAACATAAATAAAAACATGACCCGACGACCTTATTTAATTCCATTAATTAGATAAAATAACAACGACATTTAATAATTGTAAATAAAAAGTATTATTATTTAATGTCTTTAGTCTTTGCATACCTGAGTTGTTGGTCGTATAATCAGCAGAGCAATCCACAGACGTAGAAATCCCACCAATGGTCCGAAAGCCACCAGCAGATAGGCGTAATCACCGCCCGATCGGGTTATACTCGTGCCCAATTCCGCATAGCAGAGCGCGCCAATTGTCGAGAGTATGCCACATGCCGCCCAAATCAAGAGTGAAGTGCCAACCGATCTACATATTTGTAATGACAAAATAGTTTCTTTTAATTGCTTACCACATAAATCAACAAATTAAGTATTGATTACTGTGCGCTCGGCTTAATTGATAGTGCTGCAAAAGCTTCCAACAAAAAGTGTTGCATAAGCGCCGACTCTTTCGAGTCAACCAGTTCGCGTATCGAAAATATAAAAAAAAACGATCCAACAAATGTTCTTGGTTTCAGACTTGAGCGTATTTTTATCTAGTTAATTTCTTGATTGGTTTAGCAGAAAATTGCTGACGCCGTGTTCAGATTTCAATGTCTGTAATGTTAAGTTATGTTATGTCTAGCATATTATGATATCATGTTTTGTGCTGAAATTTGGCAATTCAATTGAAAGCTACGTGTATATAGTATAGTGTACTTAATATATATACACACAAATACGTTCAAAATTATATTATAGTATTTTACAATTGTTATCATAAAAACTGTTTTGAAAAAAATATATTAAAAAATATCTTATTTTTGTATAAAAAAAACAATAATTTTTATTTTTGGTGAAATAAATAATATAAAACTAGAAAAACGACCCCCTTATGGGCGTTACAAATGGAAGAACAAACTCAATAAGTGCAAATACACTTGGCGAAATTTATAAGAATTTAATGACTAATTGTAAATAAAATGAATACAATAGATAGTTAACTGAAAGGTGAAGAATGAACATATCTTGCTAATTGTGAAGTGATTAATTGGGCAATTGCCCAAAAATAAAAGACTCATATTTTCTAATCATATAACTTAATTTTTAACTTTAAGTTACAGATGCGAGCTCAAAACTAATCGGTTAAAAATATCGAACGAATTTAAAGAAATTTCCAAGCCAATTTTTTTTAAATAATGGATTTGGCATTCATGAATCAGAATTTGGTAATAAAAAAAAAAAGGTTCGAAAAAGGGTTCTCGATTAAAGTGTACAACTTAACGTAGTCGCATCAAATTACTACTAGTTAGTATCAGCCTTATCTTTTAGCACTTTTAAACAGATCGAAATACTTACTCAGTGTAGAAGAAGACGCCAGTTGGTGCTATGAAGATGCCCGAACCGATAATTGTGCCCACTATAATGGCGACACCGTTCAATAGTGTTAATTTCCGTTTGAGTACGAGTTTTTCGCCGGAATCATCGCTTTTATCTTCTCCGTCAATTGGCGAGTTTGCAGTTGTTTGCAATTGTAGTGGCAACTCGACTAAATTGGTGGTCACTCCACCGTATCTTTCAGTCATTTTTTATTTTATTTAATTTTTATTAAGTCTTAAACGCTCGATTACTTTGTGCTTAAATGTTAGCTTAACTTAAAATCTTTCGTTTCGACGTGTAAAGTTAAATTTATGAAAAAAGTTATTTTTAATTTACTGGCCCATTGTTTTTCGTATTAACTCTAATTTATGTACGATCATATTTTGTGAACTTTAGTATCGTTTTTATTTGATTAACGAAATGACGTCCGTTTATTCGCAGCTTCAATTCGAAACTAAACTGTGCAACATCGAGGCGAACTGTGGAAAATCAAACACATAGAAACCAGTATTTTTTTCCATACACAAAAAAGTAACATACTTATATATACTCGTATGTACATAAATTTGGCGAGAAGACAACGTGGTTTGCCGGGTATGAAAGTGAGGTGCTCGTGGAGGCATACAATTTTTACTTTTTGTTTTTAATATAGTAAACAATTTTGCAATTTCCCGTTGGAAATTGTTTTGGTCTTTTCCAGTTAGGCGCTTTCATTCGTACCTATTGGACATTGAAATTGTGCATTTGTGGAATCATTATGTGCGAAACGATGTTTTTGGCACATGCTTCACTTAAAAGTTACCATGTGTAATATAAGAATTTCATTAATTTAATTTATTTTTCAAAATTGTTATCTTAGCTGAAAACTTTTTCTTCGGAAACTTGTTTATTTAAATTTAATCAATTCAATAAGAAGTTTAACTATTATTATTAAATTTAACGTTATCAAATTTATCTGATATTTTACGAATTCCTAAAAATTTTTAAATTTTAACAAAAACTATCATGACAAAAAGCTTCAAAAAGTTAACAGAGAAAAAGCTTAGCCGACACCCTTCGAAAATGGTTGAACCAAATATTTACATAATAATTCTAAAAGTATTGACTTCAACCCCCAAAGATCATAATTATCAAAAAGTACGTTAAAATTTTAGTATAATTTAAATAAACAAGTAAGCATTTGTATATCTAAATAGCCGTGTGCCTATAACATTGACAATAAGTATCATTAGCTTTACCCATATAAATTTGCATTATTGTAGCCTTAAAAACTGTGTCTATATAATACGTGGATGGTCCAATAAGATATTTGCAGACCTCGAGAAAACGTATTTTTCAGACGGGTTTCAGAATTTGGAGCATATCATCGTCAAATGTATCGAACTAAATGGAGACTAACTATGTTAAGAAATAAATAGTCTATTTTCGTTTTTCTTTTGTAGGAGTAAGTACTTGTCGGACCATCCTCGTACATAAAAAAATTAAGTTGAAATTAAAAATCATTTTTAAAATAAGAAAAATATAGAAATAATTGAACTTATCAATGAAATGGCTGTCAATTGTTAACTCTCGAATATTTTGGTATAATATTAAACAGTCGGTGTGTGTGTGTGTGTTTTTTTAAGAAGATTATACGCTGAATAATATTATGAGCACATCGTTAACTTGTTTTTATTAAAAATAAAAACAGCTGATTCCGAGGTATAAATTTGTAAGTCAACGAGGCAAAAACGAGCGTAAATGAGTACTGCTAGTATTTGAATATAGAATTTTTATATAACTTTTTGATAACAAGTTTCATTTAAACACAAAAATATTTCTACATAACTATTTCCCGAAAATTTATAATTTTTTATGAAGATCTAACTATGTATATGATAATAATTAAAATCGAATTAACAAATTTTGATTTTCAACTGCAAATAAATGTTTATTCAGCTGGTCACCTTAGAAGTCCCATTCTAGGGTAGTATTTAGCTTTTCTCATCAGTTCCAACGCGTTTCCATTATTTCGTCATCCAAATTAAATTTGTTTAACGTTAAATGAATTAAACAATTGCTATTTATTAACTTAACTGAGTCGTTATTTTTACATTGTTTATTTTGGACATTTAACACTTTGCATTGACTTTTTGTAAACACTGTTGCAAACAGCAACAACAAAACTTGTGGTTCGTTTTAAATTTTGCCGCGTTCGCAGTTCGTATTGTTAAGAATTTGTTTGACTATTCATTTTTTTTTGAGAAACAAATAAAACCTTTAGTAAACAAAATTTTTGTTTAGTTTTGTTAATTTTACTACAGCCAATTGTTTAAAAAAAACGAATAATTAAGTGGCTCGACGGAGCAACTGTTTTTCACATACGATATCATCCAATTGTTAACTTCCACGACCGGCATTCGCAACGAGACTGACTGCGAAACCGCCTTTTCGGAAAGAAACACTCCAACAATCCAATAATGACGAATGCCAACCAACCCTCATGGACTGAATGGCTGGGGTATGTACTCGTATATACAAGCATACATATCTATATATATTTTATTCCAATGTTGGTGGGTGACGACAACGACAAAGTTAATTTACGTACTCGTGCTGGCTGACTGACTAGCTGGCTTACTTATAGAATTCGAATTTGAAGATTTGAGAATCATCTCAAAAGTATCACACACACTATTTATTCATCATTTATTTCAACTATCTATCATTATTTCACTATCATGAGGTCATTGATATCAACAAGTAGTTTAAATTAATTTTTGGAGGCTGCGGTCGTCTTTTGATGAATAATTTGTTTAAGATAAGGGTATAATAATCTTTTATTTATGCTGTTTTGTGTCTAAAATATAATTTTTTTTCTTTTTGAAAACTTTATTTTTCAAAAGCTCCGAGCACATTTTGAGCATATGGGGGAGGGTGGGTGAGAGACCATAAACAAACAGGAAGAAGAAGATCACGGCGCTGTTAAAGAGCGCTGAACCCGTCGCTCTCCCACATCACGTTTATTGAGCTACAATTATGAGAGGATAAATTTTGTCACAATACACTTCCATACCAAATTTTATCATCGTAGAGAGCGAGGCACGTGATCTGACTTACGAGTGGGTCGGTAAAATTTTGGTCATACTGAATACTATTGACCGCAGACACATGTTAAATCATATTAAAGTTAAATTTTACGTACAGATTTTAATTTTAAATTTCTATAAAATCAAATTGAACAATCTGGCAATCCGGTAAGTATCCGTATCCACAGCCCTCTCTTTCGCACTTTTCTTGCTACTTGTGTCACACTCTTACTCGCATGCGCTCGTTTCTCTATCGCGCACTCATTTTGCCGCCAATTACTATTTGTAATGTTATAATACCAACCAGCAGCAGCCATGCTACGCTGCCCTGCTGCCAGTTGCTGAGCGCCGGTTAGAACTAAAGTTAAAATATCAGTTGAAAGTAAAAAATCGCGGATTACGTACGAAAAGTATCGTCGCTTTTAAAATCGCAACGTTAAAAAATAATTCGCATGTCACAAATTTTTATATCAGACGGGATTTTTAAATCCGATATATATTAAAGACGAGATTTTTTTAATCCTGCGATAATTTAATAAAATTGATTAGGATTTTCTTTGAATTACTTGTCCACTGTCTTTCAATACTGTGATAAACATTTAAAAACAATGAGTTGGTAGCTCTAGATTGGCTTATTTTAAATTTTTTTATTTAATAAAGAATAGTTTTTTATACTAGTAATTATTTCTTAGCAATAGAAAAGACGCGAAAAATATATACAATAAATATAAACAAAATAAGTTATTCAGTAATATTTTTATTCTGACGGTCAAAATAATTGACAAATAGTTACTACCTACCAACCGTTTATATCCGCCGTCCATATTGGAAAGCGAATTTTTATTTTTCATTTTGTCAAAGAATATCAAAACATTTTGAATTCTGATTTCCGAATAAACAGGCGCACAGAATCGGCCATAGGCTTTGGCTGGCAGTCGGCGAGCGAAAGAGAAGTCTAAAATGTAAATAAAGCCAGCGGCTGATTAAATAAGTTGCGCTGGCTAGGTTGTGATATGACAGCATAAAGTTGTGCAACTTCCTACATTTGACGCACGTCAATTACTTTGACAGTGCTATTTTTCCAAACAATTCCGAAGAAGTCCAATGCAACCCTGCGGCACAAACTAAAACGTCAAATTTGTTAGCTGAGCGCACGTGTTTACAAATTTTAGCACTGCGTATTTTAATAAAATTGTTTTATTTTTCCCACATTTTAGCATAAAACTATAACAAAATGTCAGACAAGTAAGTGTGCATTGTGCTTAAAGTGTATATTTAAATATTAACTGTTATTTATGTGCAGATATGCTGTGCCCAACAAACTGCCCGGTAAAACCGTTTCGGTGCTGGCACATCGCAAGCGCCGCATTCTGCAGGACAAGTCCACCGTTGAGCAGCGCAAAACTGAAAAGACCAAACGTATTGCCAAAGCGAAGCAGCATCACAAGTTCCGGCGTGCCGAGTCGTTTGTGATGAACTACATCAAAGCCGAACGCACCGAAAAGCGCATCAAACAGATTGTATTGCGTACAAATTTTACCGATACCAAGAGTGCGGAGAAGACCAATGAAAAATTGCTCCTAGTTATGCGTCATGCAGGGTGAGTAGTTTAACTTTGAAAATTAAGGAAGATTGTTTAATCGAAAGTTTGAACGAAGTACAATTCAATGACATTTTTTTTTTAAAAGGATTGATACATATATTAAAATCCATTTTCTAAAAAATCGTAAGTTCTGACATGAAACGACCTACCATATATTTTTTATGAGAAGTATTTTTAAAAATATATTAATTGAAAAATCGCTCTTGGAAGCCAACTTGACCACACTCGCCCAATATGCTATAAGAATTTTTTATTGATGTTATTGAAAAAAAATTCTTTTTAAAGTATTATAAAACAAAAATACCTTTTATAGAAATAGCAAATGAGGGTAACTTGATATTAATTTCGACTACTCCTATTAATTTATATAACTACTTTTTAAAATACGATTTGGTCATTTAAACAAATTGCAAAATACATAAAATAAAATTTAATCTCTTAACTAATTAAATTTATCTATTTAATATAGCAAAAAGATTTTTGACGAGACGACAAATAAAATTTTCAAATCGCTTCACATGGCCAACCGTCACAATGCTGTCTTCCTGGAGAATACAAAGGAAAATCAAATATTGCTGCGAGTAATCGAACCGTTTGTCGTCTATGGATTTCCATCTCTCGCCACAATACGTGAACTGATTTTCAAAAAGGGTTTTGTGCGCATTAACGGCAAAAAGACACCCATACAGTCAAACACCATGATCGAAGAACATTTAGGCGAGAAGGGCATCATCTGTTTAGAAGATATTATACACGAGATTTTTACAGTTGGTCCAAATTTTGCCGCCGTTACTGAGTTTTTATGCTGCTTTCTGGTAAGACTGAAGAAAATTAAACTTTTTTTTTTAATTATCTTAACCAATTCATTTTATTATTTGTAGCTCTCGAGTCCCCGTGACGGTTGGAAGAAAAAAGTGTCAGTGTCCTTTAAACGTGGCGGCGAATATGGTGATCGTTCGAACGGCATTAATGAGCTGATTGCGCGCTGTATATAATTTTAATTTTTCGTTTTTTCTTATTTGTGAGTTTAAAAGTTAGAACGTAAGGAGATTTATAAAAAAATATTAATAGAAAAGGCGATAACTATTAAAAAAATATATATTCAAATGTTTTTTTTTAGGAAATTTCTAATTTTATGATTTAATTACTTTCAAATTAAAAGTGAAATTGCATATAAATTGTTTTCTTCTAAGGCCAACCAAGATTTTGTTAACAAAAATCGTGTAACTTTCAAAACAAAATGTTCTTTAAGCTAAATATTTTACGTATGCTTATACCTCTCGCTTGTTCGGGAAATCATGTTCGATAAAAATTGATCTATAATTTCACACCGCTTCAAAAATACTTGCATTATATCGAAGGAAAATTTTCTCAAAGAAAGAAAAAAAATTTTCAAACATCAACAAATAACAAACAAGAATAGAATAACTTAAAAATGTCGACCAAATACAATCTCAGTCGTTCCGGCACCGAAGATTACGTCTCGTACCAGACAGTGACGTCCGGCTACTCGGACGTTGTTGACCGTCCCGAGCGTTTGCACGAATGGCTCAAGTCGGAAGAAATTGAGCTGCTGCATCACAAATTTCTCTCACATCCGCAGCAAAAAATGAATCATGTCGAACTGCGGGAAGCACTTGAGGAACTGCAAATGAAATTCACAAATTTGGAATTTAATCGTCTCTTTTTGAAGATCAATCAAAATCGTGATTTTAAATGCGATTGGAATGAATTTATATCGTATTTGATATTCGGATTTCAAGAAGATGATCCGAGCAGCCAAAAGGAAATGCTTATTTTGCCCATATCAACACTGCCAATTGTAAGGAAATCCGAACATCGTTCGACTATTTGCGGCATTAGTTTGCTCAAATCAAAGATGGACTTTAACATGGACGAAGAAACGAAAAATCAGGAGCAAGCGAATGTGGCAACCGAGGAAATGTCTGATGCAGATGGTGGCATGTGGCTGACGGCCAGTCGCGAGGGACAAATTCGCCTTTGGTCACCGTCACTAGAGCCGATACGTATGGGCTACTCCGAAAGCAGTAGGTTCTTATAATTCTGTTTTGGTTATTCTAAATATTTTTATACAAATTCGCTTGGTTAAAAGTTCATATCAAAATGCCCACTTGGATTCTGGCACTGCAAGCCTTGTCCGATGTCAGCATCGTTTGTACGTCATCAACCGAACGTGAACTGCGCTTTCACGAAACGGTTGCTTCTACATTTGCATTACGTATTACCATACGCAGTCTGCCTTTTGCTGTCTGCACCATGGCCTATAGTTTTCATACCAACGGCAAAGTAAACTCAAAACTGGTATTGGGCGATTTCGGAGGGAATGTTCGCATTTTGGAATTTTCACCATTTTTACGGGGTCCGTTCCAAAGTAAACCGGGCGCAGCACAGGTTGATCTCTTCTGGTCGGATATATTAAAGGTGATGAGCGCTGAAAAATTATAGTTCAACCAAGTTTAAGTTTTAGTTTTCATTTTAAAGGGTAAATTGCCGTTGTTTATGGCAAGAGAGTATTTGAATATACACACCGAAATGATTCAAAAGTTATTCTTCTCAATATACATGAATTCGTTGTTTACGTCTGCCGAATATCGAAACACTAAAAAATATCGTGGACGATGCCCCGGACTGATTGTGCTTTGTGGGGAGGATAAGACCTCATTTCGTATACCGCTGGTGAGGTGGCAGCTACGAAGGTATTTTAAAAACAAACTTCAAACTTTTGTATGCGCATTTTAGGGTGTCACAACATTTCATGTTGACGAAAGGAATAACATTGTTGTGACTGGTGGTCCAGATACATTCGTACGCGTTTGGGATGTTTACATATCGAGTAAACCGTCTGGCATTCTTACCGGTCATAATGGCGGCATCGTTAAGGTCTTTGTTCAGCCTGAGGAGAAGAAAGTTTATAGCGTTGACTATCAAAAAGTTATCAAAGTCTGGCATCTGACCGAGCATACACTGTTGCAGACATTCGGTGATCTGGTGCGCTTAATGCCCTCTGAGAACGATCTAATCTACTATTATAATGTCTTCTCACGCGAATTGCTGGTGGGCGGACGTAAGATTATCTGCATTAAATGTTGTCCACGCATCCGTGTTGATCTTACGGATGGTAATACGCATTCGGCACCGGTCTCTGTTGTGCTGTACAATCGCTTATTTCGAAATATTGTTACGTGTGGCTTGGATAGCTACATTATCGTGTGGGATCCATGGACAGGACGTCGGAAAATCATTATGAAGAGTTGCCACACGAAAATGGTGTACGGCGAGATTATTGATATCGAAATAACGGCTGCTTGTTTCGATCCACTAGAACAGTTTTTGCTGACGGGTGCACGTGACGGCTCTCTGAAGATTTGGAACTACAATAATGCGGTATGTGTGCGAAATATGAGCATCAAGAATGAACACGAAGTGACGGCAGTGATTTGGGTTATTGAAAGGTTTGTAGTACTCAATAATAAAAGAAAATTTTCTTATTTTCGTATTGATGACCATTATCAGAATATTGGCTGTAGGCTGGGATCAACAAGTCACCGAATTCAATGATGTTGAGGGTCGGGAGTATGGTGATCCCAAGAAATGGTCGAAATTTCATGGTGATGATATCACTTGCGCTGATGTTAAGCTGGGTGAAGGCGTGGTAACAGCAACCTATTCCGGCGAGATTATTTTCTGGAAACTTGAAACGGGCCAACCATATCGCAGATACAGCGTAACTGAGCCGGGCAAATTTATAGAGGTTTGGTAAAAGCCCAAAACGTAGTAAACGTAATTCTAGTATTAGTATTCAATTAATACAGCTGAAATACAATCGCGATGATGAAAACGAGAAGAAGCCTGCAGCCGAGACACACCACATCAATGTTTCGCGTTATGTGCGTAAATCCATCTCACAAAATATACACGCAATAGAGCAGAAATTTCGTACTTCTTCAACTGAAGCCAGAGTATTTAAAAAAAGACCATCGATCTTCGAAGAGGACTTGGAAGAGGAGAGCTATATTGCCAAAGGAGAACACTTACTGCCGCTATCTGTGCAGGCAGTTCTATTCTTACAAACGCGGCCGATGACCAAAGAACACGGTAGGTGGCAATTAGAAATTTTAGTAAAGCTTAGCTTTACTCTACTTAAATGTAGGGAGCGTATTTGTTGCCCTGGACACTGGTATCATACAGATTTATTCGCATCATCAACGCGGCGGGTATATTTCTGAGTTTAACTCGGTACACAAAACCGGAGATTGCGTCCTGACCATGACAACAGATCGCAAAAATCGTTATCTATTTACCGGTACGGCGTTTGGTTATATCAAAATTTGGCATATCCAAAATTATTGGTAAGCTTTATTTGAACATGACGAAGAATAATTCCAAAGCACAAATCATTTTTATATAACATTCAATTCATTCGCAAAAGAGAAAATTGCATGTTTAGGTAAAATATTGTATAAAGTTCCATAAGTTTGTTTTAATAACATGACATTCAGTTCGTAGAAAATTGACATAGGTTAACCCACTAAAACACAAATCTAACATGCAATAAAATAAAAGTTTGGTCATGCAAGTTTTAGAGGAGTTATGAATGCGCTATTGTCAGTGCATCGGTACCAGCATAAATCGGAATAATCAAATAAAAGTAAAATAGTTGCATAACGTCTGGACAAGCTTAGCGGATTTTGTAAAATTTTAAGTTCTAAGGTGCTTCACATGACGAAAAAGTTTACAAACAAAATTATAAGTTTTAAGGCAATAGGCTTCGAAACTTCGGATTAAAGTTGGCAGCGGATACAAATTTTGAAAAATGTAAAGCTGGTTAAGAAAATATTTTCCCAACTTAACTTTTGCAAGACTTTTTAATTTCGAAGTCTACGAAACGTCGAGTTTTACTACTTCCCGACAAACTTTAAGCTGAAATAACTTCAAACCTTCGAAAGTCTGAAAACCACCTGCCCTAAAAGTTATCAATGCTTGAAGTATAAAATTTAAGAAGATTTTAGTAAATAATAAACTGAAATAATCAACAAAATGTTGTAGCTCTCTTATTTAAACGTGGGCGTTAAATAGGGGTACACCAAATCATGATTAAGTTGTGGCCTCTGAATTACAAACGGAATTCAACCAAACTTTTGACTGGAGTAATGTAGACTTGTTTGTGTGTCAAATGGGCTTGCGTGTCTACCATCCAAACGAAGTAGAAATATGTTTTCCTAACCGAACAGAAAGTTATTTGCGAAAAACTTGAGCTAAAGTTTTAACCGAGGAACAATAAAATAGAAATGTTATAATTAAACCACAAAACAAACAGAAGCGATTTACATAAGTTGTTGACATATTTACGACATTTATGGATATGTACATTCATTCATATTACAAATTGTTTGCTTTAGTCATGGAATGTCAACTTGTTGCATTCCACGCGAAGCACTCACATATTTGTTTTCAGCATACCAGAAGCGGAAAAAAAGGCAATTATCATGCCGTACCTACGTTTGCAATTCATATTTCTGCGCAAGGAACGTTTTTTGACGCGCGCCAAGCGAGTTGTACGCCATCAGCCGGAACCGTTGCTGATAAGCTCCTACAAAGGCCACCTAAAGGCAGTCAATTCCATTGTGTACATTAATTTGCCAAAAATACTGCTAACGTAGGGACTAACTTTTTGTTTGCTGTGTGAAGTTTTGTTTTATTTTGTTTTTTAATTTAAATTTATACCAAAGCGGAAGTCACGATTGCTCCTGTCGTTTGTGGTCACTCGGCGGACGTTATTTAGGCACTTTGGGTACACCGCTTCCGTGGTTAAGACTATCACCATTCGACTCAGTAGAAGAGAATCAACGTTATCGCATGCCGCCCGACATTAAGAAAGTTGCGAGTTCGACAACGATGAAGGTGAGTGAAAATTATTGCAATTATCGAATTAGGGAAATCAAAGAATTGTTGAACAGAATGAAACAAATTAAAACTGATTTATATCAATAAAGAAGAGCAAAATGAAAACCAACAACAAAATAATTGACATATTTGCAACGAAGATTCTTTTTGGTATTACCGAAACAAAGTTAGGATTAGAGCCCGACAAAAATTCGTGCTAGATTCATACAATAACTAAGTTTAGGATTTATTAGAATCAGAACAATTTAAAATGAATCGACACAATTAATAACTAACCACAACCTTTTTTTATATTTTTATAAACCAAATTTTTAAATAATTCAAAAATAAGAGGACAACTACGTCGTGACACTAAGCAAAATAATGTCGGTAATATCAAAACCTTTTTAAAACTCTTCATAAATAGGAATACCCCACCACTTTTTTAATATTTTATAACGTGTGCTTTGAATAAACTTTTTATTAGAAATAATAAATTTTTTTATCTTTAATCATGTATAAATCAACGAAGAAAAATGTAAATTCTATAATTCACTATGAGAGATCTACCATATTAAAAAAATTCTTTGTAGGTCATTACTGGCATTCAGGACGACAATATTAAGCTAACCTATGATCCATCGATTAAGACAGTGACCAAAGATGAAGATGCCGTCGATGATGATGAATCTGCGTACATATTTGGTAAACCTATACGTGAACCAATTTTGGGCAAACATTTTTCATTGCCCGGCAAGAGTGCAGCCGAACAGCGTATTGAACTGGACACTTCACAATCGTACATACCCGTTTATTCACATCTAAAAATTCACGATGCCAGAGAAATTCAGCGACCGTCCACACCACCTGCTATACGACGCATTGCTAACGAAGAGTATATGGATTTCTATGTCCCTGAAAATCAAGTAATGGCACTGCATTCGAATACTACGGGTAGACGCAGATCTACCGTGTCAGGACGAAGACAATCGTCGACTTCAGGACCACATAGTACTAATAAATGAAGTGTATTTGTCTCGATTAAAAAATTACATTATTTTTCTAAAAAAATTTATACGAATATGTTTACAAACGAAAAACTTTAAATTTATATTTTCCAAGAATAAATATTTTTCATTTGATTGCCTTAAAACAAAAAGATTATAATCAACTTAATCTTACGGGTTATACCCAAAATGAACATTGTACAAACATAATTAAACAGAAAAAGAGAGTGAGGGCCCTTAAAGACAAGTGATGGGCATAAATAACGAATGTTAAAATTTTCTAATACATGGTAAAGTGCAGAAATTATTTAATCGTTTGAGAAATAAATTTGAATAAACTATTTTAGTGCGTTGTTGTGCAATTTTAAAGTAAACCTTGACTTTTAGACATTTCATATGTTTTTTGGTTGTTTTTTATTCTTTTATCAAATTTAGCGCATCGAACATTTGCGCCGCAATGTGTACATATCTAGATTCGCGTTGCGATAGGCATACATAGGTGTTTGTCACTAATTTGGACAAGTTACTGAAATTGATGTCTTCCGGTTCGGTGGCAGTTATTTCTATTGATTTGGCAGAGAAGGACTCCTTCTGTTCAAATATAAATTTATTTGTCTTTACTCTTCAAAGTTCATGTTGCAATTTAACTAAGAAATACGAAAAATAAATCACTTACCAAGTCATCGAGATAGTGCAGCAATTGTTGACCAACTGAGGCTATTTTCAAGTAGCGAATTTGCGATCTCTTCGAGTATAAACTTAAACGCCTACCGGCGATTTCTAAAAGCATTGGTCCAACATCTTCATCGTCGATAATTTCTCGAAGCAAAGTTTCAGCATGTTCATCATAGCCATGCGCGTACATTTCGATGCACTACAATGAAAGAAATATTTTTTATAAAAAATTGTTTAGGTTAAAAATCGTTTGTAGTTTAGGCCCATTTTATGCTTGGTTAGTAATTCTTTCTCTAACTTACTTGTCTGCGTCGCAAGCCCGCTTTATTCATTTTCCAACTATCGGCTAATTTATTAATTTTCTCCATGCATTTTACATGTTCCACGACATATAACTCTTGCAGATCCTCAAATATCAAGTCCACAGAAGCATTTATAACTTTACACAGGAAATATTCGCGTAACTGCTGCAAAACAATATCGGGTGGTGAAAGTACAAAAGTCAGCTCTTTGTTGATGTCGGTGAAAAACGCTTTATTGCTGACGGCATCAAAAACACTACTTATCGGCTTGTGTACTTTCAACTGAAAGACGGCAATGAAGTGCAGAACACTACATAGTTCATAATGCAAACGCAATAATTCGGCGATGGCATGGTGCTGCTGCAGCGCTATAAATTGCAAAGGCAGTTGTCCATCGGCCAGTGATTCCTCGAATTTAAGCTCACGCTTTTCATGGTTCAATGACGAGGAGAAATGTTCAAGAAATTCCAATGACAATTCCAAAAAGTCGGGTACAACTGATGCTGTCATATCGAGATCCTGTTGACACAATTTATCGACAGGCATTCGTCCTACCTTTTGTATCAACTTCATGGTGGATTGTAGTGGATATTTTAGAGTTGCATGCCATAACATGCAGCACATGCCATGCTTAAGAGCTAAATCGGTGTCTTTGAATTGCGCAAGACAATCTATAGCGGCACGCATATGTTGAACGCTGTGAAGGTTTTTACTCCAGTACACCATATACTGCCATGACATCAGACTAAGGAGTACGCCTGATTCTAAGCTGAATGGAAAGTGCTCTCGCAACAATGCGAGCTTTTTCAAAACCGGATCAGTATCATCTGCTGTAGACTTTGTGTCGGATTGTGAATTTTCCAAGGAAGGTAGCGGTGATTCATTTTTAGACACCTTTTCCTTTGTAGTTTTGGTACTTTCTGCTATCGCCTCATTGTCTTCTGCGTTTTTAGCTATCGGTTCTAAAATTTTTGACGGATGTATGCGTGAATTTATTAGCCACTGAGCTGTCAAGTCAGTGACTATGCCTTTGCCACCGCCAACGATGCTCTTAAGACTACAATCTGGTTGCTCGTAAGGTACTTCGGGCATAGAAGGTATAACACTGATGGTTGGATATCTGAAGAATGTAGGTATACAACAATTAAAAAAATGAAGACTTAAATGTATTTGAAATCAAGGTGGCAACCAAAAATTAAAAAACTGACTTTAAAATATTAATACAATTGTATTTAATTAAAATTGTGGAAACTCTTATTAAGTGTTCTGTTTTTTTGGTTTGAAAAAGTTTTTGAATTTTATAAAGCAAATTTTAAAATTTGACTTGTCGTTTTTAAAAGTTGGCCGCCACCTAATTACGTACTCCAATATGGCACCAAGTACTGATATATCATCAAGTTTTCCTATAAGCAAACCCCATTGAGCTTCATCCTGTGAAATTTGCTCAAAACGATCATCACTGTCTTCATGAGAGCCCTCATCACAAGAACCCTATTTAAAAAAAAAAATACTATGCCAAGTTCTTATTGCAATTTTTATCCCATTTATTAATCACCTCTTTATAGCTACGTCTCAAATCGGCAGCAACCGTTTTACAAACAATCGCAACAAGCAAACCTAATGATTTAGGCGATTCCAACAGCAGTTCGCGTACTTTCTGCCACCAAGGCGAAATAGCATTGTATGCGTAGGCATTAACTTGATCGCCGGCCAACTCGCAAATGGTTTTTATCATTGCAGCCAAGCGCGACATATCCGAAATAACTTCATCACTGAAAGTCAATAAATCAAATTAATATTTTTATGTGTATGTTAACAAAATTCAATCTATATTACCAGTTCTTATACTCAAAAGGTTTCTCAAGCCAAAAGTACAACGATAGTTTCAACAAATCTTCACATGGTATTTTTGAGTCTTCAGCCGCCGCTTTGAACTGTTCATAGCTCAGACCGCGTTCAAAAAATTCACCAAACATTTTGCCACTGATGTAGCCGTAACTATCGACTTTTGAACGAAGTAGCGGTATGTGATCTTCGGCTGCGTCTACTTGAAAAATGCTTAAGTAATCGTTAAACACGCCATAATCTTTGTATTGATCTTCGAAAGTAACAACAGCAGTTGAGTTCGTTGTGCCTCCAGTAATTGTGCGTTGATCCGAATTGACATTATCCACTGTGGTACTATGATTACCAAGTAGAAGAACCAGTTTATTAATGGTAACTAAATCACAATCCTGCAGTTCTAAATTGTCTTGGAATTCGCCTTTTTGTGCCGATTTTATAGCGATATAGAAATCAACGAGACACTTATAATTCTTAATAATGTTTAAGAAGGTAGTTTCCTCGTCAGATCGATTTTCTTTCGACGACAAAGACCTGACAAAAGCGTCCATTACAGTTTTAAAAGTTGTTGGATGAAGTTTTTTGATTTTCTTTAAAATTTCGAGGCACTGACGACAAACTTCAATTGTTTGTAATTCCGCAACAATATTGCCAATCTCTTCACTTCGGTCAATGGCGTCTACAGCGTGTAAAACGTTTTTCAGCACTCTCAGTTGATGAATATCTCGGGAGGTGCTCGAATCTGCTTTTATTAATGCGTAATGAAAGGGTATATCGATCTCTTTTACGCTGGCATCGCTGGGATCAAGAAACAGGCAATAATTGATTGAGACTTTGACTTTTGATTCAGGTTGGGCTCCTAAAATTAATCAATTTTAGAATACATTTTTAAAATACAAATTTTAATACTTTTATAATATTAACTTACCCAACAAGCCGTGTATATTATACGCCAATTGGCCACTCTTGCTCACGGTGAACGCTGCGATTTTTGGTCCGTTTTGCAGTGCCCAAATCTCCAAGCAACCCATACGTGGCGCATAAATAACCAAAAAAAGTGCTACTCGTTTCTCCGTTTTTACACCTCTTAATGATTTCTCCTTAGCCGGGACAAAGGCACATTGTGCGTCGCGATAGCCTTTCCAGACTCGCAACACAATCGCACGATGTGTATCCACAAGCATAACGCGATCCAAATTATCGGTAACAGCAGCTAAATGACCACTCGGAGCAATGCAAATTGTGAAGCCATCGCGTTTGCCATCATACAATCGGCAGCGTGTACGCATTTTTGCCTCTCTGGTGGGTGTTGAAGGCTGTTCATCGGGGGAACTGGGTGTAGACACCTCAGCACTGGCGACGGGACGTTTAAACAAATTGCCCAAAATATTGCGATATGCCATACCGATGACATCTTTAGCAACCTCACCTAATGATATGGTTTTGTAGCCCTCTTGGGCATAATAGAAACCCAAATAGGGCTCGGCACCGACACCCAGCACCAGTGAACTTTGAGGAGGTATTTCATTTACTTTGGCATAGTAGCCGACGCCGAGACTTTGTTCCACAATGTAATCGTAAGTGGTTCGAACTGAGCGCTGCTCTGCCGAGGCAACAATTCCGGCATCGTTGACAATTGTTTCACGATCGCGTGCAAATTTATACTTTTTAAATTGTAAAATATCGACAGTTTCCACGTTTGGCGATGTTGCATATTTGCTTCGACCCATCGTGCGATTTAAATTGTATCGCAGATTTGTCAGTAATGGAAAGATATCCGCACCCTTGCATATGCACACGCACTCATTGTACACGATATAAACGAAGGAGTCGGCTTCTGAACGACGTGGCGGTGTATAGCATTTAATGGAGAGCACAGCGTCAACATGGTAGCTGCAAAAAAAAATAGTTGTTTATGTACTTTTTTCGCAATTTAGTCTAGTATCAATAAATTTCTTTGATTTCGGAAAAAAAAATCCAAATATTTACAATATCAAATTGAGTGACTTCGCAGTCACTCAAATTCGTAGAAATTGTTCAGTAAAATTAAAATATAAAAAATAAACCATTAATTTGAAATGTTAAGATTAAAAAACAAATAGTTTCGAGATGTACAAAAAAATCCGCCCATTTATGGACCATTCAATGTAAGACATTATATACTATATTATTGGCGTACATATTTAAAATGAAAAATTTTTTCTAATTAGTTTGGCGCCACTGTTGCTATTTTTGTTTTACAACTTTGTTCACAGCTGTATGTAAACAAAAACAACCCAGTGCAAAATTTCGTTTCAGGTCTGATTTGCTCTAAAGTTTTACTGCTGGGTATATTTTTCCTACAGCCCCTTACATTTGCGAAAAAATTTTAATGCCCATGTCCGTGTAGAAAACAACCATGCCCGAACTAAGGCCCAACGCCACACACGTCCACTCCGGACCATTGCTGAAGCCACGTCCATAAATTGGCAGGCAAAGCAGAGTTGTGATTATCTGATTCGGATCTTCCAACTCACCGCACCAGCTCAGTGCGTATGTAATCTCTTGTTGCTTGTTATCCCAGGACGATGACAACAGCGCCAACTTCTCACCCTGTGCCAAAGCGATGAGCTCAGCAGTGGGTGAAATGGCATAGTGCAGTGCGTTCAGCCAATTATCGTCTGGAAGAGTAAAATAGCTTATAACATTGACCAATAAATATCCAGCGAATATAAATAATCACCGTGCGCCAGGCCAAAGTACTCTTGTACTTTTTTGAAATCGCTTATTTTTCCAAAACTTTTCACTTCACAAGTCATTTTAAAATCAACATCAGCGCTATCGCATTAATATTTATATATTTCCAATTTATATTCCTATTGCAACAACTTAACAAAAACAATGAAACCAATACGATGCGCCGACAATATTTAGCGTCGGCTAAGCTTCGTTACGGCGTAGACCTAATGTCGAAGTTCAACTTTATGATGAAAGCATAGAAACATCGTACGAGGAAAGCGTTTTTTTTCTATTTTGCTCGCACTTCGAAAACCGATTGTTGCGAATTAAACGGTTAAATAAAAGTTCTTTATTTTATTTTAAATAGTTGTAGTTCAATTAAATAATTAAAGGTCGAAACAAATGTTATACTCATCAGATATAAAATCCGATTAAATCTAACTGCTAGAGTAGGATTTTAGAGGGCCAAAAAAACAGTTTCGAATACAAGATTTCCATTGATTGGTCGTTATTAGTTGCCCAATAATCAAAACCAATCATTCGAATATATGTTTCACGTGGCACGTCATAAAAACTCTTATTCCGTGAGTATTATTTTATTATTAAAACTTATAAAAAAAATCGAATCATATATACATTTATAGTTACAACAAAAAATAAGTGGTATTACAACAAAAACCATCAACTCTTAAACACCTATTGATTATATAAAAAACATTTACAAAATTATCCAAATATGCAGGTTATAAGCTAACTCTACAAGTCTGACTCGACACCACTGTCAATAAAATCTTTGAGAAAAATTGCACACTTCATCGGGAAGAGCCGACACCAATTGTTTATGTGTAGCAAACTGCGTGGAATTGTTGTTTCAACAACATTCGTACGATGCGCCTCGACAATATGTTTGGCCACTTCTTTTGGATCCAAGAGACCTAATATAGAGGGAAACTTCACTTTTGGATGTTTGCATAGACCAGTGTTGGTCATGTACGGATAAATTGTTGTTGTTTTGATCTGAAAATACAAAAAAAAGCAACAAATTTAAAATAACATGGTAATTTTTTCACATAATGAGAGATTAGTCACCAAGTCTTTATAGGGACCTGCACGTAATTCTTCATGCAGCGCTTCCATCATGCCGCGTACAGCGTATTTGGTGGCACAATATGGAATTAGATTCGCCAGACCAACAACACCGGCAATGGATGAAAGACAAATAATATGACCACGATTCTGTTGCTTCATTTGTGGCAGAAATGCTTCGAGCGTCCAAAATTGTGATAAAACCTACAAAGGTCAATCAAATTTATCGACATTATAAAATGTCCGGGTATCGCATTAAATGAACAAACAAAAATATGGCTTACATTAATGTCAAAAACGCGATGAATCTCTTCCGGCGTATGTTGTTCCAATGTATGCGTTGGCATTATTCCGACATTGTTCACTAGCACCGAAACTGGCCCAACTTCGGTTTGAACTCTCTCAGCGAGCTTAAGCACCTCATCCCGGCTGGAGACGTCACAGCTGTGCTTAAAGAAATTCGTTTTTGTAATATTTAAAAACAATTATGTTAAGAACTTTTGGCAAAGTCTAAATCCAATTTAATATAAGGTGAGACTTATTTGCCAAATTGTCGCGGTTTACTGAAATACTCACGTGTAACTATAAACGGCTCCTCCCTGTATAAGACGTTTGGCTTTGCGCACAGTTTCGTCATTGTTCTTTTCGTTGATATCGATGCAAATAACCGTGCTGCCAAGAGCCGTGTAATGCAAAGCCAGTTCACGCCCAATACCGTGGCCTGTGCCAGTAATCTGTTGGTAATAAATTAGAAATCAATTTATTATATTTAAAATATATGTGAACATGTGATACACATTTTTGGTACTATCGGTAGCTAATTGCAACACTTCTTCTCACCAGTATAATCTCTCCATTAACGTCTTTTAGTGCTTTTGGCAGTAATCGTTCAATAAGACAGTTTATGAGTTCAAGAAAAATTCGCAGGAATACTACAAAGAATTCGCAAACATCTTGGACAATGTCAAAAATTCGCTTCGATACGTTGTTGGTGCTGTAAAATAAAGAAATTCTTAATATGTAAACCATTATTTTTTTAATTTTAAATATAATTTAAAAAAATTTGAATGGATTATGATCATGGTGTAATAAATACAAGGTGAGGAAAGTAGAAAAATGTACCTCTCCATCTCGATATTGTTTCTCTACTTAAAATATTATTTCTGTGTAGTTGCCTTGGTTGCAACAAAAACATTAAGTAAATAAAAACAACAACTTAGTTTAAAAAAAGG
The DNA here is from genome assembly GCA_949127995.1 of Suillia variegata. Taxonomy (NCBI): domain Eukaryota; kingdom Metazoa; phylum Arthropoda; class Insecta; order Diptera; family Heleomyzidae; genus Suillia; species Suillia variegata. The sequence goes on from OX421844.1 coordinate 9,743,681, forward strand.
AACCAACTTCAAAATCGAGGTGAGTTCGCTCAATTTCATTCTCTCATTTCCACTTGATTACGATTAACATTTCAGCTTATAAATTTTTTATTTTCATTCAATATATAAACAAATTTAAAATTATAAATAGTGTTTTTAAAGGGATATAAATTTCTTTAAACTTTTAACTAGAGTATTATTTGGTGTTCTGTCACATGATCAAAAGTACACGATCAAAGATAATGCATCTCGTCTTATCCGCACAAACAAAATTTGATAAAATCAAAAGCACAGATACAATATATTCAAAAAATCAACTACTAAATATTTGTGATAATTAGCGCTAGCATGCGAAATGCAAATTCCAGCACTTTGGCGGTTGCGGCACACCGCTACCGGCGGTGGCAAGCATATATTTCCAGATGTAAACAAGTCCTAAGTATTGTCTAATTGCAAACAAACGAAACAATGACGTCACAGTGATATTTTGCCATAAACAACAACAAAACTGAAATGGCAAGCACGTTCGTAAAATCTTAACGAATATTTTGTAACATTCGACGTCGTTGTCGCCGCCACCACCGCCTAATTTATAAATTTGTATGCGACTCTCAGAATTTGGCGCAGAGACGTTGAGGTGATTTCGTTCGTCAAAGTGCGTCTGGTAATAGTTGGTTGCACTTAGTTAATGGCTAATTAAGGGGTTGAAAAGTATGTTAAGTATGCTATGAAGGTGCACCTACGAGTATATTGGCTATAAATAACTTTAATAATCGGAGGCGACATAAGTTATATTAAGTAATATTGTGAATTTGGTTTTTTTAATTGTTTACTTGTGTAACTTAAAGTAGGTATGTATGTACATTTTTTAATAAACTTTTTCAATGAAGTATTTTAAATTATAATCAAAATGTAAACCAAAAAAGTAAGATTCGAAAAATATGTATTTGTTGCAATACCCGTAGATGTCACTCGTTTGCGATAAGAATGCAATATCTGATAATTTGTCAATTTTGAGTTAATTGTTTGTTGGTGCTCATCAATCAGTAAAACAAACAGATGAAAAAAGATGAGAAGTTAAAATATTTGCCATATTGCTGTGCAAGACTAGAGTTGAAAAGAAAAATGAATGTTTGACACTTATATGGACGATGCAAAATCACCCATAACAAAGACTTTTCTTTTAATCTAAAGTATATCAAAGTCACAATTCCAATTAGCGCACTTTCAAAAAATATATGAACATGTAATAAAGTAAAGTGTAAATTATAAATTGAAAATAATACGAGTACAACCAATTAAAAAAAAAAACAAAAGTTCAAATATTTTGATCTTTCGTGCGTGTGTCGGCAGAGTGTAACCTTTAGCAAATGCATACTTACTGAATAATATCACGTTCAATCATCTTGCACAACAACAATTTATTGTTTTATTCTATTTTATAGTTTTCAGAGATACACTCGTAAGCGAGCTAAAGGGTGGACACTTTTCACTTAGCTCTAGAATGGCTTCCTTCTGGCTTGCTTCTTACTGCATGTAACACTGCAAGTTCTATTTTCGCTTTCGTTTGTGCCTGAAGAGTAAAAACACAAAACAAACAAAAACAAAAACAAGAGCGTGAAAATTTAAATAGTATTACATCAACTTGACTTCGAACGAACAGAACTGCCCGTATGCAGAGTAGTGGCTAACTTATTTGAATATTTATGTTATTCAAAAGCAATTTTCAATTGCTTGCAAAAGGGTGAAGTATTTCAAATGATTTTTGTTTTTGTTTTTTGATTTGAAAGTATAATAACTTGAATGCGATAATCTAAACTTTAAGTTAATAATTTGTACCCTACACTACGTGCAAGCACAAGCCATGGATTATACAATATTATGTTTCCTCTGTCATTTGTCACGCCGATAAGAAGGCATGGTAGGTATGACAATATATATATTCGTATTTGTATGTAAATCATCTGAGGCAGCCGTAGTTTATAAACAAAAGTAACATTCAGTAAAATTTTATTCATTTGCAATATAATAATTCCGCCACTACTGTATGAAAGTATATGTATGTAAACAAGACCGTCTATTCGATGTTTGGTTTGTATGTCTAAAGGCTGTTCGGCGAAACCAGAAATCAATCACTTATATGCAGTTAGTACCAAGTTTTGCTTTACATTGTTGCAAAGCTCTTGGATATACAAAATGTTGTACTCGCAATGCTGATGTTGCAACATGCGCAAATGTGGCTGCAACATTTTGCAAGTTACAGTTGCAAAGAAAAATATTTAAAAAACAGTTTAGTGTATCTGAGCGTATGAGCAACAATTTAATGCATAATTTTGACAAATTTTTTTCTTTATTTTGTTGATATTTAAGAGCCAATTAATTCAACCCTAAGAAGAAATTTTTTATTTTTTTTTATTTTCTCCTAATGCCATACATTGCAACACGCTCTGTCGAAACAAGTTTGCAACTTGCAACTAACTGCAACACGACTTCAGGAAATTCATCCGGAAGTGTGAATTTCTCGATTTGCTTTCAAATTTTTTATTTATTTTATTTACTATTTTTGTTTTGTGTTTTAACTTTGGGCTGGTTTTTTTTTTTGCGGTTTTCGCGACAAAAAACGAATTTTGAGTTTGCACAAATTTAACGAATTTTGCTTGGAGCAAAGCAAAGCCACGCTCGATATTGTTAGGCACAACCGACGCGCAATGTTGTCTGTCGACGACTGATCTGAGCTGTTATGCTGCAACGCGCTTTAAGCCTCTCTTTTCTTTCGATTTTCGCTAAAATTAGGACAAAAGCTGCGCTTTAAGCACCCTTCTCCAAATGGACATATGTACATGCATACACACATACCTGTACGTGTATGTAAAATGTTTAAAATGTGTTGAGATACTTTCAGCTTTTTTTGTTATGTTATGTGTCCATCCTATGTTGCTTATAACGAAATCAGCGCTTTTAGCACTCCAGCTTTTATTATCAGATACGATTTAGTTCTGTATTTCAAGTATAGAACTCTAGATCATAATTCGATTAGGCTTGAATTTGTTCAACGGATACATTCAAACAAAAATTCATTCTTGCCTTAACATTTAAAAATGTATTTACTTATATGTGGATTTGATGTCCCAAAGATATTTATAATAAAAAATAATAATTCAAAATTTATTTATTTACTTAATGTTTTACATATTTTTTTGTTTAAACAGTTCGAAAAAAACCAAAAAAGTTCTAGTATTGCTGACCTATTTTTCGACTATGCGTTTGTGTTTTTAAAATCGATTTGAACCAAAACAAATTTTCGATTTGAAAACGAATCGCTACAATTCCATTTGAGCTATTGTTTGTAGAAATTTAACAATAGTGCTCAAACTGTTTACGCCTGATCCTATTCATTTTAAACTTGTTATAATTGCAAAGGTTTTACGCAGGCACATAACTGTTGTATTTTTTATTGAAATAAGTTATTTGCTATTATTTTTTTATTAAAAAAAATATCATTCAATGATTCATTATCACCAAAACTAAGTTCGAAATTGTTTGCGCTCTTATAAGGCTTCTCGGTGGGGTACCAAAATTTTGACTATACAAATTGATCCACTTTAAACAAAGTTATGAATTATTTTTGTTTACTTTTTTCATATTATTTAACTACAAATTAGTGTTACTTTTAATGTATATATTAGTAATAATTGGGCAGTATCGCTCAGAGAACTGTTTAAACAGAAACGGTTTAAACCTGATTAAACTATAATCACAGTACAATCAAAATATTTAATCCACAAGAAACAATTAAATAAAAATAATAATCAAGACATTTTAACTGACCTTTATCTCGTCCACTTAAATTAACATCGGATAAAGACAATGTTCCAATTAGTGTGCCTTCCTCAAGGCTAAATGTGGCGCAGACCATACAGAATTCATGCCGTTGTTTAAAATGTTGCAAGTAAAAGTACAACGCCAGTGTTGCATGTGGCACGTTGTCAGCAGTCGTTTCGAGTGACAAGTTTTGAACTCTTCAAGGTTCGATCTGTTTGTTTTGTTTTGTTTTGTTGTTCTTCTTGTTAATCGGTTGGCGAAGTGTTGATTGGGCTGTATCGCATCGCATCGCGGCGCTGCTTGTACTTATCATTTCGTGCAGCTTCTACAACAAGCAACAATGCGCATGAGCACCGAGCACCGACCGAGACAGCTGTTGATAGGCTCACATCTTTTATCTTACAACCAGGAAGTACGTCGAGCAGATATCAGTTGTGGCTGAACAAGCAATAAACAATAATTTATTGTAATAAAATTAAATATTACAAACAAAATCATAAAAAAGAGAAGAGACACAGCGTTGCAAATTAAGTGCTACAGAAAATGTGATTCAGTTTTTAATAAACACGTCTGCAGTTAAATCTTTAAAACATTTAAATTTGCGGTCGTAATTTTCAACTCAAAAATAGTAAACAAAGTGTTCTGGCCTTCTTTGAGTGTCAATACCCTACACACAGTCATACTTGCATTAAGTCAAAACTGGTTGGCATACCTCCTTTTTAAGTCTTTGTATTAAGATGTAGATGAAGATTGTCGAGCGATTTCACAAATGTTTTGCGTTTGCGACGGACTTACTTGAGTGGTTAAATTTTCAACTTCAGTGGGGTTTAAAAAGATAACCTATTACTTTCAGTTAGCTTGTTTATAAAGATTATATTTTCATTTTTTCAAGAACCTTTATTATCTATTGTAAAATAATAAAGGTAAAAATATCTTCATCATTAAATAAATAAAGTCAGAAATTTCATATTGTATATCGAATACTTTTTACTAAATTAAATATTTATCAATATTTCAAGCATTACTTCTGAGGCGGGAGCGTTTAAAGGTCGTTTAAATTCAAAAATCTATTAAATTTGTCTGAAGCATTTGAAAAAGAAAAAAAAATTAAAAAGTCATTTAATATATCCAATAATTATCACGTTATTGTGTTAACAAGAAAAGATAACAAACACGTTATTGATCAAATGTAAAAAATTTGTTGCAGGTTTTAGTACTCCACTATAAAAAAATCGTAGGTGCAATTTTTATAATAATCGCGTTAAAGTACACAAGAATGTTAAAAGTAAAAAAACAAACTAATAAGGAAATTATAGTCGGTTATGCCCCCACAACATATCAAAGTAAAATTTTTTGTAGTAGCGAACTACTCGAATTTTATGTGCCAAATTTTAAGCTTGTTCTTTGTACTACAACTATTTTTAATTTTAAGTTTTTTGTCCGATTTTGCTAACCTTAGAACTTAGAAAACCCTTAAAATATCGTATATGCAGTTATTACCCGAAGGGGGGTGAAGTGTTGTGTTTTGGTTTGTGTAAGTTTTAGTGTAGGTAAATAAATGCCATTACTGGAAATAGGTACAGAGACCGTTTACGAAACAATGCAAACATTTTCACCCAAAGTCAGCGCAATGTACCCCATTGACATTGAACTCTGTTTAGCGCCGTTTGATATCCCACAAAAAAGGAGTAAAGAGGGCACATTCACTTTTATTTTCAATATGAAAGAAGTACAGTGAATTTGGACAGCACTAAATAACCAACATATTCCCTAAGGAAAATCTGAAGTGATGGAATTAATTTGACACAACATTTACAAATTGTTTTAAACTTTAAAAATTCTTTCATTTAAGAAGAACATTTTTATAAATTTTCTCAACTAAAGAAAAGTTGACCTAGAATACGAGTATCAGGATCAAGATTTAAGTACAAAATATTTTCTTCAAGCTAGCTTCTTAAATTACAGGTAAGTTCTAAGATGAGCAAAAGTTGACCAAACCACACCCACTATCTTTTAAAATATCTCCGTCAAAATTTTCATCAAAATTATTTTAACATAGAGAGAGGTATTTAAACCCCGGCCAAGCCAAAGAAAATAGTTATCTCTTGTTTTATTTGGATTCATGCGTTCACGAGTCCTTCTCTTAGTGTCGTGTCTTTTGTTTATTCGCGCGTCAGTTGCATTGGAATTTCGACGAATTTGGCAACGAAAACTTATTTTGGTTACCCTCAGGCGAAAGGGTAAACCAGACCCAAACAATGTAGCGTCAGTGAGTGACTCTGACGCGGACGAGTCGAAAGGCGGGAACAGGCGGACTCGAAAAAAGGCAAAGGTTGTTATGTGGGGTGTTAAGGGCGTTTGTAACGGTGCTTTGCGTTAATGTTTCGTTTGATAGAGCTTTGATTATTGATATTGGCCAAATAACACAAATAATGACAAACAATTTGTTGTTGGTTTTATGTGCGAGAGTGGCCCCACTGCTGTGGAAATTGTTTCGAACTTTAGTGCAAGTGTTTTATTTATTTAGTGTGGCCACATTATTTATTGTGTGTATTTGATTTTGTTGTAAAACTATTAAATATATTTTAGACTTAGATATTTATAAAATAAACAAATATTGAATGTAATAATAATTAAAATGTGAAAATTTTGAGCGAACTCACCTCGATTTCTGCTTTATTCTTATTCCTTATTTTGAAGTTTATATAATTTTCGACAACATATACAAATACGTATAGTGTGGTGGCCTCTTATGATTCTTATAAAGTTTAATTGCATTAGCATATTTTTCAACTTTATATATAAATAAATTTGAAACCTTTGAAGTCTGGCAGCCCTCCATCGTATCGATGCAGCCTAAAATTCGACAACACTTCAATGACTTCTGCATTATTATGAAAATTCAATTCAGTTGAATTTTGTGAGCAGCTCAGCACGGCAACCACTCAAACACAGCAACAGAAACAATATTATTTATTATAACTTGTTTACATTTACATGTGCATGTTAATATAAACTGAATACGCTGGTTAATACATACGAACATGTGAATATAAAAAAAATTCGAAATAGCTAACGGATTAAATGTGTTTGGTACGATGATCGCTGCTGCAATTAAGAGCCTAAAGGTATGCAAACGTTTGTATGTTTGTTTTATCGTACACCTATATCAAAAGTGACACATCTCAAATAAAACATTTTTAATGAAACCAGTTTTTTGTTTATGAAAAAATTGTTTTTGTTAACCAAATTTATTTCAAATTAACTCAAATGAACAACTTTTTATATAGTCAAAAGTGAAACAATTTCAATAACAACAATGAAGAATTTTTTCAACAGTAACATGAAAAGAGAGATATTTTTTTTGGCAGATCTTGAATATAACTTCATAGTGCGAATACACAAGATTTTTAACCATCATGGCAACTTTTTCATTTGTTTATTTTTGTTAGCAACAACTTCAAGTCACATTTACGTAAAATGTCAACGAGTTTTCAACAAAAATGTCGACGCGTCACTTCCGCCATTGAAAGCCACAGCAGAAGCGATTTAGTTTTTAAAAAGCACGTCCGATTCCTTCAAAGTGTTACAAGCGAAACCAAAAAATGTGATGCAAACTCGACAATTGGAACAATAAGGAAGCAGAGAAATCCCAGGCAACTACGCGGTGGTTCACAACAATCCCTCGAACTGCCGACTCAAACAGTCGACGATGTCTTGGCGCGTGGAGACTTTAAAGTATATCAAGGTGGTGATTTGAATAAATTCTTTGGGGAATCGGTGCCGCAACGTGTATCGGAAGTTTGCCTAGTCAATGATCATTATATTTTAGTCAAAATGCCAGAGACATGCTGGCGACGGAACTCTCAAATTGAGTGTATCATCGAGGAAGAAGAGACGACACAAGATATACAAACTGTGGCTGATCGAGAAGATGTCGTGGCCAGTGGAGACTGCAGTAGTCGAAAATTTGCGAAATATTTTCATTGTAATCGCAATTGTAGGGTGTCACCAATACAAGAGGCATCAAAGGAGAAAGACAGAAAAGAAATTTCAAAATCCAAAGTCAGCAATACGTGCTGGAAGTCAAATACGAGTAATATTGAAGTATTCCAGACAATCACTAAAATTCAAGGATCTCTCCGAATATCAGAACCATGCGTTAAAGTAATCACAAACGATAAACAATTGCAAAGGGATGAGATGCATCGCAAGCGGGAAAACAGTCGTAAACAATCTCAGGATCAACCGATTATATCACATCTTGATAGCGCATTAGGATCTCCGAGAAGTTGTTTCGATCCCAAAAAGAGCACGCTCCAAGCTTCCGTACACGATGCAGTTCACTTAGAGCACCATGGTTCAATGGAAACCACCTCTGTTATAGCATTGGAAACTGGCGTTACTAAAGAGCAACATTCAACTAACGAAGTAGCACCTCTTAACACAAAAAGCGAGCAACAGCCAAAGCGGCGCTTTATTGCTTTCCGTTGGTTGCTGAGACCGTTTCGTTCACGTTCTTCGAAAGTCAAGAAACCGAAATCAAAAATTCAGGCCGTTATTTATAAAACATATTTTGTGCGTTGGAAAAAGGTGCCGGAGACGATTTGGCATGGCTACGGCACGAGACGACCCGACATCGTTGAATTGGAGAATATGCCAAAATTAAGACGCTGTCGATCGGCAATTTTTTAACTGCGGCTAATAACGCTGCTTAGTAAAAAAAAAACTTCAATAAAATATGAAATTATTAAAACAAATTATGCTTAATTTTGTTTGACTTAATAATTTGGATTGGAGGCTTTCGGTGACCATATGACTTCATACCATACAACTAAAAGTGATCCGCCAAAAGTATACCACGCCCATTTTAACTGATAACAAGATTACTGGGAAGTTTGACTTGATTCAATTGTGAAATTTTTTCTATTTTGCAAAAAGTGGGCAGGACACCTGTGGAGAAGGAGCGGGAGAAAGGGTGAAGCTTCAAATTTAAATCCATGAATAAGTCAATGGTTGACGTATTCAAGTTTCCATTTTGTTTAACAAAAAAGACCAGCGGCCATAATACAAAACTACTGCAATGCAGTTAAATAAACAACATCGAACATTCCTTAGCTACTACAATAAATAAAAAATAAAGAAAAGAAAAGAAAAGTACTTCATTAGTGGAATTGCACAATGTCGGGCAATGTCGTTCGTTACTCCTAACCTGCATGCACTGGCAAGTTGTTTAATTATTTCTTTTTTATTTACCAGCAGAAGCACAAAAGCTAATTACAAGTGGAAGTTGAAAATCTATACTATCAAATATAAGAACAGGCTCTGCATGCAAATGCCTATAGCACTTGTACGCCGGTCTACCTTCCTACAATGCCATTGCACCACAATGTATGAATACATGTATTAAATATGTTTTTCTGTTTTTTTTCGTGTATAGAACTGCGTTGCTTTTTAAGTTTCCTTCACGGTTTCCGTAAGCGTAACCGTAACCGTTGAGCGCCACCACAATAAACAAAATCGTCACGCTAGGCGTCAGGCGGGCAGTGAACGACCCAAAAATAATATACGAGTACATACATACATACATAGAAGGAATCGTAGTTACAAATGAACGAAAATGTTGGCAGGAACAAACCAAACGCAAAAAACCATTAACGATGAAAATATACGATTTGAATTTTTGATACGGCATCTGAAATCGAACTGCGGCAGGAGTTGACTTTGTTCGATGCGGCGTGATGTGATGTGGTGCGGTGTGGTGTCGTGCAGTGTGGTATGATGCGGTAAGGTGGATATTGTACGAGAATGTGTAGAATTTTTTGTTGTTTAGTAAAATAGGCAATAGAAGAAGTTCATTAATCATAAATGTATGAAATTCCTTTCATGCACTAATTGTGCGCGACAAGTTTTTGATGATGCCGCGCAGGGTTGATTTTTAATTTCAAGGATTAGAAGTGTACGAGTTTATGTGTATATATCTACATAATAATATTATTAATTAAATTCCTGTGGCGGAGCAGTAATAAACTTATCAACATTTTAAAACAAAAATTACATTTGGTTTATGATTTTAAAGTTTTAAGTTTTAAGGAGCGTTTACATTACGGCTTTTACTTTCCTTAGAAGGCTTCAAAACTTGGAAGTACGAGTATTCGAACCATCGATGCGAAATCTAAGACTACGAAGGTACGAGAAACTTTTCCAGTTCGGGACCTTCGACTTTTTTCGAAGTCTTTGATTGCACTTCGAAGTTGTGATTTCAACATATTGAATAGATTTATTTTTTATAAGTCTTCGAATTTTTTTAGCCATCAAAAATTCGCAGGCATGTTCAGTATTACAATAAAATTTCAAATCTAAACGACTATTTCAAATATTTAATATTTACGCAAAAAAGATCCTTCGATTTTGACACAGTTTGTAAAGACTCTCTTCTTGTTATACTTGCGCAAGTGAAGTGAGGCTGTAATGTAAACCGTCCTAAATTTAAGGCTGGGTTCAAATGAAAAATGTTAAATCAATTATTCTTAAATTCTGACCTTTGCACTATTTAAATTTTTGAAATTTGAATACATACCAAAAAAAATAATATATAATAAATAAATAAATAAAAACAAGCAAATAATCGCAAAAAGAAGCGTAACCGTTTCACTTCTATTCAATTTGCTTCTATTTACGCAGAACCAGAATCCAAAGAAACCAAAACTATTCTTTCATATGCTTCCATAAGGAAGCTGAAAACCTGCCCAAACAGAAACACTGCACAACAGAACTGCAAAAAATCCATCCATCCATCCCACTAAGCATTCATAATCGATTACGACAATTATAAGATCAAAAGCTGAAAACCGAGTATAGCCTAGACTAACTGGGGAGAGCCGGCATTTATTAATAAAGTATTTGTGTACTGCAAATAAATACATACATAGATCAAAAAGAGACAAGCCAAGACAAGACAAACATAAAACAAGCGCGCACACTGGGCGGTACTGAGTGTTGACAATTTCATCGTTTGCACTGACAGCACGACAGTGTGACCTTCATCTGTGCAGGATTATGCTGTTAATGATTACGTTGACCTTGTCAATCTTCTATTTGCTTCACATGTACCCAATTTTTGCGAGAGCGTCGATTTACTCGTACTACGTCTTAGTTGTGAGATGAACAAACCGAAATGTTTTTAAACACATATTGAAACTGTTTGGACAATGTCCTGTCGAGAACACGTTGATAAGGCTATTAAGAGCACAGCATGTGCCAAAATGTGCAAATGACAAAAGTGCATCAAGAGAGAGAAACGTCTCTCTTTCGTTTCCCGCTTAAGTTGTGAAGTTTAATTGAAAGAGTCAATCGGTAAATATGGTGAACATGTTACACTTTCTTCCGATATTTCTATTACATATTAATTTATATTTATATAATAAAAACAAAATATCGATGTTATATGCAAATGGAAGAATATATCCAACTTTTTTCGTCCTTGAAGTGTTTCATGCTTTATATACGATTTTTAAGTTTGAATCAGAAACAACAACAAAACAAAACGAATTAAAAAAATAAATACATTTGTTTGGACAAAGTATACAAATTAATTTTGCTTATAATATCCGCCGTTGACCGGATCTTGTTTTAAATAGAAATAAAGTTATCGACTGTGACCCTAAACAATCAGATCAGAGCAATATTAACGAAATAATCGATTATTTTCACTTAATTTCACAGATTGTGGGCGTATTAGGTAGGCGTATCATATTTTTTTAGCCCAATTCCTTCCCGAGCGTAAGATAAGCAACTTCCCAAAATTGTATTCCAATCGGATGAACCGTTTAGACGCGCATAGGGTATAAAGAAAGAAAAAAACGATAGAAAGAAAGTAAGAAAGAAAGAAAGAAAGAAAGAAAGAAAGAAAGAAAGAAAGAAAGAAAGAAAGAAAGAAAGAAAGATAGAAATATAAAAATAAGCATTAATTTTTGTAATTATATATATTGTTTATATAGATTAAAGACAATTCTTAAACATTTTTACAAAAACGGTTGTGGGTGGAGTTTTAATTAATAATTAATTATATTAATATTTATATTCACCAAATTCTTCTGAAAATTTCGTTCTGTGCATAGTTTTACTATTTTCAAATATTAACATTATAACAAAAAAATGTAATATCAATTTAAAAAAAAAAATTAATATATAAAATACCACTCTATGTTTTCTAAAATGTAAACATTTAAAATTTCCATTTCCTTATCGCAGTATTCTCATCATATGCAAAATTTTACTGTCAAATATATTCGTTACAAATTCAAAAATATTGAATTGACTCAATGCTTATTTACCTATGTATGTACATATGTATATAAAATATAATCAGTCAGTATATACAATATTTTCCCTAAATAATGTTTCACCAACGATCAGTATAAAGTTAATACTGTGCTTGTATGTAGTTATCCGTATTATCCTTGACTTACGGACTTTCGAAAATGTCGTCTCTTGTCTACAAAACAACAACATCCCATTAACAGGGCTAATCTGCAGCTCACTAGCGAGATCAAGCACTAAAAACTCTTTCTATTTATCAACAAACAAACATTCGTAAACCCACGACAAGCCAAACAAATATTCAAACATTCAAGCGCTGCTACCTGCGCTCGCGAAAACTCTCGCACTAAGCCTTTTTTTTGTTGTTTTTGTTTTTGTTTTTGGAATTCTTCTTCTCTTGCCTTGCGTAAAGGGGTTGTTGGGTTCGTGCTTAAGAGTCGAAAAATTAAAGAATGACACAAATACAATTTTATGACTTGTCTTGTAAATACCAAATAAGAGTATTTATTGCCTCCTTCCTGGCAAAAAAGGATTATTTTGGAAATTCTAAAGCCGCTCTGGTCTGGTCTGGACTGGTCTGGTCAGTCTGTCCGCCTATCCGTCTGTCTTAAGCAGCCGAAATTGTTTTGCGACAACCTTTCGCATAGCAACGTTCTCTGGCGCACTAATTGACCTTATTTGAATGGACAATGGTGCGCGTTGACAAGGCCGTCATAAATGGATTTGCCCAAAATATTGACAGAAAAGAGGCGCGTTTTCATTGTTGTTTTTGTTTTTGTTTTTTGTTTTGGTCATATGCTATTCAGTGCAATTGGTTGGATTTTAGACTTTTTCAAATTTGGCTTATTTTAAAATTTCGCGGCGATTTTACGGCATGGTTTCATGGTTTAGTTGCAAATAAATATTTTGAGGTTTGCGCTGCTGATGCAGAGTTTACGCCTTGAAAAAAAACTGAATATTACTTGATATTTTTATATCATATATATGTATGTATATTAAAAAAATTAAAAAATTATAATTATTAAGAAAAAAAAAAAACTAAATAAATGCCGCCGTCCATCCAATAATCAAACGTATTTTGTAAATTACTATTTTCTCTTTGGATGCTCAGCACAGTGTCGGGTCATTAATCAAATACGATTCCTTCAGTGAAAATACAAAACGAAAATAACAACAACATAGCGCCTTCTTTTACACATCTCCGAAACGAGTTTTCGTAAATTGTAGAAGTCAATCGAACAGCACCGCTCAGCTCAATCAGCAGTCGCAGGAGAATCTAACTCCACTCAAATTTCGTTAATTTAAAAAGCTAACTCCAACGGATCCAAACAATTTAAAATTGTCGGCCTTTCTAAGTTTATTTTATTATATTTTGTTTTGTTTTCCAAAGCAGCAGCATCAGTTCAGCGAGCAAATGCTCAATTGGTGAACTTGCATCTCCGGACAAGTCGTTCATTAATCTTGCGGACCTTTTTTGTATTAACACCATTTTTGACAGCGACGTACGAAATCTTTTAATTTTAATGTAATTTTTTTTACGCTACCGAAAATTATCGCACAAACTACCACAGATACTGAATGTGAACAAGATCGTCATCGTCATCATCCAATGACCACGCTGCGAACGCAAGCATTTGAATTGGGCCGCAATCTGCGTTTATACTAATTTTCTACGCAGACTTGTCTGTGTGTAGCTTTAGCTTTAGCAGCTACTGTGAGCTTGAAGCACAGAAGGTGGCAAATTGAAGTGAACTGCTTTTTTTGGCCATTATCATCACGGTTGGAAGCGATTTTCATAAGCACCGCATAGATACATACAAACACTCGATTACATTAGGTTTACACCGTTTGCACGAGTATATACATATGTACGCGTATGTAAGTATGTGCAGACGTGGAGCACAGTAGCACAGAAAATGCCAATAGGCCTCCAAACGGGACTTTAAATTTTTTTCTTTAAAAACGTTTAAATATTATACACCGTTCTTTTGTCGGCCTGCGTCTGTCCAGCTCTTCATAACTGGGGTCAAAATATTCTTGTTTGAACTCAGAAAAGTAATTTCTTATATTTAGAACCAACGAATGGGCGAAAAGTGTTTCAGAACTCAGCTTATAAAAAGCATTTGGAAATGTCCAACTTTTTGCTAAAATTAAAAACAGGTATTCCCTGAAACTGGAAAACATGAAAAGTTCTAAAAGTTGCAAGCCTCTCTTCGGAAACGTACCTTTTCACGCTCTCGAAAACAATTGAAAAATTCAGCAATTTGACAGTTCAGTCGGAGCCAGTTTAGTACTTTTTGCAAATGAAAACATCGCATCAGTTGATACGAGGATAAAATTATGAGAATTGCCACTCTTTTGTTTTAATTTTAACAAAGCTTGAAAACTTCGAAACATTTATAACAAAGCCAAATTTTTTTATTTTTGGGAAATTTTTGCGTTTACCCTAAAGTAATAAAATAACATTGATTCCTATTGGCCCAATATTTTCTATTGTTAAATATTGACAGAATCTGTCCAAATGTTGATCTGATAACTGAATAAAATAAAAAACAATTATCATTTTTTAAGTTGATTATTTGCGTTGAAATATATCAATCCGAAAAAGTGTTAATTTCCTGTTAATTTTACATGATTTTTTTTTAACTGTGTCTTGCAGCGCAAAACAAAAATCCAAAAAGAATAATTTTCCTTGATTTTCGCACAATCTATTTTAGTGTTCACTCAATGAGTTGCGAAAAATGTTTAAGTCCACACAACAAACAATATTTACGAAACAATTGACCATTGTTCACTGAAAAATAAACAACTTACCTAAGATTAAAATCAGATCATTAGATCGACAAATTCGCAACAGGTAGTCGAATCGTATCGTATCCGTAGTTGGAACACCGTCTGGTATAACTAAATGTCCTGTACTCGGAGCAAAGACGATTGCAGAGTCAATATTGACTTAAGGTGTGAACTGAAAACCCGATTTTAATGAAGTGTTCTGTTGTCAGACGATTAGAGATTATCCTGTCTGCTTACAATAATTTGGTTTTGTCTTTATTTAAGAGTTATTAAATACAAATTACGAAAAGATAGTTGAGGCATCCGAATTAGACATGTCGTCATGAATCATTTTCCTACCACTCCTATTTTCTTCAGATGGTAATTGAGTTTACAGTGTCCTGCCAATAGTTCAATGAAGATTTAATGTCCTTTCTGCTAAGGTTTAGAATAGCTTCCACCTTTATATATGTATACCAGGTCAATGAGTCTTCTTGACTGCCCCGCATGCCTGTTTGGCTTCTCCAATGCTCAAGTAGACTTTGTTTGTCCCATACACTGTGCTAAAAATAAAATAAAAATGTTTTTAGACATTTTAAATTATTCGATAACGAAAATAATATATCGTACGCATAACAGTTATTTGGGTTTACAAAATGATTTCCCTGCTATATAAGAATATCGCTCGTTTGCAACCAAAACGGCATATCACACAATTTTCGATTCCTCAAAAAACGATTTTGAAAATTTACTTCTTCATTTCACTAGAAAGTTCAAGCAAATCCAAAGTATATTTTCGCGAAATTTGAAACAAGATTTATTCTGAAGATAGTTCCAGAGGTCGTGATAATTTTTGCATTGCTTACCTGATCAATTACAAATTTTGAGATATGTTGTTCCTGTCGCAAACGAATGTACACTAAAATTAATACTATTTTGTACAGTAAAAAAGGTGTTAATGTTTCGGGTTACTGTGTCTGATATCCAACAAATCACTTAACACGCTATAAAACCAACCGGATTTTTACATTGAAAAGTAGGTTTAATTTATTGAACTGTAACCAGAAATTTAAGAGATAATTCGGTGCCATTAAAAACCTCACACCTTGGTGGGAGACTGTTACATATTTAATTGGTACTCTGTAAATAAATACAAACTTATGTATTGAATTGACAATGTGCCTCGAATGAAATAAAAAAACATTTTAACGCTAAGAACTACTTTCGAGCAGAATCTCTCGAATTTATTGGAAATCCATTACAACAAAACAGTTGGAAATGAATATATGTATTTCGGAAGTCGTCTTCTTCTTGTGCATCGTACAACGTGTCCTGTTGTGTATGATGAAATTTCATGCCAGGCTTTTGAATTGCAGCTACTTAAAAGTGTTTATTTCCTAAGATATCCAGCTAAGTTTACTTGCGAAGCAAGTAAAATAGCAGGATATCATTTTTTTTTCCTTTGAGGAGATTTAAATTTTACTTGTGTTCCCTCAACTTTTCAAGTCTCCGACAGAATATTTCATCCTACCGTTTTCAGAAGCGTGTCAAGCACTAATCGGCTATAACGACTGTCGATGGGAATGAAATGAATATTGTTTTGAGCTATTTAAAAATGTCAGTGTTGAAAATGAGTAACAACATATTTAAATATTTGTAAAAAAAAAAGTAAAGGAGTTCTCGATATTTCAAGTTAACAGATCAGGGACTAGCATCTAAACAACACAATGCAAGATGATCTAATTCACAGAAAGCAATGGATAGAAGGGTGAAGAAGGAATGGGAATGTGCAGGTATTATAAGAAAAAGGAACAATTTAGAGCAAAAGCACTGAGTAAAATATAAAGAATAAAATATAAAATAGGTCTTGGTGTGTGAATTTTTGCCGTGAGTGTTCTTAATCCTTTGCAATATTCGATTTTATGCGGATATAAAATTCAAACGACCAAAATAGGTTATAAAGCTCGTATTTGCTCGAGCGTTTAGAAAGGCCTCTTGGAAATTCAAAAAGAGAGACCGAATCGAGAGTAATCACTCTGCTAGGGGTTTAATTCCGGGTAACAGATTTTTTACTCAAGTCCCGAAATATTTTAGAAATTATTTAATTTTCTTTGGGATTTATTTCATTGGCATTTATTTCATATCAGCAAAAAATTTTAAATGAGTTAAATATTTTGTTACTTTGTGGACTATATTTCATTAATTTTTTGGGCACATATTTTTATATATTTTTGGGGTGATATTTCCAATATTTTGGAGAACCGCAAGCGTTGTAAGTAGTAGAAATGTCCCAGAATTTAAAGGAATGGATCTATTGAAAACATTTTTGAAATGCAAAATAGGCCTACTTAAGGATGTATCCTTTCTGGCCATGATTATTAGTATTGTCCGTCTCCATGTACTTATACTATCAATGTTCTTTATTGCCAACACTCTGAGCTTAAATAAATCGAAATCAATATATACGAGTAGTTTTAAAATTGTCGTAATTTACTATTTTTTTGTTGAAATCACAAAATTTCATTAGGTCAAGTGTAAAATTCACACTAACTTTTTTGATTTTATGTGATTACCTAAAAAGTAAACTTTTTGAAAAAAAGTTTTCATACAATAACAATAAGTTTCTTGTGAAATTAATCAGAAATTTTAGTACTTTCATGCAATTTATTTATATATTTATACAATTGTTTATCTATATTCTTACAGTTATACATTAAATTATGTTTAAAAAATAAAATTGTTTTACCAATAACAAAAATATTGAAGCCTCATAATGTGGTTCTAGTTAGGAGCTTAATATTAGGTATTCTCCAGGGCTGTAATGAAGCTCACTTACGCCTCTCACGCTCTATTTCCTCACGCCCTCTGCTTGTTCATCTAAACTAGAGATCGAGTCGTATGTGAGCTTATTTACACCTCTAGTATTTACAAAGTTAAATAAAATATATACATATGTATGTAAATTAATATATGTATATGTATTTATATGTACTATATGTAATTATGTACAATTGCCAATTTGATTAATCTTTGGATGATTTGGTGGTCTAGTTCTCATATGCAAACGATGCATTTCCATCTAATCTTAATACCAGGAATGATGATAGAAAGGCTGCGGAACGCCGGCATAATTGACTTTCGGTGACGACGAGAAGGCAGTGTTAAAGTTTTGCTGCATAAAGTGTGACGATGAGGCAGCGGCGGCTGCTGCAGAAGAGGCCGAAGATCCATGATGGAAGGGCAAATGATGTGATGCAGTCGCATATTGCGTTGCATGGTGATGATGATGATGTGGATGTGAATGATATGATGGCGCATACTGCGAATGTTGATGGTGATGGTGGAATAAATGATGCGCTGAAGATGATGTTACGCCTGCAGCTGAGGACTCCAGTGCATGCGAGGCGGAATTAAGAGAGTCCTCGGGCGAAAGTGGAGCAGAGAGACGTGCGGATGTCGATTGTGCTGACGACTGTTGCATCGGATTCCAGTTAGAGTAGAGCGGTTGCTGAAGAGACGATTCTGCTTTGAGAGCAGCATGAATATCCTCATTACTGTTACCGTTGACGGAATTGGGTCCGCCGCCAATAGCAGCAGAGAGACTGTTGGGTGTCGGCGGTAGTTGAATGCCAATAGAAACTGCGGCATTTGCAGCGGCATATGTTGAAGCTACCGAATCGTTGGGACTCTCGTTACGTGGCATTGTCTGATTCGTGTCAGATTCAGTGCTGTAAGTCGAGTTTAAATTAAGATTGGCTTGACAAGCGTTTGACATATTGTTGGCTGCATTAGCGGTTCGCGGAGAACGAGAAAGTGATTGGTATTGCGGCTGGTGCGTTGAAACATCCAAATTAGTATTGGCGGAATGGTTGCAATCATCGGCAGCAGAAGTTGCAGCAGAAACATCAGCGACTGTATTGTGCGTTAGCAAAGTATACCCAGCTGCAGGATTGTAGATTTGGTGCGGTGATGTCGTGGACGACGAAGCATTTGTCGTCGGTGACAAATTAATCGATGTTGCTGCTGTGGAATGACCAGCAGCATAAAAGTCGTACATTTGTTGTTGATAAGCAGCACTAGCCGCCGCTGCCTCGGAGGAAACTGAAGGCATCATAGCGGCTGCTGCTGCTGCCGCGGCATAGTTATTGGGAATCGGTAACTGATGTGCTCCATATGCATTCATTGCGCCAACACCAGAAACGGAACCGCCTCCAACAGAGGTACTTTGTTTTCGAAGACGTGCACGCCGATTGCTGAACCACACTTGAATCCGGGCCTCTGAGAGATTAGTGCGCTGTGCCAGCTCTTCCCTTGTATAAATATCAGGGTACTGGGTCCGTTCGAAGGCACGTTCCAACTCTTCCAATTGCATAGCGGAGAATGTTGTGCGACTGCGACGCTGTTTTCGTTTAAGCGCAATACCAGGTTCGCTGTCACAATCGGAAAGGTCATCGTCTTCTTCTGTGGTCTTGTGCACATTCTCCGAGCTTATCGTGTGATGATGCTTATGATGACGGCTGCCCTCATCATCCTCCGAAGGTGCATCACAACCGCGCACCAAATGCGATATGTTGGCAACAGAGGGCGCTGAAGTGCGTTCACAAACACCCTCGCGAATCAACTTTTCGCGAATTTCACTTGAGAATATGCTCGGATTGGAGCGTTTATATTCTCTTATTCTATTCTCGATTTCTGGCGTTGCGATGCGTGGCTTTGAGCCGCCAATCACACCCGGTCGTATGGAACCCGTTTCCTGATATCGATTCAATATTTTCGAAACACAGCCGTGCGAAACACGTAATTGTCGCGATATTACGCACGGGCGTATGCCTTCGCCGGCCATTTCGACAATTTTCAAACGAATGCTGTTGGGCAATGGGCGCCCATTAATAAAGACTCCACCAAGTTGATTGACGCGTCCTTGACCAGCGTTCATATCTGCTGTAACGAGAATAAGAGAAGAGATTATTTTCATGCAGTCTAAAATAATTTGTTCCAAAGTTATGCTAAGGATCTGGAGATACATGAACGCGTGGCCTTTCCCAAAAAAAAAAATACAAAGCAAAAAACGTACAAAAACGCACAGTTTGCAATAGGAGAAATTTTCCAATTACGCTTGAAACACGACAGGATAGCGTCGCTTGCTTAAGGCTTTCAACGACCATCGCTTCGGTCAGGTAATTTTGTTTTGAGTTAAAATCTACGCGTACGCGTGCTTCCCGTCGGGGTGTGAGTTCTGTGAAGATTCAATGGTAGCCAATAGATTTATGAGCTATCGTAAACGGTAAGAATTGACTTCCTAGGAAGTGATGTTAGCGATACGCTGTGCAAGGTCGTACGACTCGGAATCGACGCGAACTGTGACTTAATGGTGGCCATTATCTTAAAAGTGAGTTTCTCATATTTTTAATGTAGATTTAAACGGAACAGTGTAATGGAAAAAATAAAAATTTACATTTATTTGAGTTGAAAGTCTAATTGAAATGTGTAGCTCTTGAGATAAGCAGGTTTAACATAGAAGTTCAAAATATTTTAACATCGGATACTATTCATATTTGCGAATTTGTATATGAGTCTTTATATAACACAGCTATGCGAAAAACTTTAATTGATGCAGTTGAATGACTTCCGATATTTTTAATCTTATAATTGTATAAGAAAAATCTTCAACTGATTCAACCTTTATTTTAAGTTTATTAACTATAGTTGAAAACTTTCAATATTCGATTTATAAAAAAAAATCAATCCTAAGCTTTAATGTGGTTAATAAACTTAATGTTAAATATTTACCTTGCATAGTTGGGTATCCATTAAAAAACGGTCTGTGCATTGCGGCGGCAAATGCAGTGGTTACTGTCATGGTTCGGTCAAAAATTTTGTTAAATTTTCTTTGTTTTTTTTTTGGCTTTTGGCTTTTGGCTTTTGTCTTTTGTCTTTTGTCTTTAACTCGCCGAAATTCGTTATCCTTACGCACTGAAACTTATTTGAAGTTCGCGCGCACTGAATTAGCAATGGCTGCTTAAATTGTCGGTTGCACACACACCAATGCCAAAATTCTTCACAAACTAAACACCAACGACAAATAACCGTTTATAATATTATTAAGTAAATGAAGTCTTTTCTATATTTTCGAGAATAAGTTTTCGCACACTGAATGCTTAAATTTCCGAAACAAACTTAATTCGATGCGTGTGATATGTCTTGCTTGTTTCGCGGTGATTTTCTAACTGACATACTTGCCGATCTTTCGTCAAGATCGTTGCTTCTCTGTAAAGACGTCAAAAGGGCCCTTTGCTACATCTGCAGCGAGTGCCGCCACGACACCACCACCAACAACAACAACAACAACAACAACAATAACAACAACAGCTTCGTTAGCAGCAGCTCTCATTCGTTCGAGTTCGAGCTCTGCATCTTCAAGATGTCAGCCATCGGTTTGCCGCTGACAGGCAAGTAATTTCAAATAGTTCTGTGGGTGCGCGGCGCAGCCAATCAAAAGTTAGTTTTTACTTTGCTCTCTTTCCTTTCTATTGGTGATCATAGGGCCGGCTGGTTTTAGTACGCCGGTTCAGTTTGTTATTTATGTACCACTGGGCGTTGTTATTTTTATACCCTACAACGCGCGTTCGCACGGACCGTTGATTATATTGAGTTTAGTCTTTTGTTTGCGAAGCCTATTAGAAGACGCATTATGGTTGTGGTCATATGAAATACTAATTCTGATTGTTATGCCAATCTAGTGATGTCCATTCGTTTTGAAACGATTAAAACCGTTATTTGATAAATATCCATGCTGAACTTTTTCTTATAAGCGTGCACTTGTGCAGTAATCAACATAGTCCGGAACGTCCCAGGTTTGATCCTCGGTAGACGTAAAACAGAACAACCAGTTATTTGTTTGTGACCTTCTTAGCAACCAATTCTTACTTTTTAATACAATGATAGTAAAATATTTAATACCACAAAGTAGTAATAAAAATAATAATTTTAAATTTAGTGCTTATTCTAGAAGAGTGTGGGGTATTTAGGCTTCGACATAACCGAAGGTAATTAGCTTATCATATTCTTATACAATGCAAATTACAATTTTTATAGGCACTTTGTTTGAGAAAGTGTGGAAGTTGGGTTGTTTGCCGTGGGTGCCATATTTTGTGGGTTTGTTTAACAATTTGCGGATTTTTTATTTGCTTTTTTTATTTCTACCGTTAGGCTAGTTTACTTAACTTACCGTAACCGCCAGCAAATTTTTGCGGAGCCTTGACCAATGGCCTGTTATTTGTTATTGTTGTTGTTGCCAAGTGTACAATAAGTAAGTAGTGTAGTGTAACTTGGTAGTTTGTGACACACAAAATTAGATGTAACGCTTTGTCATATTAAGCGCAATTAATATATTTCTCTATAAGAGTTCTTAAAGTTGGCTAATTGGTCTATTATCTATTTACAATATATATAAATTAATGCTTCTTTCTTTTTTTATATCTATCTATCTATCTATCTATCTATCTATCTATCTATCTATCTATCTATCTAATTTTTCTTTCTCTATTTATTTCTATCTTTCTTTGTACCTTATGTACGTCTTAATCATTCATTCGATTACGATAAAATTTAGGAAGAACGGTTTTGGGATACAAACAAAATTTGCCACGCCCACCTGTATTAATTCCATAATATGTTAAATTACGTAAAAATATTTGTTTATTTCTCTAATATTGCTTCTAAAAATCGAAAATTTTGTATCAAAGTTTGTATAGGCACTGTCGATAATATCATCAAAAATGAACGTGGTGGGATCAATTGATCGAACATGCCTACTTAAGGCGTAAAAAAGTTGACATAGTAAACAGAAAATACAAAATTACTTGTACTCAGTACATGTTTGTAATTTACTCCTTTAATTCATAATATTAAAGTAAGTACGAATGAATTTTTGACTTGATAATAGTTTATATCATAATTTAGTCGATCCATTTTTATATACTTAGTACAATATCGATGAGTATTTTACGGTACAAATAACAAACTATTCGAAATTAAAATAAATATAACGCATTCATACAGTTGTCTATTATATACAATAATCCTTCGAAAACTATATTTGAACAATTCTGGATAGCATTTGAAATCAGCAATTTCGAAATACTCATTCGAAGTCGTTGTCTATTTGATACGAAACATATTTTAACACAAAATGTTGATGATTTGTAAATATTTAATGGCAATACAGAACACACAGAACAAAACCTCAAGTAACTTCCTTTCGGTAATGAAAAGCGTATCTTGAGCATATCCTTTTCACGCTTTTTCTAAGCGAATGTTACTACGTGTATTTCGGGATGACTGGACTTGTGAGTTTGATTAATTATTAAATTTCACGCAACAACTGACAGTCTTTTGTTGCTAGAACCAGAAGATCAACATGAAAAACAAATTCTGTGGGCACCTACCGGGCATGGATATCAAATAAACACAATTAGTTATAAAATTTGAATTGGGAATAACGCCACCGTGGAAACCAGCTACCAACAAAACAACAATCGTCCATCAAAAATGTTAGGTACAATGTAGATAACCTAAAGTTCCATCGTAATTTAAAATTGGTGAAAAAGAAGCATAGTACTACCGTATGGAAACGTCTCAGCAACTCCACATCTTCCAATAAAACTAACCTTGACTTGATAGTTTGCAAAATAACACATCTACTGCTTGGCCAGAACTCCAGCTAACTATTCTATTTGACAAGGCTATGTCAACTTGAGGCATTGTGATATTGTTAACAGCCGTTGGCACTTAGCAGGAAACCAAACCATTGGAAATGTTTGTAAATATTTGCAAACCGGTGGCCTTGGCAAATTTGTACTTAGGTATTTTGAAGAAGATTTAAGCTTACATCAGCAGATTAGAAGATGTTTCCAGTATGTTGCAAAATGAACAGGTCACCTTGCAGTTTTTAGCTTGAATGAGAACTTTAATGTTATTTGGATTATTTGATCAAATAAAAGAATTATTATTATCTGGTGCAGAGATTTTTCTACTACATTAAAAATTAAGGTCGCGAAAAACACTAAATGAAAGTACCTAAGTTCCTCCGCTTCCGCTTGGAGAATAGAATCTCACGTAACAAATTTAAGCTCGATATCTCTTAAAATACGACAGTAATCGCTCAGGCGGAAAGACGGACAAACGGATAAGCTTACAAATGGAAAGTGGTTAATAACTTTTTTTTCTTATGAAGACTAATCTGGCCTAGTATAATTAAATAATAAAAACTATTTACGAAGAACAGTCGAAGCAAATCCGTATAGTAATTTTATTTAAATTTGTCTGATCTTTATAAACTCGATCATGGTCCGGAATATCAGTCTCTATTGGATGTAATTAAAAACGCGCTACCAAATCCAGCTCATTGTAATCATTTTATTCGCTTTCAGACCAGAGTTTTCATCGCAACTTGAAAAAATGTTTCAGAGTCATTTGTATGGATAAATGAAAAATGTATCGTTAAAGTCTTTGCAGCAATGTATATGTTATTTTGTGGGTGTGTCAACTCACCCGCACTTACTTAATTCATATAATATTCTTCTTCTTTTTATTGATTAAACAATATCTCAAACATCCACAGTACTTAACTCTACAATTAAGATAAATCATTTCAAATTATAAGTTAACACTGAAAAAGAAAATTGTTAATGTTAACATCGAAAAAGTTAATAGTAAATCTGCAGAACGAACAAAACAAATGTTTTAGAATTCGAAAGCATTTGAAAATGTCAAAGTCTTCGCTGCGCACCACCATTACCGCCCGTTGCTTAGGAGCGCAATAAATGCGCAAACGTAGCGCTCGAAACGCAGTTTTCCACGAAATTTTAGTATTGAAAATTTTTTTGAAAAAAAAAACACGAATATTTGAGCATCACGTGAACTCAAGCCGAGTTGCATGAATAAACTACTTAGAGGTGTTTATGACGCCACCTACAGAGCTGTGAATGAAATCATTTCACGACTTGCACTCGCACCCAAAACTGATTTTAAGAGTCACCTGACTTTGACGCAGACATGATCCGACGAGGCGAATTGTTTCGATGCCTACCTGAGCGAAGCAAGACTCTTATGAAAACAACAATGTTGGATGTTCATGTTTGTCGTACGTCGTTCATTTGTTGTCAACTAATAAAATGATAATCTGAGTGACTAAATAGTTATAGTATATAAATAAAAAAAATATATATTTAAAATTTCTAGCTTAATAGAATGCTAATAAGTCAATGGCAATTAGTTCTTCAACTTGTTTACTTTTATACGCTTAACGCTTTTCTCACATCAACCTTTGGGGTTGCAAATGGAAAATCAATTCGATGTGGCAACAATTGTTATGGTCGACTACAATGTCCTTGGATCATTCGTCTTGATGTTGTCATCAGTGCAGAGAAATTCCTTTGTGGCACTACGACAAATTTTGCCAACCGGAGGCAGTAGAAGTATTTCTAACCTGACCATTTGGTAGTATGCGAAAACCAAAATGTTTTCAAAACATTTTCCTCACTCTGGGCGCAAAGCGCAGAGGGAGATGTCTAGTTGCACATTATAGACACCGCTTGAGTGGAAACAGCATGAGTGTCCTTGTAGAATCGTAACAAGATCAATGATGGACATTTCGAATGTCGTTTTCGAGTTGAAAAGATACAAATCCATCAAATGGCAATTTCGAAAAAATTGAAAAGTTTTGGAAACATATTTGAAACTTATAATATTAAAGATTCGTTCGATACCCGGCCAGATAGAATAAAAAAATCTATATTTATTGAAAAACTGTTTCTGTGCGGGTGCCGCCCTTTCATTAAGTAATTTTTACAATCCTGAGAGTGGCAACTTGCCATGGAAAAGCTTCGGCCTACAGCCTGCATGGGTGGTTGCGCCAAACATTTATTTATTTGTAATTATTACTAAATTGTTAATGGTACAAAGAGTTTTTAAAAACACACATTGACATGGACCGCCATGCCTAATTGTACAATAATTTCTGACAAGACGCTTACATCAAAAACCGGCAATTCTCCACTTATCATACTAGTGCAGTTCTACTCACAACAACAACAAAAAACATTTGTGCTCGTCGACTCCAAAACATCGCAAAAGTCACCACCAGAGTGTCTTCAAATGTGTTAAAGGGAAGCCTCATTTGCCTGTCAGTTGGGCATGAAGTCCTCTTTGAAACGATGCAGACACAGATGCAATATCGCGTTGGTGTTGCTTTTCTTGTTGCAGATGATCAGACAGATAGTTCACCGAGAGCGTTGCCTCATTTAGCAAATTGGAGGGAGAGCATTGAAGCAAAGTTGCTTATAAAATTTGTTGAATAAAAAAATGTCTGAATTTCGTGGAATTTACGCATTGAAAAGGAAAATTTGTCGTCGTTTTCCAGGAAAACTCGCGAGGCGCAATAATTTCAATTGGATAAGGTTTTTTTATACTTTTCAAGTTGTCAATGGATATATCTAGAAGGTGATAACATTATATATTATTACTAAATTTTGTTAGTTATTGAAAACAAAAATAATTTATATTTATTTTATTTAAATTATTCGTTGCCCGTGCTCCTTAAAAATGAAATTCACAAGCAAAAATGTTGATTAATGATTAATTGGTGGCTTCAATTGAAATTCTTCTACGAGTATTGAGAATTTAATACTCAGATCAGACTTTTGATGTTGCCAGAATGAATTAGAAAATACAAATTTATTTAAGTAAATAATTTATTTAATGTAATAATTATTACAGCAACTGAAATTTATAAATTTAATGAATTTGAAAACGAAATCATTTAAATAGATTAATTAAAAGTATATAACAAAAATATTTTTATAAATGTCTAAACTTACTTTTGTATGTGCAAAACAAAATAGAACTTCTCTATATGTACCTTACAACCCTCGAAAGGAAGGATTATAGGGTATATTCAAGTACTTATCGTATATTATATATATATCGTACACCCTCATATATTTAAATGATCAGCCTCGAATCCTTAGTCAATTTGACGATGTCTCGGAAGCCGCATTTTAAGAGATTTCGACCTAAAATTTGTTATATGAGATTCTAAGTTAGGTTCAGTTCTGAGGTGACCCAGATCTGACAAAAACTACTCCCATACTAACTCCTACTTTTTAGTCAAAGAGAAAGTTCAAATGCAGTATTTAAAATATTTGGTAATAACACAAAACTACTCACAAAAATGGGCGTGATTGAGTAAGAACAACTCCCACCTACAACAAAGACATAAGACACATACGAAGCAAATTTTTTGTCTCTAAAATAATTTTTACTAGTTTTTCTAATACTTTAAATTTTTGTTCAAATTTGACATTTAAAAAATTAAAAATACTGGCAACGTTCAACTTGAAATTTACTCATTTGAGCGGCGCTACAAACATACATCACTTTAGATCTCGTTTGGGCTGTGCGAACAAGCCATCATTTGTGATCTTCATCAAATCTTGTAAAAAAAAAGAAAGAAACTTCATTATTATGCGATGATCTATTGTTAATTTTGACAAAATCTCCGAAAAACAATAATAAAAATCCAAAACAAAAATTGAATGCTGCGGAAAGGTCAGCGCCGAAAGGAAATTTAGAAAATTAGAAGAAGAAAAAGTAGAAATAAAATACTGGAATAATAAGCACAACAGGTTGTTTACTGATGATGTGAAATACCTCTCGAGCACAGTCCAGTCAAGAAAACAAATTAATCTTATTTCTAGTGCTTTTTTGTTAAACAATTTTTCTTATTCTTTGTTTTTGTTTTTGTGTTTTTACTTTTGCCCCGAGAGGATGAGGAGTTGTACTACGCACAGACAGATGCCGGCAGGCAAGCAGGCATACTCGTACATTCAGAGACATGCAGTCCTTGTGCACATCGCTTCCAGATGTTTGACTTACAGCACCAGGTTTTTTGTTTTGTTTTTATTGTTTCGTTGATTTTTTTCCGCGGGCGCTTTTCATTGTCTTTGCGCCTACCTCGTCGCCTTCTGTTTAAATGATCAATTTGTTGGCTCTCTCTGATCGTACCGCCAGCGGCACTTGATCCTCCGTTTGGAGCCTAATGAGTTTTGAAAGGTGGGTGTAGTTAGTACGCGGTCGAGGGTGTGAATTCAATTCGGGAAATGTTGTGCCCGTCACATTGTCTTGCATTCGAATGACTGATGATGGCTTACACATTTTTCGATGCAGACATTTGGACTACATTATGTGGATGGGACGCATTGAAGTCAAAGTGTCTGCGATGTGATAAGGTTAAGGGGCGCATGCGCTGTAAATGAAACTTTTTCTATATAACAAATTTATTTTAAAATTTAACTTTAAATATCGGTCTATTTATTATAGCAAACCGTTTATGGTTCAATTTATTTTTACAATTTACAAATCTCCTCAATGCCTCATAAGAGATAAACAGAGATTTGCGATACATTTTCAAAGAGATGCACCACATGCGTTTTAAAGTGGAAAACCCTTCTCAGCACTTTTTCTCCTCAAGAATTCCCAAAGAGTTGCGAATTTATCAAACCCAAAACGAAACTAAAACAATAAAAAGATTTTCTGCGGCCAACCATAGGATTATGAATGCCCATTGTGTCTTGTGGGCAGTTGTGTTATTGTTCGAGCGTTCAGCGAAAAAAGTCTTCTGACATTTTTCGCATTATTTTAGACATTATTTGGCCGTGTTTCGCATTAATTATAAACTATAGTCGACTAAAATATGTTAATTTTCGCACAAAAGGTTTTCCCTAGAAACACGCACAGTACGTGTACGAGTTCGACTACGCGTACATATGCTCCGACTGACTTGACCCACAAAAAAGAATAATGCCTTTAATTAAGTGTGCGGCAGGCAGTTCTTCAGTTGCTCAGTTCTTCACCAAAAAGGGGTTAATCACATTTGATGCGCTGCAGATGACGCTGAGCAAAGTTTTTCGCCGCACAAAACGAGTGGGCGTCGCTGTGTTCAGCCGCGTTCGTGTACCTAGTCCCATAGCTTCACCACTTCCGTTTACAAATGTTGATCAATAAACCGTCCACTGTGTTTGCATTTTAATGCGATTAACCGCCGTAATGGATTTAATCGCTGCAGATTAACGTCCTTTACACGTATACAAAACTGAGCAAAAGATCCCTCGAAGACAAATCAAGTGATCTACGAGTATACTTTGGTGTCGTTGTTATTATTTGTTTGTATGGTTTAGTCGGGTTTAGCCGGCGATTTCTGGATTAGTTTTGTGTAGGTTGAACCGTTGGCATGTTTGGTCTTGGCTGTTTCAGCGTTTGTTAATATTTTCTTTGAATTAAAATGGTTAAAAGTCAACTTGTATTTAACGAAGGCATATGCTGGAATAACCATCGGGGGTGGTATGCTTTCAGGAACATGGGGTTGTACGCTTTTCAATATTAACTTCATTTAAGGAGGTTCGATGTTATTGTGATTTTATTTCAATTAGAGGTGTTCCGAAATGCGAATTTTAGATAAAATTTGTGTAGCCATTACTTTTATTTGATTCGTATGAGGTTTCATATCTGGCAATTTGAGTTCCGTGTTCTGGAGAGGAATGTGCTCCACTTTTAATGGAATAACCAAATTCATAATATTTTTATAAGTTGTTTATATTTGATAATAGATAATAGTAAAAAAAACTACTCTTCGAAAAATAATTGAAGAAATTTTTAAGTTTGACTCATTTTCTGGAACACTTGTTTACCATTCGAAAGTGGAGGTAGTTTTTTCAATGTATGATAAGAAACTAAAAATTCAAAATTTGCTTTATAAATATAAAAAATTATATAAAAAATAAATGAAATTTATGCGGAGCGTGATATTAAAAATAAATAAATCGATTTAAAAAATATTTGGAACCCTGAGTATGGGTTCAGCTGGATGCCTATCTTAATTACTAAATCAAAAAAATCAATTTTATCAAAAATGTATTCATAGGTTTTTGATTTGAAACTCCTCAAATAAACATAAATACTCTTAATACTCACACAAGCTAAATATTTGTCATTAGAATAAATTATTAGAAGTAATCTCCATCGCTTTGTAACCTTTTCTCAAAATCTGCTACCCATTTAGGAAAGCCAATAAAATAATAAGATAAGAACAAATATTTGCGCTCGAAACAAACAAACGAAAGAACGAACGAACGAACAAGCAAACAAGCGAACAAAGAATTACCATAACGTCCGTGAAAAATCGCAACCGCACGTGCGTGTAATAAAAACCGCAATAGCGGCCATTCGCGTCCGAACAAAGCTCAACAAATGCTCGTGAACGAAAATCATTGCGCGCATGCGCATAGCGATCATAAAACCAGGATCACGCGAAGGTATAGCGTGAAACTGTCCAGTGACTGACTCCGAACAAAACCCATTATCGAGTAATAATTCAGAGCTGCCTGTCGATCGGATCGGATCGTCTTCGGCTTCGTCGTAAAAATTTCCAAAGCAGCCAAAGAAGTTTTTCGTTCGTTTTTCGGATTTTAAGAACTACATTTATCGACTTTTTGACGGTAACTTCCATTACACTTCAACGTACACGAAATTCGAACAAAAAAAGAGTCCACTGAAAAGACGAGGCGTATTGTAAAATATTTAACTTTTTGTTTCGCAAAAAAGGTTAGATTTGGAAATCTACATAAACGAAACAAAAACAACAAAAAACAAGAAAGACAAGATAAAAACTAACAAGTCAAAAATGGACAAAATTCAAAGCGATCAGTGACCGTGAAATCGCAGCATTTTCCATGATATATTGACGGTCATATATATTCCCAGCAGCAGCAAAAAGGAAGTGAAATGCGATGTTTTATGACGGTTCGTTCGAATCTTCAGAAGAAACTCTGTGCGTGTGTTTTAGGGCGCAGGTATTTCCGAAGCACGAGGGAACACGAAATAAAAATATATAATTGGACGGACATTATTGTTTTTGATTGTTAATATTTATAAATATGTTCATAATTCCTTCCTAATAAATGACAACGACATAAAACCTTGACCTAATTGAAACCAAGTTTCTCAGTTAACGTTTATCGAGTTGCACAACATGTTTTTAAATTTCTTAGACTAAGAGTACACTCAGAAAAAAAACCAACCTGAGATGAAGAAGATCAACCTTAAATCGAAGTAAGACCTTTGTGAAAGTCTAGTAAACTTCAACAGCTCAATGGTCCACGAGGACTAAGAGCTACGGTCCCATAGCTCATAAAATTTAACAACTAAGAGCCATCTTATTTGAAACATGCGCCCATGCTAAATATATTTTAAAATTGAGCCAACTTATTTTTGAGTTGTTTCGAGCTCATTTCAAAAATGACAAATCGATTGTTTTAAATCGTTTCAACTTTATTTCAAAATGCATATTTAATATAAATATATTCCTACTTTAAATTAACGTTAAATATGTGATTTTAAAATTGCTCCAATCTGAATAATCGTTTAACGTTCCAATCCCAAATCAATGTTTGTCCATTTTGATTAAAAAGTTGAATTTTACATTTTAAAGTTGGTTATTTAATTGAATGTGTTTTCATTTTATATGAAAGTAGTTCAGTTTTAATATAAAATTGATTTTCAAAAAGTTAAACAACTTGGAAATAAGTGCGGTCATACTTGTTCTTAAAAGGAGTTTTTTTTCTCAGTTTCTTGATCAAGATAAACGACATTTAAACAAAATTTTTATTTGTACCGATTAATTTATTAACTAATAAACGAAAGTTGGAAATTGTAACTTCCATTCTACTCTACACTTTCAAGTTTTTTATCGAAACATCCGATATAATATATGGTAATGTCTTTTGTAACTAGACAGTCTGTTTCCCGGATCAATTTAGTTCTCAATTGATTTTTTAATTAAAACAAATAACATATTTTTGAAATAAAAATATCTTTTGAGACAAATCAGAAACTAGTTGATACAAAACAATTGTCAATTTCAATTAACGCTGTTTGTCAAATTCACAAAAATGGTTGTGCATGAAGTTTTAATTAAAAATTAATTGTGCTCAACAAAAAATTAATTACATTAATTAAATTCGTGTTAAAATTTTGTTCTGTTTACCTTTTGTTTCTGTTCTAATTCAATAAATACATTATAAAAAAACGTTTTCATATATCTTTTGACATGTGTAAAAATAAATGTAATTAAAATTGAACGTTTGGCTTGAATTATCATTTTTTCGGAATTCAACTCCTTACACCAATTAACACCGTTAAAAAGCGGAAAACAAATGTTAAAATGTTTTACCACGAAAGCCATAATGTGCGAAATCACAATTCGATTTGCTTGCACTGTGCTCAGTGCCACAAAACCAAAATCTATCCACCACAAACATGGTCCGTCGATTGCTATCCAAGAGAGCATCATTCTCCTGTGGTGGCGTAAAGACTCCACAGGATATCTAGCGATGCCCTTCGCAATCGCCTCTCTTCGTTAATGTTCGGGATGCTGGGATATGTAGAAGTCCATGTGCGGTTGCTGTTTTTGGTCGCAGATTTTAGTCTCTGGAGAAGCCTCACGTTGCGTGTCCTTGTTGCGATTTCTTAACGTTGTCCAACGTTTCGTGTGAAGTTCGGAGAACTTTTTGTTCGTCCGTTCGTTCGTAAATGAGCGTAAATATTTTGGATGATAATGGATAATGATTCGTTAATCGTCGACGACCTTGAGCCATGAAGCGATAAACCAGTCTAACTAATTTGATTTTGTTGGATTCGGTTGTGAGATTTTTTCAAATGGTTTGGTTTGACAATTCTCTGCGCTTAGCAGGAGCATTCGGTTTTGGGTTGGTCTATTCCGGCTGCCATCTACATACACATATGTATGTATTTATGTGGTCATTTGTTCGAATTTGTATGTTTATTTTCTGGTCGAGTTTGGTCGGTTGAATTAGAAATTATATAGATATGATCCAAAAATAAAAAAAAATTAAAAATAAATTTGGGCAGGTAAAGCTTTAAAGTTAAAAATGATATCATTTGAAATACTCGCTTAGTCCTAATTTATCGCGAAAAATTAGGAGAATGGTAGAACATGTGATATACCATGTGAAAGGTAATTGATGGAGCTTTAAGCCTGTTTTTCCGAGAAATAAATTCTTAAAATCTAAAATTTCGTAAAATTCTTATATCACAAAAAGTTTTCAAGATATCACAAAATATGGTAAAAAAAATATTAAAGAACTTTTCAATAGCAATCATCCGAATAAAATTCAGCAAATTTTGTAAATTCGCAATCATTACAAAATATAATAGGTTATTTAATGTAGCCACAAAGCAAATATTTTTCTGTATTCGTATTCACGTAAAAAAGTCTGCTCGATCAGCTGTTTTGAGTGGCAAATATTTAAAAGTACTCGTATAGAAAGAAATAGCATTTAGTCATACGCTGAAACATATATATACAACTTCTATATATTGACACTAACCTATCTGCTCAACGTGAGTAAAATTCCAAAATCAAAAGAAGACAGTCTATCGAAAAATTTGCACTTATTTTTGAATGTAACGTATTTGTAAACTAACACACATAAGCAGGAATGAGAAATATAAAAATTGCGTCTCTCTCTGTGCATTACGTCACAAACCGACAAAGTTGATGCAAAATCAGGGTTGTGAACTTGATTGTTTTTTGTATTTTTATTTTGTGGGTCATTTTCTGCTCGTATTTAGAAACAATTTTATGCAATAATATTGAGTTGCATACTTTTTGGTTTGCTGGCAATATCAATATTTTCGAACTGAAATTTAATGTATTATTTTTTATATAATATAATTTTTTGTTAACAACTCTATGTTACAGAAATTGAGAAAAATATGTTTTAAACGTCACAACAATATTGACAGCAAAATAACGGACCTGCGCAATGCGCCATCTTTTTATCTCTCAATCCTGCACATAAGCAACTTTCAAATCAACCCACGGGCGATTACAAAAATTATATTAAAATGAAATACAAGCGCGTGTCCTAATAAAAATCGGTAAATTATTTGTTTATGGTAATCGGAAAATGTATTGTGTTTTTTACAAAATATAATATTTTAACAATATTTTCATTGCCGCCACTGAATTTTTCGAATTTTCAATTGTCAGGTAGGGATCATTCAACTGTCGGTTTTCTCGTTCATAAACAATTTATCTGTACTGTAGTAATATACCTTAAGAATAGTAGTAATATAGAATTATTACATATATGTACGCCGAGTTTGTGAATGGTCCATCGAAATGTTTCGTCACGGTAATATACCGATTTAAGGCGACATTTCCGGCGGCGGCTTATCTAAGCCTTTTTTCTCTAAACATATATATTTTTACAAATCTGGCAACTGTTTTATTGATGGATGTCGTTGGCAACACTGCCTACAAAGAAAAGATAATTCTTATTCGACATACAGTGCAATTCGACGGAAAAAAGGTCTATCACGATTTGTTTGACGGAGTAAACCAGTGCCAAAGTTCAATTAAAACAAATTTATTTAAGAAACACTTGACAGAAGAAAGAAACGTGCAGCTTGTGAACGATGGCAGAACAGAACAAAGGAGAAAAAGATCTCAACGATTTGCTTGACAGTAAGCAACGCTGGGCGGCGTCAAGACTCACTAGAGCTGCCGACAATTATTAAATTATGTAATAAGAAAAAGTAATAATTTTCATTTCAAACAGATGCGCTGCAAGATTTTGACAAAACCACGACGGCTACGGGCGCAAGCGCTGACGCCGACGCTGGTGCCGGAAGCAGCGGTGCCTCTAACGATGAATTCTTTCTGTTAGTGCAAACTTTTTTTAAATACCATTTCTTTTATTTTATATATGTAATTTGTTGTTAATTTTTAATTTTAACAGCGAACAAGCCAAGGTTCTCGCTGAACGCATGAACACACTTTTCGGCGGTCCGGACACACCCAGCGGCGATGTACCACCACTGCCGCAAGATCCCGAACAGATAATGGCCGGCTTTAAGAAAATGGCAGAGGCAGCGGCAATGACACTGCAAGGCGAGAATCCTGCTAACGATGAAGACGTTGCGAAATACTCCGACAGCATAGCGCAGGCGTTGAAGGTGAATTTAAAATTATTTTGAATAAAACCTCCATTTTTAACTTGACGTTTTTCAGGGACTGCAAGAGGGCACTGAGAATTTGCAAGCTCCCGTGTCGGAAACCGATGTTTCGAGCATGTTTAGCGGCCTCAATTTGGACGGTGTAAGTTTATGACATTAAAAAAATATATTTCTAGTTTACAAAAATGGTATTCTTATAGTTAAGAAAAAATTTCAATGTTAAAAAACACATCGTTAATAGAAATTAATAGTAGTTCAAATTCAAAAATTAAAATGAGATACATTTTGATTTAAATTTTTTTCTATTAACTCAAAAATTCAATACATCGAATTGGAAATCTCTAAATTGTTCTTTAAAAATTCGAGATTCGTAATTGTATTCTTTTATCATTTTTAACTTTAAAACTTATTAAAAATCGTAAAACTTAAATTAATATCGCGTGGATTTAAATCTCGTAATTCCATTACTATAATACTTTAATCTTTGTTATACAAATTGAAAATTTGAAGAAGACGTTTTAATAAAAAAAATTTTGATATTGAACTTATTTTTAAACTTTGTTTATCTTTACTCTAGACTGGTGAAGGCGAAGGTAACATGTTCCTGCCCTTTATGGAGGGCATGATGCAGAGTCTGCTGTCCGCTGAAATTCTGCTGCCAAGCATCAAAGAGCTACTCGAAAAATATCCCAAATTTTTGGCAGACAACGCCGACACGCTGTCCGCCGAAGATAAAGAACGGTACAAATTTACCAACTTTTAAATTTGAAATATTAAAATTATTAATGTTATTTACTTGCTTGTAGATTCGAAAAGCAACTTGAACTTTACAAAACCATCGAAGCTCATCTGGAGTCGGAGAAAGCCGATGACTCTGCTGCTGTGAAACGCGAAAAATTCAAAGTTGTGCTTGATGATATGCGTAAATTGCAGGAGTATGGACAACCGCCTAAGGAAATTCTAGATGAAACGGCTGGTGATTTGCCCATGATGGATCCCAATGCTTTGAGCGGTGCTGGCGCAAATCCTCAGTGTCCCATGATGTAGTAGAAACAAAATATGAGAGAAAGACTACTACTATTTATTGCTAATTCAATTATAATTTTTCGTAGTATTAGAATGTCGGCTAATGATGGTGTAGCGTAATAGCACCTACATATGTGTTGTATTTATGATTTATATTTTCCTTTCCGTTGCATTATTCATGTCAATGAATTTTAGTTGCTTATTTTTGTCCTAAATCATTAAAAATGTAAAACGCATTTGTTGCACAATGAAATTAATTCATTTCAAAGGAGAATCCTTTTTTTATAACTTAAACTGCACATGTAATTTATATTAAATGGGATAATTCACTTCTATAATTAATTAATTAAAAAACTTGATCAATTATTTTAAATAAAATCGAAAATTTTCAAAGTACGTTTACACAAGTTTCGAATTGGTGGTCAAAATATAAAATTCTATGAAAAGTTTAAAAATTTATATTTTAGAATTAAAAAAGTCAATAAATTCAATATTTTATTAAACAATTCTATTCTACATTAAAATCGGATAATTCAACGATTTTATATTTGATTTTCAATAAATTTTATATTTTATTTAATAGAAATATTCAACATTTTGTTGTATAAAAATCGAGTTTTGGTTAAAATTTTTATTTTTGTTTATTAAATGAAAATCGTCAAATACTCTAAAAAAAACAATTTACAAGAAGAACCGACGTCTGGACTCCATGGCGTGGCGTTTGTTACTGATTATCCAAGTATAATCGCCAGTCTTGCTGTCGAAGGTACCCTCCTGCAGCGAGCGCAGTTTGAGTGTAAAACGCGGACCCATTTCGCGGAGCTTAACCCGTTTGCCCTC
Organism: Suillia variegata; assembly: GCA_949127995.1. NCBI lineage: Eukaryota > Metazoa > Arthropoda > Insecta > Diptera > Heleomyzidae > Suillia > Suillia variegata. Next base: position 9,780,539 of record OX421844.1, read on the forward strand.
CTTTGAGAACTCATAGCGATGATGCCGAAAGAAAATGTAATCGCGTTGATTGTGAAAAGTCACCGCACGGCGACCCTTAAATTCAGGATCATGATGAAACAAAGCGCCCAACATGCGACCGACCGTCAAACCCAAACGCGTTGTAAAATTATTCAAAATAACCTCGGGTCGATGCTTCGTGATCTCCTTATGGTTACGCTTAATGTCCGACGTCAACTTGACGTTTGACAGCTTAAAGTGCGCAGTCGGGCCATTGGGTAGATGGATGACCAGCAGTCCATTGGGTTTGCGACGATCCTCGTTGACGATCACGACATCGGTGTATTCCTCACGTACGGCACTCTTGCAAATCTTCTTTACCGACGACTTATTGCGAATCTTGACCAGTGCATTGGGAAAGATGCGCGATAATTCGAGACCGAATTTGCGCGTTTTGGTGACTGGATTATCGGCGAATGTAATCAACACTTTCGGTTCGTAGCTGCGCTCAAAGTATGTGCTAAAATCGTCCAGTTCGAGTTCCTTGCGCAATTCCTCATTGTCCGAATCATCTAAATTGGTGACCTCCGTTTGATCGCGCTCGCGCAAACTTTCGATAGTGTGACCCGGATTTGCGGGTATGCCTGCTTTGCGTCGCGCACGACGTTCTTGCATTTTCTTCTTGTGCTTCTCTTTTTTCATTTTGCGATATAGCGCCAGGCGCTGTTCTTTGTTGCGCATCAGACTGAGCGGATTTAACAAGGGCATACGAACTGTCGGCTCCTTCTGGTCATCGTCATCATCTTCCTCCTCCTGATCATCGTCATCATCATCACTGCTTTCTGTTCCAGACGTTGCAGCTTGCTTTTTCTGATTTTGTTTACTTGTGCTTGGCTGATCGTCCGCCGCTTCATCTTGATCCATGTCAGAATCGGAATCCGGAAACTCTTCTTCGTTTTGAATTGGCTCCGCATCTAAACTAGAATCACTACTATCGGAATCCACTTCTTCAACTGGTTTCTTTTTTTGTTTTGCTTTTTGATTTTTCACTTTCATTTTAAATATATTAATTAAATTATTTAATAAAATCCAGTTAAAATATCGCCAACAAAATTTTCCCAAGCACGTGTTGACGTTTTTAAATATTTTGTGTATTAGTGGTGGGCAATTGTGCACACAAAATTGATGTTATCAATAACCCAACCCACAAAAACAATCGATTATTATAACAAGATTTTTGTTTTGAGAGAATTTGTCTCAAAGAAATTTTTCCGAAAGTTATATTTCCCGATTTTTTTATTGTTATAGTTTATTGAGAAATTAAATAAACTTTTAAGGAAACAGTAGAATTAAATTAATAATTATAATTTAATAAATATAATTAAATTAAAATAATTTAAAACCGATATATCCAAATCTTCTTTTGAAATCTGTGTGAGCTTATTTAAAAATATATTTTCGTGCTGTTCTCGCCAGTTTATTTGACTTTCCTTGACGTTTCTTTTAAACAATAACAATTTTTTTAAATCAATTCGAGGACGTATTCAGTTTTTTGTGTTTTCTCAGTAATGTTTGATATGGATTTATCGGTATTTGATTTAATGCTACTCATATGTAATGAATTACATTTTTTATAACATCCCAAGTAGCGCACAGGATAAATTTTGAGCTATACTTATACAAACATGAAACTGAGTGTTGAGGAATTTGTTTCGGAAATACTCATCGAAATGGGTACACTGAGCAAAACGCGTCACTCATTGTGGTTCATATTTTTTAAGCTAAACATTAAACAAAATGAAATTTTAAGGGGGAAAAAAACGTCACATTGTTTTTACCCCTATAATAAGCTCTCCAGAACCTGTGCGATGGTTGGGGTATTTTTTTTTTTAAATATTTGTTATTGACTATATTAACAAAATAAAAACTTTTCTGTGAAAAGGAAATTAAGATTGAATTATAATTTTTACGATTTATTAAAACGAAAAAAACAAAATTTTAAGATGTTGGAATATTCTTTATTTCAATTCTCTTTTAGGAGTATACAATTTGTCTATAAAATTTTAACATAATCGATTTTTTAAATTGTTTACCTTTTTCTTATTTTTCTTTTTTTTAAATAAACACTGTATTTTTTTAACTTTTGATTGTGATTAACACTAAACCACACCTAATTCAATACAAAGTCCTTTTTTTTTTGTTCATCGTATTTGAGTTTTTGTAAATTCTTATTAACTACCAAAATAAAAAATTAAATAAATGTGTCATAAAACCAGATAAAATGTTGACCAAAAAAACCGTGTCAATTGTAAAGAATAAAAATATTCAAAACACAACCATAAAATTTCCAAATTATTATAATTTTTTTTTTACTAATTTCGACCATTAAAAGTGTCATGGTAGTGGGTGGATTCCGCAAACCATTTGAGATTAAAAGTATAGAGAGAGAGAGAGCAATAAAAGCAAGTGTAAAAAACCTAACTAGTGAGATTATACATTCACATACTCGTATGTATAAAATAGAAATATACTAAAATTAACTTAAAAGAGGCTAAAAGGAAACAAATAGAAAAAAAAACACATATATAATACAGTTATTGTACACAAAAAATACACATAAAAATACATTTGAGCAAACCATTGCCATACTTAAAAGTAAAGGACGAAACTAAAGAGATATTTACAATTAACTTTCAGATTAAACAAATGTCAAATGTCTGACAATCGACGTACATTTTGAAATGGCTTCTGTAAAATTTACTAGCTCGATACTAGAGATACTTAAACGTTTAAATGGCTAATACTTAATTAATGCGATACGAGGTGTCTCAATTTGTGTTCATTATGTTTTAAATTGACATTAGAAAGATTTTTAGCGCTGCAAATGTCTTTGATCGTCTTTCGGAATTCAACTTAAATGATTGACTAATTTATGTACTTTTTTTGTTTTTTTGTTTTTGTTTTTGTTTTTGACGAGACACTGTTTTTAGTGTAAATTACCGCTTTTTGTTTAAAGATATAAATTTACATACATAAATGGTGGTATTCATCATATTAATTTACAGTTTCTTAAAATTTTCTAAGATATTGTGCTTAATTAGTTACGTTATTTAAATTCAGTAAGTATTCGTCATCATTTCTTCTTTTTCTCTAGTCAAAGAATTATCCCATTAATATTAATTGTTATGTCATTTACGCCTCATATTCAAATAACTTTGACTACACAATTTAAAAAGTCCTTTCGACTTTGTCCATGAACGACTTGTGTAATCGTAGTTATGATTCGTAATTAACTGCGGGCTTTTACTTAATTTGTTTTTAAGTTATTGTATTCGAGTGTATTTTGAACTTGTTTGTTTTGATCTATGATTTACGCGGCCTGATTTCCACCACCACCGCTGCTCGGTGCTGAATTGCCACGCTGAGCAGCGGCACGCATAAAGTTACGCGCATTCATTGGAAACTGTCTTGGATATGCGATAAGAGTCGAACCGAGCGCCAAACTGAGTGGTGCTTTGTGTCGGCCTGGTAGGCTGACGAAAACTGTACTTACCGCCGCCAAATTGTCAAAGGTCGGTTCGATTGCGACGAGCAGCACTTCGGGTAGTTGTGATTGTGATTGTGCAATAGCAGCGCTGCCGGCAGCAGTATGACGTGATCGCGCACCAGTCGCACTGCGCACCGACCGTGTTGATGGTGCTGGCTGTGGACTCTCGAGCACATCGAATGAGCCCGCCGTCAGGAAGACACGCGCAAACGGACGCTTGGCCAGATGCAGCATCTCGACGACATGTTGACGACGCGCGCGACGCAAATCGGCGGCTTGTTTTACTTTCCAAACGACCACACAAACGGCCAAGAATAAAAAGAAACACGAAAAGAAGACGGAAAAGAAAACAAACAAATCTATGTGAAGCTGATCCTGACGAAAGACTACCGAACCATAACTGGGCTCGGGTCCAGAGCTAGCACGCAATGCAATAAAGAATCGAGTTGCGCTCAAATTGTGCGCATTTTGTGGTAACGTTAGGACGAGTCGATTTTTGAGACCGAACAGACGCAGCAAAGTATTACATTGGTTGAGCGTGACGTGTGTGCTTAGATCTTTGGCGTGTCGATCCTTCACGAAGAAACTATGACCGCCGTGACTCTTGCAGTCTTGTATGTGTGGCACGTAGAAACTATTCGATCGTCGATCGGTCATGACCAGTTTCGAGACTGTGATGTTGTCTGCCGCCTTGGGTGGAACAGCGATATTTAATGGATGATTGCGTTTCATTTTCGGTCCCCAATTGTAACGATTGTCCAGAAAGATCTCATGAAAACCGGTTGTATCGTTCGTTTGGACAATGAACGAGTCATCTTGTGGCGACATAAACACATCCAGTTCACCTTGAGTCACATCGATAATAATACGAATATCGACATTCATAAAACGTGGCTGGATCACAAAGAAGACAGTTTGTCCAGGCCTGAGTGCTGCTGGCTTGGCCTTGCACTCCTCTGTATAAACAAAGTTAAAGAGATATTTTTTAGTTAAAGTTTAATTAATACTTAGATACCAATTGAGTTTTGTTTTAATCAACCCATTCAGACTTTTTTAAAAATAATATTTTTCCAAGCACTCACCTATCGGTTTCGCATCAAAGCACATTCGTGACTCGACTGTTATTTGCTTGTAGCACTGATGACCATCAATAGGATTCCCTGCATAAGAATCTCGACATTTGGAACACTGAACACTCCAGCAAAGCTGAGCCGAATTTTTTCCACCACCCGCCGTACACGTAGCATCACTTTCCGTATTATTTCCACAATTGCATTTCTCGCCAGTCACCGAATCGCATATATTACCGTGTCCATGACACTGACACGGACGACACTCCTTGCGATGATCCTCGCTACCACGAAAATATCCCAATATGCATGTATCACAACGATCGCCGGCGGTATTATTTGCGCAACGCAAACACGATGCATTGGTCTGCGGACCTTCGGGAAGATTCTTTTCCAATTCTAGTCGCGTCATATTAAAAATAACCGGATCGGAGTCGTGTGCTACACAAATATCTGTATGACCATTACAGTATTCCAGACATGGCACACATTCGCGTCCCTCCCGTGGATTACCAACAAAAAGCGGCTGACATTTCTCGCACTGTTCTCCCATTGTATTGTTGTGGCACTTGAGACAGATATCCAAATGATCAGGTCCCTCACAATTCGAATGCCCATTACACAGACATTGTATGCTGCAATTCGAACCAACATAGCCGAAGTGACAATCGCAAATGTTCGGCTTGATGCACTTTCCGCGTACACAACCTTGACTGCATACCGGCATACACGTACCATTATCATCCCGGTAGCCTTCACCACAAATACATTTGTATCCAACCGGAGCGTCAATACAACTCTCCGAAATTGCATTGCAATTGTGATGTCCATTGGTACATTCATTCTCAGCCGGACACTTGACATAATTCCACGACACTATATCGGCTGGAGTCAAATGTGAATCATTCCGCCATGATGCATAAATCAAATCACACGTGGAGCCAGATGGATACTCCTGCTTATTCTCCAACGAACCTTCCGTACAAATACCATCGCCATTAACGCCATCGCGTGCGCACCAGCCACAATGTGCGTGCTCCAAACAAGTCGAACACTGATCGTAGACATGACATGGTTCGGGACAATGATCGGTCTCGTTCGTTTCCAAAACCAAACCACAAACGCCACCGGCACAGAGCAGCGGTTGTGTTTTCGGTGTTAGACAAGTGTTGAGCATAGTCGACCATTTGCAATCTTTAGGATTCTCATCATCGTTACTCAAACATGTCGAACAATTTTTAAACGTATAGCACGGCGCCGGACATTGTCCAATAATTCGATACTGATTTTGTTCTACCAATTCTTTGGTAATGCATTCAATGGTTCCCAACTCGCTTTGCGCCCACTCGCAGTTCTCATTCATGATGCACGTCTCGCAGTGCAACGTATGACACTGCGGTTGTGGACACAGATTTAGTAAACCCACGCTGACCTCTTTGTCACACCAAGTGCTACGCCGTTCACATTCCCCACCTGCGGGCACGCAACGACCCTTGATGCCGCATTCGTCACACCACTGACAAACTGGAGTCGACTCCACGTGAGTCGGCCAAGATGCCAAACATGAACTGCATGTGGTAAAAGTGGAACAATTTCGCCTCGCCATCCAAGCGTCATCGCATGCCGCACCATTATTATAAATAAGCGTTCCGTTGTGATTTTCGCAAACGCCTGCATTGCCCTGTGAGAAGCAATACGAAGCTGAGCTGTAAGTGCCGGTCACGATGCAAAAACTGCAACCCATATAATGACGACACAAATATTTACTTGAGCTCCACAATTGACAAATATCATCGGGTAAGTTAATGCGCGTAACGTGACTTTGCGCAGCGCTGCCATCCCAACCGCCTATAATATAAATCGCTTTGCTGTCATGATCAATCGAAATAGCTTCCGCATAAGTCGATTGCTGCAAGCGACCGATTACATGCACATCTTCGGTCAATCGAATCCATTGGTTACAGTCGTAAATATAAGCTATGAGTACGTCACTTGCATTATATGGACTACTGCGTCCACCATACACAATCATATAGTTCTCGGTAGTAACTGCCGAATGAAAGTAACGCGCACGCGGTAGCATAGCATCGGGCCGATTTAGATCTTTAAAAGTTGGCAATTCCGTCCAGGTCATCTTTTGCAAATTCAGAGCATACAATTTGTTTTGCGGTTCCGTGGCGTAACCACCGAACACATACATTATGTGCGACTCTGCATGATAGACGGCACTATGACCATAAAGCACTGGCATACGCACACCAAGAGCAAGTAGTTGCTCCCAACGAAATGTTTCCAAATTAAATTCCCACAATTCCAATTGTCGTGATTTGTTACGCGTTACGCCACCGATTAAAATTAACGATTCTCGTTCGTTGTAACGAATCTGCGTTAGGGAATGTCCAGCTAATGGTGGTGGCTTCTCTCGACGCGGTGTTGCAAACTCGATTTCACTCCAACGCTGATTTTGTATAGAGAATTGCCAAAAGTCGGCTAATATCTCATGCGAAATACGCTGACTTTGCTCATTATTCCAAATTGTAATGCCGCCATAAATAAATATTATTTGCTTTTTCAGATAAATTTCTGATGCATGAAAGTAACGACCCAAAGGCATCTTATCGTCGGGGGTTGATTCAACAGTCACTTGTATCCAAGTGCCATTTTTGGTATCAAACTGACGAAAATCATTGAGGGGACCATGAGACGGCGAGTAACCTCCGAACATCCACAGTGAACCACGACGATCAGCATTTACCGAGTGTCCAAAACGAGGTATGGTCTTGCGTAAATGCTCGTAGGCTTCGCTTAATAACAACGTATTAAATAGTTCGGTGACAACCAAATGGTTGGGTTTAACCAGAGTGCCACAATCCGGGCCTGCATAACTGCCATTGCATATGCAGCGCCCATAATCAGTATCACAATATCCCTGCATACGTTTGGCATTGCAATTCTTGGGACAAATTTCGATTTCGCATTTTGGCCCAACATATCCGGAAGGACAAACACACCGCTGCTGTTCATCGCAGATGTGCGGATGTAGACACGTACGAGCAACACAATTCTTAACCGAATACAAGGCGTTAAATCCGAAATTCTTACGGTCACCACCTTGTTTGTAGTACACAGTGACATGGCTCGAACGTGCCTCAATAATACGCGACGAAGTGTAAGGCGAACAGACGACAGATATCAATTGATTTTGTTGTGTAGCGCCGGTAAGATCGGGCAGGCTATCGTAGATGTAAACTGCATTCTCATCGCAATCCATTGCCAGACTTGGCCATTCAAATTCTAACTGCAGTAGCGACTTTTCAGCTTGCAACGTTTTCGGCGAGAGTATCCACAAACATTCGCGCACTTCAAGACTGGCAGCACCCCAAGGATTCCGATACGATTGATATGAGCCGATACCGCTGCGTCCAATATTCGAGAGTATACCACGCGATTCACACTGGAAGTAACACTGACCACCATCACGCGGATCGCCATAATAGCCGGGCGCACATTGATCACACTTAAGACCGAAAGTGTTGTCGCGGCAATAGCACTCGCCATTGCCAACATTACAAATACCTAGGTCCTGGTTTCCATGGCCGTTACATTCACATGGATGACAGCCATCGGGTGAAGTGGCATTCCCATAACTACCTTGGCGACAACGCTCACAACGTTCACCTTCCGTCCATGCCTGACACTGATCACATTTACCAATTCGTTCTGCACATGTCGAATGATTATTGCAGCCACAGTTTATTGAGCAATCAGTGCCCGTCCAACCCAGTTCGCATTTACACACATAATCCGGCGGACCAGAGCAATAACCATGTATGCAGGACTCGTAGCAAGTACGTACGCAAGACAAGCGCCCATCGCCAATATAGCCCCGACGACAATGACAATTGTACGACCCATGCGTGTTTGTACATTTGGCTTCCTTGTGACAGTCGTGCAAACCAAGTCCGCATTCATCGACATCGGGACACTGTGCATAAGCCCATTCCGCATCATGTAACGAACTGCTATTCAGTGCGAGCGAACAATTGCCAAAGGGTCGACTGAAATCGCCTTGCATGCAAATACCCTCAATGGGATTGTCACGATCGAAACACCAACCACAACTTAACGTACGCAGACAAGTAGAACAATTACGATATTGGGCACACGACTTGCACTGCTGTTGTTGCTGCTGTTGATGCTGCTGCTGTTGTTGCGATGCTATTATTCCGATAGTTCTGCCCGAGAGCCCATAATCAGCGCGATGAACATCGTCTGCGACAGAAGGTACATGATGGGTAATCGTCTGATCCAACCATTCGCGACACATGCCGAACTGATATTCACTAGTATAGACAGCAAAACTAAAGCACTGTGAACTAGCCTCACACCATACACAACGACCCTTTTCATTCAGGCAGTCCGAACAGGAATTGCGTAAGCGACATGGTATTGGACAATTCTTAACTGCACGCACACTATTTTCTGACTTTCCAATGCGTGCACAACGTGCGTCCTCCGTCCACCATTCGCAAAGATTCGAATCAACACATTCCTCACAAGAAACGTAATTCGTACAGTTTGCACATTGACTCGGTTGATTAATCAGATATTCCCAAGTGGCAGGGTGTGTTGAACTGGCGCAAACTTCAGTTTCATTAACGCTTTTGGCTACGCATTTCAGCGTTATACTACACCAACCGCAAGACGAGTCGGTGAGGCATTGCAGGCAGTTGGTATATTGTTCACAATTACCCGAGTAATATGGTTCAAGGTACTCAAAAGTGAAGGCATTCAGATTGCCATGGTATATGTGTTGCAGTTCCATTTTCGTTTTCTGATAAGTGTTGTAGATCGTATTGAGACCAATGCGTCGCTTTGCCTTAAAAGAATAAAAAATATATATTTTTTGTCAATAATGGAAATAATTTGGAAATAATTTCTTTGTATTGATTAAAAATAAAAATTTGGATTGTTTTTATTTGTGATTACACAAGCTTTTTGTTCCATTAACATTACATCACCTAGTGTAATGTTAATGTCGATTAGCTACTTGCATTGCTCATATAAGAAATTTGTATTTACCTGGAAATCTATTAAGAAGGGATGTTCTGTACTGGGAATTTCAACATTGCTGCAATAGGACTGATTCGTTGCCTGACTTGCCAACTCCTTTAATGTATCCAAACTTTTGCCAAGTCCAGCCCTTAGGACAGCCGACGAGTAGCTAGTGCAAACTTGTATTTCAGATGGCTCCTCCCAGTTTTTCTGTGGCCGAACAAATCCCAATAAACGCGCCAACATTTCACCTTCCAACTTCTGTTCGTACTGAGTCGTTGGTGTAGGTGAGGCAAAGTCCACCATAGTCGCATTGACAATGGCCACGAAATCCGGCATGGTTAAATTTACTGGATAGTGATACTTAATATAGGTCAGACCAGGTCGACGATCATTATTCGTGCACTGTGAGGGACGACGAATTTCGGTGCCCTTCTCACCCCACCAGCCTGGACTATGCGATGGCGTATCCTCACCACAAATACCGTAATTATCGTCGCGATGATGACATTTTGCATTTTGAACGCACCAGGCGCATTCATTTAAACCCAATTTACTGGCAACGGAAAAATATTGATCGGCAGCGCTGCTCCACTGAGTGCCGTGCACCAAACACGAATGACAATCGCCCAACGACGGGCAAATACCCGGACAGCGTGTAGTTTGCAAATTCGTAGTACAATTTGCCCCAATTGTACGTCCATAGCAACTACTATCCGCCGAACACCAACCACATTCGGGATTAGACAGGCATGCCGTGTGTGATGAATGCAAGCGACAGGACATTTCCGGATTGTAGCCGTGATTTTGTACGCGCAACACCTGCGGCAATTCATAGGCAAACAGATCGGCATTCACATTGCCATGATAGCCGCCTACAATGAGTAGCGTATTGTTGCGACGCAGTGCGGCGGCATGTGCAAATACACCTTGTTTTTTCGGATAGAGACTATCGTCAGTCGAAACGACTTGATTAATCCAAATGTGACACGAGAGATGGTACCAGTACATTTGATTGTCGTAGCATATCTCGTCTTTGTTATGCCGATGTGTATAGCCGCCAAAGACAATCATATAATTGCCCGAAATTGTAGCCGAATGGAATGCGCGTTCACGCGGTATATTTGTATCACGCAAAGCGGTACGTGGATAAAGTACTTCTGTCCAGTGCAGTTTATTTAGTTGGAAAGCATATATTCGATCGGAAAGTTTAGAGAAACGCGCTAAACTAGTCATTATGCCACCGAAAACAATTAGTGAATTTGTAGCCTTATAGTAGACGGTGGTATGTGCCGCTAAACGCACGTCCATAGATTTGCCACCACGTGGATGCACCAGCTGCCATTGCTCTGAATTATCGGGGTCATAATCATTGTTGGATAGCCGTATGCGATAAATGCTAAAAGATTACAAAAAGTTAAATATATACAAAAAATCTATATGTTCTGTAAATAACGTAAGATATTGATAATATGTTCACCTTGAGGAAAATTCACCAGTCTCTAAGCTACCGCCAAACAAATACAAATAATCATCGGCCAGAGTAATTGTATGACGTGCTACCGGCGGCGGTTTTACTTTTGATTTTGTTGCCAATTGCCTCCATTTACCACCGCTTTCGGTAGTATTGAAAAACCACAAATCATTGTAAAAACTGCCATTGGCATGTTTGCCTCCAAATATTACAAAGCCACCTTGAATATTAATTATAAATAGTTGCAACTTAAAATGTTAACATTATATTTTGGTATTAAATGCTTTACCTGGAACACGATCCGCTGCATGACCATAGCGCCCATGAGGCTTATTGTCGGTAACTTCTTCCAGTATATCTTCCAAATATTCTGACAGCTCTTCATCTGTAGAATTTGCATTGACCGTTGTTAACAACTGTGAGGAGCGTGTGCGCCGTTGATGTAAATTCGATTCAGCGAGGGTGTACAAAATATTGCGAAAAAACGAAACGTCTGAATTAAGACCCCACAGTTTGGCTTCATCCTCGTTTTTGTGCTGAAGCACTGCTTTAAGCAGCGTGTGATCAATCTTTTGTGGATGATAGAAATGTCGTCGACTCTGGAGCGGTATTGCCCATTCGTCTTCCCACTGACTGGAACTAAAGCGATAAATCTATAATATAAAGTGAAATTAGAAAATAAAGTTAAAAATTAAGAAAATGTTTTAGTTTATTTGAGGTAAATAAATTTAATTTACTTGTAATGTGCTGATGACGTTGTTTAAATCGTATCCACCAAACGTATAAAGTGCGTCCTCCTCCTCAATGTAAACGGCAGTGTGAGCCGCTCTTGGCGTCATGCCCTCTGCATCGGTGGCCAGCCAACGCCAACTACTGCCAGCAGGATTCCAGTGCAAGTCGCACAGTCTGCCACTGTAACCCTTTATAAAAGAAATGTTTTAGATTTTTTTAATTTTCCTATCTCAAATTTAAGCTAGAATTTTTCACCTTCTCACAATGACAAATACCCTTCAAGCATTTACCACGTCCCTGCGATTCACCACACTTATTTGGACAAGCCTCGTCCTCACAATCGGGCCCCACCCATTCGCCATGACAGACGCACTGATGGCCCACACACTTGCCGTGGTTATGGCAATTGTTTAAACAATTTGATATGTAATAGGAAGCACGAAATCCGTCCAGCACATAGTTCGTGTCGCTGTACATGAGTATTAGCATCTGTGAATAAATTAAACAAAATCTAATTAGATAACATTTTGATAAATATTTCCAATTCTATAAAAACTCAAAAAACAAATAACATCGAAATTTACAATATATAATTAAAATTTGTCTATTCTTTCTCGAACTTACACTCCCACTTCGCGCGACCAGTCGCTGCGGTTGTGTGCGTCCACTAAAACTGCCCAGCAGTGTTGAATTAAAAGAATCGCCATCGTAGACATAAATATAATCATAGGAGCACTCGGTGCCCATGCTATGAAAAGTCAGCGTTATGAATTGGCTATCATTGCGCGCCTTAATGAGCCACTCGCAGTGCGAATCTTGTGTATAATTAAAGCCAGCGGGTCCGTCGCTAATTTCGCCATACGGTTCTGTGAAGACCTTACGACTGCGATCGCAGGGTGCATGATAGTGCAGCTGTTGGGCTGTTGGCAGTAGCGAAGTGCGTTCTGCTTGTGTGCTTGTTGTGGACCCCAGCAGCCAATTGGCAGTGTCCCACATGCAAAGCAAAAGCAATGCACGAAGCAGGCTTGGTGCCGCACGCACCTTAATTACCATCGTTTAATGATGCTTATCACTGTCTATCTCGTCTACAGTGCACTGAGTAGGCGCATGTTTGCGGCCATTGCGGGCGGCGTTTGTTTTCTGATGTAGTACAGCGGAGCGCCTTTATTTCAAATTTCACTTTTTCAAACTAAATTCATGCAAGTTTTGATCTCTCTCTGTTTTCACATAAATTGTGTGTGTCCGGCGTCAACTTCACTCTTGCATTTTGCCTTTTTTACGTTGCTAATATTAAGAAAATCCTGTTTTTTGTAAAATTTTCCACTTTTTTGCTGCATCTATTAAAAACAGCACTTCTTCTTCTTCTATTTGGTGACAATACAAATGTCAAAACGATTTTTTTTACTGTGTTGATATTGTATTGTGAACTTATTTACGATTCGGTTCACAATGACATCATTTTAAAGACAACCGGTAGCCGAGGAGTCGTATCTAATTGGATTTTTGTTTTAAGGATTCTTTAAAAACTTTTCTTATTAAAAGACTTAGAAACATATATTAATATTATATTTTTCATTTTTTCTAAATGTAAACAAAATATTTCTGAGAATAATCAGGGCAAGCAAACGAACAAATAAAAATGGTAAATTAATTTATATAAAAGTTGATGAAGTTAATATTACTATGCTTATATAATATAATTCTTTATTTGTAAAATATAATCAATATATCGGTAAATGATTTCGATCTTCGACTTTTGTTATATTCTATCGATTTTCGTTTGTTATACAAATTACGACTCTGCATTCAATTTTGCTAATCATTTTAGTGATGTTTAAAAATAAAACATCTAAACCAAATATCAGGTACTCGAAACTCATTGAAAAGTAATGAATATAAAAAATATTGTTTAAAGTTGCGTGTACATATAGGCTTAGTACATATATATTAACAACAAACAAAACTTGTACCATGTAAATTTTTTTTGTATTATAGTTTTTAGTATTGTATTGAATTTAATGAGCGCATTGTAATTCAACACAACGTATTTAATTTTTTATATACTTTCTTTGGATATACAAAAATAATAGTCCTAGAATTTAAGTTTTGAAATCATTTTTATTGTTCAATCATTTACTATTTTTTTTTATAAACTACTTAATTCCATTTTATAAAAAATTTATATATCGATTTTTATATGTTAGATTTAAACTTTAAACTTTTTGAATTCAAGTATTCCAATGAAAATTTTTCAAAACTCAATAATATTTCTTTTAATAACAACAATCTAATATATGTATATTTGAATTTACACACTTTAGAAGTAAATACTCGTACCGAATATTCATAAGTTTCTATATCGCTGGCGGAACTTCGCTGACCTTGTGATGACATTCAAACGGCTGTTTTCTGTGTTCGTCGTTGCAATCGGAAGAAGTCAAGCTAAATTTTCTTGCGGCCACAAAAACCAGCAAATTCTCAGGAATTTTAAAATATTACGAATAAAAAGATCAAAATCCGGCGAGTGTAGCAAATCTGCAACAATGGCTTTCAATAAATTGAGTATTGAGAATTTGGATTTGGATGGAAAGAGGGTGCTGATGCGGTATGCAACGACCCCAAAATTAGCAATTGCAATAGCATACGCACAGACTCAAAGTCCTTAATTAAAATTTAAAAATTCGTCTTTTAGTGTCGATTTTAACGTCCCAATCAAGGAGGGAAAGATCACCAGCAATCAGCGCATTGTGGCGGCATTGGACAGTGTGAAATATGCATTGGACAAGAAGGCCAAATCGGTGGTAAGTGTAAATTTATATAAACATTTTTTTTTAACTTTAAAAATTTTGGGTTATTTTTAATTGTGTAAAAAAAATCTCATTAAGGTGCTCATGTCCCACTTGGGTCGTCCCGATGGTAACAAGAACCCCAAATTCACGCTTGCTCCCGTCGCTGCAGAGCTGAAATCGCTGCTTGGCAAGGACGTGACCTTCCTCAACGATTGCGTTGGCGCCGAAGTTGAGAGCAAGTGCAAGGATCCTCCCGTAGGCTCGATTATTCTGCTCGAGAACTTGCGTTTCTATCTGGAGGAAGAGGGCAAGGGTGTAGATGCTACTGGCGCTAAAGTCAAGGCCGATCCGGCCAAGGTCAAGGCATTCCGCGAGAGTCTCGCTAAATTAGGTGACGTTTATGTCAATGACGCTTTCGGTACGGCGCACCGTGCTCACAGCTCGATGATGGGCGAGGGCTATGAGAAGCGTGCCGCCGGTTTGCTGCTCAACAAGGAGCTGAAGTATTTCTCACAGGCTTTGGACAATCCACCACGCCCGTTCTTGGCCATACTCGGCGGTGCCAAGGTTGCCGATAAGATTCAATTGATTGAGAATCTGCTTGACAAGGTCAACGAGATGATCATTGGCGGCGGTATGGCCTTTACCTTCTTAAAAGTGTTGAACAACATGAAGATCGGCGGTTCGCTGTTCGATGAGGAGGGCTCGAAAATCGTACAAGCTCTGGTGGAGAAGGCCAAGAAGAACAATGTACAACTGCATTTGCCGGTCGATTTCGTGTGTGGCGATAAGTTTGCCGAGGATGCTGCTACCAGTGAGGCTACCGTTGAATCGGGCATCCCCGATGGACATATGGGTTTAGATGTGGGTCCTAAGACGCGCGATTTATTTACCGCGCCAATCTGTCGTGCCAAGATCATCGTTTGGAATGGGTAAGTTGGAGAAGAATTATAATTTATTAAAGTTTTTTTATTTCCTTAGACTTTTAATTTTTTCAATTTCAATGTTAAATATTTTTAAAAATTACCGAAATTTTTAGTAATTGCTTTTAAATCATATCGTTTTGGTTTTTGAAAGGTTAAATATTTAAACTAAATTTAACAAGTAACTAATTTAAATTGTACTTTTACAGTCCACCTGGCGTCTTCGAATTCCCCAACTTTGCCAACGGCACTAAAACCGTGATGGATGCTGTTGTTTCGGCCACCAAATCCGGTGCAGTTTCAATTATTGGCGGTGGTGATACTGCCTCATGCTGCGCCAAATGGAACACAGAGGATCTCGTTTCGCACGTCTCCACTGGTGGCGGTGCCTCTCTGGAGTTGTTGGAAGGCAAAACACTGCCCGGTGTCGCTGCTTTGAGCAATGCTTAAAATGCTTGGAACCGTCGCAATAAATACGCACATCAGTTGAGCAAATCTTAAGTGTGCTCCCACATATATACATACTCGTACATCTCGATTTGTTGCTGGTAATTACAAATTGTTCCAACAAGTTCACATTAGTTTGTTTTTAAGTGTAGCTGTTAAACAAAATTTCTAAAAAGAATAAATCAACACGTTCCTTAAAAACTAAGCGTTCATTTCGCTCTGTTTCTTTCATTTTAATTTCTATGTCGAAATATAGTTTTATTTAAAAAAAATAGTATTTTGATGTACATTAAACATTTTCAATAAAATCAAAATGGAAATTATGCAGTGCATTGAATATTTAAACATCAAGAGAACTGTTTTGCTATGAAAATCTTAAACTTAAACAAAACTATTTTATTTCACTCATCTCTTAGCGAAATTTGCATTCATGGCCGCCGAAGTGCGCTGAATATTATTTAAATTTGCACGTATACGCGACCCCACCGATGTTTGATTGGCAAAAGCCTTCTTCACCTCTTTGTTAAGAAAATCCTTGTCGAAATCACGTGAACGACTTTGCTCCTCTTCGCGTGCGTTCGCATCACGATGCTTTTGTACCGCTTTTGTACGATCCGATTCACGCCACGAAGCATTTTCCATCATTTCGCGGCGACGTGTTTCTTTTTCTTCTTCGCTTAGCTTTTTGCTAGCCGTTGTGCTGGACGAAGTTCTTTCCGGTTCTTTTACACTCTGTCTACTGGACGACTGCGTTGAAGCAATAATGTGACGCGCGGTAGGTGAACGTGATCGTGGTCGTCTATATTCGGTGCGTTCCCGATTTATATTTCGCGGAGGAGATCGTGTACGTGAACGTTGTCGTCTATATTCGGTGCGCTCGTGCCGTGAACGACGTGGCGGAGAACGTGTAGGTGAACGCGTACGGCGTCGTCGCCGTTCTTCATGAACATCGCGGCGAGAAAATCGTATATACTGCGGCGTTCGGGAGCGTTGTACACGTTTTTCCCTTCGATCGCTACGCTTTTCACTGTCAACACTGCTGCTGGAGCGAGATCTGTGCGACCTTTTTGGTTTTCGCTTTGACTCGACGGCTTTGTCCAGCTCTTTGGAGATTGTATCATACTTGGCATCAAGTAATTTCGTCAGATTTAAGCCAGCCATATTTTCTTCTTTATCCAGCAGAGTGCCTTTGAGTTTCTTGTATCGCTTTTCCAACTCTTTGTCTAAATCTTTGCCAGAGTCTGAGTCATCTTCGGTATCCGAGCTAGAGCTTGAAGACGATTTCGAACGTTTTTTGTGTTTCTTTTTTGACTTCTTTGATTTTTTCGATTTCTTTTCTTTTTTTGACTTTTTCAGTACTTTGTCGGTCTTAAGAATGCGATGTAGCTCTTTAAGTTTTACCGGGTTCTCTAAAATTTTACGCCGCGATTCCATTTCGCGCTGTTTTATCAGCATCAATGGGTCCTCCATTACTTTGCGCTGCAAGTCCACTTGCTCAGTGGATTCCATGTTGCGGTAAGCGCGTATCGAGAAGGGAATACATTCGTGTTCCACATGGTTTAAAGGTTGTTTCATGCCCGTCGAATTATTTTGCTCTTTACGCTGCTCTTCTGCCTGTAGTATTTCAAAGGACTTGTCCACAGTGCGACCAAGCAAGTATTCGTCACGATTTATTAACTCGGTGCTATCTGAAAGCAGAATAAAACACATTTAAGTTAATTTACCCAACGTTACACTTTGGTAACTTACTTTTGTACATCCACTCCAGCTTTTTGTCGCCATCGCTTTTGGGTAACAATCCGGACGCTTCACCCATTCGCTTCAGTTCGTCGCGATTTTTTTCTTCCTGGATCTCTTTGCGCAGATCGCTGAGTTTCTTTTCTTCCTGGTTTTTGGCCTGTTCCGCTTTCCAGACTTTTTCCTGGTTCTTCATCGTGTGCGGGTGCCATGACTTTTTTAAATTCTGTTCAATTTAAAACAGAGCACAACATTATTACAATTAAAAATATGTAAATAGCAAAGTAATCTTACCAAATCTCCTCCTCCCATTTCAAAGTTATTAAGTATTTCAGTGTTAATAAATTGTTTTATTATTTTCGCATTTGTTTCTCACTAGTTCGATGCAAACCAAAACAGCTGCAATTGTTTGCCATTTTTAGTGCTGCCACCTAGGTAACTGTAATAATTGGTAAAAAATCTAATGTATCAATTTAATTTTGGTCTATGTATTTAGACCAAATTTGAATTTTTTTTAATCGAACTTACGAGAAACATAGACCATAGTTGAAAAATAAGTCCCAACAAGTGATACAATGCTTCAACAATTTTGATAAAATATTAAAATTCGACTACAGACCAAAAATGGTTATTTTAATTATAAAAATGTTTTCCATTCGGTCAGTCTTCCCTGCCCTTTCAAAAAAATGGTAAATCTAAATAAATACCAGACAAACGCTAATCGAACACTTCGTATTTTTCGACTTTGTTTTTTGAATACGTGATTTTTGTTATGGTCCCTGGCCGAAAGAACAATTGTCACATTGGTAGTCATTATCAATTTTCCGTCTTCGGTGCAGGTTGGATCTTGTGCGGTTTTTTATATTATTCAAATATAAGAAGAAATACTTTTACATATACTAAGTTAATAGTTTTGGTAAAATAATTTACAAAACATGGCCAATATTTGTGGAAAAACGTTACTGCCAGCAAATCGCGTGCTTGGAGCGGCGCTGAACCTGAGCTCGAAACGAACACAGTAAGTGAAATTGAAATGAAATTTCGTATTTATAATTAGTACAACAAAAAAAATTCTAAATTTGGCAAAAATAATGACGAAATATTTGGCTAAAAGTAAATCACGCACGGTTTTCTTCCATGAGATTTTCACCAGATAAAGAGTAAATTAAAATCCACGTTGACTTGATATGCTGTTGTATGTCATTGCAAGGTCATTCGATGTGTGTTTAGGTAAGGTGGACAGGGGATCTCTCGGTGGTACTTTTTGTCTAAATCCGTTTAGCAGGCCGGTGCATTGCTGCGTTTACTGCAAGCATACACTTGTGCGCTAGCCAGGGTCAGATCAGTACATATATTTATTTGCCACATAACAATTTATAATAATTCTTGATTGTTTTTGTTGGTTTAGCACTTTGGTACAACTACAAAAAAAAAAAATCGACAATTGCTCTTGAGCTTTAATTTACACCGGATTTTTTGCTAATCTAAATTGTGCAAAAATATACTGGGTGGGTGTTAAGTATACTTAAAAATTTAAACATTAATTACATTTTCTCTGTATAACATTGATTTTAAAGGAATTTATAATATATTGCCAACAATAATTGTGAAACAAATAAATATTTAAGAGCCTTACCAGCCGATCGAATAAAGTACAGATGTCTAAGTAACGCATGGGTTAAATTTTGACAAACTTATATATATTTTTTATAAATTAAACAAAATTATATATTTTTGACAAACCTGGACTTCAATACAAATGGTTCTATTAATAAAATCAAGATAAATTTTCTCAGCAAGGCAAAAAATTTTAACTTTTGAATTTGATATTTTTGAAGAATTGACAAACATGGACTTACATGCATAGGTTATATAAAAATCCAATTGACTTAAACTTTTTACCGCAGTTCCGCCAATACATACCCTGTATTTTGTTCAGTATATTTTATCTACTTCTCTACTCTTTACTCGGGATTACAGTTCTTATTATTACTATTGTAAAAATGGCTTGCAATTTATCTAATTTTGTAATATTTGTTTGTATGTACAACACAACAACATGTAACATGTGTATTTAGTTTTACTATAAAACCAGTTATTTCTAGCACTCTTCAAATTCGAGCTGATATCATTTTGAGGTTATGTTTGTTGATTGAAATAAGATTTGATGAATTTTTAAAAAAAAGCTTATTTTGTTTTATAGTTATAGGCATTTTATTTGTGAAGCCCCATGCTGTAATTCTGTAAACAAATTGTAAGAAATAATGAAATACGAAATTCATTCCTTAGGAAATTCTAAGGCTTGCAACAGACTCTAATAGTATTTTCATTTGCATTGGCAAATATTTTCTTGTTTTTGTTGATGTTCTATTTTTGTATCACGTTCATGATTTATTGTTTTTTTTTTTTCATTTAATTATATTTAGTATTTTTCCGTATTGAGAGAAATCTTTATCGCTGCAAGTTTATGAAAACAAAAACAATTTCATTATCTGTGACGTTGTTGGTTTTCAAAAACATGATGCAAATATTTGTTGTTTTTGAGTGCAATATTAACGTATGCAGGAAAAACTGGCACAGAGCACTATATTCTTTTATTTTCAGGACACTAAGAAAACTTGCGAGTTCTGTATCAAAATCATATTGAAATTTGACCTAATATTTTAAAGTTCGTCATTGCACTTAGCCAAGCTTATCATTGCTTTATTGATTTGTATCCGACAGCGGTCAAATTTCATTTTCAAATTAATCATAAACGGATCAACATAACTGTTAAGTGATAAGAAGCACCTGCTTTTGTTTGATAGTAACAATTTCTAATATTTTCAAAGTTTAAGCTTAATTATCAAAATTTACAAAACATACTTGAATTTTGTTTATGGTTTTAAAGTATAGTTCCTCAAATGTGTTAATTTTTCCAGATCATGGTTTACCGGTGTGCAAATGGGTCCACCCGATGCTATTTTGGGCGTAACGGAAGCCTTCAAACGCGACACCAACCCGAAGAAAATTAATTTGGGTGTGGGCGCATACCGTGACGATGAAGGCAAACCTTGGGTTTTGCCCAGTGTACGCAAGGTAAGGTATTCTCATACATATGATTATTTAAATAGTAACATAACGTTTATATAAATAGGCGGAAGAGCGCATTATTGGCCGCAAGATGGATAAGGAATATGCACCGATAACTGGTGTACCCGAATTCCATGCCAAAGCAGTCGAATTGGCTTTGGGTAAGGACTCGCAGCGCTTGAAAGAGAAGCATAATGCAACAACACAAGTAAGCCTGTTAAATTTATTTTAAAAATCAAAATTGAAAGAAGTAAATTATGTTAAATTATTTTAAAACATTTTCATTGAAAAGGCTATCAGTGGCACTGGTGCTCTACGTGTGGGCGCCGCCTTCCTCAGCAAATTCTGGGAGGGCAATCGCGAAATCTATGTGCCTACACCCACATGGGGCAATCACATGCCTATTTTCGAGCATTCCGGTCTGCCAGTAAAGAAGTACCGTTACTACGATGCTAAGACGTGTGGACTGGACTTCCAAGGTCTAATGGAGGACCTCAGTGTAGGTTACAACGTTTTTTTTTTTTTCAAATTTTTGAATTATATCAACATTGCATTCTGCTTTAGAAAATACCTGAGAAATCCATTGTGCTGCTTCATGCTTGCGCACATAATCCCACAGGTGTAGATCCAACCACGGAACAGTGGCGCGAGTTATCACAGTTGATCAAGAAGCGCAATCTTTATCCCTTTTTTGATATGGCTTACCAGGGCTTTGCTTCGGGTGATTTGGACAGAGATGCGCAGGCGGTGCGAATTTTTGAGGCCGATGGCCATCAATACTGTCTGGCGCAGAGCTTTGCCAAGAACATGGGCTTGTACGGTGAACGTGCTGGGGCTTTCAGTGTTGTCTGCGCTAGTAAGGAGGAGGCCGATCGCGTCACATCGCAAGTAAAAATTTTGATTCGTGCCTTGTACTCCAATCCACCCATACATGGTGCACGCTTGGTATCGGAAATACTCAACGACAATGAGCTGTACAGCCATTGGTTGAAGGATGTAAAGCTCATGGCCAATCGTATTATAAATGTGCGTGCCCAGTTAAAGGACAATCTTGTAAAATTGGGCTCGTCGCGTTCGTGGGATCATGTTACCAATCAAATTGGAATGTTCTGCTATACAGGCATGTCGGCCCAGAACGTTGAACGTCTGATGAAGGAGCACAGCATTTACCTGACCAAAGACGGACGCATATCGATGGCAGGTGTGACGAGCAAAAATGTCGCCTACTTGGCGAACGGCATGCACGAAGTAACCAAGTAAAATACACACGATATTCATAAACTACTCATTTAAATGCACTTATTTTTCGAAAATTATGCATTTTGGACCATTTAAATCTAGAAAACAAAACATTAGGAGAGTTAAAAAAGAAAGTGTATTTGTTTAAATGAGCATTTATTGCAAAGCAGTAAAAACTGATATTAGACTAAAAACAAAAACACAATCGTAAAATTTCAAAAAAATATAATATATATAACTCTATTAAATAGATAAATTAACAATTTAAAAAGTTATGATTAAGTTTTAAAATTGTTACACTATAGCCCAAAAGCATTTAAAAAGCAATGTCAAAAAGTCATTACATTTTCTTGTTTATTTTAATTTCAAACGAAATAAAGTACTTTTCTTTTTTTTTTTAATAGAAAACAATTTCTTTTATCATTTACAATACGCGCTTAAAAAAGAGTTTTAACTATAAACTATACTGCACACAATTACTCTAAAATTGTATTAATCACTCGTCTTGCGTAACAAGTCCAAAACAAATTAATGCAAAACCACCTCAAACAAAATTGTTTTAACGTGTAAAACCTAAAATCACGGTTTATTATAGCGATATCTTAACTTATCCGATGGTTCACAGTATTCCTTGATAATCAGCTTGCACAGGAATACGTGAAATACTATGATTATTGCACAGACAGATACCCAAAAGAACGTAGGCAAGCCGCCCAACTGATGCCCGTGTTTATGCAAAGCGATGACGTGCTGCTCGTGTGCGGGCGCTTTTAAATTTAGATTTAAACAAAATTTCAATTAATAAAAAATGAATAAAGAAAAAATAAATACAACATACCTTCTACCACTTCTTTGACGTGTATTGCTTTGTGCAGCTCCTCCATGTGCTGTTTGTCCTCCGTTATGTACAAAATAGCAGTGAGCGGCTCAGTCAATTTTACCGGGAATTGCCGGCGACTTTGTCTATTAATAAACAATACAAACCGTTATTTTATTATTATTAACAGTTTTAAACTTAAAAAAACAAATACAAACGTTAGCAAAACCGGCTCGTCTAAACAGCCACCATCGCAGGCATAGTAGCTGCGATCCGATCTATCTAGTGCAACATTAATAACCGCCTTATTATCATCTGTTACTGTAACGGTAATATTGACATGTGTCTTATTGCCATAATTTAAGCGTCGGAAATGAAAGTCCCGATGCAAATACTTGGGATGCATGTTGCACTCAAGATGCTGATTGCTAAAGCGAAAGCTGCCGAACGAAAGCACCATAGCCTGAATGACGCCAGAAGCACCAGCGCGGATGAGATTATGACAACCCTGAAATTATCAAATTAAAATATATTTTTTTTTTCAACTGCAATAAAAACTTTTCAAACAACTATCGAAATAAAAGAAAATTGCTAATTTAATACGAATTTTAAAGTAGTTCTCTTTTCACTACTTAAATACCTGCTTTTCGAGCGTCAGCATCCATGATGAGACCAAATTGTTGAGGTTCGCCAACGTGTTCATATTCAGCCATAGATTTTCCGCTTGCAGCGTATGATACGAGTCGTAGCAGCCTTCAGCATAGGTCAAAGCTTTTGCGATATCCTGACGATTTGGCGCCGAAAGACTGATAAACTCCTCAAACTCATAGCTACGCACCTGCGATAATACCGCATACATTGTGGCATTTATGCGATCGCCATTCAAACTGTTCTCAGCCTTCGATGTGCTCAGCATGAGTCCGGTGGCCCACAGATCCGTCCAGACATTAATGTGTTCCTGCTTGAAAACGTTGCTATTGAGCATCGACGACGACTGTTTTTCGGATTTTGTTTGTAGTTTTTGCAGCCACTTTGTCATGGCTTGTATAGCTTTTGATTCGGTATCTTCGATTGTTTCTTTGAGTTGCTGTTGCGTAACAGGTTTCGAGTAATGCACCGCAATGGGATATTCCAAACGAATGGAACCACGTTTTTTTAATTGAACAATTCGCGAAATTTGTGGTTTTACGATGCTGACAACAATAGGATTGCTAGAGGCGGTGGGATCTTCTGAGTTTGGTGCAACAGTTCCAGAAATTATTTCGAATTCCCGTGGACTGTTGTGTTGCGAAGATGAACTGAAAATAGACAAACACGATATCGGTTCGTATCACTGCGATTACAGCTTTTAATGTCAAATCAAAGTAATTTTAGTTAAAATTATTTAACAAATATAGAGAAGAAAAGGAAAATAAAGTTATTATTTAAGCAGCCCTTAATCACTAAAAAGAACCGAACAGGATGTAAAATTTTTTTAAAAATATATTTGCCTACTTAATACATGCAAGTGTTAATAACAAAACTTAATAAACTTACCCCAACTGCATTGTTCGCGTAGTCGTTGCTTGTAAATGCACACGCGGCATAATCAACTCCACCTGGAATAAAACAATAAACGCAAAGAATATATGAAGTTATAATTTTAATGGAGACTAGTAGTACATTACCTCCTCCATGGTATTACGCGTATTTGTAATTTTGATTTCCTGCATGAAAACACTAGGATGTGTGCGATGTGCGTAGTACGCGTACGAAACGAAATAGTTGGGAAAGCATTGAAACCTTTAAGCCAAAAACAAATACAATTAATTTACTTGCAAGATAAGCCAATTGACTCAACTGCTACGCTTTCAGACCACCCACACACACACAAGCACTAACAGAACTACACACCTGTGCACAATGCCTGTCAGGTACTCAACAACGGTAGCCTCACGTCCACCATCATTTGTTGTCTGCGCCACCGAGACAATGGGATGAAATTGTGTTGGCAGCTGCATCGAACGACCAGACTTTATGTTTAGAGATGCATCATGTGCTATCTCCAGGCCCAGATAGCCATTGCCCACATATGGTATAAAGTCTTGTTCCTCCGGCAATGGCGGCACGTGACGTATATTCGCATCAAACTCAAAGTTTTGCAGGAAAAATGGCGTCAGTCGATCGTCCATGCATTGCATATTTGCATCTAAACGATAGAAAGTAATGTACTTAAATTATCTGGTTTCCAATTCGACGTTTACCTTTCTTTTCCGGCGCGCTCATAAACAAATACCGAAAGACCGGCGGCAGCAAGTAGAAGAAGATGCAAACGGCAAGCAGCGCCAGGAAGAGTCGACGATAGGACATGAACTCCAAACGCTTGAGTTTACGCGTCAACTCGCCCACATCGAAGAATTTACTTTTGGCGGTACGAAACATGATTGCTTGTTTTTTCTGCTAAATTATCTAACGTCCGCCGATTCGTTAAGTGTATAAAATAATTTAATTGTGTTTTTTTAATTAATTGCCGGTGGTTATCGTGACATTTTTTCTTATTGGGAAGAATGAAAACAAATGTGATTTTTTTTTCTAAAAGAATTGAGAGCTGCCAAGTAATCGAAATAAGAAAACAATCGATTATCAAAAGGAACGATTTCTAAGAAGCTCTCCCGGCAAAATATATTATTTTGTATTTTGTTTAAGATTTTGCTTAAATGGACTTATGTTTTTATAAGTAAATTATTTTGTTGTGTCATTTGAAATGTATTCGGATAGCATATATGTCCTTTTGATTCCTGTGGTGCTATAGACACACTTTTTGATTCCAGTCTAAAAATTTAACAATAAAACCATTATCGTTTGGTTCCTAGAACGTATTTTTCTCAAAACAAAAAATAAATTTATATAAATTTCTTTGAGGAAAATAAATTTTCCCTTAATAATTTTTATAATATTGTATTTCCTAATATCAAAAAATGTTTACAGCCGCTGCTTTGTACCATATTCAGAATCTACTAAAAGAAATCTTAAAAAACTCAAGTGAGCAATTTACAAATTTAAAAAAAAAAAAAAAAAATTAAATACAAATTTTACATCTACGTTTCATCACTGACAAAAGTTTCTGGCGAAATAATATATCGATAAATTTTGCGACTGATTTTCACATCACTGTTTTTTGAAAAGTGTGTAGTTTAGGTAAATAATTCCAATTTCGCGAATTTATTTTGAAAATCCAACAAAATAAAATAAAAATGGGCACAAAACGTGCGGCTAATAGCTTAGTGCTTGCTGAGAGCAAACGCAGCAAAACTGACTTGATTGCTTACACGAATCGCGACAAAGCGTTGATGGAGTCGGTGAGTAGTCCAGCTACAGGAGCCCGAATCGCCCACAAATGCAAAGTAATGCAAACATTTTATTTTGCAGGGTGTACGACGCACGTCAAATCTTTTAGCGCCCATTATGGCGCTCGAGGGACACGAAGGCGAAATTTTTACAACTGAATTCCATCCGGAAGGCGAAATGCTGCTCTCGTCGGGCTACGACCGGCAAATATGTAAGTTACATATAAATTAAAATATCTATTAAATCTCATTTATGGTCAATTGCAGACATTTGGAATGTGTACGGAGAGTGCGAGAACATTATGGCCATGTCTGGTCACACGGGGGCAGTCTTGGAGGCACATTTCTCAACGGATGGCGCACATGTGTATACTTGCTCCACCGACAAAACACTCGCCATTTGGGATATTGTGACCGGACAGCGAGTGCGACGCCTCAAAGGTCATACAACCTTTGTGAATTCAGCACATGGAACGAGACGCGGCCAACAAATGCTCTGTTCCGGTTCGGATGATCGTACAGTACGCATTTGGGATGCACGCAAAAAACTGGCAGTACATACGCTCGAAGCGCCGTTTCAGGTGACCGCTGTCTGCTTTAATGATACTGGCGAACAGGTAATTTCGGGCGGCATTGACAATGAGCTCAAAGTATGGGATGTACGTAAACAACAGGTGTTGCATCGATTGCGCGGTCATACAGACACTATAACCGGTGTGTCGCTCTCGCCCGATGGCTCGTATATACTCTCCAATTCGATGGACAATACGTTGCGCATCTGGGACATTAGACCGTATGTTCCGGGCGAGCGTTGTGTTAAGATTTTTAATGGACACCAGCACAACTTCGAAAAGAATTTGTTGCGTTGTGCGTGGTCGCCCGATGGCAGCAAGGTTAGCATATTTTATATTTTTATTTCGCTTATTTGTTTGCAATTCGTTTTATATAGATTTCAGCTGGTTCGGCCGATCGATATGTTTACATTTGGGATACCACCAGTCGTCGTATTTTGTACAAATTGCCCGGTCACAATGGCAGCGTGAATGATGTAGACTTCAGTCCAAAGGAACCGCTGATACTTTCGGCATCTAGCGATAAGACTCTGTACTTGGGCGAAATCGAAGATTAGTTTTTAAAGCGGTCATTTAAGAAAATTTATTATAATTTAGTCTTCATGCCTACAATTTTTAATAAATGAAATAGACTAAAAAAAATCCATAGTCATAAAACCTGATTTAAAAAGTCCAGTTCTCTAAAAATAGGGTAATATAATGTTAGATTTGCCATTGCCAAGTCGTCCTCGGTTGCTACGATAGCCATGAAATTGTTTATGCTGTACTCCTTAAAAATACAGCTTTTAATTTATTGATATTTCTATATACAAATATAAAGTATCACAAATAAATACATACTTCCTTAATTAATTGAATGATTATAATGCATACATATGGATAAAATAAAATAAAGTAATATCCCATTAAATTTATAATTAACATTTAATAAAAAGGTTTTTTCAACTGTGTACAATTGCTTCTTTTTTTGTTTTAAGAAATTAGCCAGACTTTTTAATGAAACAAAATGGAGTGGCAAATATATTTAAATAATATGAAAAAATAAACTATTATAAAATTACGAGTGAAACGCGCGTTAAGCAACTTCAAATACGCCTACTTACACCGGCAGTGTACTCGATGAAGTAACGGTGCTCTTAAACATTTGCCCAAAAAACTTGATGCCCGTTGCACCGCCGGGCACAGTGCCCAGAATCATAAACAACAGAGCGATTATTTGCGCTACAGCAAAAAGCACCGTCAAGGCGGTACTTTGTGCGAGTAGAGCGCAATACAACGTCGCCAAGAGGCAGCATGTATAGGTGCCCGAGACGAGAGCACGCGGTTTAGAGAAGGCTCCGCGAATGAAGGCAGCAAATCCCGATAGAAAACAAAAAGCTAGTATGAAGAATAGACTGCCCATAGTGTAGAGCAGTGCAAATTTGCGCGCTTTTAATATCAACACCGGTATGTAAAACGTTGAGATGGTGAGGCAGAGTGCCCCCATGCCCAGACAAGCGACGAAGCCAACAATTCGCTGCAATCGTGACTGCGTATGTATAGACGAATAAAAACAATTTAATGTTAAAAGTCAATAAAATCCAAGAGCATTTAAGGTCAACTTCTTTTAGACTCACCAGCTTGGGGCAGCAAGTGTCCTGCGTATCTTTGAGCCAGCTATTTGCCTCGGGCTCCGGTTGTGTGCGCGAGAATAATGATCCGAGTGCGGGAACTTTTATTTGCGGCAGTTTTACATTAAAGTTTTTCTTTTGATCGCTCTGCAACAGCAAGTACTCATCTAAATCCTGTTTGAGGTTCGCCATTTTTCTGTTCTGTTCGGTTTATTGTTAATTGTCTTTAATTTGTGTCATTTAAAACAAAAAAAATATATGCCACGAATTTGTTTATTGTTTTTTCATCTAATTGTATTTTGCAGCCAGCTGCAGCTGTCTTTGACAGCAGTGAAGGCCCACCCGTCGAGCACTTTAGTTAAGTTTGGAAAATGGTCCGTCGCTTTATTACTCGGTTAAACGTTTTCGAATCGGCGACCCTAGCAATTCAGCGCGCAGCCGATTCCGATTTGCCTTTGTTAAATTTAACACCAAGCCGCCGCGTGCATTTAATTGATCGGCGTAGCTCTCTGCTCTTCGGCGTCTTTCTCTCTCGCTCTACCCGCCTTGGCCAAGCCGAACGACGCTCTTGCTTGCCCGCGACAATTCATCTCAGTCATTGAGTAAATCGCGATGAGTGTGCATCGTTAGAACGTTACGCGTTTTTCCCCATACGGTAAATGTTGTATATGGTAACAACAACAATAAAAAACAAATTCATACACATAAAGCAGCAAAAAGTAAGAAAAAAAAATACAAATCAAATAATTAAAAACAAATCGCCTAAATAAAAATACATATTTATGCAAAAAGAAGAAGAAGAAAAATCAAATCAAATTTAAATGTGCAAAAGTATGTACAAGTGTGTGTGTGTGTGTTTGTGTGTATACAAAAGTGCATTAATTAAAAAATAAAACAACAACAACAAGCAGCAAGCAGCATTAAACAATTGCGAGGCGAAACAAAAATAAAGAAAAGAAGGAAAAAAAACATTAAGAAACACAAAAAAGTAAATAATTTAAACAAATAAAATAAAGTGTGTTTTGTTTTAAAATTGAATGAAAAATAAAATACAAAAATATTTCGATTGGAATAAAATAAATTACAACAACGTTGATTTGTGGTGATTAACGAAAATTAATGGTGAATTTTCTGTGAATGAAATTCACAAGTTTAAGCTTAAAAGATATACTTAGCATACAAATAAATATATATACATATATATATATATATCTAGAAATAATAGCGTAAATGCGATTATAAGCTGTGTGTTTATTCAAAATAAAATAATAGTAATAAAATTAAAATAAATAACGTGTGTTTTAAACAAAATATTTAATAAATTACGACTTCAACTCGAGTACCGGATTTGTCACTGAGCCTGAAACTTTTCTTCAACAACAAACCTGAGCTTGGAGGTTTTGAATTCAATCAAAAACAGTCCATTAACGGTTTGATACAACGGAGAAGTAAACAAAGTTTGTAAGTTGGCAGCCAATATGTAAGATTCATTTATTCAATATACTATAAATCAACTCGTCTTAATCATTTTCAATATATGTATACAAATGTTATTCATCTTGCTGCATTCAGTTTTGGACAAAAATGCGATAGGAAATTATTTATATATTTATAAATTTTTATTTAGTTAATAAGTTTTTAACATTTTATTTAAAGAAGCAAATCTAAAAATCCATTCATGTGACTAAATGCTTTAAATGTTGGAGTCTAGCCCTGGAATTCGCACTATTAAATAATTTAAACATTTTATACTTTGAATAAATATTAAAAAAATAAACTTTGCAAAGATTAACAATTTCAAATTAAATAAAAAGACAAATTTATGAAAAATTATTTCTTTGATATTTTACCTATTTAAATTCAATAATATACCAAATTGTAGACAACAATTTTTAAATTTTGTACACTTAAATACACAAAGTAAAACAAAAACAAATATTAAAATAAATTTATGTTTTTCTTCAACTTTAATATTGTTTTTATTTATAAATTTTCAAGCAATATTTTTTATATATCAGTGTAAAACATGAATAAACCAGCTTAAATCTAGTCAAGTAAATTTGTTTGGCTTGTTTATAAAAAAAACAATATTTCGATTATTTTATAATTCTTTAAAAAAAATATAAACAGTTTTATTTAATACCATTTTTTACGTTCCTAAAGACTTTTAAAATTCTTTAATTAATTGCTAAAAAAAATTTATTTTTAGTACGAAAAATGTAAGAACCACTTTTACGTTTTTCCAAAAGCAATTCTGATGAGCACCTTAAATGAAAATAATTATCAAATAAATTAACTATTTCAATTAAAGTTTTGCGAAACATAAATTATTAAATTATTTTATTTAAAAAAAATTAAGTTATACAAATATACACAAAAAATTAAAAATTATTTAAAATATAAATTTTAAATGCATAAGTATTTGATTAGCTTAAGTTATAACATAGAATTTACTTAATAATAATTTATTTATTTTCAGATCGTGTTATATTGTACTCAACTACTCTGAAAGGACAAAAACAAAAAATCATTGCACTGACTAAAAAAATTCAAAAACAAATACAATTTGAAAATATACCAAACTTTTAAAGTTAAAGAGTTGCACAAATAAAACTGATTTCAATAACTGCTAAAAATCGAAATCTATTCGCGTTATAACAAAGGTGTAAAACGGGTGAAAAAAAAAATTACGTTCGAAAAAAGTTCTTACTGAAAAGTAAAGTAAAATATACAAATATTTTAAAAAAGTGTATAAAAGTGTAAGTTTGAAAAAAATACGATTTATTTCTAAAAAAATCAAAAAAATAAAAATAAATAAAAAATTATGTAGTTCAATTGGTGTCTCAAATACATACAAATTTGCCATCTATTTTGTTTCAAGATTAATGCCAATTTACGTTTTATAGTTTTCAAATATACATTTCTGTCTAGTTAAAAAATGTCTATGTGTGTATTGCAATATCAAACACCTTGGAAAAAAATTAAATAATAAATTAAAGAATTTCGTTTGAAGAAAATCAGGACCCGAAAGTATTCGGCAATGCGATAAACGTTTTGTTAAAGCGATGGGATTAACTTTTTCTGTTTTTTGTGTGTTGCAAATCACCAATTTTTCGCGTTTTCCGATTCCAAGTCGAAACCGCTGAATACATCGACGATCAAAAGCTGAATAAAGCAAAAATGGCACAGCAACTGCGACGAGTTGCCTAGCCAAGCCACGTCGAGGTGGCGAGGAGCTACAAGCAGCGACAGTGACAGCAGCAGCAACAAAACAAAAAAACATCTCGACAGCAAAGAATTTCATCAGAATTTTAAAATATACTCGGGATCTACAATTTGTGTAGTTGTGTGTGATGAAGCAGCACAACAGCAGGCAGAATTTGTGTATGCAGAAGGCAGAGAGGAAAGCAAGGAGAGAGGGCGGAAGCATGAGGAAAAAATAACGAGCAATTTAACTTTAGACATTGTGTTTATCAGCAACAACAACAATAAAAAAAGAAGCAAAGCTACGGCAGAAGTAGCAACAGAATTCAGGCGGACATCTCCCCCATTAAATGAAACTCGCTCGATGGCGACCCCCAGCCCCTTAACACACCGCTATGGCCATGCGTCCATTTGGACACGATACCATGCGAAGCGACGCGACGCGTCGCAACACGACACAAGTGCCGAACCAATACATTTCAATTTCGACAACTTTTGTGCACGAAATCGAAAGAGATGCCACCATAGCGGTGGCTTACGTGTAAACGAGTTAGCAATACTGTGTGCAGCGCAAATAAAGAGAAACAAATGTTGCGCTGTAGCGTTGTAGCGCACGAGAAGAAAAAACAAAATAATAATAAAATAAAATCGATGCGTTCCGGTTTTTTCAAAAACACTGCAGCAGCAAAAGCAGCAACCGTCGCAGCGGCAAACAACATCGTCATCAATTTTTCGTTTTTCTCTACCACTACACAGATAAACCCGCGAACCAGAGAGAGATCGCAAATGTCGTGCACGTATGTGCGAATGCGACAGAATATGCAGTAAAACTCATTTCACAATGTTAACCCCTTGCGTCGTTCGTTTGTGCATTGAGCGCACAGAAATTACGAAAAGAAACAGAAAAGCAAACAAAATAAATAAAACTAGAAAATGCTATGGGCAAAGAACTGAAGAGACAAGAGGCGACGAGGTGAACTGAGCAAAAGGCAGCAAACGAGAACGAAGCAAAGAAAAAGCGAACGACAGAAAAAAATACACTTTACCCAACGCCAACGGTCGTCGGTCACGTCACGTACACGACGTACGACGTTAACATCCCGTTTGCCGTTTTTATTATGCCCGCATGTTCCTCGCGCGTCGTCGTTCCCTCGTCCGTTCGATCGTTCGCTTGTACATTCATTCGTTCGCTTGTTCGTCTCTAGTTTATACGTGTTCGGTTTTCAATGTTGTGTCTCACTCTCTCGCGCGTCTCCGAATTGTCCCACTCGCTTGCACTCGCGTGTATAAATGCTTTACGAACAAACGGATGGTAGAAAGAAATTCGCCCGTCTCATAGACGGACAACGCGACGCGTTGGCACAGCAGAAGTTTTTCGAGAAAAAAATAAAATAAAACAATAACTAAAATAAAAAACAAACAAAAATATATACATACTTGCTCATAGTTCGCTGCAAAATTGTGTATAGTTTTCGTACGTACTTTGTATAAATACCATTTACAATATAACTGGTATATATGTACATATATAGCCAATACATATGTACAGCTTTTTAATGAATACCAACTATTTATTGCCCGTGATGAGCGCACAACGAACGAACAAACGAACCACTAAGAAAAACAACAACAACGACCAGAAAAAGTAAAAAAAAAACAAAATGAAAATAAAACATAAAATTTATAAACTTTAATGGCTTTTCCACCCCAGAAATGGCAGTAATATTTAAAGCTTATTATTTTATTACACAGCACATTCATTCAATCTATTTTTGCAAAAACAAATACAGCACCAAAAAACAAAACACAACAACAACGACGACTATGACGATGAAAACGTTAGCAAGCATAGGAAAATTTTACAAAAGGAAAACTTTAATTTCGAAAGAGATTTAGCTGGAATCACTAAAAATGACAAGCAGTCTTAATGTCAGCGTACTTTTCCGAAAAAGGGCTCTTCATTTTGACAGCGTTCAGAACCATAAACGACAAATTCATTTTCACACACTATTCGTTTAATACTAAAAGCATCAAACTTTATAAAGATTTTAATAAAATTTGCAAATAACTAAAAGTAATGAAATCGAGGCGTATAGTGTTAAATACAAGAAATAAATAATCGAAATAGCCTAAGGCTTTAAGACAATTTTTGAAAAGTAAATATTTTAAGAGAACATTTGTTTGTTTCACACACGAGCGTGTTGTAAACGAACTTCGTAATATGCAACTGGGTGGCTTCTTTAGAAAGCTATAAAACAGCAGCATCATCTTATTTAAATACAAATTCAGGAATAGGCTTTAATTAAATTAAAAAAAAACACACACACTAATTATAAAAGAGCTGCTGATTGTTTTGAAAACAAAACACAAACGTTATATTGCTCCATTTAGAACTGGAAAAAACCAAACTGCGAACTTATACCTAGTATCTCTCCAACTGGTTGACTTTTCAAGCGAATATCATATAATATATCTCGTGTGTCTTAAGTTTCTCAAGAAAACTCGACTTTAAACGGGCGTCGTCGTAAATACACAAAGAAGCAAATGTATGCGGCTATAGTTACAATAGTCATATAAAAACATTTAAAATATGTATTTGCGAGAGTTATTCAAACAAATATGGACAACCAACGATGATGACAAACAAACAAAAAGTTTTAACTTAAAAACTGTTTATAGTAAAACAGCTAGCACCATATAAGTTAATACAACATAACAATTTAAAATTGCGTTGGGCCGTCGTGGGATACTAAAGAGCCGTACAACCAACAGCAAAGTCTCACATAAAACCAAGTCATGATTATGGTATGACAACAAACGACTTAAGCCAAAAAGAGCTGATTTTCTGAGTCCGCACTAAAAACCAGGCAAAAGCAAGCCATCATCGTGCTAACAACGTTCGTCGTTGGCAAAGTATGGAACTAAAATGAAATGCTGCGCAAAAAATATAATGTCTGTATTTTACACAGCCAGGCGGCGGCAGCGGCGGCAGTAAGTAATAAAAAGGCGTACGTACATACACGCCTCGTATAGGATCATGTGCTGTGTGCTAAGTATACAATATACTGCAAGCAAATGGTGTTGGAATTTAATTCTATATACAAGTATCCTACAAATGCCCCCTCTAAAAGAAACAACCAGCGAGAAAAACCCAACACAAAAAACCTCAGCTATCGTTTTTAAATAAGCTGCAGCTCTTAATACAACAATTGAAACAGCAGCAGCGGCGGCAGCAGTAGCAGCAGCAAAACTGCAGTGTACAGTGAAAAATTATTCTGCATATGTACACGGCAACAAAAACAGCAACAGCAACAGCAAACAGACCACAGCGTAAAATCAACCGCACCCCACCAAACATCAAATGCGACTGAATCGAAACATTTTGTGTGCACACCACTGTGCAAATGTGTGGAACCGCCAAGTAGATATAGAAGTACAGTAACAGCTACACAGCCTTCGTGCAAAGAGTGCTGACTGACGACTGCGACGAACAACGATTACCTCCGGCTGAGCGTACAAACGACCCACCGAATAAGCAAGAGCTCCCCACTCACCTTTTGTATTAAAGACGAATAACAAACGTACGAACGTACTAACTGCAACAACAACATTTAAAGCGACAGTAAGCGCAAAAGAGATGCACACATGTACCGAATAAACAAGACCAAAAGAGATACAACGAGAAACACATACACAGCAAGCAGGAATTTAGTTCAATTGCTGCTTATGTGTTACTTCAACGCGTTTGCGCAGTTGATACAGCAAAAGCAGCAGCAAAAACAACAGCAACAACAAAGTGGTCTTTCTACATGCTGTTTGTTGTATGTTTTACATAACGTCGCCATCATCGTCGTCGTTTGAATCGATAAATTTCGATCCCCTCTCATACCGCCGCTACCAGCACCAACGCTTCTTGTCAACGCAAACATCGAATACACCCAACAATGACAGCAATTTTCACTGTTGATGTCTGTTTTTTTTTTAACAGTGTGCATGATTTCCTGCTCTTCGCTGCTTAAGGTTTCGTTAATAGCCCCGGTCAAACTCTCGTTCCCCGCTACTCAACGCAGTAGTTATCGCCCAACTATTACTAACCAATTTCGAATAAGTGTATCTGGAAAATCTAACGTTAAAGCTTATACTAAAAGTAAAAGAATATAATAATTTTAAAAGATAAAGCATAATACAAAATCAGTTTGATATATACAGAATGAAAAATCATATAACGGCGTTAATGCGTGATAGAGAAAAGAGCGAGGTGTGTGTTCGTGTGCGTGTGCGCCTCTCTGATTAGTGCGAAAGAAACAAAGCATTCGATTGTACACAGAGAAATTTTAATATTCAATTAGTTTTACAAGTGATTCAAATTAATGTTAACTAACAAAATTATAAATAAATATATACAAAAAAAGAAATAAATATAAATTGAGTTTCCGCGCTTAAGCACAACGTACAAAAGTGTTTAAAAAAAGATCGAAAAAAACCACAGCAGAAATTTGTATCTCAACAAGAAAAGAAATCTCGTGATATTTTCTGTGCTCTTTTCGTGTTCAGTTTTATAAATACATATATATATATATTTTTTTTTTTTACCATAAATGAAATAAAAGAAGAAGAAAAAGCAAGCAGCAAAATGTGAAATAACAACGTATACATTTATAAAAAAAATAAAATAAAAATACAATAACAACCACAGCAAACAAAAAATAAAAATCTTTATTCGTTCGCTTCCAAACGAATGTCTATAAAATGTATATGTGCGTTTATGTGTGTGCACAACGCGCGCGCTTACCCTGCCTGGTACAAACAGCCAGCATTTTATATACACAATATACTAACAAAACAAAAAACCCAACAACTCACCATTATTTCCTTCTCAGTCAGATACGCGGCTAAATGTCATATTGCTCGCTCACTCGCTCCTACACACGCCAGCTACGAACAGCCGAACAACGTTGCTTTTGAACAACGTCAATTATAAGAAAAACATGCGATGTTGCCAATTTTCCATTGCGGTGCTACGTTGCCACATTTCGTGCTTGGAATTTAGCATTTGGTACGTTGTAGATACGAGCGTTTGTGTGTGTAGAACGAACGTTCGGATTGATGATGTTGATGGCTGCTTGGTTGGATGGAAACCAAGAAGAAGAACAAAAAAAAATAATAATATAAAACATACAAAAAAAAAAAAAACATTGCCTGGATTATTATTACCATTGCGAGGTAGCACGAGAACCAGATATATATGAAAGGCAGCATACGTCGACGTTGTCGATGTTCGTTCTTTACCTACCCTTCCTCTTCATACCTTTCCATAACATAACACAGCGCACTGACTAAGCTCACCGGGCCTAGCCTAGCCTGGCCTGCTCTGCTCTGGACTGAACTGGCGTGTCGAGTGTTTGATGCCCACTCTAGAGAAAAAAAAACATGATAACATGCTATTCTGCTTCTTATAGACTGAAAATGGGAATTCTATAAAATACTCTATTTTAAGGCGAAAAAAGAAAAGGCAGAAGAATATCTTGCGTTCATTTATTTAAGGCTTCAAACCAAAAATTGTGTCTATTATAGTACACGAGAGTTTTAAAACTTGACTACACTGACTGAGAAATACGTTCATTGGTTGCAACGAATTGACGTGGATTACGCTATAGAACTCAATTTATGCCCATAGAAATATTTCCACAGCTCTTGTAGACAATACGTTTTCTTTTATTAAACTATTAAATTTTAAATTAATTTAAATTGCTTGTTGCCTTTATTGGGTTATTGAATTACACACATGGCATTTTTCTTCTTCTTTTCACTATTTATAGCTATCAATCAACATACAAATTGGCATAAATCTACATGATTGATGTTAAAAAGAAGGCAAATTTGTATAAACAAAATTAAAAATAAAAATAAATGAAATACAAAAATTAATAATAATATATATATTATATATTTTCAATATAGTTTCCGTAAACTAATGGCATTCAATTAAAAGTGAAAAAAAGTGATTATAAAACAGATTTTATAAAAGTAATCGCTATAATAAACCGAAGTTTATACGGCAACGACATATTTGGATTTAATGGGTGGAGCGCGCCCATTTAAACAATCGCCTCCATGAAGCTGGATAAACAAAATGGTACGAGAGACCCGCAACATTTGTTTTGGACAAGTACCCGAAACGCAACAACGTGAGGATAATAGCATACGAGATCACTTTAAACGGTAAATTAACGATTTATTCATTTTGTTTATAAACAAATTTTCGAAGAGCCTAATAGCAATACATTCAAACACTTACGATGTCGGTTATGTAGAATTAAGTGTCTAAAATTTATTAGTTGTACTGAGAACCAGTCTAGATTTATTGTTTTACATATTCTTCTAGACACATTGGAAAATATTGTTTTAGCTGAAATGGTGTCTTTCTAAAAAGTGAAATATCTAAAATATCGTTAACGATCTGTGTTAGGTTATTGAGTTATTGAGCTTCGAAAAACGAAATCATTTAAGAACATGTGTTTATTGGTTTTCTTATCGAAATAGTTCAATCGCTGTCCTAATTTTGTGCCTTTCTAAGAAAACGTAATATTTACAATATCGTTAACGATCTGTATTCAATTTCGAAAAACTAATCATGCAATACAGTAACAATTTTAGATAGAGCGCCAACGAGGTTTTATCATATTTTCGATAAGAATTCTTCAGCATTATGTTTTATTTACGAATCGCGAGCAAATTTTGTTAAAGACTATCCTTGGCATATGCTTAAGTCTTACTGTGTACGGTTTTGTACCACTTCGATTTTATGGCGTTCTTTTGTTATTCAGATTTACTCGTTCTTTGTCTGCAACCAATGTGGTATCTTTTAATGATACGGTCTGGTTGGTCGGGTTTTGTCTTCTGCGCTAACTTACGAGTTTGTCTGCATCGCTTTAATATCGGTTTGGGAAAAAATAAAATAAAACAACTCTAGATGAGTTTGTTTTTATCCTTAAAGAGGAAGTAGCAAATATATCGATTTTAATCGTTTTTAGAGATGTTATGCAGAACCTTTTGTTTCATTATTATTTATCTAATGTGACTTCTGTCAAAGAACCGGTTTTATTATATTTAACAAACGTGTTAACGTTACTTCAGTGCTTTCACGTTGGCGGTTACTTACTTTTTTGCAAAATGGGTTTTTATATTTTAAATATTTCGTAATACTAGACCGGAATACTTTGTTTTTGTCAACGTTTCTTTTTAATCTAGTTTTATGTGTTTATGTCATTATTCTACTAATTAAATAGTGGCGATAAGTTAATTTAACTGGTCTAGCAGTTGGAATTACTGGTTCGACTGGCTGTTGTTGCTGACCAATTTTAATAAAAACTAAATATACTATATAAAATAAATAAACTATTTTTACTTTTTTTTATAAATAAATTTGTTGACGTAACAAATGACAAAAAAAAGTTCGACAATATAATAAAACGCTTCAACTAGAAGCGTCACAAAAACCGTAAAGCCACATAAACGGCTTTTGACGAACCTCAAGTGACATTGACAATGAATTCAAAAAATACCAGTTGAAAAACCTTACATAACCTCATAATTAGATACGCATTGGCGATACACGAAATTTGACTTAAACAAATACGCACAAATACATGTAGGCACAAACTCGTACTCCACCCTCCGCTTCTTTGTAATGACGAACATTATCTACTGTTTGCCATAGAGATATGTAATGCTTACATACAATGATATAATGACGGATTCAAATTTTCAAAATAATTAAAATTTATCTTGCACGGCACAGAGCAGCGAACGCGTAAGTTGTGCCTTAGGCCTGCATTTTGTATGTACGATAGATTGGGGCGTTTCAACCCTGAGGCAGAGACACATTTTTCGATAATTTGACATTGAACCCAGCCACGCATCACTTTGTATCTTATTATTATTATTATTATTATTTATCTAATTATTGCATCAAGTGGAAAATCGATTTTAATACTTAATTGAGGAAAAATTTTGCTTATTTTTAAGATTTCATTTATTTTTCTTAATATTTTTGAGTTCTTAGGCTAAAACTGAATATAAAAATATAAATCGATTTTTGGCTTTCGGAAAAATACCCGAAACCGAAATAGATAAATAAAGTATCTGTTTAGTGATACGTTCGAATTTTTGTTATTCTAAAATCGAAGGTCATTATTCGTTTCAATTTTGAAAAGTTGTATTTTTTGTTTTTGTTTTAATTTATTGAAGCGACCGAGTGCGAGTTTTTCGTACGCTGTAGAATTGTAGATTTTTTTTCAAAAAAAAAAAAAAAAAAAAAAATACAAAAATTAATTCAATTTATTTAATTAAGAAAATTGTCCGATTTCATTTGTTTCTCTTTCAAATGTGAGCGGCAGCGCTTTGTTGAACTTTTGTATGTGTATATACAAAAAAAAAAATCCTCATAGGAGACTAAAAATAAATGCTTTAGTTTTTTTTTCGTGTGATGCAAAGCATCATTTGACGTCCGTTTGTTTGTTTGTTTGTTTGTTTTTTTTTTTTTATTCAATGTCATGTTACATATTTTTTTTAAGGTTTGCTATTGAGACAAATTTAAAAATAAAAATAAATAAATAAATAAATACAAAAAATAAACAAATTACTTTATCAATTTTGTTGCTATCGTCTAGAGTATTTTTATAATTCGACTTTTAGTTTGTGTCCACATTCACTAATTTGCTTAAATTAATATACAAAGAAAAGTGCTATTAAATTTTACTCTAACCTATAAAGAAAAAATTATACTTTTTTATGGTATTTATTTTGTTTTTGCTTAAATTTGTTTTCGCAACGTTAAAAGAACTTTGATTGAAGTTTGTTTGCGATACACGGAAATGATTCAGCGTGACTGTTTATTATAACGAATATTTGTAACAAAAAAAAAAAAATAATAAAAAAATAAATAAATAATAGCATCGACAAATTGGTGTCTAATGATTAATTTTTATTATTTTTTTATAACTGTTCAACAAAATTCATAATTTAATTTTACATTCAATAAAAATGTAAATCATCTCGAAATGACATTTATTTTTTTTTTATAATATTTTTATCTGCGCTGTAAAAATACACTAAATTATCTTATAACAAATAACAAAAAAAGTAATATATACAATTTTTATCGCTGCAGTTGTTATTTTCCCCATGAAAAAATATGAAAAATAAATAAAGTAAAAATAAAATAAAATAACAATAAAAATAAAACAAAACAAAACAAAATATTACGTGTGGCAAATGACTGAAATTGTTATTTTTGAGTGATATCTGTTTTTTTTTCTCTTTCGCCTTTATGTATATAATATGTATTTATAAAAGCATTATTATATTTTGTTTTGTTAGATTTCTGTTGAGAAATTATAGGCTTGCACTGTTGTTGTTTTTTTATATTTTTTTATTAAATTAGCGTGTTTAGGTTTGTTTTTTCTTTCAAGTTTACATTTCAAAAAATTGCACATTCACTGCTCGTATTAATCTCGACTGCTTTTCCATAATTTAGTAATAGCTTTTGGATTGCCTAAAAAAAGTGGAAAAGTTGCCAACCAATTTTTAAGTATCAATTTGTTATTTATATTAAAATACCTTTTAATTTTATAAGTTTATTAACAAAATTGAAGCTTCACTGAATTCACTGACAATTTATTTGATTGGCGCTTTTAACTTCCAACAATTCCGATGAGCCTTCAGTCGAAAGTCCAAAGTGAAAAGTGTTTGCCACATTACGCTTGAAACGTCGGCGTATAATAATTTTCTCTACCTCTCTCTAACCAACCTACCGACAATTTTACAATAATTGTAATAACAAAGTGCAACTTTTTTATTGTTGTCGTCGTTGTTGTTGTTGCCAATCCACTAGGTACTTGAGCAATTTTTCGTACAACTTTTCGCACCAAACCGTGCTAAATGATATAGTGGCAACATGATGATCCTTACCATTAGCTTAAGAGAGAAAAGAAACACTTTCCAGTCAAATGATAGGCAACATTTAATAATCGGTTGTAGTGGAAAACCGGCTTCAACTATGAATGCGGTACCAATGAGCACAGCTTTAGAAATGTTTTAACACAAAACCAAAATAATACTAATAGGAGAAAAAACATAAAAAATCATGTTAATAGGTTCGTCATCATCCAATACCAACGCCAAGTGTTGGACTTATTATTTACATTTTCTATTTTTCAAACCACAAAAGTAAACTTACTTATATACCAAGACGATCATGATCATCAGCTTCAATGATCATCATAACCCAACGAACGTCTTTAGAAAAATCAAACCGTTTGTGATGAAGCCCAAATGCATGTGGCACATTGGTAGATCCGGAAAAACAACAAACCTTTATGGTAATCTGTTAATTTTTTTCTCCATCTGTTATTGTTGTTGTTACTTTTTTAGTTTTTTTCTTTCGAGATTCTACATTGTACGTTAAGCCTCAAATGATATTTGACTGTTTCTCTTTTATGCTTCATATTTGTTTATTTCATTTGAGTCGTTCGCGTATATCTCGTATCTCGACGTTTATATCTGCTGATGTTTTGTGGTTAGAAATGTCGGACCGCTTCGAGTGTTCGAGCTTAAGGTGCCCAGCATAGGCAACATTAAGTCTACGTGCCATTGTCATTTATTTTCGTTATGTGAACGTCACTCCTATTTTTCTTGCCTTTACTTCGCAGTCTCTGTTGAGTCTTGTGCATGAGTATATATAAATATGTTTTTTTTTTGTTGCTTTTTTGATTTTTTAATCGATTTCGAGTTAGTGTTATTTTAGTTCACTTGTTTTCGTTGTTGTTGCTGTTGTTTGGTTCTACACTGTGCTCCTCCGTTCCGTGTGCCGAGTACCGGAGTAAAGAAATGTGGCAACGGCGCGGTCGGACTTCTTCGGCTTTGTTGGAGGTGCCTGGCATTGTTGAAGCGTTGAATTGTGGCTGATTTGCTGCGCTCAATTGAAGTGTAAAATTGTCTTTGACGTGCTAAATTCGGGAGGGGAATTTTCTCGGTTTTTCAAGAATTTACATTTTAAATTAACGCACAAACAAATACAAATACGAACTGAAAGACGTGTGCGGATCGGATGGGTATCTGTAGATACTTTTGTTTATTTCAAATAGAATAGGAAAAAGTTGGTTGGCTTAAAAATCTTTTAAAATATGAAAGAACCAAATTGCTGTACTTTTGTTATGACTTCAACTGAAATATATAGAAAAGAAGGAAGTTGCATATAAAGTTATTAAAATTAGTATTATAACCGAAAGCCTGTATATAAAAATGTATCCGGCCGATACGTGAAATACTCATAAACGTGCATACACATATAAAATGTATCTCAAGCCAGAATACTTGTTAAGCTTTTGTTGACAGTAGTCATTTCCTGTCAATACCCTTAATCCACAACTAAAACGGACAGTTTCTGGCACCATACTTCAAACTTGTCACATACAAAAAATAAAGAAAATAATCTAAGCTAACTAAAGTTAGTTTCCAATTTTCGACTCACTGCACCTTGAACAAAATTACGTTGCTTTGTAATAAAACAAAATTTTATACATACTTACATATGTACATACATCAACTTATACATCTACAAGTTTCGACCTCATACTCTGCTCTCTGGCACGT
Source organism: Suillia variegata (assembly GCA_949127995.1). Lineage (NCBI taxonomy): Eukaryota > Metazoa > Arthropoda > Insecta > Diptera > Heleomyzidae > Suillia > Suillia variegata. Next base: position 9,823,787 of record OX421844.1, read on the forward strand.
CTTTAATTTTCAAGCGCACAAAATTCTTATCTAACAAATTTATTACATGAGGCAGGGCTGGGCAGAGCAGAACAGAACAGCCAGCACATTCCTTACAGCAATTTTCCTTGGCAATTCGCAACGAACTATAATTTTCGTCAAATCCGATAGGACTAACAAAAAATAAAGAAAAAAATACATACTAAAAAATAAAAAAAAAAACCAAAACGAGAAAAAGTTTTATCCTTTTCGTTTCGGAACGACGCAATTCCTTTTGCTCACAGTACAAAATTCGCATTTGAGCAAAACAACAAAAAAAAAAAAACCAGAAGAAAATTACAGAGCATATCTCATAGTCGTCGTCGTTGTCGTCGTTGAGAACGACTCCTGCCTGCTTACGCACTTTGAGATACTATACACGAACGAGCTAGCTACAGATACAAGAAGATACAAACTTCGTTGCGCGTGCGAAATTTGGCAACAGTGTTCGTTCGTTAGTTCGTTCGTTCGATTGTTGGCAGTATTCGCCAATTTGGTGTGTAACGTTTTGTTGTTGCTCTTGTTGTTGTTGTTGTTTGTGTAGAAATTTTATTCTCACATGCCAAGCAGGCGGGCAGGCAGGCAGGCAAGCAGCGCGTAACCAGCAGATACAGCAGCGCAGCTAACGTCGGGCGCTATGTGCGTGTTTACCTTTCGACTCGCTCGTGAGCTCAACTAAACTGAACTGAGCTGAGCGTGAGTTAGTGTGAGTGCTTACTTTTGTCGTTTACTCTTTTCGTTTCTCCTCTTCTTCTTCACCTTCTTCTTCTTCTTTTAATTCAATGCAAACAGAAGAAGAAGGCGCAGCAAAGGTTTTTTGTTGCGCTACAAAATTTTTAAGTTTTTTCCTAACAATTTTCATCTTTCAATTACGCTTAAAAAAAAAAAGTATCTGACGGATACACGTTGAGTAAACACTGTTGTATGTAGGCCTGTGTATGTGTGTGTTTTTTACCAAAGGTATATGTATAGCCGAATATTGTTTGACAAAATAAACACTGCATAATACGTTTTTTTTTCCATTCTGTGGATTTTGCGACTTTTTGCCATATTGTATTTGTTGTTGTTGTTGTTGTTGTTGTTGTTGTCTTCACTAATGTAGATATTTCTATAGATACTCTCTTTTTGCGGCGTTGCGAATTTTTGCTGTTGTTGTTTTTGTTGCTGCTGCTGCTGCTGCTGCTATTTTTCACAACTACAAAAATACGTGCCCGCGTGTGTGTCTGTGTGTGTGTGTGTGTGTGTATTTGTGGCTTTCGGCTTTGAAATGTGGTTTTGTGTTGCTGCGGCATTTGCCATACAGCATTTGCGCTTTTGTAGGTTTTCTACGTTATGTTCGGTTTATTATTATTTTCCTTTTCGCAATTTCTTTTTTTTTTTCATTTGTATTATTCTTGGATTTGCGTTTTGTTTGTCTCTCTCTCTCTCTTTTATAGCAAAAAGAAAACAAACAAAAAACATATACAAGAATATATAAAATCTTATTGAATTGGACGTGGTAATTGAAAATGACTCATGCAAAACACATTCATATGCGGTGCACACAAACACGCCACATAAACACACACACACACACTTAAAACACTCCGTTTGTATGTATTTGTATCTCATGCTGTTTTTGTTTTTCTACAGCTGAATTCATTAATACATTATTTTATTTGTTTTTAAATTTAAATTACAAATAATTAGGAAATGTTGTTAGTAAAAAGTAAAGTGAATGTTAACAAACCTTTTCGTTTGAATTCGATTGTCCGAGTAAGTCACTCCACCGCCTTAATTAATGGCGGTGGCAAGGTATTCTAGTTTCAAACCCCCACCCACTGAACATTTTATTTTTATCACATATTCCCTGCAAAGCTATTTTAAAGTTAACGAGAATTTTCGCTTAACTCGAAGTACTTTTGTTATCGTTTCGAATTGTCTTATTCTGCAGAAATACCATCTCAACTGCTGACGTGATTTATGATATACACTTTAAAACCTATTAAACGTTACAACTCGAAAAGTTTCGAGCCTCTTTTCGGGTACGCACTTTTTCGCGACCTCGAAAACATTCGTTAAATTCAGCAATTTTCCAGTTCAGTCAGCTGTTTTGAACTTACGAGTGCTGCTGTTTTTAATTAGTGTTGCCTATTGTCATTTTCTAATTAGTATTGCCTGTCCTTTGTTTTGGTTTTCGCATGTCTGTAAGCTGTGAAATATTTATTACAAAACAACTTTTTTATAGATTATTTTTTGCAAAAATTTTCTTTTGTTGTGTTAATGTTGTATAGCTTAAATACATATTTTTATGTCAGTAGAACTATTATTTATTTACAAAACAGCAACACTGAAACATACGATTAACTTTTTCGAGGTTGTTTTTCGCAACTAGTTTGCATCGACGATTTTCGAGGCACGCGGAAAATTTACATATTTAAAATTTTGACAGTTAATTTTTGAAGGTTGAATATTATCGAGGTTTCGAGTTTTTTGAAGGCATTTTAGCGGGTAAATGAATCCCCTTAGGTTTTAGAACATAGTGCTTTATTCAAAAGAATTAAAGAAATAATATATATGCAGGGATACAAATTGTCGAGTTTTGTTTAAAAAACATTTTGTAAAAAATGAGTTACTTGAAATATGTATTCAAAATTGTCAATGCAAACATTTCTAAAGTCGTATCTTTGAGATACTTAAATATTCAAAAATTGTCTAACTGCAATTAGACCGACATCAAGTGCACAATTGAAACCATATTGCGCAACATTTTAATTGCACTAAACTCGACTTAAGCTTCTTTGTCTAATTGCCATAGAAACGTTTGCAGGTTTCCATATGTTAGATCTCAACGATTTCCTGCAATTTCACCTAATCGCAAATGCATAACACGTGCCACAGCAATAAAATTATGGCAAAAAAAAAATAAAATTAAAAACTGAAAAAGAAAAAGAAATACAACAATAACAACAACATTGTAAAGTAAACAATTATTAAAATTGAAATATCAATAATAAATGTTGCTTTAGCGTGAATGCGCTAAAATTCGAATTCGAATTCGAATTCATGAATAAATATTTAAGCGATTTGTTTATAATGGAAATGTTGTCATTAATTATGAAGAAATCGCGTTAGTTGTAAGTTTGCAAACGCTCGAGCGTATTAATCAATCAATCAAAAGTGTCTGTCGCTGGATCTCCTAATACGACAAGCGTTTGACCATTTCTGTGCTACTGTAGGGCGTTCCACTGTGCTGTGCTGTGGTCTGGTGTGGCACAAAATACAAATTTATAAATGCGCCCGAACCAAAAATTATATCTCTACTTAATACAAAAAAAAAAAAAAAAGCATAAGTCGTGTTAAGCGAAACTTAAAAGTTATAATTACAAATAAGTTTACAATACACGATTTTGCAAGCGCAAGCGCGGCTTTGCCAGAGTGACAGAAGGAAAGAAAACATCTTTTGGGTTCGTGTCGGGGGTAAATATTGTGTGCGAAATATCGTGGCTAAAACCAGAGTCACGTTTATTTGATTAAAACATTACCAAAGCGGAGTACTCGTACAACAACAACAATAACAAATAAAAAAGAAGCATAATTTCAAAAAGGCACTTGTTAAACTTCGTTTAGCCGCAAGCGACTCTTTTTGGAGACGCTAAAGTCGACCTACGCGACCGAGCCAACGCCAACGTATTGCAATTGTTTAATGTAATTGAATTTGTGCACTTTTATTTCTCTTCTTTTGTACTATCTAGCAGCCTAGCAGCAAAAGGGCTGTTAACCCTTTAAGGTTCGAGATAAACTAACAATGTTAGAGAGAAATTTAAAGCATACATTAAAGCTTGCCTAGAAGTTTTTTAGAACTAAAACAAACCGATTAATTATCCATAAAATATCACTAAAACTCTTACTTAACCTTTGATATCCAAAAGTCGTACTGAACTCACGGGAAGCCCCATTAATAATCCAAATTACTGAAAGGGTTAAAACGCGTACTTACCGAAAGTATCCTCTTATTCGTCTGCTTCGCTTAAAGCATTACAACAAATTGTTGCAATAAATTATGCAACTTTAAAATGTTGCACATCTTCAGGAGGCGATGTCTCCTTGTGGTTGCTTGATAAAATGAAATGCAATCGATGTTGTTGTCAACATTAAAATGCAATTTGTTGCAATTATCCTTGTTGTTATTGTTTTTGTTGTTCGAATACACTTATGATAATGACAATTTCCCAGTTGTTGTCGTTGTTGAAACATTGTACAACAAATTTGCCAATATATGAAATTGGTAAGAAACTGCGTTAAGTGGCAACAACCAGAATGCAACCAACAAGGTTGCATTTGGGTTAATGCGTTTGTTTTTATGACTGCGAGTTGTTGTCTTCTGTTGTAAAATTAACTGTAAAAAGCAATTGCAGATTGTTTATTAATGTAAAACTAACAATGTCGCAATGTAAAGTGGATATGCATTAAATCGATTTAATTGAGTTTTACAATTTAGTAAAAATTCAACTTGTAAATGCAATTAAAAAATATTTTTTATGTATATAATTGATGTATATAATATCAAAGCTTAATTAGAAAAAGAACAACAATTAAAAATCACACACTTTGTTGTTGTTAAATATATTTAAAATATTATAGAATCGAATTCAATTTTCCTATTATAGACAATAAGTGTTAAACTTTCCGCGATTCAAGCCAAGCTAAATGAACAGACCAAATATGTGTATAGGAACTGAGCAAATTGACTTGGCAATAAAAGTAAACATAGTTATACTATAATTAAACAATCCACCGAACGACTAAACGCAAATCTTGTTCGGAACACGTTTCTGACCTTTGCATAGAACAGTGTGCAAAAAGCCATAACAAAATTGTTTGATTTGCCGCCGCGTGAATTTTATTAAAAGTCTTTGTTAATAGTTATTGCAGTTCAGCATAAGCGGGCCAGTGTAAACATTCCGAACGCTCCAACGTCATTTCCTTGATTTGTGTATACTCGCACTGAAAGTGTACACACGAGTTGTTTAGTTCGTACACGCCTAATAATCGCTTGTGCATTGCGAAACGAGACTTAACGAAACTTTGCCAAAGCGATGCCAGAACATTATTTGCATAGGTTTTGAAAAATTTCCAGCGAAACTTTCGACAAACAAATTCCAATGAGCGACCCTTGTGGTGCTTCCGTGTTGTGCGGAGGGCTTTGGGCAGGCACTACAAAATACGTACTTAGTTGTACACTAAGGTACACTGAGTGATGTAAATGGTTAATATGTATTCCGAACCTGTAAATCAGTAATGGACAAGCCTTCAGCATGTTGATTTGTATTTTAAAATATCATCTCCAAAAAATTGGTGACATGAAGTGCAAGCTGCGTTGAGAAGAGAACGAGACATCTATCTACATCTTCTGTAAATGTTCGACTTTGGTCAGACTTCTTCAGCAGATCTTATCAGCAGGGTTTTCATCAACAGCTTCAATCATCAACGGCTGGATAAGGTCTATTCTATTCTTCTGTCGTAATTGGGCTTTGAGTACCAAATATCTTTAATGGTCGCTGGTACTCGTAACACTTCATGGCTAGCCCTCAAAGTGTTTACAACTTTCTAACAAGCTTTTATCTGACATCGCGTGGTCCACTTGTTGGATAAAAGGAAACATGTCCTTGTTTCAATTACTAGTCGTGCCTTGATTCATTGTTGTATTGATTAATTGATTGACTGATTACATATATAACTTGTATAACTTATAAACTCAAATATTTACTTTTCTAAGTTATACTTAATGCTATATACATATAAAAATGTTGACGTCAACAGTTGAGCGAATATTTCCAACAGTTTTCTTGAAATGTTGCTAAAAGTAAATACATTTTCAGAAACTGCAGTTTTTACTACAAAACAATTTAAAACAACAAATTAGACAGACAAATATGCACGAATCGAAATATGTAAATTTCGGTATACCCTGAAATGAAAGGAAAAAATAAAAACGTAGTGAATCCCGGCATTTGTAGTCGTATATGCCACAGCATGCTAAAAAATGCGCTACCGCTGCCACTCAACTCAAAGTCGAAATCGTAGTCAAAAGTCAGCCAGTGTTTCAAATGCATTTCGCAAAATGTATGCAAAGCAGCAGCAGCAGCAGCAACAGCAACAGTAGATAAAACATTTACTCTGCGGTAAATGCGACGCATGTGAGCTCGCATTGCGCTGCGCTGCGTCGCTGCGAGTAAGGTAAAGGTGTGAGTATGCCCGGAATTTTATTGTGGATTATTTGCATAATTTAACATATTCCATTCAATAAACGAGCGTAAATAAATCAACTTCACATTGAAAATGTAAAGCGTGAAAAAGGGTTGGAAAAGTAAAAAAAAAAAAAACAAAACGAAACACAGTCAAGGCACCTCGAAATGTAATACGCTTCACTGGGAAGTGTAGTGTGTGTGCATGTGTGTTTGCATGTGTGTGTATCTATTTATCGCACACGGCAGCAATGACTGGCAGCAGCAGAAACTCATTCATTCCTTTTTTCTTCTGCTTCTGCTTCTTCTTCTTCTTCCAAACATACTAGTACCATTTTTCTACAGCTGCTGCAGTGCTACAAAAACAAAAAAAAAATTGAAGCAAGTAAGTAAGAGAAAACCCTGTCAAGCCTTGCAACGCCACATTTCTACGCTGCGCTGTAAACGTGGTATTCGCATTTGTTTTGTTGTTGTTGTTGTTATTTTTTTCGCTGCGATTTTTCGAGACAAGGTGGTCGCTTGGCTCCGGACCGGATGGCAGCTACGGCAGCACATGATGATGGCGGCGCGGCATCTATCGTACATGCGGATTTCCGTTCCGTTCGCATATAAATTTTTCTTCTTTTGCATTCAGTTTTCCTGCTCTCTCTCTCCCTCGCTTGCTTGCTTGCTTGATATTTGACGACTTTTTTTCGATATGTGATATATTTTCTGTTGATGTTGTTGTTATTGTTGTTGTTGGCGACTACTAGCATTGCATTTGAATGTCAAGTTGTATCCTGTTTATCGTATGCCAACAATATCAGGCCGAGCGAGCGCAGGCATCCTTCGAACAGGACAATGGCAGCAGCGCCAGCTCGAACGACGACTACGACGACAAATGTGCCGTGGATGCCTCTGTCGGATGCGGCGCATTTTAATGCAAACATCGTCGCTGTGTCGCAAATGTAGGTTATTTTCGGCATATTTTAGACTGATTGGCAGAAGAAGGGGTTTTTCCTGTGTGTGAGTGTGTGTGTGCGTCTCTCTGTAGATCACCATTATGAAAACAAACAATGAAATAAATACATATTTAAGTGCTGCTACTGTTCGTTGCTGCTTCAATTTATGCATGTATGCGATTGTTGATTTCAAATGCTTTTATTACAGAGCCATAATGAAATGTCAGAAATGTAGGCAAGCGTATGCTGAAAATGTATTTAACCATGTATAAACAAAAAAATGTCTACTTAAGTTGATGTGATCAGTTGATAATATGAAAGACAAACATTTGTTTAATCATGTTGATTTCTAAATACATTATAGAATTATTAAAAAAAAAAAATATATTTTTTATTAAAAAAAGTTGAATTTTGATCATATGTCAGAATCATTAACTATAAGCGGGATTCCCTTAAATGTGAACAGCTTGAAAAGTTTCGAGCCTCCTTTCGGGAACGCACCTTTTCGCGAACTCGAAAGCATTTTTTAAATTCAGTAATTTAACAGTTCAGTCAGCTGTTTTTAATTTTCGAGTGCAGCTGTTTTTAATTAGTGTTGCCTTTCTTTTGTTTTGGTTTTAGCAAGCTGTGAAATGTTTGTTGCAAAACATTTTTTTGTCTTTATGTTTAATTTTTTACGAGTTTAAAACAAAACCAAAAATTTACTTTTATTGCTTAAGCATACTTTTTTTTTTTTAACTTGAAGAAAAGTTCACTTTTTCATTGCATTAATAGTATTTTTTTACATACAAGCAACACTGAAACCTGCGAGAAAGTTTTCAGAACGTTTTCGCAAGTTATTTGCCTCGAAGACTTTCGAAAGGCATCCTTCATATAATTTTTTTCAGTTCTTTTTCGAGGACCGAAAACTTGCGAGATTTTAAGGTTTTCGAGGCATTTTTTCGATCAAAGGAATCCCCTTTATGATATTCGTTAGTGATGAGGCTCTTGAGCCAGATCGTCAGATATTTTTATGTTAAATATATGCGCTCATACGAGTATGTCTGCTAATGCAGTCTTAAGTCACTCGAAATGTCAATTTTCTAATATTTTTAAGTTTCGAGATCATTTGAGTTCAATTAGCGCCACTGATCATAAAATGATGACATACAAAAAATTATGATCAAAACGCTAAGTTTTGTACAACTTAGTTTTATAACATAAACTTCAGATCTTCGAACCGCAAAGATACTCACACATACGGACGATATTGTTCAGATATGAAAATTGATTTGGTAGAGAGCGGAAAGTTATTCGAAAATTGTAAAACTTATAATTAAAGTTAATAATAATTACTTAAAATAGTATTTAAATGTATCTTTGCAATTTGTATACCAAACTCAACTGTTTGTAATGCTGTAATACGAGTGTGTACCGTTGTTTAGCAGTACACTACGCGCGCCATTGTTATACTTCAACGGCCGAGCGCGCTTTAAATTCAAGGTCCCCCTGAGCACACAGACTGCTCGCAAGTATATCGCAGAAAGCGCGAAAAAAAACAAAACCTTTTATTCTCTTACTTATACATACACTTTTAATGTTTTGTTTTTTTGTTTTGTTGTTTTTTTTGTAAACAATTTTTACAGTTTTTATATTGCATTTTTGCAGCGGAGTGCAAAAAATAAAAGTACACCATCGGCGACCGCAGACGCCTAGAAATTCCGCAAGGAATATGTTGCACATGCGATCGTTATTATTATTATTATTATTTTCGTCGTTGTTGTTGTTGGTCTTGTTATTGTTGTAGTTGTTTTTGCTGTTATTATTATTTGTGTCTGGGCAGCGAGCTGCGCTGAAAATGAAGGACATGAATGAATAGCATCGTCTGTCGCTGTTGTCGTTGGTCACACAGCAGGGAACTGCTGGGTTGGTCCGCCGTACTCGCACGAAAAATGCGACCCTGTATATGCATATGCGGTCAGTGAGTAACAAAGTCGACCGGTCGAAACACCACCAGACAAAACGCGACTACGTCGGTCATTTAAGTTTTGTGGTTTTGTATATGCTTCGCGTCGCATCGCGTCGCATCGCATCGCGTTCGCTCAAGTGCAGCGCATGCGGTTAATCCGGTTCACTTTAATTTCGATTTTAATTCATGCGAGGAGGAGGAGGATTTATCTTTTATATACTTGAATAATTTGAATGGTTTGCCTTGAAGTGCAAAGTATAAAAATTACAGAAACTACAAAATCTTCTAAGCACCGAATTATTTAAACTCTCTTCGGTTGTGAGGAATCGTTCTTCTTATTGGACCAAGCTTTATTTTAAAGATGAAATTTTTTTCGGAAAAGTCTAAGAATATATTAAGGGGATTCCTTTATAAACTCAAAATGCCCCGAAAATTTAGAAACTCTTCGATCTTCGAAAAAGAACTGTCAAAAATTGTATGATCCACAGTTTCCGCGTTCCTCGAAACTGTTTGAACCATTAAATTATTGAATTTCACAAATGTTTTCGAGGTCGCGAATAGGTGCGTTCCCGAGAAGAGGCTCGAAATTTTTCGAGCTTTTCCAGTTTTCGCGGTTAAGGCGGTAGCTAACGAAACTGCTTATTATTTTTTTTTTTCATTTTGTTATCATCACATTTATTAGTTTCTTAGTCTTCCATTGTGCTTTTCCAAGTGCATTTCCAACTTCTTACTTCAATTTTTGCACTGTGCATAACAACTTTTGTACAAAATGTTGCTAATTGCCAGTTGGGCACACACTCACACACAAAGGAGCCACACGCAAATAAAAAGCAAATCGTCTTATTTGAGGGTCTTCTTTTTGTTGTTGTTGTTGTTTACAATGACAAGCCCTAAATTGTTTTTTTTTTATTTCTTTGACATTTCCTTTCTTTAGCTTGGCTCTTCGCTCATATTCCTTGCAGTCGCATCAGTCGCGCCACTATTTTGTCGTGCCGCGTTGAGTCTTCGCTTTATTGAAATGACACTGAAGTTGATCTTTAGCCTTCGACGAGAGTACCACCGCCAGACCTGCCCATAACATTTATTTTTCTCCACTTCTGGCAACAATTTAAAAGTACAATTTAGGTTGTTGTAATTGTTGTTGTTGTTGTTGATGATTTGTTGTTGAGGCTGTTTCATTGCATACATATCTGCTTTGCGAGGGACTACTTATGCGGCGTGTACGCGTACGCGAAAACAACAACATTTCTGCCATATCATTTCCTCGATTGGGTCTGGACTGTGACTGTGACTGTCTTCCAATTTGTTGTTTTCTCAAGCCTTGGCAAATAATTTTATTCCTTTTATGGTTTTATTAAGAAAATTGCACTTTCCGTTCAGTTCGGTCGAGAAATGTATTTTGCAGATACATTGTTTCCCATACATTGCAAAGATACGTACACCTGAAAAAAATTAACAAATTGTTGAATTGAAACTGAAATTGTTGATCCTTTAAAATCAATTTTCAAATCTATGAAATCTTTTGTTTAAATATATTCTACGAATTCGTTAGATTGGACAAATAAAATTAAAATTAATAAAGGCACAATTTCGTGTTCCAGATTGATTATCTCAGAAGTATATGTGAAATTTCTTTTTTGCCAGTGTTGCAGTTTTTCTCTCAAATAAATTTTTAACAAGAACCTTTCAAGTTTTGTTCTCAAATTGTTTATAATTTAAATTTAGTATATAGAAGAGTACAAATTAATTTCTTTGAGTGTACTTCTCTTCAGTATCTTTTTCTTGCAGTAGTTTTATTATTTTTTTATTTATTTTTATAGTACGTCCTCAACTCAACTCAACCCAACTCGATTTGTATTTGTATTTTTTGTTGTTGCTTGCATTACAATATGTTGCTTTTAGCTTGCTTTGACCCTTAAGGGTCTGTAAGATAAATGCTTTTCTCCGTCTTCTTTCTGTTCAGATCATTTCTGCGTTTTTATTATTATTATTATTATTATTATTGATGTTGTTGTTGTAGTTGTGTTCTGTTTTTACAAAAACTCAGTTGTTTCAATTAAGCATCTTTATTTTTGTTTTTGTTTCGTATCTTTTTTTGTAATTTTTTATATTTTGTTCGCATTCGTTATTAAATTTTCTTCTTGGTTTTATGGTCACTCGAGGCATCTGTTTTAAACTTTTTTGTATGTAATCGTATTTTCATTTAGTTTTTGCAAAAGAAACACTTTCAGCTGAAGCTTATGATGTGGACGATGGTGATGATGATGCTGAATGATACTCGAAAATACGCATTTTGCAGATTTTATTGCCCAAGGAAAAACATAATTTCAATTAGCCTTTAAATAAATTAATGGTTTTTTGTGCAAATAAAAATCTGAAGTTCTCGTTTTTGTTGTTGTTGTTGTTTTGCATTTTACGTGCCACACAAAAATCCATTTAGATAATGAAATATTTTGTAATAAATTATGCGGATTATGGTTTTTAGGTAGACATGGAAAACTCATCAGAATTCGTAATTTTTGTGATGTATCTGATCTGGGATATTCTCTTTAACAGTCTATAAATTCTATTTTCATCACCCGGCAAATTTTATTTACCTGTTCAGTGCAACCAATAAAATCAGCAAGCCAAAATTTTAAACAGCATCAAATAACCACATAAAGTACCTTTAAATATCTCAACTTTACACTAGAGTCTATTGTACAATGCTTAGATACATTTTGTATCTTTCCGACAAGAAAGCAATTCTGCTAAATATCTTCACAGCTGTACTTAACATTTCCGTTGCATGTGTTTGTGTGTGTGTGTTTGTGTGTGTGCACAAAACCCACATAATTCATCAAGTGTAATAATGAAAATATTCGTTTGGATAGATTTTTCTGTAGTCCAACATGCTGACACCAAATACTCGTATGTATCCGTTGAATACTCGTACGAATTTTTGTTATTTTTTTTCAACACAAACATCATGTGCCGGCCGAGCGTTCACTAAAGCAATTGCGACTTGGTTGTTGTAGTTGTTGTTGGTGTTGGCATTAGCAGTGCATTAACGCCACAACACCGCCACCACCTCGTCCACCTCCTCCTTCGCCTATCGTAGTGCTGCACTGCACTGCAATGCTACGCCACGCCACGCAAGTGTGTCTTAGATTTCTAACATGCATGAAAGAAATAAACCTCATTTCAAGACTCGTGACTCTTAGGCGCAGTTTTCCCTGATGCCGCCACAAATACACGTACACTCATACACAAGAACACACACACACACACACACACAATAGCAAAATACAACTCTTCGGCATGGTTTCAGCGAATTTTCTCAATTTTCCCACCGCACCGCACTGCACCGCACTGCACTTACAACTCCCACCACTTTCGACATGCGGCCACCGTCGTTTGGTTTCAAATTTTCAGTTTGAAATTCATTTATTTCTTTTATTTTGTTTTTTCCTCTATTTGCATTTTTTAACAATCATTTCGTACACTGAAGAAATAATTCAATTTCTACAAAGTACTCATACGAATTATTCAATTGTTATACTTACATACGAGTACATACGCGATTATATTCAAAAATATTCCTTTCTTTTTCATCGTTTTACAATCAAATTATTCATAATTTAATGAATTCTTTAAATTTTAATTCATGTAGGATTAATGAAACTCCCAAATTAGCGGAGGTTCAAATTTCCTTTCTAAAACTTTAAGGGGCTCTGGACATGTAAATGCACTTGCTGCATCAATTCTAGCGATTTACTCTTCTTCTTCTTTGTTGCCCATATTTCCAACAAGTCCTGAAACCTCGAGCGAATCTTAAACGACGTTCTAACACTCTTAAGTATTTAGTTCAGCTTACCCAGAAAGCTACAGACTATTTTTAAGCTGACTGCAAAGAATATTAATTTTAACTGTGCTAATGACTGCTTAACTAACTGACAGATTAACTGGTTTCCTAGTTTTGTAACTTCTATTTATAGTTTAAATGGCGACGATAAATTTTAAATGGCTCAAAGGATCAGTGGAAATTTCAACGATTGTTTCCCGGTATTTGGTTGTTGGACTTTAAAACGCCCACCAAAGATTACTCTGAACCGTTTTCTTTTTTTTTTAGTGTAGGCGCTGATTTTGTTGTGTTGGTTTCTGTGTGTGTTTTTCTTGTTGGCATGGAAAATTGTCTGCGCAACAGAAGTTTTTTGTTTTTTTTTCTTCTTCATTTGTTTGGATTGCATTATGCCGTCGTCTTTGCGTTGCGTTCCGTTCCGACGCCGCCGCCGCGCATGCGCTCAAACGCTCAAACTAGTTTCCCCACATGCTGTTATTGTGCGGCTTTAGTGGCGGTATTGATTTGCAAAAGTTTTTCTATTAAAACGCATGCGTGTGTGTGTGTGTGTTAGTGTGTTTCTTTCTGTGTATACATGTGTGTGTGTGTGTGTGTGTGTTTGTATGTGCGCTTATTTCTGAAGAATGAGCGCGCCAAAGTAGTTTTCGCATTTTTCTTTCAACTCCAACTCTACCGTAGGCAGCTTTTCCATTAGAGTAGAGTATCGTGTTCTGGCTGCGTTCGAGTTCTGCAGCATTTGCGCTGACAATGAGTTCATGAACTGTCGCTGACTTCACACACATGGATATATATCTATTTAGATATCTATCTAGATATCTATCTAGCTATCTTGCTTTGGGTATCTATCAATCTGAATGCCTGCAAGTCTGTCGCTCTCGCGTGTATTCATCTGACTGTCAGTCTAATCGTCCAAAGTGCAAAAATCTGTTTTGCAAACTTCGAATTTTATTTTTTTTTTAAATAAAATGAATAAATCTATTTATTGCAAGTATCTGAAAGTTTGTAACTTAGTTTAGATACTTCTTATATCTCAGATAGAATTCGATAGAATTGCATTGGATAAGATAAACCGCTGATGAAATTTCTAAAATTGTGTTGAACCTCAATTTCCGCTACGGCTTACAAAATAAAGATGTATCTTAAAAATACGAAAATGGCAGAGCGGTATCCACAATCATCGCAATAAAATAAATCACCAGACAAAAGGCGAACCATTAAGGATCAAAACTTATATGCGTAGATACTTAAACTTTTCGGGCGCCTATGAAATGTGTCAACTATTTCACAAAAAACCAACTTTACTTTACTTTTAATTTCGTTTTTTTCTGTTCGTTTGTTTGTTTGTTTATCCCTCTATCTATGCTTTGTGCTTTGTCTTACTTCACAATGGCGGCCAAAGTTTGTGTGTGTGTGTGTGTGTGTGTGTGTGTGTGTGTGTGTGTGTGTGTGTGTGCGTTGTCTTACAATTTGCGTAGCAATTGTGCTGCCATTCGAAACGTCATAAAAGAAAATTGAATTGGAAAATACATACAAACCAAATGTTTGCGTAGCTATTATACTATAGTTGTTCTTGTTATTGTTCTTGTTGTTGTTTTTTTCGTGACGCACATAGCTCGAGAGTACGTTTGTTTTATGTTATTGCGTTTGTATGCTAAAATGTCTTGTTTAAGGATGTTTTTCTTTTTTCTTTTTTCTTTTAACAAAGTTGGAAAAGATCGTTGGAGCACAAGAATATTTCTTTATATTAAGTTGTAGAGAATTTTTAAAATTTGTTCGTGTTCTCTTTTATTATTGCGCGCTTTATTCCAGTTTGCAGGATATTTATTTGCTCGGTTAAAGTTTTGTAGAAATCTTTAAAGTTTTGAATTAGCAGCGTGTCTGTTTTTTTATACGACTTATTTAAGTCTTCGGTATTTAATTACCGCTTTGAAATTAAATTTTCTTTTTAATGAGTTTTGCGAAAAAGTCTCAAGTTACCCGTTGCTGCTGCTTCTACTGCTGCTGCTGCTGATGATGCGACGCTGCCTGCAACATTGTCATTCAATACATTGTCTTGTAGTATCTCTCTATATACCGTTTTGTACATACATTTTTTTATGTTGTACATATTTATATTTACATAAATGTGGTATTAAGTATCTTCTTGTATGTGCGCCGTACCTTTGGAAGATCTTGTGCTAAACTCTTGCCTGAGCATTTTTTTTCTATTTCCAGATATTCTATCCACTTTAAAACCGCAGAAATTTAAGGAACATAAAAAAAATTATAACATTAAAATGGCGTCTATTCTTTTGTCGTCTTTGTGGTCTTCTAGCAGAAGCTATTTCTCATTTTGCCGGCTCTTCATTTCCTAGCAGAATCTTGATAGATTTGCAGCTGGAATGGCGTTTATTATTCTTACAATGGTGAAGTTGACATTTCTGCAAGGTTGAGTTTGATTTTATTTCTACTAAACCTTCTTATATAAGCTTCTGTTGATTGTCAAGCTAAAGGACGCACACTCAACCTGATGTCCTTTGTGATATCCCGCCTTATTGTCACTGACATACGTACAGAATTCTCCAGATTTTTGTCGGTCTCATACAATTCTCTGCATGCAGAGAAGTTTTGTTTTTGCAGATGAGTTCGCTTGGCGGTTATGATTTGAAATATCCTTTACTTTCTTGGATTTTGCTCGAGTGTGGAGTCACCCAGTTTTGTATTTTTAGTCGCAAAACAACCTTGAAACGTTGCTTTGTTTTTTTTTCTACACAGAACTGTTGTGTATTTTATTATTGTCAGCATTTCCTTAAGTTTTGACATTATTGCGTGTTTACTTCGGTTGTTTCGGTTGACATTCTCTTTCAAAGTCCTCTTTCCAATTCTTTTTATTATTCTAACTAACGATTTTTTCTTTCCTCTTTTTGTTGTTTTTGTATATTATATGCGATTATATACCTTAATGTGACTTAATATATTATATGAAAATGTGCTCAAGTTACCTTTTCGCTGTTCGTGTGGTTATTGTAAAAAAGAATTTTCCACTTTTCATGCCGATTTCTTGTTCCCCTCCAGCCCTGCCCACTTTTTGACTAAGTGAAATTCAATATGGTGCATCCAACGTTGTGGCTGGATATAGGCAACGGCAGTGTTGCCAACTTGTTGGCTTGTTATATTATAATAACCTTGTGCAGATATCAAACCAAACCAACCAGTCCAGCCATTGAAAGGGTTTGGTCTCTTGCGGTTTCTCGATATTATTAACATAATGAATGGTAGAAGGGGGGATTGTAGGGGGGTTTCAGGATGTATTCATCTGGTATGTACGCAATTTCAATAAAGCGTATCTTTAGGATGTATTGAATATGTCTTTTTTTTGTGTTCCAGCTTTACCTGTTGAAAGTTTCAGTACGGGCCGGGCACAATTATGTCTGTGTATGTATGTATGTATTAGATTTGTATTGAATTTCGTTGAAACGAAGCAACAAGCTTTTAATCCCATTCATGCCATACAAATTGAAAGACATTGAAAAGGCACAAAGACGACTCGAGTCGTCCGCTTTCCATTGCATAATACGCAATTTAGAATTTATCCAACGTTTTCGATTCCTGACGGCCTTAGAAATTCAAATAATTCGATGATATAATATTTTGCATAACTGTAAGATACATTTTATGTGAATAAACTTATTACGTACATATATACTCGTAAGTTATACATATTTATTTTTCGTTAATATTTTCACAAGCGTTACTTGACGGCGAAACCATTGAAGCGCGTTTTTACTCGTTCTTTTTTTAGATTGTAATTTCGACAGCGAAATTCCTTTCTTGTTTCAGTAAATACGCCGGCGGGGGGAGGGTGGAAGGGGAAGGGGGAATGAAGTACATTCTTCCGGAACAGTGCAAAAATTGTTTTCGCAAAGTTTAATGTTGCGCAAAGATAACACCAGTTGGAAAATGAATACATTTGGCGATGGCCAAATGAATTCCACCATTTTTTTTTTAATGGTTTTATCTTCTTCTTTTTGTTGAGTTTAATGTTTCAAGCTGACCCTGGGATGAAATAATCGTAATTGCAGGAATCGGTTTCCAAGTATTTTTCACCTTTCTGGTTTCAAATTGAAATTTGTAAGTTCACAATTCTACTTTGACCAATATTTGATTTTAAGTTAAGTCATACAAGATTCATTTACCATCGCGCAGTCATTGCTTATCGTTTGATACCTATCTCTTGGTACTTATACAAACTACTTGAAGTGAAACATTTTTAGCCTGGATATTTCTATTTAGATTCTATCTAAAGTTTCGCCTTCGACCATTTCGGTTGGGTTGTCATTGAAGTCACGTGCCTGAAGATTTGTTGCGCATTTTTAATCAACTTATTTAATTAAGTTGGCATTTCTCTAAAACATGAATCAATTGAATTTTATTTGTTTATATTGTATAATTTTTGTTAAATAATTTTTTTTATTATTAAAACCTTGAACGCCATCACGCGAAAAAAAACCGAATGTTGTTGTTCTCGCGAAATGTTTAACAGAAAGCGACTGTTCAAACGATAAATTTCATTTAAATTTATGACCGTAGAAGTCAGCGTGCGAGTGTGTGCGTGTGTGTGTGTGTCGATACTTTCAGGTGTTGATGTAGGTTATTATTATTACTTTTTTTCGCAATACTTTTCATGAGTTTTGTTTTAACGTTTCGCTATTACATAAGCTAGAACCGTCGGGTATTTAAACAGCTGCGTGACAGTTTTTTTCATTTTTAAATAATACATTTATGCACTACTTTTAAATAAAAAAAGAGCGAATACAAATCTCATTATTTTAATGCAATATACTAATTATTCTCTTTCTCTCTTTTCTTCTTGCAGGTATGTTTCGATTTGGATTATTAACTACATTTCATAAAAGACGGTAATTGTCGTCATTGTATTTCATAAAAGACGGTAATTGTGTTTATGTTAGTCGGTAAAATTTCACATACAATTTTTTGTTGGTTTATTTCGGTTCGGTTCGGTATATATAAGTGCACATTCAACAACCCAAAAGTGCATTTCGGTTCGAAAACGAGTGTGCGAGAGACATCATTTTTATTTTTGACACATGATGTTTTCAAGTTGTTGTTGTTGTTGTTAGTTCTGTTTTGGGCTATTTATAAAGTAGACATGGACAGAATCATAATTCGAGTACGATTTTCATTTTCATTGACGTTCGAAAAGATCACATGCAACGCTTCTGCACTTGAGAGAACTTTGGTTAATGATTCGCAAATGTTTCTGTGATTTCAAGAGCTTGTTGGACAGAAATAAATGAAGATATAATTTCTGTATGTAAATTGAATATTTAAATAAGCTATTCAGAAACGAAGTTAAGTTAAAATACTGTTTTACTACCACAAATAACTTCAAAACTACATCTAAGAAAGTAAATTAGAAAATAAAATTGTTTTCTCTTCTATTTTTTGTAAAGGGAAAATACATGATCTTCTCTCTTTGTTGCTCTTATTTATTTAGATACTTCACTTTGTAAGGTATTTTGATTAGAAGTACAGAATTCTAACAAAAATTCGTGGGAGATCTTTCAGTCAAAATGGAACGAAGAAATGAGAACGCAAATTGAGCGAACTCACCTCAATTTCTGTCTTACTTTTCTAGATCCGAATACTTAAAATTCGGTTTTTTCATTTATTTTTAATTTAAAACAAAAATTTTAAAGTTTGTTTCCAATTGTTTATTTTTGTTCATAAAAAATTTTAAAGAAAATAGAAAATAGAAAATCTGACGTCTTTGTCGTGCTTCTTCTGTTTCCCCTTTGAAATTTACATATTCAGAACTTTTCATGCCTACGAAAATTCGAAAATACAAAAATACACAAATTTGAATTTGTTCCAGTGTGTGTAATAAAACAAAATTGTTTCGACCAAATGACGTCAATAAATATTTGATGTTGTTGTTGTTGTTTTTTTTTTGTAATGAACACATGCCACCCAACTCAATCGAAACTATCGTAAAAGGCACAACAATTTGTGCTTTTTGTTTTTGTTGTTGTTTTTGCACAAATATCGATAGATGGAACGATAGAATATAGAAGATAGTAAATATAAAAGATAGAAGATAGATAGAACTGAAATTAAAGCAAATTTACTTGAGTTTCAATATTAGATAATAACGTCGAAATGCCGGAGCAAAGAAATCAATAAAGTTTGTACGTGTGTATGTGGCGTGTGTGTGTGTGTGTGTGTAAGTAGGCTCGAACGCTCGCTCGCGTTGTGCTGCAATCGTGATAAATCCACAATTAGGGCTAAAAGTGGGAAATGCGCTGTAGCGGAAATAGAAATCAAAATGCGCAGTTAACATTTTTTTGTTTTCTTTTTTCATTTTTCTTTTTGTATATAGTATATTTTATTAATCTGAAATAGATTGGACGATTGAGTACTTGCATGTACTCAATTAAGCAAAGTGGAAAATCAATTCATTGATTTATTGCAACAAATAAATAAAGTAAAAAAATGTGGCATTAAGAAAATCAAATCGTTGATCTATATATACAATATATATATATATATATAAATGAATGTATCTTCTTTCTATCTTCATACCATAACTATGCGCGTCTAAACCATTCATCAGATTGCAATGAATTCCTCTGCTCACGCCAAGGAAGGTTGAAAAAAAAATTGCCACGCCCACCTTTTACTCCCACAATTTGTAAAACTAAATAAAAATATTCGATTATTTCGCAAATATTGCTGCTAAAAATCTGAAACTCGGTATCTGAGTTTGTATAGGCACTGTGGACAACTTCTTCAAAAATGGGCGTGGTTGGATGAATTTAACGACCACTTTTAAAATGCTCAGAAAAATTTTGTTTCTGAGTTTGTTTCGTTACTGTCGAGAATTTCACTAAAAGTGGACGTAGTTGAAACAATTCAACGCCCACCGTCGTACCCCAGAATCCCTACAACGGGGAGTACCGAGAACTACATTTTATGTTATTTTTAAGTGCAACGCATGCCGGGCATTCACTAGTTTATTAAATATAAAAAAGAAAATTCTCAAATGTTTTTGTAATTTGAAACAAGAAAATCAAATTGATTTATAACAAAAAAAAAATAATAAATTTAAAAAGTAAAAAAAAAATGAAACGTATAAATAAAAAAAATCCCCCAAAGGTATTTGTACTTGCTTTACTTGTGTGTCGCAGCAGTTATCTAAAAACTTCCATTAAAATACCTACTCATACACACATACAAATGTACTTTTATTCACGTAAATCATCGCTTAACAAATGTGTGCCATTTTGATAAAAAATAAAAAATTTTATTAACTTTTTTTCAGTTCTATAAAGAAAAAAAAAAAGCAAAATCAAATAAAAACCAATTCCACAGACTTTGTATGGCAACTGTTGTTGATAGTCTGGCAGCATGTTTCAACTCGTCCGTCCGTCGACCATGCTGCCCGTCCGTCCGTCAGTCACTCAGCCAGTCTTATTTCTGTTGTTTGTCTGTGTCATAAAAATGACTAACCGAATAACGTGACAAGGTCTCTCTGCAGTATAAAACAACAACAACAACAACTAAAACAATTTCCAGCGCAAAGTAACAAACAGACAGACAGACAGACAAAAACAACAAATCTGATAATGAACAAACAAAGCACTTTGCCAATGTGGAGAACTTTAAAAAGTGATAAGCGCAACGCACGGTTCTTATCAAGCGAGTGTCTACACATACACTCACACACACACAAATGCTGTAGTGAAATATTTAAAAAAAGACAGACACAATTAGAAAGAAAAAACAACAACAACAGAAGGTATTTTAGTGATTTGACAAAAAGCGCTCAAGGAATCATAAACTCGATTAAATGCATTTATAAAATTATCTACAGGGAAAAAGATTTTCGAGTTTGTCGTCGTTAGGTTTTGAACCGCATGTGAGTTGTCTTACGTGCCAAGTGGCTTAGGCACTGCGCTGCTCTTGAAAATGAATTATTAAATTATGTTTTGTTTCTTTTAATTATTTATAAATAAGTACTACAAAAAAAGCGTTTAAAATACTGTAATTTCAAGTCGAATAACGGTCGAAATGAAGACAAAATAATAATCTTTTCAAAATTCCAATTTTAAGTTATCGACTTTTAAAATGTTGACCTTCAAAAATCTGCTTAAAAACATACAACTACAGTTTAACTGGCAATTTCAACAGTTTTTTTTAACAAAGAACAGATTTAGAAATGACGTTCCTTTACATAAAAATGTAGATTTTCGTTTTTAACAGTTTCGTTTTTTTTTACAAATAACGACAGTTTTGAAATGTAGTTTCTTCATATTTAACTGTTGTTTGAAACCATCTTTTTTTTACGAATAATGACAGTTTAAACGTGTAATTCCTTTGCATTTCACTGTTGCTTTTAACCTTTCAATGTAGTTCCTTTACATCAAATTGACGTTTACAACATTTTATTTTTTATCGAATAACAACAGTTTTGAAATCTGGAGCCTTTAAAATTTTGTATTTCGTCAATTAAAAAATCGAAACTTTTTCAAAATTTAAAGTGCAGTACTTTTTTAAACCCACCCCCCACCCACTCATGATTCAGTTATTTTTATTATTGTTCTTAGACTTCATTCACAGTATTTCATAAATATTTTCAAAATAATAATAAAACGACTTTGACGAATTTCGAACAACGCAGTTTTTCGCTTTTCGATACGAACTTTTAACCTAATCATAACCTAAATTTGTATTTGTAACTTTATGACCAAAAATAGAAATTCTCGTACAGTGGAGACTCTCGCCTCGCAGATGGTGAATTGTTTGTGTTGCGTTACGTTGCTGCAGATTATTGCCACATTTTAACCATACGCTACTTACTATCTTATCTAATCGCTTAATGGAATAGCACACAAACGACACACACACACACACATGCACACAAATAAGGCTTTTCTTTCAAAAGTAATTTCAGTTAGATTAGATTATTCGAATGTGTGCGTATCAAGTCGATTAGATTAGATAAACTATCGAAGCGATACTACGGCGTAAAACTGAAATATTGATAAAGCTTAAAAGCATTTTGGGATGACAATAAATATGTATATATATATATAAAATTATATATATTAATTATTTAAATCTCATATATATATACATATATATAATGAATAATGATTCCATATTAAAATGAGACGCAAATTTTCTTTTTTTCGAAATGTAACTTTGGCCAATTTCTATTCTAGCAATCCTAAAAGTTGTCTCTTTTGTTGTCTCTATTATGGCTTAGCAATATTTTTTTATATTTTTCAAATAAATTATGCAAATCGCACATAAATATTTTATGTTAATTTCAAATGATTTTAAGCGGGAACATTTATTATTTCGCTCAATAAAAGAATAAAGGAAAAGAAAAAGAAAAAAATCGACACGTCGAAATTTGAGTTAACTCAATTGAATGTTGCTTTGTAAAGCAAAAGAAGAATTTACTTTAGACGTGGCCACAAACCATTTTCTTATTGTTGTTGTTGCTGTATTTATTGTAGTTATTGTTATTGTTGTTGCTATTGTTATAAATGCCGAAATTCTGCGCGCTCTTTTTTTTTTTTTTGGCTTAACGTCTTCTTTGCTTTATGATTACTTTTCGCGCGCGTAAATAAAATTCAATTTACTTGTTGGTTTGTTGTTTTTGTTGTTGGTTTTTGCTGTTGTTAATAATATTAATTGCCTGCAGCTTTCGTACTAACCAACATTCGAGCATATCTATGCACCTGTTTTCTGCTTTTTAAACATAATTAGCGGCATGAGGCATGAGGCATGATCAAGTTTCTATTACTTGTTAAAAAGAAAAAAAAAAAGTAAATAACAACGAATTGCGAAAATGTGCTGAAAGAGACATTCGAACAATCAGCAAAGTAACGTGTGAAGTTAAACGAAGTTAAGTACTTTACAATGTTCATTTCAATGCTAACTTAAAAATTGAGGAGCTTTAAATTAGAAAATCCAGTTCTGGACAAAATCGATTTTACGTTGTATTAATTTTAGTTCATGGTCGTCTCTATCTGACTTCATGCTCAGAATTGAAAGAAGCCATTTATTATGTAAAAATATTTTTTAAAAGCGTTATTTTGAAAGTTCAAAAGGTTCTTTATATCAATTCAAGCTTAATTTTTAGGCAATTTCTATGATACGCTCAGAAATTGGCATTTCGTAATAAACAACTAAAAGATTCAAGGACCCAATCGGTTCTTTAAGTTTCCTTAGTAATGCTTTTTATGGATTTGTAGCTTCTTGATTTAAGCGTCTCATGTGGAATCAAGGAATATTGGTAAACAAATATAATTATTTTTTTTTTCGAAAAAAATAGTTAACTTGACAATTGTGAAGTATAAGAATGACATGTTAAAATAACATTAAAACTTATTTGCATTTAAATTGATATAAACTACTTTTGAATTACTTTTGCTGTAAATTTCTTAATCTGTGATTTTCTCATAGTTCACAAAAGCCTTACTACAAAAATTGAAAATGAAGCTTTACACCAACAAAATATAATCATTCAAAAAGAAAAAAAACACCCGACATTCGGTTTTATGGTTTCTAAGCGAGCAGCGAAGCTTCTCACTATGCCAAAGATAATCTAAAAGTGTAATTAAGCACATCCATCAAATTAGCTACCGATAATTGCATTAATTACATCATTTATTTTTGTTGTTGTTGTAATTGTTGTTGTTGTTTTAAAATTAATTTCACTCGTCTAAAGTTTAGAGCAACAAAAATAAAAATGCAATCAGAAACAACATTTCGAACGAACAAAACAAATGCAACAACAATAAAACAACAACAACAATATTAATAATAATAATAACAACAACAAAAATACCAACAACAACAACAACAATGGCGTATCTTCTGGAGAAATCGACAACTAGTTAAAAATAATTAATCACGATAGTAGCAACAATTGTTGTGGCCGCCCGCTGTTGTTGTTGTTGTGTTTGTTGTTTGCAGTTTCACAAAATTAGTCAAATTAAAAAAAAAAGATTTTGAAAACATTTTTATATACAAAAACAAAAATAAAAAAAATACCTAAAAACTAACAATAAACAAATACGAAATATTGAATAAAGTCGGGACAAATCAATTGTTAAGCGCTGGATGCCGGGACTTTGACTTTGCCTTCTGCCCTAGAGCGGCTGGAACAAAACAACAAAACGTATTACAAGCTTATGTCATTTCTTTTTCTTTATACGAGCGTATCGAAAATATTTTTGTTAGTAAATTTAACTTTTCACAAATTGTTTATGCTAAGCAAGTCGTTGATTTGTGTCGCGTGCCTAAATTGCTGAATGCGATGTAAAATGTGATTGACAACGCCCGGTTCGCAGGAATTATACCATTTGCATGGAGCTTTTTTCTTTTTTTTAACTATATTTCTTTTTAAGAATAAAACATAAAATTTGTTAATGGAAATTGTTGAAAAACAGTTTCTAGATTCAGCAAAGTTTTTAATTGAATTAAACAAATTTCTAACGAAAATTGTTGATCAAAACAATTAATTTCTTATATGCAAATAATTGGTAAAGTTTGGAAAATTTTGGAGACAAGTTAGAAATTTGAAGAGTTCTTTATTTGTTTTATCAAATGTATTAAAGAGCACCAACGTCCGTCTATCTCGCTCAAGAGAGGATTGCAGGTTATCGGTTGAAATACTGACGGGACAAATTGTCTCACACCAGCACAAATTTGGATCTGATTCCTCCTCCGTAGTCTGCAATGAAGACAACGCTAGAGAAGCACTCTGGATCACAAACTATGTCATTGTTTGGGTTAAATATAATCCCAATATAATTCAAATCTAATCTAAACTAACCTAACCTAAAGATTAAATAAAAAATTGGAGAGTTTCAACTCAAAAACAGTCGGAAAATTTCGATTTCATACCCTGTATATAATGTAATTTTGTATCTGAACATCCAATTTATATATAACTATTTTTTTATCGAAGCGATATTTTATTTTAATGTTGGATTTTACCGTGAACTATTAATTCTCTTTTAATATTCGCGACTCGAAATCGTTTTCAAAATCAAAACCTTAACCAAAACATTTTGTATGCAAATCGTTAAGCCTTAAATCGAAGAACTTCCACGCTGTGCTAAAGGCATTCAATTGTGGGTAGATGAATATCTTTGCCGACATATTTCTGTTACACCGTGTAATTTAAAAATACGCCCACTTTTAAAGAAGCACAATAACTTGAAAATACATTTGCTTAAATACACACACACACACACTTGCATAATCACAATTGCGTTAACTTCCTCTTTAATGGCAACTTCCTGCCGTTCAGCACGCCCGCCCGCCCGGCCGCCCGCCCGCTGCGGTTTTTACATTTCCTGCGTGTAGAATTTTTGACAGATTTTGATTTATTTACGATTTTTACGTTTACAGTTTTATTGCGACTAAACACACAAGTAGAACACACACACACGCATACACACGCATACACATCTATAGTATACATTCGAAATTTATAGTCTAACACTTTCGCAAAGCAAAAGCATAAAAATGAGAAAAAAAATCAGATTTATATTTGCAAACTGTTGCCAACTATCCAAAAGTTCAGATTCGAATTCTGTTGGCAATTTAAAATACAACAAAACCGAATTTCGAATTAGGCCAAATCTTTTTTTTTTTGGAATTCATAGAGGAACTATTTCGAAAATTTGCTATTCAAAAAGTTGTCATTAAATTTTAAATTTTAATTAAACAAAAGCTTTTTGACATTGTTTTTGTATTTTTATTTTCGTGTCCACATTTTTTTAATAACTTTATCTCTCTCTTTTCTTTGCAGGTACGTATCTAATTACTTTGAGCATTCATTCTGTGCGGCATTACGCAAATTCTGCACGAAACCCCAAAAGCAAAAACTGGATTAAAGGATTTAAGCATTGATCAAAAAAACAAAAACAAAAAAAAGTTATATAAACTAATTGCAACACGAACTAGAAAAGTATGAAAATTATTTTTTTTTATGGAAAAATACGAGAGAGTAAAATAAAAAAAAATTTAAAAAAAAAATTGGGATTATGGCCGAATTGCAATTTCGATTGCGGGTAAATATGAATTTTTTTGTAAGCGGCTTAAGTGACGAATTTTGTTGCTGGCTTAAATGCACGAAATTAATGCAGAACAGTATGAAATGCATTAAAAATGCGAAACTGTTAAATAAGTATTAAGTCGGCAGGTATGGGCAGCGTTTAATATTTAAAATGTGCATTAAGATTAATTAGACTTTTTTTTTATTTTAAATAGTTAAATTTAACTACAAGCTTAAATGTGAACAAAATAAGCTGCTCTAATTTGTATCCGAGCGCTTTTAAATTCCGTTTTAATGACATCGCATTCGTATTCAAACCGTTAATATTTAATAACAGTTAACTAGTTTTTAAAGTTTAATTTAATCCTGGGTAGATACATACATAGATAGATGTATAGATAGATAGATAGATAGATAGATAGATAGATAGATAGATAGATAGATAGATAGATAGATAGATAGATAGATAGATAGATAGATAGATAGACAGATATACAGATAGATTGATAGATAGATAGATAGATAGATAGATAGATAGATAGATAGATAGATAGATAGATAGATAGATAGATAGATAGATATATAGATAGATCGATATATAGGCAGATATGCAGATAACAGATTTAAAGTTGTAGATAGAAATAAAAACAACATAAAAGAATTTAAAAAGGCGCTGGTTGCTCTTCAACGCGGAACGTTCCAGGTTCAATTCTCAATAGTCGCAAAATATCAGAACAAGTTTTTTTAGAATTTACAAAATTGTTTCAGTGCGACTGTCGCCCACTTAATCAACAATTCTATAAATTTTTGAGAGTAATGAAAAAGCTGGACATACATTCTGCTAGGCTAGTTTTTTTTTAAGGGAATCTGCAAGAACAATTCTTTGAATATAAATTTATAATCGTTTTGTCTAAAAATGTTTACTAAAGTTTTCAATTATTTAAAGACGCTATTCCAAAATTAACCTTTGCGACCTTTCGTCTAACACTCGAGCCACTATTCTGTGTGTTCTATTCTGGGCTCTAAGGCAAAAAAAAAAAAACACTTCAAATTAGGCACTTTCAAACAACAAAACAACAACAACAACAAAAAACGCACAAAGAACTCTCGGAGTAACCATGTATATAAATTGTGCGGATTAACATAAAACGCACATAAGCATAAATTTCGTTATGTATGGAAATTTACATATACATATACATATACATATACATATGTATTTATGTATGGAAAAGAATAACAAAAACAATTCTATGGAATTTTTTTACATAAAAAAGAACCCTGAAAAAGATTGTTCAACAAAAGAAAATATTCTTCGCATTTGTTAAAACAGAAGAAGAAGAAGAAGAAGAAGAAGAAGTAAAAAAATAACCAGTTAAAAAAGAAGTCACACACACATACATGAATGTATGCACACAGATACACACACATATACACACATGCTGCTGCATAGACATTAAAAAAAAGTACCTGTTGTGCGCCGCATAAGGCGACTTAGACGGCAAAAACCGGTTACAACCAATGTAGGAGAGCCGAGCTAAGCTAAGCTGCCTGCCTGCCTGCCTGCATGCTAGTCCGCCAGCCAGCCAGCCAGCGAGCCAGCGAAGCTCAAAACAAGAGCCTCCTCGCACATACATTTGCGACGAAGACAGCAGCGCGACATAACAACAATAACAACAGCAACAACAACAACAACAAAAGACCTGTTTGATACCCAAGAGACGAACGACATTTATGCTTGAGTTTATTAAAGTATAAAAAATGAGCAACAACAAAAAATGTTGTTGGTTGAATGTTGTGGTTGTTATTGTTGTTTTTTATATATTTCCAACTGCAAGAAAAAAATCACAAACAACGAAAAATGTAATACAAAAATGTAGTAAACAACTAAACAACTTCTCTGCGCGGCGGCGAAGAAGCAGAAGAAGAAGAAGAAGAAGCTGACGATGCTGATGCCGCCAGACAATGGACGAGTACATTCACAGTTCCATACTTAGTCGTACTGACAACGCACGTTACATGACAATTTGTTACATACGTATACTATAAAGAAGTTTATATTTCTTTGAAAGTTAACAACAATTTCATGCTGCGATTTCGAAGCCTTATTCGGATTCAGATACGCAAAGTTTTGAAAGTATCTGTTAAAAAATATATTTTTTTCTTATATTTTTAATAAAAAAAGAAAGAATGTCTAGAGCCTGAAAAATTTTAAAATTTAGAAAATTTAATGAAAAAGTTTATGATAGAAATTGCAACCCTTGGGAAGTTGTCATTACTCTATACGAAGGACTATGGGACAAATCGATGAGAACTTTCAAATGAGGTCTGTCGCTTAGAAATTACATTTACGGTCTGCTTAAAAATCGAGTAAAAAAACTATGAAAATACATTTTAAAATTCGTATTTGGATTTATTTAAAAAAAAATGGACTCTCATGGTTTTTACCCAAAGTCCCTACGAATATAAACGACTCTATATGAAGCAGAGTCGGTTCTGTCATATGACTTTAGGCAATTTTCTTAGCGAAAGCGTAGAAATTAGAATTGATGTGGGCTGGTATGGGACCATAGCTCTCAGACCTCATGGAACTGTATAGCTGTATAGTGTAATTATAATGGTTGCTCCAATAAAAACATCCTATTGAGAATTTTCATTTTACATATAATATATAAGAGAATTGTTATCTCAAACAAAGATTGGTTTCGAAAGCCTAGAAAGTTTACCCAAATTTAAAACATTCAAAGTTGAATGAATTGAAGTATTTGATTTATAATAAAACTCATAAAGTTTTAGATTATACATTTTTAAGTATCCATAACAAAAGTAATACGACCGCCTTTTCCAACCTCACTTAAAATTAAATTCATTTTCGTTTTATAAACTTCTTATAATTACAACCAAAAACAATTTCCTTTCTTTCGTTATCTGAAAAGATTTCGATTAAATCTGCTTTCTCTTAAACATTTGAATTGCCCGTATATAATATTTTATCAACTTGTATTCGATTCGATATACCCAAACATCCAAGCTCCCCATAACATTTGCCATGCTTAATCTCTAAACTACTTACGAGTATACACCCGAGTATATGCAAATTCCAGTCTTAATTTATGACAATAATCCTAAACGGTCGCTTATAATCCCCCGATCCGATTCACTTTATTGGACGCATAATGTACCCATTAAGAGACGCACAGACCAACTGAAGTGTTCCGCTCCGCTTATAAAGGTGGATCGCAGACGGCAGCTTCCTTCAGAAGAGTTCCTCTTCGAGTGGTTTGTTTGCTGCTACTTCGTTAGCGTTTAATTTCCTTTCTTTTCAGCTGCTTCAGTCATACGCTGCGCCGCAAAGAAAGACGGGCCGTTTATTTTTTGTCTGTTCTGCTTTTGTTGTTGTTGCTTTTTTCGTAAACAATCCTAACCTTGAATTTAATAATTTATCTGCCGCTTGAATATAGCAACAACGCTAATAGAAGTTAACATTCTCCAAGTATTTTTCATATATACTCGTACATTTTTTGCCGTTCAAGTAATTTCGTCTCGCTAGCGTTAAAGTGGCTTATGGGCCGCCTCCGCCGCCGTCGCGGCCATTAAGCGCTACCAGCGTAATTTATGATTTTTGTTTTTCGATCTTAAGGGATCCTCTCTTGATTCGGTAATTTGCGTTTTGGGCACTTCTCGAAGACCGAACGATGTCTTCTGTGCTGCGCTACGCTGTGGAGAACCCTTTCGAAAGAAAAACAAAAGTTAATTGCCTTCAATGTTTGATTTTGCTCTGTTTCTGTTAATAAAACTTAATTGTCGTTGATTGTTGTTGAAGTGGATTTAATGCAGTTTTGTATCTTTAGCTCTTGTCCGAATTAAGACAGAGTCTGTATCGCTTTTGGAAGGGGAAACGGATCTCAGTCTTGTGCACAAATAAGCTAATTTATTTTATCGTACTCGGCTTAAGTGGCTCATTGACAATAAAATTATTGAACGAAGAACATTTTGTATCTAACGAATACAACTTTTAGGATTTAAACGGATTTGTTGCTATTTACAGTGCTCAATAAAGATTGATTTGATTAGAAAAGTATTTAAAATGTATCTGTTAGATAAAAACACTTTTCATTAATTGCGAACCCAAAATATTGTTCATCTAGATTATGATTCTGGAATCTCTACTCCATAATTTAAAAAATAAACAGTGTAGAGTAAAGTGTGCCTGTGTGTATGTGTTAGAGCAGCCGATGTTTGCAACATTGTTGCATCGATTTTTAAAATTAGCTCCCGATCTAATACAGAAACACGCTGCTTTTGCCCTATGGCAGCGGAGAAGGAAGCGAATTAAGATGCATGCATCTGTGCATCGTCGTCATCGTCGTCGTCGTCGTTGTCGACGTTTTTCTGGCTTGTAGCGTAAAGTGAAGTGGAGTGAAGCCGCTACTGCCACTGCCGCCACTTGTCTCATTTAATTCCCGTCATGGCAGCGCAAAGCAGCGGCAAAGTATCTGATTGCATGGCATGATGATGCAGTGCATCTTTATGTATTTGTGTACGTGTATGTACATATGTATGTGCATAAATGTTTGCATTATTGCGAATACTTGGCTACTAAGTCTACACACAAAATAATAATCTACCAATCTTATATTATGAGAAAACAAAAACCAACAAATAAATTTTTGGCTCGATCAATAAATTGTTGTAAACATTATTTATCCTTTTTTTATGGAAAATGTTTAAAATATTTTGCAAATTTTTACTTAATTGTATTAATTTGTTAACCAATTAAACGAGCTGCACGACTCTTAAAATCCTTAAAGCCAAGTACAACAATTGTTGGTATGACCGCTTTTGTTTTTGCAGTGTGTGTGTGTGCGTATGTGTGTACTTTTGCAACAAATTCCAAACAGCTGACAATGCTGTATATTTGTGTATCTGCGTACGTGAATTGCATATGTATGCATGCCAATGTATGCGTGTTGGTCGGATGGTTGGTTGCTCGGTTAGGAAAGTTGGCGGCGGCAGGCAGGCGGGCAGCAAAATCCGCCGGCGTTTTGTTAAAACAGGAAGCTGGGCTCATTTCCAAGTATTTTTTTGCTGGTTTCTGTTTCTGTTATTGTTGTTGTTGTTGCAGCTCTTGACGCATTTTATTTGAATTGCATTTCTGTAAAATGAAATAAAGAAAAACCAAAAAAAAAGTAAACTCACATTTCGTATAAAAATAAACCAACGCATTCATTCGGTTTGTTTAAAAATGCACGACATGCAATTCATTAATAAATTAAATTAAAAATGTAATTAAACTTTTAATTAGTTAAATGTCGCGTTATTTTAATGCACTCATTTATTTATTTGTATATTTTATTTCATTTATACTCAAATGTCATTTCGCATTTACACTCGGAGTGTGGCTCATATGAAAGTGGCTTAAATCATGTTCCTTTTTTTTAGTGGATTTTTAACGTTCTCAAAATTTGTTTGTATATAAAATTTTCGAAATCTTTAAAATGATTCAGTTCGTTAAAAATATTTGTTATTACAAACATTAAAAAAAAACGTTAACTCAAACATTTTTGTGAGTCACAACGTATGAGCTTCTTTTTTTGAGTTGTTTGTGGGTTGCAAAACGTTTTTTTTACAATGGCCAAAGCTTCGATTTTGTCGTCAAGCTTATTCAGGCAATATTGTCATATAATTAGCATATTTTGCATGTTTAGCATTTCATGCATATTTTGCCATTTTAGCATATTTTGTATATTTCGTACACATTTGTTTAAAATGACTTTTTATATACGTTAAATTGCGTTGAACTGAAACATACTTAACTTTTATATATTAAAAAATTCCACGCCTTTGCTCGGAAGCAAAAGAAGCCTAGAAACCAGCTTTCAGAGAAGAAAAAGAATAAATGAGCAAAAGAAAAACAATTCAAAAACTAAATCCAATCTTACGATGACAACTTTGTGAAGGCATTTCCTACTAAACACTTAACGCAGCAGCCACAACAACAACAACAAATATTATAATAATAACAACAACAACACAATTGTATGATTGCACTCAACCAACGCATAGTGTTGATAAATAGAAAAAAATGAAAGAAAGAAAAAAATAATAGGAGTAGATATGTACTTAAAGACCAGTTAAACAAGTTTTGCCTTTAAAGGAACCACTTTAAGCCAAGTTAAAACAAGTTGGCGCGTTGTGGTGAGCGTTTTTCCAGACCAGACTGGTTTTTGTGCCATCAAGACAGCACAGCAGCAGCAGCAACAACAACAATAATCACAATGAAAACAACAACAGCATAACAGCAACAACAACAACAACGTTAGGCTACACGTATTAATATAGTAGACAGGTTGTTTTGGCCCCCGTGCGTTTAGTTCATTTTATTTCATTTCATTTGATTTGATTTTTTTTGAGTCGATTTACCTTTGTATGGCAAGACTGGTCCAGATGGAGTAGCTCACTACTTAGCATAACAAAATTCAAAATAAATATGAGAAATAAAAATATTATACATAATTTCGAAGTCTTAATATGAAGTTGTAAATTCTGGTTCTAATTTGCATAGCAGCGCACAGCCCCAAGACAGCCCCAGCATAATTTAGCCACATTCGCTGCCACATGAAGGCAAACGCTACCACGACGACACATCAATTTAACATGATTCCTTGTTAAGTCATTTTGTTGTTCTTGTTGTTTTTGTGTTTTTTGTGTAACTAGTTCAGTAACGTTGCAACGTTGCGCGCTGCAATTAATTATGCTGCGCGCATTTAAATGAGCAAAACGAGAAAAAAAAAACTCTGCACAAGTGGAAAAACAAAAAAAAAAGATTGAATAAAAATGTTGCAGCAAGATTTTGCTAATTTATTTCATACTCATAATTATAAAAACATGTTGTTGTTGTTGTTCTGCTGTGGCAATTTATGATGGCAATTTTCAAGTCCAACAAAATCTTTGCTGGCTCGTTTTTTTGTTGTTGTTTTTGCATATTGCTGCATGTAAATAGAATTTGACGCGGCGGCCCACGTTTTGTTGGAGTCTGCTGTCGCCGTCGTCGTTGTCGTCGACGTCACCATCGCTCCAAGCTTCAGTCGTTTCGATTTCCGATTACTCAACTGTGTGTGTGCGTGTGTGTGTGTGTGTGTGTGTGTGTGCCTCCGCAGGGCATGATTTAATTAGTTAGGCCCTTGCGAAGTCAATGCAGCAAATGCTGTTTTGTTCGCGAAACAATAACAACAACATTATTCGCTGTTGTTAAAGCGTCTAGCTTGAAACTTTTTTTTTTGTTTACGATTCTTGTATTTTTCGAGTCGCGCTGGAGGCGAAGTAACAAGAAACTAAATAATTGGATCTGTGTAGGAATGTGTGAATTTGTCCGTTCCTAAGCAAATGTCATACTTTAGCTCACATCAAACATTAAACAATCAACTTCAAACTGTGCGCAATTGAGCCATGTATCGTATCGTATAACGTCTGATAACAACTTTACGAGTATGTGCTGCAATAAACTGGAAAACAAAAAAAAAATCCCGGCAGTTATAAAAATCGCATTGAATGATTTCTCATTGTATCTTTATTAATGCAAAATGTTTTTGTTGTCTTAATAAAAGCAAAATCGCGATAAATTACATTTTGCAATTTCATATGTGCAAAAGAGAACATAAGCTGCGACAAGTATTATGCCATTTTGGTGCTCGGTGCACAGAAGTAGAATAAAGTTAAAGTGAAATTTTTGTACATTAAACAAACGAAAATTCTTCGAAACAATTTAGGATATTTTTAAGAGAAGAGGCAATTGAGAGAACTGATGCTGCGACATGTGTTATGACATTTTGTTACTCAGCAAGCTTAATCTCTTTTAAATGCTCTCCTTTAATCATGCTGTCACTTATACATACTTTCTAGAGTGAAGTTAAAGTCGCATTTTTAGACAGTAAACAAACGTAAACTATTCCAACAGATTTGGAATATTTTCAAGAGGAGAGGCAATGGAGAGAACTAACGCTGCGACATGTGCTATGATTAAGCAATCTTAATCTCTTTTTATCGCTCTTCTTTAATTAGCATTTCTCTAACTTTTGCTTGATAGAGCGAAGTATAGAACTTCTAGTGGAATTTTAAACAAACTCTGCTGACAGATTGCCCAAATTTCCACAAGAGAGCAACGTCCTCTTTTCCTTTTTCTCGCTGACATTGTTGCAATTGTGCGCGAAAATGTGCATGCGTCGTAAATTCAACAAAGTTTTTAATGACACACACACGCACACACACATACATATACACAGTAATTAGAAAATTTGTCAAGCGTAACTTTGCCGCTGCGTTTTTATTTTCGTTTGAACTATCGCGCTTTTATGCCGCTGAGCTCATGCGTAGCACAAAAACAAAAACCAAAACAAAAAAAAAACGTAAAATAAAATTTTTAAATGCAAAACAAAGAAGACAACAACAACAACAACAACAACAACAACAACAAAAAACTGCATTGTCATAATTTTCACTTAGATTTCTGCATACAATAACAACAACAACAAGCGCACAAAAGTGTGTCTCAATGCGTAAAATTAACGAAATTACGAAAATGTTTACGAATAAGCCTCAATACACGCTCCAAAAGACACTTTCACCCAAATGAGTTTAGCTCGCAGTTGGAGCACAGAAAAATCTCTGCAGCAGCAGAAGTTAAACTAAAAAAAAAAAACAACAACAACAACAAATTCAGTGAAATTCAGAAAAAATCTTGCAAATTTTGGCAAATCTTTTATTTTCGTCTTCTTTTATACGAATTTAAGTATTTTAAATTTTACGAGCATATAAAAATGTAAGCTGCCAAAATCCAGACGCGAAATTCCAATAAGGATGCAGCAGCGGGCAGAGGCATTAAGTTAAAAAATGCATTCCATGCGGCTCAGTTAAAATGTCTTAATAAATACATAAGGCGGGCAATTATACATAACAACAACAACAACAACAACAACAACAACAACAACAACAACAACAACAAAAATTTAAATAAAAAAGAAAAATTTTAAATTAAAATTAAATACAAATCAGAAATGTATTTTGTTGAATCACCAGTACAAGAACAACAGCAACATCAGCATTACCGGCCGACAAACAGACAGACAGACATATGTGAATACATTTCGTTCGCGGCCGATACGTGGCGGCGACGGCGTCGTAAGCGAACGCACATGTGCCGCAAATGTTTTGCTTTTAAATGAAACGAAACGAAATAAAATAAAAGAAAATGCAATAAAAAAAGAAAACAGCCGAAAGAAGTAAAGAAAATAAAAATAAAATTGAAAACCAAACCAAATCAAACCGAAGCAGAGTAAAGCAGAGCGAACTGCTCGGAGGCCTGCAATAAAATTCCCACATTAATCTTGCGATCGAATTGCGCGCGCTGCTCGGCGCTGGCTTCTTTCTCCTTCGACCGTTCGTTTGTGCGTTCGTTTGGATGCAGCGATGCGAAAGATACGCGCCACTGAATTATTTGCTTTTCGTTTTTCTTTTATATTTATATTTAATGCGTATCTGTCTCGTATGTATGTGAATGTGAGCGAACGCGCGTATCTGCGGGATGCGTTATTCACGCATGCTGCAGTGTCAACGCGGTTTAAGCAAGCCAACAAACCGCAAAAGGCAGCGCGTAGGGAGGTCGGCAGGAGCGCATTGCGCATTGCGTTGCTTCGTTGGCTTTTGCGACGTTTATGCCCATTTTGTTGTTGTAATGCTTTTGGGCTGATATTTTAAAATGCCTTAAGTTAATTTATTTATATTTTGCCCGGTTTAGTCGTAGTCGCAGTCAGTCAGCCAGTCAGTTAGTCCTATCCTATCCAGTTGGCGTTTTTTTGCCCGCGCTTAAGTTTTGTCTTAAGTTTTCTTATAATAGTTGTTGTTGCTGTTGTTTTGGTTTTTTACTCGCTTAAGTGTATTTTCTTGTTTGTCTGCACGCTTCTGTGATAAGTTGTCAATATTTTAAGTTTGAGATTTTTTTCTTTTCTTTTCTTCTTTTGCTTTCCTTATATAAATAGAAATATAAACAGGAAGTCGATATTTTTTTAATATTAAATTATTGAATTCAATTTAATTAAATTAAGAGAATAGAAAAAACTCTTTTGTTTTTGCATTTTTGTATAAATTAAAGCGATCAGATTTGTCGAAAAAAGTTTTACTTAAAATACAAATTCTTTGGCTTAACCAAAAACGAAGCTTAAATTTAGCTTTCAATTTTTTACCAGGGCTTAGACAAATTTAAATTAGTTACGAGCTTACAACAAATCGGTCAGCAGAAGAAATGTCTCAAAAAGTTCATAAGTTATTTTTGTTTACTCATTTCTAGGAATTACCATAAATCATATTTCGAGCTTACTTGTAGTTATTGCAAATTCCTGCTGGGGCTTTAATAATAGCGCAACTTTCTTTGAATAAATTTTAAACAGTTCTTACAGAATCCACAAAGTTAAAAAAAAATTAAAATCATTTCCAATTTATTTAACAAAACTATCAAATATTTTCTTTCAGACCCCTTTTATACTACGCAATTTGCTGTATTATCCGCAGCCAATTTCACATCTCACAGAACAGAATCAAAAAAGAATCAAATCAGAATTTTTACTAAGGCGAACATATAATCCACTTCCCGCGCTCTCCCACAAACTCTTTAGTT
Source organism: Suillia variegata (assembly GCA_949127995.1). Classification (NCBI taxonomy): domain Eukaryota; kingdom Metazoa; phylum Arthropoda; class Insecta; order Diptera; family Heleomyzidae; genus Suillia; species Suillia variegata. The sequence goes on from OX421844.1 coordinate 9,860,512, forward strand.
GCACAGGCTTAATTGTCCAGTGTAAAAGGGGACTTATTCATGATTGACGTTTTTCAAATTTAATTATAAACAAACTACTGCATTTTTTTTGTTATTTACTTAATTTTAGACTTCATGTGCAAAATTAAATTACAACAATAACAAAAACACATTTTGCCGTGAATCACTCACGACAGCTCGCTCAAACGCTCGCCGAACAAAGGCGCATGCGCGCGCGCGTTCGCGCTGCTGTCATTTGACAGATTTGTTTTAAACGTCATTCATTGTGCAATAAAAAATCAACAACAACAAAAAATCTCCAAACCATTTGTTTGACGTTTTCGTATTTTAAGTTTATTTCTTTGTTGTTGTTGTTGTTGTTGTTGTTGTTGCTTTTGTTGTTGTACAGCAATTTCGAAAATTGCAGCGCACTTAATTGCATTTGGCAAAACGGCTTAAAACACATGTCCAACAACAATAACAACAACAACAACGAGAAGAAGAAGAGGTTGAAAAAAGCGCGAACGCATTTGAGCGCTTTCACCGCGCTTATCGCGTCATCCAGCGTTGCGCTTCAACGAAATTTCATTCAAAATGCGTTTCGAAAATTGCTTTTGAATTTTTTTCGTTTTTCTTTTCCATTTTCATTTTTTTTTGTTACTCTTTTTTGTAGCATTTATTTTTTGGTTTTGTCTCTTTGCTTTTTCTGTGTCTTTTATGCATAAAAGGCGAACCAAAGAATTGATTGTAATTACGATGAATGCCGTCAATGGTGTGAGCTGCTGTAAAGCAACAACAACAGAAACAACAACAAAAATATTTCAAAAATTAAATGCAAATGATTTTTTCTTTTTTCTTATACATTCACATTTTTGTTGTTGTTTTAATTTGTTTTAAATATTTTTATTTGAAAAGAAGCCAAAGCGACGACGAGACGACGACTTCGACGACGCGCGCGCGCACTGAAGCGCACTAATTGCGCGCGCCGCAGCGTTAAAGCAATGACAGCTACAACAAATACAACAACAAATACAAATAACGTTAAGAGGCGTTGACCCGATTCATTGCTAGATAAGCCAACAGCGCATGCCCCCGCGCCCACTTTTCAATTTATAATTTTTTTTCTTCAATAGGATTTCTTTACCTTTACTTGGCAATTTAGTTGCAATAATTGAAATTGTTGTTGTTGTTGTTTTTGATTTTCTGTGTGAAGTGTGGCAACACTGGTCGGCTGCAGCAAATACACATATGAATGTTGTTGTCATTGTTGTTTTTGTTGTTATTTCGAGTAATGTTGCAGCTCAGATGTGGGCTTTAAAAGCCATCAAAATTAATTTTCGTATTATTGCGCTTGAGAGCGCTTTTCGAATATCTTTTCTCTTTTGTTGTTGTTGTTGTGGTTGCTGTTGTTGTTGCTTTTAATGTCGATATCTATTTGCTAGATGCAAATGGATTTCCACCTAAAGCCCATAAAAACAATTCAAGCATTTAACGGAAATGTCGTCTTAAAATGTTGCTCGTTTGTTTGTTTGTCTGTCGCCGACTGCAGTGACCCCCTTTAATTTTGTTGTTGTTGTTATTGTTGTTGTTGCTTTTTTCTTCATGTTTGTTTGTTGGCTTGTTGAAAGATTTATTTCATTTTATTGTGGAATTTTTTGTTTGTTTCGGTTTTTTAATTTATTGATCACTGTTTTATTAGGGCTTAAAATATGTGGGCGTATCTCTGAAGTTTGTTTTTGTTGTTGTTAATAGAAACCAGTTAAAGTCGCATAAGTCAAATCCATTGATTTAGAAACCTCAAGAGATTAATTTCAAAGATTGACCCGAATTTCGTTTTTGTTTTTGTTTTGTTTTTTTCTACATAAGATTTGGGCGCTTGACACAAAGCTTTTTCGTGTTTGTTTGTAAAATATATATCTAAAACTTAAAATGTTAAATATATTAACTATATATGTTCATTATCAAAAAGTATGTCAATTAATCACTGTCATGGTGTCATAAATATAAGCTGAGGAAAGTGGACAAATGTCCCTCTCCACCTCGAAAGTGTTGCTCTCTTTTAAGATTTAATTTTGGAGTAGTTGTCATGGTTGCTATAAAATTATTAAGTAAACAAAAACTACAACATAGTTTTTTGTCAAAAATCAACAACAACAAAAACTTCAAAATAAGATAGAAAAATAAGGTAGAAATCGAGGTGAGTTCGCTCAATTTTCGTTCTCTTTACCTTATTATTCAACCATGATTATTATGATGATCGAAAGACATTTTAAATTGTTATTTTTTCGTTTTCTATATTCTTCTATTCGATAATAACTCAATTATAAATTCAAAAATGCCTCAAACACTTAATAAATTTGATTGACACAACAAAGTTTCGTTTGTGGCGACAATTTTGCGACCAGCTTCCAAATGCAATTCTTTATGGCAACTTCTTTTATTGACGTCTGCAGATGTATTAAAAAGAAATTAACCCCAAAACGTGCGCCCTGGATTTTGTTTTTGTTGTTGTTGTTATTTCAACCTATACACACACATACCGATTTATAGAAAAATGATTTCCTAACCCTGCGCAGCAATGAAAAATATTCTTTATGCATTCGAACAATATTTTTGCTGCTGGTCTTTATGTTGCCGCAATGCGCTGCTGCTGTGAGCCAACTGCAATTGATTTCGTTTCGTTTTGGCTTAAAAAAATTGCAATATGCGTTGCTGTTGTTGTACTATTGTACTTGATTTGCTTTTGAATTTCTTATGAAAAAAATTCAAAAACAGAAAAAAAACAACAACAACAAATACAATTTAATTAGAATTTAGACACGTTCTCGTGGATCGGCCACAAATCGCATGAATTATGCGCGGCGCTTGTGTTATTTTTTGTTATTGTTGTAGTCAAATGCACGTTTCCATTTGTCGCTTGCGCAAATAATCGGCATTTTTAATTATAGTTTTCAACTCGAAATCGGTTGGTTTTCAAATTCAAATTTTGTAGTGCCGCTTAAATTGTTTTTGTAAATTTTTCAAATTTTATTTTTGATCGCTTAAGACTTTCATTTAATTTTTTGTTGGTGATATTTCATGGTGACAAATTGAAGGGCTTTTAAAATATTCGGCAATAAGTTATAAGCTAAAATGGCGTGCACCCTGTAAGAAATTATTCAAATACAATATTTGAGGTGATTTAAATCAAAAGCCGAGAAATCGATGACGCTGTCAAAGTATTTATCGGTTTGAAGAATCTCATTTATTTGCTCTTAATTTAACTAATTAATCCATTGGATACATTCGGAATTTATCGATTATTGACTTACTATAAAGCCTTTTAATTTATTTATGTATATGTAAAAAAAAAAGCTTTGAAAATCTCGACTTTTGCCACTTTTCTTTATTTCTTTCTTTCTTCATTCAACTTTCGAAATAGCTCAGGAATCGTTTTTTTTTTTGTTGCAATTTTTATCATTATTATTTTTTTATAGGCATTTTTGTTACCAACATATTGCTACCATTTTTTGGTTTTGTTGGTGTTTTTTGCTTACCACATATCTCGACATTTGGCTACACCTGTTTGTGCCGCCTTCTCTTCTCTGCCGACTTTACCGAAACCCAAAAAGTCTTGTGTCACTTCTTCCAAAGGCAGCCAACTACCAACTTCTCATACCTCCTTACCTATTTTTCGTTTATGCCAATAATTTTTTTCCTCTATTTATTCATCTTTTTTTTTTAAATTTTTTTTGATGTTATAAAAGTCGCGTGGTTTTTGTTGTTGTCGCTGCCGCAACAAAATTGCATGCCGCAAAAAAATTTCTTCAAAAACTCAAATTGCAAACGTTTTAAATCAACATGGCTACGGTAAGAAAAAGCAAAAACACCAACAGTAACAACAACAACAACACCAAAAAACAACAACAACAACAATTTGGCGCATTTATTGGCATTTAAGCACAATTTTACATATCAGCAACTTTGATTGCTTCACTACAACTTTTTTTTACTACTCGTTTTTACTACTACTCCTACTACAATGTAGTCGTTTTTACTACTTTCTTGTGCATTTCGTGCACGTTTTTTTCTTCTGCTTGTTTTTTTTTGTATATTTGCAGTTTTTTGTTTGGTTGTTTGTTTTGCTGCTCCACCCTGTTTTGTGTAATTGGGTTCAGTGTTCAATTTTGCACCCACGTTCCATTTAGCGTGTGTTACCCTCTTGTGTTAGTTTTTGCCGCTGCTACTACTACTGCTGCTGCCGCCGCCTCATGTTGCTGCTGTTGTTATTGTTGTTGTTGTTATTATTGTCGTTGGCTTTTTTTGCCAGTTGCCGTTGGTTGCAAATATTGCAGCCATGTCGTTTTTGTCGACGTCGTCGTCGTTGCTGTTGCTGCTGTTGTTGTGCTCATTGTTATTTGTATTGTAGTTGTTGTTGCTTTATAACGTCGTACCAATTTATTTGTATGCCATTAGTGTTGCCAGATTGTAATTAAAGTTATTTGTGCAAGCATGAATAATTACAGACGTGCAATCAATTTAATTGATTTTCTATGCATTTCGCTTGTGAAGAAAAATCCGTAAGTTAATTTTTTTTTAAATCCATTAAAGTGTTTTTTTTTTATAAAAGTGGATTTTTTTCATATTGACACGGAATTACTCAAAACAGAAATGTGAAAGTTAAAAGAATCTCAACAATTCCACACGAATTTCAAATGATTTCGGTTTTACGATGTTAAGGTAGTTTTCTTTTGATGTACACTTGTATTTGTAAAATGACATTTTAGGTCGCATTATTAATTTTGAATAAAAAATGAATCAATAATTAATAGAATCAATTAAAAACAACATTGAAAAAAAAAACAAAAAATTGTATATATGAAATATTTGTCGCAACGACTTACCCTGGATGTCGACCGGAGAACTGCAACGGGTGATTACAAAAACGTCCAAACAAAATCAAAAGCTTCAAAATACTCATTTGCGCTCAAACGATCAAATTCCCTCAAATACTCACTGTTCGCTGTTGATTTTAAATGAATCAAACCATGTGCGTCTGGTTGGCTCTGTGATTTTATTCATCGGTCGTCTTCAAACAAATCATTTCGGGTGTTTTGTTCGGAAGAACAGAAAATTCAAAATTGAAGGCGTAAAATAGGGTGATGGAGAGAAATGGAGACTAAATAGAGCAATAGAAAATTAGTATCATAACAACAAAACGATATTTATGTTCACATTTAATTCACATGTTTAATCAGTCGACTCGCACTTACTCGAACGACACGTTCGCTAGCATGATGCTGATTTTATTCAACGCTGAGTTTTGCTGAATGATTAAATGTGAATAAGAATTTAAGCGCATCACGGAGAAAAGTGATTTGTGCAGTTCTCTGATGTTGACCGTGTAAAGTATAAATTATACTGCAAATATAAGACTATAGAAAATGGATCTTTCTCTTTAAACTTCTTAAAGTAGTTTCATTCTTTATCAGATTTTGATAAAGCAGCAAATCAAAATTTGATTTGAACAAAGACCGTAAAACAATTTCCTCGTGACATACAAAAATACTTAAGTAGCAATGCATGAATATGTATTTCCATTCAATTTGTTTTCGGTTTTTTTTTTGTTTGCACACATTGTACCGAAGTTTATTTTGGTCATATTTATTTGTTTGTTGTTGTTGCTGTTGCTGTTGTTGTTGCTGTTGGTTTTTCTAAGCGCTTTTGTTTTGCATTTATAATTTTTAGTTGGTAAACTTGGCGCGTTTCGCATTCGTTCGAATGCGAATATTAAACAACTCGAGTCATGGATCGGTCGGTCACTTGCATTTACTAAAGCTGCTTGCTACGATGGACGCACCAACGACGACGACGGAGACGCGCTCAGTTTGAAGTCGAAAGTCGAAGTTGAAGTTGAATATTTCTTTGTGATCTTTCTCTTCTTCTTTATATTGTATCATATATTTTTATTTTCTTTATTTGTGTTTTTGGTGTCATTGACTTTTATGATTGTGATTTTGCACAAACACCATCTTACGTTTTTATTGTAGTTGTTGTTGTTTTTTTATAGTTTCATTTACTCTTTGTTGGTATTACTGCTGCAGCAAAACAGCTGCTGCTGCTTGCTGCTGTTGCTGACTAATGCCCTCTTTTGGGCTTTTATTGTTGTTTCCTCTTCTTCCTCTCTTCATCATCCTCATTATAATAATTTCTTTTATTTCTTGTATTTTTCCAATGATTTCTCTTTTTGTTGTTTATTGTTTTCGAATAGGTTTCTTTTCATGTATATTTTATTTTGTGTCCAATTGCAGTTATTTAACTGCCTAAAAAATTCGAAAAAAAAATTCCCCATTAACTCTTGAATATGTCGGTTGGGTAGTCGGTGGGCACCGAACCAAATACCAAATGATTATTTCCAGTCATCAATTTAATTCAATTCTCTATAGACTAGAGCAGATGTTTATGGATTTTCCTGAAATTCCTTGGTGGCTCTATGTTGGCTTTTCTCTATACTCGACGCTAGACTAGAGATTTCGCACCATATGAAATATTTCACACAGTTTCGGTTCGTTCGAAAATAAACGCCCTTGGAATTGAAAATCGAGCACGTAATTTCATGAACAAACAAACAACAACAACAAACCGAGAAAATATTTTCTACAATAAATCACAGCGGAAATTTGAGGAATTTTTTTCTCTGTTTCGGTATTTTCTGTTTTGGTATTTTTTAATTGCTTTTGTAGCACTAAACAAAAAAAGAAAATAAAACAATTTAAAAACCTAAAAACAAAACTATTTAAAAAAATTAAAATAAAATATTAAACAATTTGCCGCTGGTCACGCCCATAGTTCGTTCGGTTCGGTTCGTTTCGGTTTACCCACTTTCGTATAATGCAAAAGAAAATGTTTATTTTTAAGCATGTGGCAGAAAGACTTTTATTTATTTTTTATAATAAACATAAAAAAAGTATTTTAGAAAAAAAAAAATGAATATTTTTTGAGCTCAAGGTTCGTGCTATCAAGATTTTGTTGTTTTTGAAATATTGGCAATAGGAAAGGAAAACAAGCGGTCGTCTGTCTGGGGCAGGGTCAGGAAGGCGCTACTTCTCTTTCGCTTGTATAACATACTTAAGTGAAACTTTTGTTTAGAGTATATGAGAATTATACGTTGCTTAAACAAGAAATGCTTTGCATGAACAAAAATTACAATGTAAGATCGAGTATTTTTTGCATTTTCTTGTTTCAATGTTGTATAATTCTCACATAACCTAAACAGCGAATTTGTATAGCCAAAAAGTATTGAATTGACTCTTTTCGATTTGTATTGAATTATTTACTAAACCAATTTTATAATTTTAATTTGTTGTTGGTGCTTAAATAAGATGGCAACATTTTTTTGCAAAATTAAAGAAAATATTGTTGATCGATTTTTGTTGGTTTGTTGTTTTTTATATTTGTTGTTATTGCATTAAATAATTATCTGCAATAAAGTGTGCCAAGAGTAATTTGCTGTGCTCATGAAAAAGTCCGACCGACGTACCGAAGAGTTTATACTACAAATTCGCTCTATGTATGTGTGTAAGTATGTATGTGTATGTGTATATATGCTGGTGTGCGTGTCTTTTAAGGTGGTGTGTGCAAGCATTCATTTGGCAACCAATAAAAAATAAAAAATAAACAAAAATAAATAAAATTTAAAATTGAAGAAAAAGAAAAGAAAAGAAAAAGAATCTCAGCAGCAGACACAGACTTTGTATATCTGCAAGTGCTGAAAGAAAGCTAAAGAAAGAAGAAGAAGAAGAACAACAACAGCAACAACAACAATACATAGCAATAATAATTATAAATTCATGATTGCCATGACGTGTTGGCGCATTCGCTGGTTCATTCGTTCGTTCGTTCGTTCGTTTGTTTGTTTGTTCGTCATTATTGCGCGCTGTCAGTGACACAAACTGTCAAACATGACTTGACGAACAGACAGACAGACAGACGGACGTACCAGAAAATGGACGGACAGACAAATAGACAGACAGACGAATTGGCCAACAGACAGCAGCAACAGCAAAAATGAACGAACGAACGAACGAACCAAAAAAGAAAATATTGCTGCTAAGCTAACAACAAAAAAGCAAAGCAAGGCGACAAACAAAACTTTAAATATTGCTGCGGCAGACAAAGACACACACACACACATGTCCATACACTTCCACACGGACACATTAAAAAAATGATGCAAAAGATCAATGAACTTTTTGCAAAATACGCGCAAAAGCAGCAACAACAAAGAAAGAAAGAAAAAAAAGAATACAAATAAAAGAAAGATAGACAAATCACTGCAAGAAGAAAAAAAACAGCACAAAGAAACTATGATAACAAATACATCAAAAACAACAACAACAACAACAACAACAACAACAACATTAACAGCAACAAATCATACAAAGTTTAAGTTTGCTTTAGATTTTAGCAATTTTTTATTTGCGCTAACTTGGCTGACTGGCTGCTCGGTGGCAAAGTGATCTAACCCTTTTAATCTGTTTTTAGTGTTTTGATTACTCAAGAATTCGATGAAAAAAACCTCACAATAAATAAATTAATTTAAATGATTAACAAATTTAATTGTACTTTTTTTCAATTTTTATGATTTTTGAATAGAGTGGAACCATTTTGCATATTTTTGAAATAGAAAATGGCGCAAAAAATTAGATTTCAGATGGGTTTAATTATTGTAAAATTAAATTAAATTTTACTTATGAAAGAAGTTAAAAATGTTGTTGTTTTATTTGTTACTTTCGTTCTGAACGCCTTTCCATAGTTTGCTAAATTTTTTCTAAACTGAATCAGTCTGCAAGCTAGCCCGAACACGATGTCTGCGCCAACATTTGGCCAACATTGTTTACCTTAATTTGAGCGGCGGCAGCCATCATTATTTCGCCATCATCAACAACATTATTGCTACTTATGACAATCATCATCACAGTGATAATCGTCATCATCATCTTCATAATATAATCATAATTATGAGCATTGCCAGAGCGTCAGGCCAGCAACAAAAGACGAACGAACGCTTTTGTTAGCAACTTTCGCGCGCACTCTGCGGCGCTTTTATTTCTCTTCAGACGTTCGTTCGTTCTGCTTTTTCGTGCAAAATGAGGATTTTCTTAAACAACAACAACAACAACAACAACAACAGCAACAAAAATGGATTTAGTTTGCTTGTAATTTATTTTTGTTACTCATAAAACTTCATTTCTAATAAATAAATTATTGCACATTTTGTTGTTGCGCACTTTGTTTGTTTGTTGTTGCCTTTTATTTAATTTTTCGTATTTTTTTTTACTATTTATTGTTGGACTTTTTTGTTGCAGACTGTGTTTTTGTTGTTGTTGTTGTTTGTGTTGCCGGCTTTAATTTCTTTCGTTCGTTCGTTGTCGTCGGCGTTTGGCGCGCAAAAACAAAAAAAGGCGCGAAACTGCTCTGCTGTTGCTTAGGTTGGCCAACCGACAACTTGGCTAAGTGGGCTCTGCAAACAGCAACAACGACAACAACAACAACAACAACAACAACTTCTTGCGGTTTTCGCGTAAACGCGCCAAAAACTTTTTAAAACTTGGTTAAAATAATATTTGTTTGATTTTATTTTACTTTATTTGTTTTTGCTTTGATTTTAGTACTTTTTTAGTACTTTTTTTAGTACATTTTCGCATAAATATCGCAACTTAGCAATTTCTAAATATTTAATTTGTTAGTGTGGAAAACGTTCGCAACTTAATAACAATTTACATAACAAATTACAAACTACGAGTTCATTTGTTTCAATCTATTGTGAGAATGAAATATTGAAGCGTTTATTTTCCAAAAAGAAAGAGAAAAGAGGAAGAGAAGGTTTCAGCCTCTTAGTCGAGAATAAAAGTTGGCTATAATTAAATTGTTTAAGCATTTAGATACTTTCTCAGCTACGTGAGCAGCAAATTTTGAATTTTTAAGTGTACAAAAAATGTTCGTTTCATTCGAAATTTTAAAAGTATTCTAAAATATTCATTTCGATTGAAGTTTTCAAAGAATTCTTTAAATATTCGTTTCATTTGAATTTTTATAAATATTCAGAAAATATTCGATTTTTTAAAAATTTACTTTAATTTTCAGTTCTAATTAATCATAATATCTAATGTGCAAAATAAAAATACAAGAACAATTTTTTTAATGAAAGATACTCTAATATTTTGCCATGTAAAATATTGTTTCGAGTATATCCAATTTTTTCAAATTTATTTCAAATTTAGCATGAGATTCCTTAAACCATATTCAGAAACGTCTAAACTGTAAACCAAAATAAATCGAAAACCAAAAACATTTTTTTTCTATTAAATAATATTGTTACTAAAGAATTGTATCTGACAAATTCGAAAGTCATCTGCAAAATTGTATCTTTAATGTCATATTCGATTTCGGAACTTTTCCGACAGAGTTCTAAAATTTCAAAAATACTTTCGGAAACACCAATTAATTTTCTTTTAGATACCGAAAAACAAAAAGAAATACCTGACAGTCATCACTTAAATTGTGTGTGTGTGTTTCTTTTTGTTCTTGTAATCTGGCTGCCATTAGGTGTCGCTACTGTATCTGGCGGTTGTCATCGCGATGCGTGTTCGTTCGTTCGTTCGTTCCACCGTTTGGCGCCTGTGAGACGCTTTTATTTTAGTCACAAAACGTTTTGGTTTATTTCGTTTTTTGTCGGTTTCGGTTTAGAACCAAAATAGAAACAAAAAACACAGAAACATTTGTTTTTTTATTTTTGTTGTATTTCTGTGTGTAAATTGTTTTTGGCTGCAGTTTTGATATTTCTTCTTTGCAGAATTGCGTTTTGAACTTTTGCTCTTTGAAGAAAAATGTCCAATTTGAATTTTGTGGCAGCGGCGGCAACGGCGGCGGCGGCGACATTTGCTCACACAGTTGCCAAATGTGTGCGTTGCCAAAATTTTTATAGTTTTTCTTTCTTTATTTGTTGTTTTTCTTTTTGTTTTGTTGGCGTTGACGTTGACGTTAGCGCGCCAAGGTGGCGAAGCGCAGGTATCCAAATGCATTTGAAGTGTATGGCAAACATTTTGAAAAATTTATATACATATGCGAATGTTTATGATTTTTCTCTTTTCTTATGACCATTTTTGTTTTTGTCATATTTTGAAAGTACTAATTAAATGTTGTTTTTGTTTCTTTGCCATTGCAGGTACGTACAGAACAATTGGCGCATATCAAATTGCTTGCCTCAAGCCCTGGATTATTGAGGCAGCAATACAATTCTGAATCGATCATTGATCATTGCAGAATTATGTAAGTTCAAAATTATTTCTTTATTTTATTTTTAGCTTATTTTTTATAATTTTTTTTTTTTAATAATTAAAGACGAAATTTGAAATTTTATATCAAATAAGTTTTGAATTTTAAATAGTTTGATATACAAGTTTGAAATTGTTCATATGGGATAATCCAACAGATACTAAACTTGTAAATTCAATTATGCCATACTTTGGCCCTCGAATAAGTGCCCATCCGGGGCAAGGAAGGAACCAATCAAGGAACCAATTTGCTTTACTAAAATTTTGTTGTTAACACTTTTTTCTATGTTTGGTTTGTTGTTGCATTATTCGCGCACTTATTCCGCCCGCCCAACAATTAGTTTAAACAATTTTTTCTTTCTCATTTATGCATTGAAAAAATTGATTAAAAATTTTTCGCTGAATTCGTTGTTAACAAAAATAATTAAATTGTGCTATAGACGTGAACCGTTGAACAATTAAAATTAATTGAAAATGCCAAAACGTTTTTTTTATTGTATTATGAAACGGAAAAACAAAAAAAAAAAAAAGAGTTGAACTGTTAAACATTACAAAAGTAAAACGAATTTAATTAAAGAAATAATTAATGTATGCAAATAAAACGCAATAAATTAAAAAAGTATTACCCTAAAAACGTGCTCAAATTTAAATATTTTATTGTATGTCAACGCACAAACGGGTTTGTGTGGGAGGCATGCACATGCAACATTGGGTGGTCCTTACTTTTATTATAAGTAAATGCTTTCATTTTTTATATTTAATTTTAATGTGCTAAAGTCTTATAATTTTTCCTAGGTTATTAAGAGAAAAAAATATAAAAAAATCATTTGTTGTCATGTAGGAAATGGAAAATTTATAAAAGAGTTGATTTTTTGTAGGGGTCTGGATTTTAAGCCCTGCGAAGTCTCCGAAGTTATTCTAGTATTCTAGTCAAATCTTCGGAGATTAGTAGTAAAACTCAAAGATTCGAAAGTTATCGAAGCTTTGAAAGCTATTAAAAAACACTGAAGGCTTCGCAGGGCTTCACATTTTTTCATTTTATTTTTCACAAAATTTAAAATTACAACCTCGCAGTTCAATCGATGACTTAGAAGGATCTAAAAACTTCGAACCTCCCAAAACTTCGAACATTTCAAAGATTTAAAAACTTTGTAGTTTTTCGCAAGCTTCGAAAGCTTCTAAGCTTCCCAAGGCAAGGAGCAGCCCTCATATTAGTTTGATCTGTTTATAATTTCTAGTAGTAGCACGCAACTACTCACAAAAAATGAACGTGATCTGGTAAGAACCACGCCCACTTATAATAGAGACATGTAGCATTAATGGGCTTTAAGAACCACATTCTTTGATGTCACTGAAATGGCGGAGGGTCATATAAAAGTATTTAATATATTCTTATTAAAAAAATTAACCCTTAGGTTACTTTTCTAAAAATTATAATTGCGGAATATCCTAATGAATACATGCACAAACGTACTCACATACACACGTTCATTTTGTAATTACATAAAGTGCGAAATTGATCAAAACTTCACAATGCAATTGTACACTTTTAATTAAATTATTTCACATTTATTATTGAAATTTCAACAACAAAATTCAATACAAAATTTAAACAAAAGCAATAAATTAATAAATTTCATATTTAATTGCTAAACAATATTTTTTTGTTTGAACTTAAACTAATTAAAATTTAAAATTCCACTTGCAGTTAATCTTTAAATTTTAAATCACGCATACATATCTTTGACATATGTTTGTATTAGTGTAGAATGTCATTTTTCAATTTGTACAGAAATTTGTCATTTTCAGTGATGAAATTTAAACGCGATCAATCATCAAAGGAAAGCGCCAAACTCAAAATATAATCAAATGCAAAATTTTATGACAGTCGCGGTTATAAAAAAAATCATCACAAAAAACAAATCTACAAAAACGGCATTTGACAACAAAAGATAGACAGATAGACAAACAGACAGACAGACAGACAGACAGACAGACAGACAGTGAAACATCTGAAATAACGCTAATCAAGTTGACCTTTGTGACAAGTTTTAAATTAGACAAAATAGATAAAAGAATACATAAGCAACCAGCGCAAAGCTACACAACACCAAAGCGAACAAAAAAGAGCGCAAAAATAACAATATAAAAAACCGAATCTATATATTGTATGTATATATGAGTCTATGTAAAAGTTTGTACTTGTACATATAAAAAAAAATTTAAATACTTTTGTATCATTGTTAGAATTTTAAGAGCGCGGAAGAGCTTTTCTCCTTTTATATTTGGAGTTTGTTGACTTTGTAACGTTTCAGTGGATTTGTATAAATTGGGTGTCAAATGAAAGGTACTTGTGTCGGATTCAAATCAGCCTAACATCTTCAGCGTATTTATTACATATGTTGAATTGTTCATTTTTTAATATGCACAAATATGTGAACTTTAAGATGGCTTTTAATTCGATTGAACTTAAAGAGTTCATAGCTTGGAAAGAAATAGTCTATAGACTAGAAAAAAGTACTACCGGGACATGCTTAGACCAGATTTTAATGTTATTTGTTTATTTATTTTCTGTTTAAATTTCAGTTTAAAATTTAATTAGTTTATATAATAAAAATTGTTATTCCAACTCAAGATCCCTTTCCAAAAAAGTCTCTTTGTTAATTTTTGAATTTGCTATTAAGTACTTAATATTATTTCTTTAAGTGTACAAGTATATATATAAAAAAAACAACATCTCTTGGTTGCAACCAGCAGCTCTGAGTTAAAAAAAAAGTATCTTTGAGTGCGATTGTAAAACAAAACATCGCGCAGATGCACAGATAACACAAAATCAGTCCGTGATACACAATTTCTCGCTTTTCCTCAATCATTGCTTTTTCTTATTCTTGTTGTTGTAGTTGCTGTTGTTGTTGTTTTTCGTTAGTTGTTTTCTTTGCTGTCGCTTCTCAAACCAAAGCGTTTTTCGCGCTGCAATTGATTCCAATTGAATTCATTCGCTTTTATTGAAATCAAGTGTTGCTGATGAATTCGAATTGCGCGAATAAACACGAGCAACAAGCCACAATCCAAGATACAAATTCAACTACAAATACAAATACAAATGCAATGATTTTTCTTTTTTAAAAAAAAAACTTTTTTTTTATCTTTTTTATTTGCGTTCGTAAATGGCAAAAAAAAATAGACAGAAAAAATCGTTTATTATAAATTTGTCTTTCGAATACAAAAATGACCCACTTATCGTTTATTAACAACAACAACAACAATAACAACAACAACAACAACAACAACAACAACAACAAACAACTAAATTTATTAGTACGAGTAGATGCCCATAAAAACAGGTTGACAACACTAACAAGGAAATCAAATAAAATCTTGCGCTATCGCTGATTCAACCATCACCCAAATACGCCCATAATTCATCACTTCGAATACAAAACAATTTTTGTTGTTGTTGTTGTTGTTGTATTAACATGGAAAAAAGATATTGACGATCGAAAGTCAAATTAACATAATTCAAGTGGACACAAATTAACACGAAACTATTTTGTTAAACAAATAAGAATAGTTATACTAATATTAAATGTTAGCAACCTTCAGCGCGAATCTATTGCATTAAAGTATCTAAATGTGGTTTATAGATACTTTTGACGAATGAATTCAAAAACTAAAAATCGGTTTTTAAATAAATGCAGCTGTAGACTTTTTATATTCGTTAATATATCCTGGTATATAGTAAAGAGACAAAAATAGAAAAAGTTTTAAAATTATAAAATTATGAAGAAAAACTAGTTAGAGAATTATTATCGACTATGCCGAAACCCAAATATCCAATCTCAGAATTCGACGTTGATCATTTATACGAGGATAGGAAAGAAAAACGATAATTTTGGAAAACTGGCGATTTATTTCTCAACATAGTCTCCTTTTAGCTCGATAAACTTGACCCATCTATGCTCCAACTTCTTTAACCCAAGTGAAAAATACGTTTTCTCGAGGTCTGCATCGGCCTCCATCCTCCTTTATAAGGCCTCCATCGGGCGGTGAGGCTAAGTACTTATCGGGCCACCCTCGTATATATATATTGTCATACCTACCTCGCCTACTCATAGGTGTTACAAATGGAAGAACAAACTTAATATACCTTTGGTACATGCACTTTCACATGGCGGAGGTAGAAAACATCTGACGGATACTTTGTTGCACAATTGTTTTGATATCGAGCAGATTCACTTGAGATTATTAAGAGATTATTTAATGATGCATGTAATAAATTTAACTACAAAACTGCAACACTGTTTTTTTTATATATAACAGTGTCTGTTTTATTATTCTTTTGTTATCAAACTGCACACACTCGATCTTAATAAAATATCTTAATCCACACAAAGAAATAATTTCAAAGGCATTTTCCCTGACTTCTAAAGTTATCAAGCTCTTATTATATTTTAGAAATTTTAATTTAACAGAATTAGTTTTAGCCTTTTTAATTTGCCAAAAGCGTTTAGAGGGTTGAATTTGTATTATAGAACTTTTAAACTTGAATGCCAAACTACAATGAAAATGATATCTGATATCATCGGTTTCGTTGTTTAATAACTTTGTAGATACTTACACATGCATATGTGAATATCTTTATCTTTCTTCGGTTTCTTGATTTGTTTTTTAATGAAAATATTTTGTACATTTTATAGATACTCTTTTAAATTTTGTAGATTTTGTGTGTATTTTATAGATACTTTTTAGAAAATGATTCTGATGCGATAAGAAAAAAATAAGTTTTAATAATGTGGAAATTTGTTTGATACTTTTTGTACATCATAAATTAGTTGTTTTCTAGTTGTTTGTTGTTGCTGTTGTGTTGTAAAGTTGTGCATTTTGTTGCAATTTGCACTGACAATGAAAAATATGCGCGGAATTTAAAGAAAGAAATTTAAAGGAAATTCTTTAAAACAATTTTGCGGGTTTATGCTTCTAAAAATATTTAAATATTTTTTAACAAAACAAAAAAGTAATAATTATTTAAATTGTTGAAATTGTTGAAATGCCTTTTAAGCCTAATCAAAGTTTGTTTGCTTTCGTTTTCTGTTTCTGTTTCAGGTACGTTTCCTAGAAAAATGAAATAGAAAAATACAAAAAAAGTCAAAATAAAATCGACAACTCAAGCGCATAAAATGGATATAAACGAAATGCAACAACAACAACAGCAACTACAACAACCACAGATACAACAGCAACAACAACAACAAGAACAGCGGCTGCAACAACGAAAACAACTACAACCACAACAATATAAACTTTTCCTAAACACAATAACGGATCAAAATTAAATTCAATTCAAATGAGAAAACCGAAGAAAAAAACGTTTTACATAATTTAGTAAAATCAAAATCAAAAAAAAAAAAAAATAAATAAAAGAGGAAAAACAGAAACGAACGAACGAAACTGCGGCAGAACGAAAAAAATTTAATTGTGATGTAAGTGCGACTTTTTGTTGTTATTGTTATTGTTTTATTTTCGTAGCACATTTTCGTATTAAAATTTTGTTCGTCGTATTATGAAACATTCTTAATCAGCAAAAAATGAAACAAAGACTTTTTTATTGCGTTCTCCATTTTGGCGTAATTGCATTCTGCGCTTTTATTATGCAAATAAGAAACTAGAGTAGGATTTCGAAAAAAAAAAAAAAAAAGAAGACGAATTTTATAAACAAAAATTTCAAACTTTTGCTGTAATTTAATTTAACGGATACGAATTCATGTGAATTTCGAAAATGTCGCTGCTTTTGTGTAGAGAGTTGCCGGATTTGCAAATTTATTTTTATTTTAGAAATATTGCAGTCTCTTAATAATCTCTGAATGCTTTCTTAACAGAAGAGCTTTTTCGTAAGCTTTTTTAAAACGTTTTTAGCGAACCTCTTCAGAAGTGAAACATTCAACTGAGATTTTTGGCTCATTCGAAAATACAAAAAGTTCTTTAATAAAAATTCCCCAAATAAAACTCTGAGTGGAAATTAATAAACATTAACAAAAACACAAAAGACAACGACAACAATTTTGAAAACTACCAGCAGCGGCTGGAAGGCACAACCCAGCCCAACAGCTCAAAGTGCTCGTATAAGTTAACTCGTGCATTTTTCATGCGACATTTTGGACATTTTTTGACAATTACTCTTACTACTGCTGCCGGCAATAAAAACGACTGGCTTCGCAGTAAAACTTCCGTAGTTACCTTCTACGGTTCGGTTGCAACCTTAGTTGCTCCCGTGTTGTGTAGACCCGGACAATGTTGTAGCTACTATACTGGCAACATTACTGCAAAAGTTTTGTATGTGCCTCGAATTATGTAAGAGTTCATTGCAGCCATTTTCTTATCGCTTTGTGCTTTGTGCTTTTCTTTGTTTTTATTTTTGTCTTATTGTACGAAAGAAAAAGTTTTCTGCCATTTTTCGTGGTAAGAGATTGAGCCGTAAGGTACACCGAAAGAAAATTATTAAGGAAACATTTGGCGAAATAAAATGATTTTTTTTTTAAAATAAGCTTTGCCTAAAAAGCTTTCCAATGTCTTTACTTAAAATTTTATTTTGCAAACAAATAAAATTTCTTTAACAAATTTTTTTAAAGCTTTTACATTTTTGTATTGGAAAATTCATTGTTTTTGATATAAAGTTTCTCTTCGGCCATTTTCTCTAAACATTTTCAAACTATGTTTGCAGATTTTCTCTCTGTGCGATTTAGCGGCGTCTCGGTAAAGCACGTCCTTGTCACCAACGGAATTTACGTCTCATTGTCATCAGCAGCTTGAAGACTACAACGTGCGCAGGTTATCCTTATGTCAACCAACCAACCAACCTTTCTTTCTTTCTTTCTCCCTCCTCATAAGTTTAGTGAGTCAGTTCCCAGGTGACGGTTGTAGCTAGCAGGAACCTTGCTATGCAACTTTCCACTTTAAGACGCTTTCGAACAGTTGTGGCAACAGACGTTGCCGCTACAGTTTCATGTGCTCCTATTTCGCTTGGAAATTTACCATCACAGCATCATCATTATCATCGTCATCATTATCATCAGCATCATTCATATCATCCAAATTGTCGGACGATTGAGCAGAAGCAGTCTCATATGCAAAATATTGCAAAGTTTTTGAAACAATTTCGTTACTTTCTTTACTTGCGTCCGTATCCCAAAGTTTTTATTGTACAAAGCATTCGGTCTTATCTGTCTTTGTTACTTTGACGGCGCCTTCCTGCCAACTAATAAATTTCACATTTGAGTGACACCAACTTTTTCGACTCCTACTCCTACTCCAACTCCTGCTGCTGCTGCTGGTGCGTCTGTTTCAACGCTTTAATCTTATTTGCCTTCGAAGGAGAACTTCATCCGCACTGGTTGTTGGTCTTGTTCGTCTCTATCGCAACGTATCGTTGGGAGTTACTTGTAATTACAGAATACAGCTTCCACTAGCTTGCGCCCATTCTACTCGAACGTACTATACTATCGGTCTTTGTTGTTGAGTGGCTGCGGCCGAGCTGACTGAGCTGACTGCATCCATTGAATCTGTTTCGTGTCTACGCAGATTATGAGTGTTCTTGGGAGTACTTTGTTTCTTTCTTTCATTATCTGGGGATTGTAAGAGTTCAATACTTTTTTGTTATGTTTTATTTTTGTAGTTAGCTAAGAACGACGGCGGCGATGGCGACGTCGTCTGCGGTAACGGAGTATTTTGTTTGATGCAGCTTAAGCCGGCGCAGAGCAGCTTCTTTGATTGAAGTCTCTGCGGAAGTTGTTGTGTGTATGCGTTTTCACAAGTCCATGTCAGAATGAAAAGACTGATTGTGTTTTGTAGATGTGAGTCGATTCCATTGTTCGAAATAGGATTATCAACGAGCGAGCAGGATTTCATGATGACGCATACTTAGATGTACTCCGTATTCAATGGAGTATTTAGCATAGGACCAATTCATATACACTTACAATACATTTTATTGAAATTAAACAAGTAATGGTATTAACTGTACTGAAATCTACAAGAGCTTTAAAGTTCTTTGGAGCTTGTTAAGTAAATCTCTGCATTCAAAATTTTGCATTTTATTTGTAGATTAAAAATGATTCTGGTTATTTTTTATTTTAATAATCAATAGTAAAACGAATAAAATAAAACGAAGTGTGTGTGTGTGTTAAAAGTTACCAACAATTTGCCTAAAATTAGTGTGCAACTATTTCCTATAAATATCCATGCTTGGCCAGTCTTCGTCGTCGTCGTCGTCGTGTGCAACATGGAAAACCATCGCCATTTTGTCATGTCAAAATTTCAAACAAATAGTGTCAATTAACTTGACTGATGCTTGCTGCCGCCGCTCTACGTTTTTGCTGTTTTAATTAATAACAACAACAGCAACAACAACAGCAACAACAACACCAGCAATGATGGGCTCTATCAGAGCAGCATCAGCAGTAATAATGCATGAGATTTTATGGAACTCACTCGACTTTGTTTGTGTGTTATTTAAGTGAATACTTTGCAATGCTGCAGCAAAGTGCGACGCTACTTTTAATAATATCGTCATGTCGTACTGCTGTCGCTGCTGCCATGTGGCAACACTGCAACGTATTGCTGCATAAATTAATTATATTGCCGTATTGCCATCTCATTTCGTTGTTGACATTTCATGCTACTGTATATATGTATTTTTTTTATAAATAAATATAAAAAACAACAAGAAATACTTAATCTATTTTGTTGCAGCAGCATCGCACTTACAACATGTCGCACTGCCGCTGCTGTTGCTACTGCTCAGCGTTGCAGTGTTGCACAGCGACAACAGCAACGGCAACGACAACAATTAAATTTCTTTTCTACACGCGACGACACACACACACACACGAACACAAACACAATTATTTCGTGTCGACTGTGAAAAAAAGAGAGATAGAGACAAAGCGAGTTTTGAGCTGCAGCAGTGTTGCCAATGATTAATTTTCGTACGCGTTAATTAGGAACAGATGTTGCACTCGAGCAACAACAGCACTTCGTGCAACAACAAAAGTGTGGCACACAATTTTTTGGGCGTAAATTGATGAGATGCTCTTAATTCTAAGCGTATAACGTTATTTTTTTTTTGTCTATAGAAATAAACTTTTCGTTTCTTCCTCGAGCAACTCTAACAAAAACAGAAAACGAATTCTCGTTGCTGATTAAGAATCAATCGCCAGCGATAACGATAGCGAAGCACTTTATTCGCACCGTTGACATGTGCCGCTATTTTTAATTACTTCGATTTGATTTGCTTTGCTTTGCAGTTCGCTCGCTGCTCTTGTGCCAAAGTCATGTCATGCAAATCAGTTTCGTTTCCGGCTTCCACACATGACAATTTTGCGCTTGTCTCATTATATATAAAAAATAAACAGCCAACAACTACAAAAAAAAAACAACTACTACAACAACTCACAACACCAACAGTAGCGAGCAAAGACGACTATTATGGCTGCCGCTGTTCCGTTCGCCGCTGCTAGCCATCTAGCCAAGCCGCAATGAGTCAACCGAGTTTGTGTCGCCACCGAGTGCCACCGTCTAATTAAAATTTAGTTTTTTTCTTTAGTTTTTTCTTTTTAATAATACGCTTCGCTGTAGCTGCCGTTACGGGCGCAACAGCCGCACTGTCAAATGGCAAACGTGATGAACGAAATGTCAAAAATCAACATTTATAAAGTCAACAGAAATCAAGTAATCGATCGTAATTGAAATTATCTTTTTATTGTAGACTCGTAATGGGTTTTTTTTTTCAGTACTTCTGAACTCAGGCCTCAATTAAAATAAATTTGAGATTTAATGTAATTTCTAAATCAATTAAATGAATTAAAAGCAATAACAGTCAATAGTGAAACTGTCTAAGCAAGGGTGGGTTTGCATTACAGCTTCACTGTACTTGCACAAATTAAACAAAAGCTTATATACGTTCTATTTTGGTTCTTGTATTTTATTCTTAATCTAAGTAATCGTTCTTGAGTCGAACGATTCATTTTATTCATTTAAAATCGACAGCGAACAGTGAGTATTTGAGAAAATTCGAACGTTTGTTTGCAAATGAGTGTTTTAAAGATTTTGTTTTTGTATGAACGTTTTTGAAATCATCCGTTGCCGTTCTCTGGTGTTCACTTTATTCTTTTTTTATAAAAAAATAAAATAAAAAGAAAAAATATATACAAAAATAAAGAAAAAAAACAAACAAAACAGCTGATTAAAAATGAGACTTATGAAACATATGGTGCAGAGTTGTATTCATCGTACACTTTTTTGTTTGTAAGGAAAATAGCAACAACATTTTAAACACTTTGGTATATTTTTAAGACATTAACAAATATCACCAATATGCGACACTGACAATTCTAAATATTTCAACAGCATTTATTCAATTTTGGTTTATTGGGTAAACTATTGCCGCTTTTTTTTAATCGCATATTCAGTAAAATTTACCTTAACAACAAAAACTGCGTCGTTCGTTGCAACAAAATTGCGCAACGAATCGAAAAACCTTTTTAAAAATTCAAACCTCAATTTCTAATTTTCGCCTAAGTTGAAAATTAAATTTCACTAATTTAGAAAATTGCCGCTGCTTAAAAATGTAAATTTTCACTTTGCTATTTAAATGAAAAGGAATTTCTGCTTTATTTGTTGTCTTGCTGAACAAAGCATTTTCTCATTGCAATTATCCAATTCAGTTGCTTGACGTCACTGTGGTAATGTGCAGCAACAAAAAAAAAAAAAAAAACAATGAAAAAAAAGCATATTGCAAAAAATGCAAAGAAAAATGTTAAGTGCAGCACCGCAAAGGCAACAACAGAAAAAAAAGTAATAATGGGGGCAGTGAGGGCGGTAAATGTGGCGGGCACAAAAGTTGCCAAGCAACTAAAAAAATTTCAAAATGAAAAAAGAAGAAAATAGACTCTGCAAACACTTAATACACTTAAAAGCGTTTTTCATTTCATATATGTACATACAATGTTAAAAGCTATCTTTCATATGGGTGTGTGTGTGTGTGTGTGTGTGTGTGTGTGTGTGTGTGTGTGTGTGTGTGTGTGTGTGTGTGTGTGTGGCACGTTTATACCTAAGTGCATTTACATGCAAGTATGCGTATGTTTAGCTTTTAACCTATTTTTGAAAAAATAAAAATATATGTACAATATAAAAAATGTTGCTGAAGAAAAATTGAAGACATTGCAATGAAACCTCCGCTTCTGTTGTTGAGGATGACAGAGCAGCGAGCGAGCGAGTGAGTGAGCGAGTGTACGATGGGTGGTTGGGTGTTGTGGCAGTTGACGTACAGGTAGCTACTATGTATCTACATTTTCAAATATATATTTATATGTATATATGCATGTATGCAAGAAAAAACAGCTTTTGGCGGGAAAGCGCACCACTACCTGAAAGTGGAATTACAATTTGCAATTGCCAAAGTGACTTACCCGTAAGTGCCAGAGTGGGGACTTCTCTTAGAAAATGTTTACGAAATTTTTAAATCTTTTTCGTAAATTTTTCCCAACTTAAACTGCAAATATGTAGTTTAAAGTATTACAGATTTCTATACATTTTCCAATAGCCAATGTACAAAACAAATACAACTAACATTGAGCAAATGTTTTTGTAAAGTAGGTCTGCCAACGCTGTGACACAGACAGCCACGGTTGACAACTAAACGCGTTAGAGCAATTGCCGCCATAATGCAATTGTGCACAATTTTCGCGTTACACATTGCGGTTTATTGCCGAACACACACACACACGCACACACACATAAACCAACACATATTAACACGTATGTATATGTTTAGGCTGGAACACTGATAAATGTGTACGTGTGTATTTTAAAGCCTAAACGTCAGCTGTCAATTATGTGTGAAATGTCATTTAAGCATTACAAAAATCTTGGTAAATGAATGCATTTCATGTGGTGGTGTATAGTAAAAACAATTTTTGTTATCCATAACGTTGCGAAAACGCAACGTTTTCTATGCGACTAAAATAGCACAAACAATTTTTTTTTGTTGACAAATTTTTGATTTATTTTCCTTTTAAATTTGTTAATTTTTTTTATTGCGACGATTTTAAAGCGCCAGCTGTTAACTGACAGCTGTCAGAAGTTCTTAGTTTGCGTTTAAAGAGCGACAGAGTTTGTGTTTGGAGAAAAATCTTAAAATTTTGGATAATCGTTTTGTCTTGTCGCTGCTTTAAAATATTATCAGCAATTCCACTTGCAAGTTCGTTGCGTTAACGCAGCGAAAAGCGAAAAAACATGCCAGTCTGAATGAAATCAGCTTTCAAATATGTGAAGCGTGTCCAATAACAAATAATTTATTTATTATTTGCAATTATTTATTTGTCTGTTGGTTGATCCACAACTGCTAAGGAGACGGAAAAAAACAGCAACAGCAACAACAACAAAAGCAAACACTGCGCATAAATTAAAATATTTATAATTAGAAAAAGCATTTCTGCACCGCGTGTGTAGGTATTCCCTTTCTGCTTATTTTAACTCAATGTCGCCATTGACAGTTGTTTTGCGCGCAGGTGACAGCGCCTAATTTAAATTGGCATTTTGCTGCTGGTTCGCTAGCAATCATTGTTGTTGCAGCTACTACTGCTGCCGTCACAGTGCGCTGTCACAGTGACATTTTCAGGTTAATGCATTTTTCGTTTAATATTTAATGTGGTGTCTTTTTTTTCTGTGAATTTCTAACGTTAACGACGAAATTAGACGCGCTTCAATGTTTCAGTCAAACAAAATAAAATTGCACATATGAAATTTTCATAAATGCAACAAATTTTAAAATTCACTTATTTTTCCTTTTTCCCCTTTTTTTCTTTGTTATATTTTTGTCAATATAAATTTTGAATATTTACCATGCACAACCGGGTATGAACGAAAAAAAAATTTGCCCAATTTTCTGTTTTTGTTGTTTGAAAATCTGCCAGTTTTAGCCTTAAGCGCGACGAGACGGCCTCGCGCCCATGCATTGTTTATGCCGCCCGCTGTTGTCGCTATTTCTAACTACAATTGTTGTTGCTGGTGTCAAATGTTCACACAATTTCCACGCAGCAGCCGCCATATTTGTTTGTCTGTCTGTCAGACAAACATTAAACACAGCAAAGCGAAAAGATTTTCAAAAGAATGCAATAATTTTGTCGCATGTTGCGAAACCTACTACAAAACTTTTTTTTCGCTTCGACGTTGTCATTTGTTGTTGTTGTTGGTATTTTTTTTTTGCACAAAATTTCGTGTGGAAATTTACATATTTATAAGAGCGAAATTAGGTGTTTCTGGTTTTCTGTTCAAGCTGCAATATGAATCTCATTTTAGTCAGTCTCTTTTTTTTATGTGTGTCAGTTATGTCAGTTTTATTGCTGTTCGGTCTGTCGGTCTGTCTGTCTGTCATTTTGGCGTGGGGCGTGGGTGTGCTTGAGGCGCTTACTTTGATTTTATTTTTTTAACTGACATTTTTATGTGAATTTAATTTATTAACACTGTTATTGTTATATGACAGATAGCGACCGGTATTGCATTTTTAAATAAATCTAAATCGTTGTTCATTGTAGACATCAAATAGGCGTGGTCGGTCATTCTCTTATTTAAAAAGTTGAAATTTTGCATCTAATTGACACGGATGTGATTTAAGTTTTATTCCATAAAAAACTAAATCAAATTTTATTTCTAAATCACTTCAATGATACTTTTGACCAATGCATAAAATTGCTAAGATTTATTTTGGCCTTTACACTTCGGTTTAGCTATTTTTTAATAACTTTTGCATTTGCCATTTATTGTATGTCACTCATACGTGCAGTTGTTCCAAGTATTCAGGCTTTATAAAAATTAAACAATTTTGAGATATTTTTAAAAAAGTTTAACAAAAAATGCAAGTAAATTTAGAGTTTTAAAGGCCAAGAGAGTTTAACAAAAATATAAACTTTTTAACAAAACTACACAAATTTATGTTTTGTTAAGCATTTATAAAAAAGAATTATCTCCGTTATTCCCCTTTAGTGGCTAAAATTTAATTTTCTGGTGTAAAAGGGAACTAAAAGGCATTATTTTTATTTCTTTAAGATCAAGAAACTAAATTTGTTGCTATTTATTTTTATAGTAAAATTTTGCTTTTAGTATGCTTAGGCTGAATAATGTATGTAAATTTGTGCTTCCTATACTGTTGACACTTTGTCGGTCGTCAGCTTTAAAGCTTTGGTGATTATTTATTGAGTACATCTTTCAGACAATTTAAATTTTTATAATTTGTTCTTATTAACCTGTTTAGTTAAGTCCTCTTGCAACCTGATATCAATATAAAACAATTTAAATACACAAGCGTTTAAATAAAACTTATTTATAGAAATTGAAGAAAAAAGTTACTCATACGTTCCGATGTACCTAATTCGATTCTTTTACAATTTCATGACGCAAATTATTCCAATCAAATTTCAAACAAATTTTATGCGAATGAAATTATTTGAATTTAGTATTCAGGCACATTAAAATATCAATTTGTAATAAACACGATTCTAAAACAACTTTCCAGGTCATTAAACACATTTGCATAGAAAACACATAAAATGTTAACGTTTATTTATATAATAATTTAAATAAATCTTTATTCGATGCAGTAAAAACTGCCATAAATAAATATTTTTTTTTTTGTTTTATTTGAGTCACTCATACGCAACGTTGAGCCGACGAAATATTTAAAACTTCCCGAAAAACAATTGCCTAAATGTTTATTTAAGTACAATATTTGAAAAAGCGAACAATTTAGTTTTAAACACGCCTGCATTCAATTAATGCGAATCTCAATGCACTAGTTAATTGATGAATGGATGCGTCCCTTGCCGCAATAGCAACGCCCGTCCATTATCGAAAATTTGTGATCGGTTTGAATGCAAAATGCACGCACGGACAACCGCAAAAGCGGCGAATGGCATAAATTAATTTGCAGTTCCAAAAACTTGCATACAAACACACACACTCTCACACATACAACACCCATCCAAACAACAAATTCGGTTTAACATGCAAAATGCAAATTTGTGCAAAACAAGAAAAAATATAAAAAATAAAAAAATTCCAAAAAATTCCATGTTCAAATCTTGTACAGTGCATTTGTTCAGATTTTATCAATGCAAAGGAGAGCTTTTTCTTTCTTTGTTTTTTTTTTTGTTATCTGTATGTATGTATGTATGTGTGTACTTTTCAAAATATTGACCGCAAGCCGCAAGCGGCCGTATGCGGTCAGCATGCCTTCAACCGCATCTATAAACGAAAAATCTTTGCAAAAATCTGCTGGAGGCAGTAGTTTTAGTTGGTTGCTGCCTGCTGGCACTCTCAACCTCCGCCATCGTCGTCATCCATACCCTGCCGCCATGACCATTGACGCCGCAGGACACAGCAGCCACCGCCTGCATTTTGCGGTCGTAAAATGTAAAATGCACTTTGAACTTTTATTGCTGCTGGGCACAAAATGCTGGCAGGCCACCAAAACATTTCTTATACTCGTACACAAAAATGTCCTTGTCGCTGCTAGTGCTGCTGATGCTGCTGCTGCTGCTACTGCTACTGCTACTGCTGCGGTTGCCAGCAGATCTTTTACAGAAATTTTCAAAATAAATAAAAAATTGTGTGCGTGTTTGTGTATATGTGAAAATGTTTTCTTGCGGAAAAACTTCATTTTCTGCTAAATTTATGCAATGTTTAGCATATTTTTAGGAGCACAAAACTATATATATATATATTATATATATATATATATTATATATATATATATATATATATGTATATGCTCTGTTGTTCACACATTTTCAAATGCTGGCATATCATTTTATGTTTGTTTTTTTTTACTTGTTATGTATTTGGGCTACTCGCCACACACTTCAGCAGAGAAAAACATTTTCGGTGGACTGCTGTTTGGAACATTTTAAAATCCTTGCTACTCTCTCCGCCTGCCACTTTTGTGCCGCACACTGTGCACAAGTTTATTTCGCAGTGTATGTGTGTGTGTGTGAGCGTGTGCATGTGACAAGTTTTCGACAGGCGACTACATGCAATTCGATATTTTGGTGAAATGGGAACTTCGATTCCTGCTGCATTGAATTGCAAATCTCGGTTTCTTGGCATACAAATCGAAAGATTATTATTTGCTTTATGAATATGCAGCACTTTGGCTAAAGTAAAAATAAAAACAACAAGAGCAGAAACTCTTCGAGTTTAAGTGAACAAATGTTTCAAGCTAAAATTAAAATTCAAAAAGCTGACTGCAATGTCAGGAGAAATTCTATTCGAATTAAACAAAGGCGCGCAGAAGGAAATCACGACAGTCGGAATGTGCCTAAAAGTATGTTGCAAAAAGTTTAAATTATACTTAAATAAGCTCAAGAATAAAGCTTTTATTGGGCGTGTATAAAACCGGCGGCACAAAGAATAAGTAAACCCCTTGTAAAGTAAAACCTAAAGGTCCATGTTGGTTTTATGACCCTTGAATGGGCATTGTTTCGTCCTGAGAAGTTCTTGCGATCAAAACGTACGCAATGTGATGATGGCTTCTCTTTATAAAGTGCTCAAAATCAATTTAAGCTCGTCGAGCAAATAACAAACAGCTCGAAATATTTTGCAATATTATAAAAAAGAAAACAACAAACAACACTTGACAATGGGTACGTGCGTATGCCGGACAATGCGTGGGTGGATGGGTGTAAGTCCCTTGCTTGACAAACCCTTTTTTGTACATAACACATATTTATATCGAGCACATATTTACAATGGAGTAGAAATGCATATAAATGTGATTTTTAAGTTTAACTGTACCAGTTTAAATAAAAAAATTATCATCGATAAGAAAAGCACTTTAAAAGTACGATGACGATTTAGGCTATAACTCATGATTTCATCGAGATATCGATGGCATGAAATTTTCGAACATCAGTCCAATAAAATAAAATACAAAATTTGAAAGGTGGAAAAGTTGATTTGAAATGATGAATTTGTAATTTTATGATTTAATGACAAATATCTCCAAAACCAAAGCAATTCTCATGAGATATGTATTTGCAGTTTACGATTAATTTGAGCGACTTTCATTTTAACCATTTTGCTAACTGTAATAGCTTTCGCATTACAAACATAACATAACCTTACCTAACCTTAACTAACCTCACACTTGTAATATAACCTCACATTAGTATTGTTACCACACACGCAAACACACACACATACACACACACCTACACACACATTTGTGGTTTTACCTAATCCCAAACAAAACAGCTTGAAATTAAATTTATATTTCGCAGAAATTAAATTAATATTATTTGTATGTGTGTGTGAGTGTGTGTGAATGCTGTATGTGGACAAGTGGAATAGTAACAAATTGGGTACGTAATCCAAATTAAAATAGACACAAACTAACGCATAACAAACTACAATAACAACAACATAAAAAAAAACAAAATAAAAAAATACCAATCAGCATTAAGCACACATGCATACGAGTATATGTATGTATATATTTGCGTGCGTGGGTGTGTGTGTATGTGTGCTTTGTTGACAATTTAATTAGAATTGATTTTCCGATCGATATTTTCCAGGGAAATTTATACGAAAGTAAAGTGTTGTTATATAATACCCAAACCATATTCTATACAAGAACCACCACAAAACTATAAGTGTGCTCATATGTGTGTGTCTCTCTCCATGTATGTGTGCGTGTGTGTAAGAATGTGCATAATTTGATTTCATTTTAAATCCGACAAATGAAAAATCGCACATACACTCAAAAAAAGTTAGCATAATTAAAAAAAAAAACATTTTTTGTCGACTTAATAAAATTTTATTTGGCTCATATGTTTATCAAATATACATACTCAAATAAATTGATCCAAAAACAACAAATATTTTTGATCAAAATTTATATTTTTGAAGTAAAAAAAAAAACAATAAATACCTATTAATTTTTTTTAGTGTATTTGCACACGCTCATGTGTCAATTTCAAAAACTTTAATGAGACTGATGAGTTCATATTTCACATGTTGTATGTGTGCATGTATACACGTATGTATGGCAAAGAGGTGTGGCTGTTCGAGGGGCTGTACAGCCACGAGTACCTACTTTACGTTTTAAAAGGGTTGCAATCGCATTTATTTTGCGAAAATCATGATTGATTACGTCAATGCGGTTTCTGTACGTCTCGATGCTCTGTTCTGTTCTGTTCTCTGCAGTGCATTGCAGTGCAGCGGAGTGCAGCGCAGCGGAGTGCCGTAATGGAAAGCGCGTTATATCGAGAATAATTGAAAAATAGATGCGATTATTTATGACAGTGCAAAATTCAATTGTCGATTTATAATTGATGTCACATCAATTTGGCATGCACGGCCACGGTTCGAAATTAGTTGTATTTGATTTCGATGGAGCACGTTTTTAGGCGCTTCATCATTTGCGCTGATTAATGTCGATACTAATGTGAGCGGAACTTTTGATGCATTGGTTTTTGTTTTACAAAAAAAAAAAAAAACTGAAATCTAAACTTGATTACTGCAGTAGTCTAAGTTCGTTCTAACACGATTTCAATTTGGCTAGAAATAAAGTCAACATACATATTTCAGTTTTGTTTAAAATCCTTATAGACTGATAGCCAACATCGGTTCGAGCCTTTCTGCAAGATAAAGCAAGCGTATCCTTTTGGCCTCTTACATGGAATTAGAATTAAGCTATGGGAAATTAAGGAATTTAAACTTCTCGTTATAGGACAGAACCAGAATCGGTTTTAGTCAGACAGGCCAAGTTCAGCTTTACAGCTGGCGTTCATATTACCGTATAAATTTATAGCTAGATTTTGATTTGCCACAGTAATTTAACGGCATAGTTACTAACTTGGCTTGAATTTCCATTTCACAATTTAATCGCCCTTAAATCTGCAGCGGTGCTTAATCGTTAAATGGTTTCGAACCCATCCAGATGCAATTCTCTGCAGCATTTTCATCTCACACATACGCCACATACACATCCACACACACACACACGAACACATACAACTACGTATGTACATAACTTGACAAGATACATGCCACGTTACAACAGTGCATGGCATTCCAGAGAAACAACATGGCGACGAACTGCTTTCGTTTTCCGTTTCTACGACCTCATTTCTGGTTTTTACAACAAAGGGATGAGATGATGTTGTTCTTGTTATTGTTATTATTGTTGTTGTGGTTGTTGTTGTTGTTGCCGCTGCTGACGGCTGTTATTTTTTCGTTCTTCGCGTTTCACTGTTAATTTATTTTATATAGCCAGATACCACCTATATATACATACGAACACACTTGCATATACATATATCATCAGTGGCGGCAAGGCGCGCATCTCGGCACGAAGTAGGAGGGTGTGTGCATCACATTAACAACGCCGCACCGATAAGCGCCCGACCGCCCGCAAAGTGCCTAATGCCGTTCTGCGCTATACATAAGCCCACTTTGATGAAGGCGAAGGAATTGTCATACCACATCGGCGCGCTTATTCTAAAGGAATTTGAGCGATTCGGCGCATTGGCGGCGACACTCTTTTGTCTAGGATTTCATTCAAAACTTGAGAGCGCCAACAGCGCGCTTCCGTTATTTCTTGCACATAAACGAACTCTTTTGCGCTCTCTCCCACCTGGCACCTTACTCTCGCATTTGCCTTAACCCTCCGCTATTGTGAGGCGTTTTTTTTTGTTGTTTGTTTTTTTGTTGCAACGCACTAAAATACAATTTTATTTTAAACTTTGTTCAACTTTGCCCTCTGACTTTGTCAAATGACATGTAAGTGTGAGAGCACAGGGCTGTCAGGAGGATCCAACTTAACAATTTCTGCTGCTGCTTTTGCTGCCGTTTGCATTGGCAACCGAACCAAACCGAACCACACCGCACCACACTTCGCTGCGAAGCCATATTGTATAACCGCACCGCATATTGCAACGTGAGTGAGTTTGAGGTTATATTTCCCAGCGCAGCAGTTTAATTGAGGTCGAAAGTTTAAAATAATAACAATGGCTCAAATGCAGCAGCAGCAACGACTGACCGGGTTCCTTACCCTTGCACCCGCTCAATCCACTGGCTTGCCCTGCACCTATGTACTTCAGAAGTGCCTCGCCAAGCTCCTCGAATTTGTGCTGCTTTACATAAGCCGCCCCCCCCCCATTCAACATTTATGAGCCCCAGCGAAGGGCGTCGTTGGTGCTGGTGGAGGTGCTGCTGCTGCTGGTTGACAGTCGTTTAAAGAGCCTTCATTATAAAATTACAAAAATAAACCCATTTCGGCTTTAAACTGGAATCCTATTATGTGAAAATAAATTCATTTAATGTTCACTTTTGTGCATTCGGAGAGATTTTGGCGGTGGCAACCACAGTTCCTTCTCAATGGGTTTTCCATTAAATTCTTAATCCCTGCCATATATCCCAACATCTATTCACCCGTTTTGCCCCAAGCACGCCCCTGTGGTTAGGTTACTTTCTTCTTCGTCCTTTTATTGACGTTTTAAAATTACTTCTTCCTGCTTTAGGCGGGATTGGGGGGCATTTTCGCTTTCGATAGTATAGTATGTGTGTGTGTGTGTTTGTGTCGTTATTTGGCCAAAGTTCTTGCTGGCGATTTTGACATGTTCCAACGAGTGCCACAAATCAGCACTGTGCACCGTACACGTACGTGATCCGGAATTAAATCCTTGCGTGGAATGTACTCGTACATACCAACGGTGCAATACAACGAACTAACTGATTCATTTGTGGATTACAATCCTCAGAAGTTAGCAAGTTATTGGCCCCTTAGGGTGTGGCCAATGAGTTTGTAGTGGGAGCAGGGAAGACAATGAAAGTATTGCAGTGAGCAGGATTTTAAGTGCTTTGGGTTTTGTTTTGTCCATTAGAAACAATGTTTACCTTATTTTCTTCTTTCTGAAGTTTAATTCTTATTTCTCAAATTTAGATGAGGTTTGATCAAGACATCTTGGCTGGATCTAGACATCTTACCTAATTTATATCTGAGTCAAAAACGTTTATTGAAGTTCATTTGATCTATCGTTTCTTAAACATTTTTTGCCATGGCACAAGCAGTCTCGATAGGAGGAGTCGCTGGCCAATAATGATTCACAGTTTAAATGTCCTTAAATGCCAAATTGATGATATTGACGATAATGATGTTGATGATGGTGATGATGACGGCCGATGGCTGTGTCCTGCTCTGTTGACAATTGAATGACGCTACAGAAACGACCCTGATGACGATGATTATGGCGATAATAATGATGACGATAATAAATTTCGAAGCGCACATTTGAGTTCAAATTGCGGACGACTGCAGCGCAGCCATTGCTCATATTCACTTACTTCCGCCCATTTACAACTGTGGCTGCAAGTTCATTTTGAGGGCGCTGGGCCTGCAATAAATGTACGATACATACGTACATACCAAATCTCTGAAAAATATATGTGCATGTATGTGTAAAAGCTCTTACATACATAAGTAACTACCTTCTAACATGGCGATTCTAACAGGAAATGGCTAATGGCTTTAAGCTGGTTGTATGTACGTTTGTATCTTCAAGATATTTATATGACATTTTCAGTACTTGAATAACCTCAAACAAGGACATTGCTTCTCTGTATTGTCTTGTCCTTTTAAACGCTGTTAGTTTTAGCTTAAAATCATACTCGCACATTAGTTCTGTTGGTTCTCGCTAGGAAACTTGAAATCCTGTGAAATTACACACTTTAAAATTGTGTTGTGACATAATTTAATTATAATTTTCACCTTTGCTTAATAAATTCTGCCCCACGCAGTATATGACCCCCACACGGCTTCTTGGTATATTTTATAGAACGTATATATCTATAAATTTATTTACGTATTATTATAATATTTTTGTTATTGTTGTAGGCTTGTCAGTGGGCTTGCCGTTTGTGTATATAAACGTATTATTTTCCTGTAAACTTTGGACGGATTCGTACGTCAGGCGCTTCTTCTTGTTCTTCTTGTGTTTCTGCTCAGTATATTCGAATATTATTTTCCATTATTTTGGTCTTCTTGTTTTGTTGTTGTTGTTCTTGCACGAGCAAAATTTACTGTCAAGCTAAGAATAATATTTCATGTCGTTTTTCCTCGAACTGCTGTAAATATGGCTTGCTCAGTTTGGATACCATAACAGTTCGCCTTAAACATATAAACATACTCGTCCATATTATATACCACCCACCGAACCAGCAAGTATACATAGAAATACGTACATACATGTGTATGTATATGTATACATATTTATATAGTCAAAACAGTCAGTCGTAGTAATGCAATTTATTTTTGCCTGGGTTTCTGCTGGTGCTCTGGAGCAACAAATGTTGTTATTGTTTTCATTTCGAACATTGTGCATTGTCCCATTCCGAACAACCGTAACCAGAACCAGGGGTATCTGCTTTTAGCTGAATTGATTTTTTTCTTCCTCGTTGCTGTTGCTGCTTCTGTTTCTGCTCTGCTCTGCTCTGCTTGTGCTGGGCAACACCACGTCTGCGCATGCCGGGAAATTTCAAATATTTGCAGTCGGATATTTGTGTATGTGTATGTTTGTGTGTATGTATGTATGTTTGTATGAATGTATGTATGTATGTATGTATGTATGTATGTATGTTGGGATATTTGCGTAATTGCGTTGCGTTCGATGCACTAAAAATTCAGTAAAATCTACAAACATGAGCGAATTCTGAACTTAAATTATGCTCAAATACATATCTACACATAATCATACATACATATATACATTATGTATAATATCCAGTTTACATATGTACGTATACGTACATACATACACATATGTATGCGTTGACTCATCTTTCTAACGCCGTTTTATATTTACTGGTGTAGTTTTGACCTGTGCACGAGCTAAATTGCGCCCGAAATGGTTTGAGCATACGAAATGGTTTCGGTATGTGATTTTTTTTTTTATTTTATATCTATGGTCAAAAGTTTATGAAGCATAAATTTAAAGTTTCTGAAAGCATTTATGTACGAAAGCATGTATGTATGTATATTAAATGAATTATATTTTCCATTTAAAATATTTTTTGTAAAATATAAAAAAGTATTTAGAATTTAATTCTAAAACGAGTTTGCTTGTCTCTAAATATTGTAATGGATATTAAGTTAATTCATATCCGAATATTGGAAATTTTAAACATTTTGGATAAGAATGGGAATAAGAACGTAAGCGTACCCGGAACAGTATTTCCTCTTGTCGGCATATTTCATTAAGGTATCGACGACTGCTCAGCACGAAACTCATCACATAACTTTGTCTACCTGAGTTTGAGAAAAGTTGTTGTTATTGTATATTGTATGCATTTTTGTTCGGTTCATAAAAACGTCGGATGTTGCATGTACATATGTTCGAAATTACAGAGTTCCCAAATGTCTTTTGTTACCTGCCCTTGCGATTGTTATAGAGTTCATAGGAAGATCACCTTTGAACCAAACAATTTCGGTGTTTTCGTATGAAAATTATACAAACTAAAGTAAATTTAAACATAAAATGAATTGTGCATTGTAAATCACACCTACAGTTATTGAAAAAAAATATATATATACACATATATGTATATATTTATAGACAAACATGTCGAATCGTGACTCAAAATCAATATCAACCAACATATTCAGCATACATAATTATTATTAATTTAATCATTGAATTAAGAGGCAAATAAACGAACGTTCGTTTTCAATGTCTACTTGTGTGGTTTTAGCATTGTGTGACACTGACAGACGCAAACGTCAACTTGTTGGTTGGTGACAGTCGAGACAGATGGTCTGAGCTACGACGACAGTTCTTATTCGTATATAGTATATACATATAAAAAAAGCGTTTATGATTTTTCGCTTAATTTCTACAAATCAATTCTTTTGGTATTCATTTGTATATATTTAAGTACATTTTATTGTTATTGTTATTTTTATTTTTTCAAAGTAGAGTGCTATTTTAATTTTGCGCTGTCAGTCATTGACGATATGAAAGTGAATGACTTCGTAATGATGTCAAGTTGAATTTTATTTTTTTCAATAAACAAACAAACAAAAATCTATTGGAACAAGCTGTTTTATGTCGATATTTATTTTCATAGATGAATCAGACAGATTTATAGATAGATAGATAGATAGATAGATAGATAGATAGATAGATAGATAGATAAATAATCTAGTTTTCAATGCGTCATAAAGCCGACATTTATATTCAGGTAATGATAGAGTTATTCATTAGCTATTAAATCCCTTTTTTCGAAATATAAGGAAATGAAACATAAATGAATGCAATCAGTTTTCTAGTTCTTCAGCTCTGTCGTTCGATTGTTCATTAGTCAAGCGCAGCGCAGCTCTTCTAACTCACAGCAAACGTTATATTTTTCTCTTTCGTTAATTGATAGGGCTGCCAGCAGCTTATGCTAGAAATTCACTGTAACTGTTGTTGTTTGAGTGTTACTTATTAAAGAAAGAAAAAAAAAATGCATTCATTTTTATTTCAATTCAAGGTCATTGGCTGTATTTCATTGAAGAGATCACACATTTTTGTTGATATTTTGAAAACACATCAAATAATTATGTTTGAGACTTGGCAACCCCGAAACTAAGCTAGGCTTATTTACAGCACAGGATCAGTCAGGCTGGCAGGCAGGCAGGCAGGGAGAAAAAAGAAATGAAAATCATTTGTGAATGTTTGTTTGTTTGTTTGTGTCTTCGAAAATCGACGCGACGAGCATCGTTTTGTAAATTCCGTTTAGATTTAGTTGTTAAATAAATAAAAATAATTAAAAATAGAAGCAATTAGTGAGCTTTGTGCTATTAAATCTTAAAATACAAGTTTTAGAAAACATTTGTGTGAAAATTAAGTAAACAAAAAAATTGTGATAAAGTGTACTTAAAAAGAAAATGTTTTACGAAATGTAAAAATTCGATTGCGCCATTTTTTTCATACGGTTGGATTGTGAAATTTCTGGCAAATCGATTTTTTTCTTTTATATATTAAACGTTTAACAAAATTTCCTCACGGTTGGATAGAGGATCTTTTAAAGAAAAAATATTTAAAAAATATAACAAAAGAATTTAATTACATTTTATTAATATTTTCCGCACGGTTGAATAGTGGTTAATATTTTTTAAAATTGATTACTTTAATTATTTTGCAATATATAAAAGCAATTTTTAAAGCGTTTCTTTTAATTCCAATAATTTACTCAATAGAAATGCTCGCAGTGGGTAATAAATTGTAAATGCACATTTTCTACGCAGCCATTGAAGAGTCGCACATTTTGTGCACTGTT
Source organism: Suillia variegata (assembly GCA_949127995.1). Lineage (NCBI taxonomy): Eukaryota > Metazoa > Arthropoda > Insecta > Diptera > Heleomyzidae > Suillia > Suillia variegata. The sequence goes on from OX421844.1 coordinate 9,897,171, forward strand.
ATAAAGTATAACAGCCAAGAGAAAACCAAAACAAACAGAACTAATAGTTGCAACGTATTTTTCTCACCGTACGGTTCCAGGCGAAAAAATGTCTACGACCGACAAAAAGAAGAAAAGTAATCGGTAAAAATTACATAATAAGAGTATTTTTGTTTTAATTATTACTTAATATCCGACAAATTGTTTAAAATTGTAATACTGCTTGGGGTGATTCCCAGTACGAAATACGTGCAGACTCCCGAGCCGATAAATCATTTACGAACGGCCACAGAGACTGCGCATAGTTTTGTGAAATTTCCTTATAATCTTTGAATAAATTTTCTGTCTAAAATTCACTCTAATTTGTTCTTTACATTTTCCTATTACAGGTCTACAGAAGACGTTTCACCACCGAACTTTACAGAACGGAACAGTGGCTACTATGAACGCAGTTCACGTTTAGTTGCTGACACCGATTCCTACATTAGGCGTCCCAATACTAACAATAACAATAATATCAGCAACAACAATAATAGTTATCAAACAACGTCCGCAAACCACTCAACCACAACCACCAGCAGCCCATCCTCTGCGTCCTCGGCGGCTGCAGCGTCAGCTGGTATCGCTGGCGATAATCGAGGAAGATCGCGCGATCGCTTGTACCGAAATGGTCCATACGCTTCAGCTTCGGCAGTGCTAAACAACGATAGGTAAGTGATTAAAAAATGTTTTTTAAATTTGTTTTAAGTTGATTTAAAATTTTTGATCATTGCTTGTTTTATAATAAAAAAAAATGTTTTAAATAATTAAAATCAAAATAAATCGTAGTTATATTAACAATTTTTTTAATCTTTTTTTATTTTTTTTGCAGAACATCCTGCGCTACAACCACCAACAACAACGCTCGCGTACCGCCGCCATGGTACGACGTTACTCATCCTCCTCCGACGACGATAAATACAAACGGTCCTGGTGGCAGTGGCAATGTCGGCGGCTCAGCAGCAGGCCACAGTGCAAAGCACATCTCAGCGTCAACCTCCTCCTCCTCCTCACCTGCCTCTACAGCGACGACGACGGCAACAGCGTCGCCAGCGGCGTATCGCAGCAGCGAAAACGCCGCGCACAACACAAACAGCGGCGGCAGCAGTGGAAGTGGCTTGCTGCTAAGCAAAGGCGCCAGCAAGTTAAATAAACTGCTAAAAGCGTCGCGTTGCGGCTCCGAGTCGCCAACAACGACGCCTGCGGTTTCAATGGCAGCGAGTAGTAGCGGCAGTTGTAGTACAATCAGTAGTAGTAATAATAATTTAAGCAGTAGTAGCAATACAACAACAACACCGGCGACCACAACGGCAATGTCGCTTGGCAGCAGCGGAATTCTAAATGCCGCTGCTGCTCAATTGGCTGCGTCCGCCGCTGTTGAAGCTGAGGCGGCGGCCGCATCGGCTAGCGCCACCACCTCTTCCTCCACTTCCACCACCTCCGCCATCACCAGTAGCAGCAGCACCACCTCACATCATCATCATCAACGTGCAGCAACGCGTGCGCCCTTGCACGGGCGCCGCACAACATCATCAAGTCGTTCGCGATCGCGTTCTCATTCACATTCGCGTTCGCCGAGCAGTTACAGTTCATCACACTGCTCCTCCACATCGAATTCGGCATCCCATTCACATGCGTCCAGTCCGATATCGGGCAGTGATCATCCAGCGCCAGTAGCGTCTGGTAGTGGTGGCGTCGCGTCATCGCGATCGAGAAACTTGCAGTCAGCGGTGGCGACGCCAATGCAAGGTAAGTGCCAACGTTTGCTTATTTTATAAGTTGCTTAAATTAGAAGAGTTTTTTGTTTTAAATGTTTAAATATTTCATAGACAAATAAAAGGATAAAATGAAAGATTTAAAAGATATGAAAATAAGCAAAGTTTACAATAACAATTCTCAGATAAGGAAAGTTGTAATAAACAAGCAATGAAAACGAAATGAATAATAAATTTGTAGACTTTTGTGTCCAGTTATTATTACTGGGATTTACACAAATCAGAGATTTTAAAAATATTTAGAAAAATGAAATCACATGTTATGAATTTTATTATTATAATCTTCTTATTAATAGTTAATTGACAAAGGAATACAGCAATAATTGATAACATAATTATATAAAATACATATTCAAATAAGTTGTAACTAAATTAAAAAATTCGGCCTTTAATCAAATCAATTGTCAACCATTGTTGGAAATCTTTTTATGGGTTTCTTCAATGATGAAATTCTTTCGAAATTCAAAATTAATTTTGCGCGACAGTGTTTACAAAAAGAAAAAACATATTTTAACACCTTACCTCTAACTCTACTATTTTACCATTCTTCGTGACGCAACGCAGGCATCTCAACTTCCACTGGCAATACTTGCGGTAGTAATATCGGCGGCGGTGGCGGCGGCAGTAGTAGTAGTAGTAGCAGCAGCAGTAGCAGCTCGTGTACCGCCACAAATCCTGTCGTTCATTCCGAAGACAACCGTCCGCTAGCGATATGTGTACGCAATTTGCCTGCACGCTCCTCGGACACATCCCTTAAAGATGGTCTTTTCCATGAGTACAAAAAGCACGGCAAGGTCACGTGGGTTAAGGTCGTCGGTCAGAACTCCGAACGCTATGCGCTCGTTTGTTTTAAGAAGCCCGATGATGTCGAAAAGGCGCTTGAGGTGTCACATGACAAACTCTTTTTCGGCTGTAAGATCGAAGTTGAGCCGTACCAGGGCTACGATGTCGAGGACAATGAATTCCGGCCGTACGAAGCGGAACTCGATGAATTCCATCCGAAGTCGACGCGTACGCTTTTCATTGGCAATCTGGAGAAGGAAATCACCGCAGGCGAGTTGCGTGCGCATTTCGATAGCTTCGGCGAAATCATCGAGATCGATATCAAGAAGCAGGGCATGAGTTCGTATGCCTTTTGTCAGTATGCGGATATTGTTTCAGTCGTTAAGGCGATGCGTAAGATGGATGGCGAACATTTGGGCTGTAATCGTATCAAGTTGGGCTTTGGAAAATCAATGCCAACGAATTGTGTGTGGATCGATGGGGTCGGTGAAAAGATTTCCGAATCGCATTTGCAGTCGCAGTTCTCGCGATACGGCACCGTAACGAAGGTGATTGCGGATCGAGTGCGTCAGCTGGCGTTAGTGCTCTACGATCAGATTCAGTATGCGCAGACTGCTGTGAAGGAGATGCGTGGCGCGACATTACGTGGGCGCAAGTTGCAAGTGGATTTTGCCTCTCGCGAATGTCAGGATGCATTTTACGACAAGCTAGAGAAGCAACCCGCAGGTGAGTTTCATAGATTATTTATGAATAAAATTTTAAAATAATGACATTGCATTTAAACGGTAAATTCATACAAAAATTAATACATGAAAAAAAATAAAAATAAATAAATTTTTTACATTTTTCCACATTACAAAAAAAAAAAATAATAATAATCAATAATGCAGATTAATAATATAAACTCATTTTTTTATTTCTTTCTCCATCAAGGACCCCGTTTTAATCGCTACGATTCTCAATCGCGTTCGCGTGCTTCCTCCTTTAGTCGTCATCAGAATTCCAATGACGGTTGTTCGCCCAGCAATACGCCAGGCAGCAGTAGCAGCAGCGGCTCCAGTGTTACACCGCCAACGCTTTCCTCGGCAATTGTTGCTAGTGTTGCAACCAACACAGCGATCAACAACAGCAGCAGCAGCAACACCAGTAGTTCAGCGACGACCACTGCCGCTAGCACACTAGCCTCTGTGGTAGCGCAAGCCGCAACCATACCTATTAGCGGTGGTAGCAGCACCGGTGGCGGCAATACAACACCTGCTCGCAGTCGTGGTTCGCGCAGTTCACGTCACACTTTGGACTACGACTATTTGGATACGCGTAGATTTCGCTCCTACGATGAGTACAGCCAAGGATCGGGTGCATCGCACGATGAAGACAACTCGCCAGCTGTTGTGGCACAACAAACGCCGCATAATTCATACATCAGCGGTACGGGTTTGCGATCCGATTCGCCGTTGTTATCGCGTCTTGGTCCGATTGTGAACAATGCCGCAGCAGTTGCAAGTGGTGAAACGTTGGAGGTGACGGTAAATAGCGGTAGTGGACGCCGTCGTTGTGATAAGAGCCCTGCTAAACAAAAAGGTAGGCGCTTGCTCTTTTTCTTTTTTACCTTTTCAAACAATCCAATAATTTACTACGCGCGCAGCGACTTTTTCTTCTCTCCTTCGTCGAAGTTCGGTTGAGTTTGTTAAACAATTTTGTTTGTACTTTTGTTGTTGACTGAAATTGAAATTAAATATTGTAAATAAACACAGCCAAAATCAATAAACGCAAATTAAATAAAAAATTATCTTGATTTTCTTTTTATTTTATTTTAATTTGCGTTTATCGGTTTAAGATTTTCGGGTGTTGTCTGTTAACGAATTTTTTTAATTCCGGATTACAAGATTAAATTTTTTGTAACTTTACTTTTTATTTTTATTTTTTTTAAATTGTGTAATCTTCAATCCTTTTTGAAATCCGTTGCCTAGTTTGCAATTAAAAGTTTGGTTTGTCTATAATATTAAATAATAAATTTAAATTTTATTTTATTTCGTTACAGGTGATATACGAGTTTTACAAAAAGAACGTTTCCATCTGTTGGAGCAACTAGAAGAATGCCCGTCCAGTGGTGATGAAACCATAGTGAGTCCGCGCAAGCGCATCAAAATCGATCATCATCATTCCATTAATTCTGCGAGTGGATTGGTACGTTTATTTATTTTTATTTTAATGTAATTCAGGCAAACACTATTAATTTATGTAACAAAAGAAGATATATAAATATTCCTTTGAAAAAAAAAAAGGAAAAATATAATTAAATGTAATGAATTAATAGTGAAGCGTTCAGGTTTATTATTTCAAGGTTTATTATTTAAATATTTATTTTAATTTTTATTTTTCTTTACAGCTGCAATCGCACCCGCCAGACGCTAGCGGCAGTGCCAGTGCCAGCGAATCGTCGCATACAAAAAACAACCTAAATTCCAACTGTGATGTCATTTTACATGATCCCCTGCATCGTAAGAGCGAGGTGCGACGGCTCTCCGAGTGCAATAACCTCAAGTACCAACAGCAGCAACAACATTTGCACCACCAACTGCAGCAACAGCTCAATCGTCGACCGTCCATGGACTTAGCCGCCTCTAGCTCTGCCTCAACATCAGTGCGACATGGCAGCACGAGCAGCACAAGTTCCAATAGTGATCATCATGCGCCGCCACCGCACACTACAGCATCGGCGCTTAACACTTCGATTGCATGCAAGCGACGTCGTGTTGTTGGCAGCAGTAACAGCGGCGGCAGTAGCAATGCGACGCTTTCCACCAGCGTATTGCTTAGCGGTGGAGGAAGTAGTGCCAGCGGTGGTCTATCATCGGCTGGTGGTGTTGGCAACGATGAGTCAGCCACATCGACGCATCATGCGTCACGTGGTCGTGGCCATCAACTACATTCCCATCATGCACACGAGGCAAGTGGCGGCGAAAGTGCCGACGGTTCTCGTCCCGGTACACCGCTGTGCGACGAACGTCCCGAAGTAATGCCAAGTGAACCGCGCCGTCTGCCACGCGAACGGCCGCATGAACCAATGTGGCTGCCGCTGCCAAAGTTTGGTTTATCGTTTTTTCAACAACATCGCAACAATGCAGCAGGTGGCGCAAGCAGCTCTTCTTCCGCCGCAAACTATCATCACCATCATGCTTCATCGTCGTCGGCGGCTGCAGCAGCGGGCTTAACTGCAGGCTCATCATCTATGCTATCTAACAGCAGTAGCAATAACAGCAATCTGTTGGGCGGCAGTAATCTTCATTCTAGTCTTAGTCATAGTTCTCCCGTCGCACCCGCAACAAGTGCGGGAGGCGCCGGCGCATATCTGCCCAGCTCAGCGCAACGTTATCCGCATTGGCGACCGTCGACGTCGTCTTCGATTCATTCCTCCACACATTCTTTGCATTCGTCGTCGTCGCATCATCATACATCGCAGCATCATCACGGACAGACGTCGTCTTCATCGACGATGAACAACGCTTCATCGTCCATGCCCAGTCCGTTGCGTCCACGTTCGCTAAGTTCGAATTCCACCGATTCGGATATGACTCTCGGTCCAAGTGGCACGCAGACCAGCAGCAGTAGTCCGTCCCTTGAAGAACGCATACGCACGCTTGACGAAATGTACGAGCGTTGGTCCGGTCACGCGCACGCGCAAGCCAGCAAAAGTAACAGTTCATCTTTGTCGGCAGCAGCTGGTGGGAGCTCAAATAATAGCGCATTGCATCGACTCGATTTTGCGCATGCTCCAAGCACGCCTTCGTGGCAGCTTCATCGCGTTGTCGCCGGCATAGGCAGCAATATCAGCGGTAGCGGCGACATTGGTGACCATTTAAACAACAGCTCGCATCATCATCAGTTGTTGATGAGCAGCAACACCAGCAATGTGCCCACATCCTCTTCGACGTCCGCATCCGCAGCTCCCTCTGCGTCTTCGACATCATCGCGGCCCAAGTCTCTGCTTGACATTGATGTTAAAGTGTTACCACCCTCGGACATTCTAAAATCAGTGCTTGCAAAAAAGTCCATCTTCGACAATGATCTGCAGCGTTTGCAAAAGAATCAATGGTACGAAACGAACTCCGCCGAAGCATCAACGTCATCGTCAGCGGCACAGCTAAACAAGTCTCTTGGCAGTATTTCCACATCGCCCAGCCTATTGCCGAATCTAGCCGCAACTAAAGTGGCGCCCATGGTGGGTTGCAGTTCCAGCAGCAAAGCAGGTGTACTTTTACAACGGTTGAGCAGCTTATCACCGATGAATTCGCCGCAAGCATCGCTTTCACCGTATAACAGTCCATCGCCTTCGCCATCAGTTGTTGGCGGCATACAACAATCTACCGTAGCAAAGTTGCCAAGTATCGCCAGTACAAGCACAGCAGCAAGTGTTGGCGTTGCGACAAATTTGACAACTGTTGCAAGTGCCTCTTCTAACAACTCGACCTCCTCCAATTTACCAATACCGCCAACGTTAACAGCTGCCTCCGTTGTTGCAGCCGCAACCGCAGCCGCTGTTACATCCGCATCGGCTAATGCGTCAACGACCACAACCACAACCAAAGGTTTACAATATCCCTTTCCCAGTCATCCACCATTGCCAAATACTGCGGCTCCAGCGCCGACAGTACAGCCTGCACCACCGGCTGGACCTGCACCAATGGATCAGCATTCAAGTGTTGTACCACCTCTACCACCACTAGATGCACACAACAAACAACAACAAAAACAAGCGCTCGCCGTAGCATTTAACCCAAAGCCAAAGATAAATACGATTACAAAAAGCTTAAGCGTGCCGGCAGCGCATGCGTCTTCGTTAGATAAACCAATGTCAGAAACGGGGCGCGGCATTCTCTCCAAATCAGTCTCAGTTCCTGGTAGTACAAACATTGGCACGGTTAAGCTACCACCCTCAGCAAGTACAACGGCGTCGACTACGACATCACAGCAACCAATTTCAAGCGGTAATAGTTCCTCCTCGACGACATCTTCTTCATTGTCTAATCCGAAGCAAAACACTGAAGAAGTTGCCGGTTCATCTTCCTCTGCATCCAACAAACAAACGACAAAATCATCCAGCTCAACGTCGTCTGGCGCCTCCTCGTCATCCAAGAAGAGTGAAAAATCGCATAAGCATAATCATCGTAGTGACAGCAGTGAAAAGAAGTCATCACGTTCGTCGTCGGACAAGCGTAAAAATTCCAACGCATCACAACAATCGCTTATTGCTGATGACTCGTGGGACAGCGCAGAGGAGAATCTTGTTCTAACCAGCTTTAAAGACAGGATTAAAAGAGATGTAAAACGGTTGGCATACGTGAGGAAACATATAAGAGCCCGAGAAGCAGAAGCAGCTGCCGAAAAAGAGAAACTACAAAAAGAAAAAGAAAAAGAACATCAGCGTGAAAAGCGCGAAAATGCTACGTTGCGTAAACAACAAGATAAAGAAGAGCGTGAGCGCAAAGAACGCGAAGAACGTGAACGTTCCCAAAAGGAAGAATGTGAACGAAAAGCTGCGCGTGAGGAGCATGAACGTAAGGAACGCGACGAGAAAGAGCAGCGGAAACAGCGTGAACGTGATGAACATGAGCGCAAAGAACATGAAGAGCGCGAACGCAAAGAACGTGAAGAACGTGAACGCAAGGAACGTGAAGATAAAGAAAAGGAGCGCAAGGAAAAAGAGGAAGCTCGCGAGCGTGCTGAACGTGATCGAAAGATGAAAGAGGAATGTGAACGTCGTGAGCGTGAGGAGGCAGCCGCCGCCGCCGCCGCTGAAGTGCAACGTGAACAGGAACGCGTTGAAAGTGAACGACGCGCCGCCAAAGAAGAACGTGTACGAAAAGCATCTGTGACATCGCAGGAGGATCAAAATGCTACTAACATACAAGACCGTGATATGTTTCGTGAACAACAGCGTAAAAAAGTCGTCGATACCAACACATCAACATCGACAGCGACAGCGCCAAATGTTAAGAATAACAACGTCGCTGACTCTACCTTTCCTGCTGTTAATCACCATATGTCGCAAGAGTTCTTTCGTCATACTTCGGAAACAGATCGACAAAATAATAAAGAGAACGCCACTGACACCGCCTGTTCTTCGGTCCCAGATATTGTTGCTTCTGCTGTTGGCAACAAACATCATCAACGCAAATCCTCTCGTAATTCACCCATACGCCTGCCAAAGCGACGTTTAAGCTCACAAGATAGCAGCAGCAATGGAGCAGTTAGCACTCAGAACAATGATGAAAATACGAAACGGATTCGCATTGAACAGCCGCAGACATCTTCAAATCATCAAAACAGTTTAAATACAAAAATGAACGAATGTCGCGATTCTAAAGAATCACATGGAAAAGATGTGCTTCAACGTACTAGTAGCAGTAGCAGTGGCAGCAAACATCACCATCAGCGTCAGCATTCCGGGCCGCACAAAAGCAGCCATTCAAATTCCGATCAGCAGCACAACGTTGCTGTTGCTTCTGGCACAGAGGAAAAATCCAAATCAAAGGAACATTCAACAAAACATAAAAGCAAACACCACAACAAGCACCAAACATCTCAACAACTGTCGCATCATAATCATCAAACGGAATTTAATACCAATCATGTGATGAGCGCGGCAGTGACAGCCAATTGTGTTAATGAAGGGCCTTCTGAAGTCAACCAAAATCACCATGAAGACATTTCCGATCAGGAGCATGATAACAATTCAGTGATGACTAATCGTAAGCCAACTTCAAGTGACGATGAAGACGATGTCAGAACCACACCAACAACAACTTCGACACTACATTCTGCAAAGGCTTCAAGTCAACACAAACATCGTGAGCATAGCAGTAGTGGAGGTGGTGGACATCACTCGCGTCACAAGAGCAAGCGTGAACACCGCGAAAAGAAACATCACTCGACTACTGAATCATTGCAATCGAATATTGGTCACAACAATTTAACTGACGAAGAGATGTCAAACATCTCGCACAACCCGCTTAGACGTACATCTGCCGCCGGTTCATCCGCTGGCGAGTCTACTGTCATTAAATCAAAGCACGAGCTACTGTTGTGTGCCAATAGTCGTAGTGTCGAACGTAAATCTTCACGTTGTTCTGATGAGGGACAACCACAACAGCAACACCATAATTCGCAGCCGCACACGCCATCTTGCCGACCTGGAAGTAATAATAATCAGAAAGTAACTTTGCGCAAGATGATATTAAGTTCAGCGGATTCGGATGATTCTGATGAAACTGCCGCTGCCAAAAAGCATTCGATCTTCGATATTCCAGATGAGGGACCATACGTTTCTATGTATGATAAAGTAAAGGCACGCTCCTGCAAGAATATGCAAAAACAAGAGGAAGAGAAGAAAATCAAAGCGAAATTCTCTCAACTCAAGCAATCTCGTGCTAAACGTGAGGAAAAGAAACGTTCGGCCAGCTATGATGGTGATTCTGATTCCGACTTTGAGGATCGTAATCAACGGAGCGGTGGTAGTAGCTCATATAAATCCCGTAATCACGGTGGACTGACCTCTTCCGATGATGAAGATGATGGTAATGGTGAGCGACGTCGTGGCTCGCAGGCTTCTTCGCACCCGCAACGCATGTTTTCCGATTCTGATTCGAACGCAGCCGACGCGGCAGATGCTCAACGAAATAAACTTCATCATAGCCTGAAGCAACTGTGCGACGACGATGCTGATGAGACCTCTGACGATGAGGTCCTGCGTTATGTACGTCGTATATCATCGCCGAGTAAGCGGATTACAAGCAAACGTAATTCGCATACAACGCGCATTGCTTCTGATTCCGAATCTCAATCGCAATCGGCTGCAGACATCAAGATCAAACAGGAAATCATCAACGATGACGAAATCATTGAGAGTAAATTCAAACATCAAATTAAAAAGGAGCTGCAACATCAGGATTCCGATGACATTGAACAGAAGTTTAAAAGACACAGTTCAATTTCATCCGCTGATGAGACACAACGTATGTGCATCAAAAGTGAAACTGGCGTTGATGTCATGGCTTCTGATGAAATTAAAAAAGAATACAAAGACTACTTTGGCAACGCGTTAGCAGTTGGTGACAGCTTCGAATATAATCTACAACAGCAGCACAAAGTAAAGACGCCGCAACATTTCTCACCCGAAGGCCGCAGTAAAAAACACAAAAAGAGTAAGAAACGCCAAAAGACGCCGTCGTTGCCATCATTAGATGTGACACAATCTGTGTTGGAGTCCAACGCTGACATAACGTCTGGCGTTTGTAATTACGAAATGCAAAATTCACAGACTGTAACCGATACCGGTAAATCTAAATTGATTTCGTCATCATTTGATGTGTTCGATGAACTCAAACGTGAGACGGCTACCGTGGTTCCCACAACACCAATTACAAATAATGGCGCTACTACTATTACCGCCAATGATGTATCGGCAAGCGATAAAAAGCGGCACAAGGATCGCAAAGAAAAGAAACGTGAAAAACTGCGCAATATGAGCGATGCTGGTGGCTGTGGAAGCGGCAGTGTTGATTTAGACAAGTTGACAAAAGAAGAACGCCATCGCCTAAAGAAATCGAAAAAGTCAAAGAGTCTTGATGTTATGCGATTGTTCAATTCCAACTGTCCACCAGGCTCAGCACCAACTGTAGTTGCATATCCCAACAAACGAAGTGGCGAGAAAATGGAGGACATATTTGGTCCTATTTCCGATGATGAATCACAATTCACTGATGAATCGAAAGACCTTTCATCGGTTTCACATAACGTAACTAACATGAGTACCACATCTTCCAATATTACCGGACCAATTGTGTCGGCAGCATTGAATCCATACAAGCAGGAACCACTCACACCAAAGTCGCATACCGTGGAAGAAAACGAAGAAAATAAACAAAAGATCAGCACTGCTCATATCGAGCGTGAGCGACATCGTAAAGAGAAGCGCGAGAAGAAACGTAAAGAACGTGAGAAATCACGTGAGCAACATGCGCTGTCATCGCTTCAACAACAACAACACCAACAGCAGCAACAACAACAAACCAAGCAGCTTGAAGATGAGAACAGTGTCGATTTGGACGAAGCTGGTCGTGCCTTGGAAGCACAGCTAATGGAAGATTCCGACAACAAAATGACAGAGGATGCCACCCCGTCCACTGCAACGACATATCGCAGTGACATGACTGACGTCTTTCGTTTCTCAGATGGTGATGAAAATTCAATGGAACCAAGTATGTCGCACGAAAAGAAAGATACGCTCGATGTGAATACAAACGATATGCAAACGCTGAATACACAGAACGTGCAGCAACAACAACTGCATCAACAGCATGGTAACAATAAAAATAAAGAAAAGAAGAAAAAGAAGAAACGCTCCAAAGAAGAAAAACACCACCATCAGCGACGTGAATCATCCTCTTCAACGGCTTCGCAACATCAGCAACAGCACCAGCAACGATCAGTAATGTCGCCACCACCAGCCAGTAAGCTTACCATTGATGTGCTAGCTGCTACCAAACACTCACAAAAATTGGAAAACCAATCAATCAAAGAAGACGATGAAGATCGACAATCCTCATTGCCTATTTGTAAGCCTTCTCCTAGTTTGCCCTGTTTAATTGACGATGATGTTGTTGATATACATGCCAAGTCGGCAATTTCGCCTCCAACTATTTGTAAAACACCTTCCTGCATGGCTTCGGAACTCCTGGGACTATCGCCACCGTTTCGTGAGAAACGTTTGATAAGTCCTATACCGAAGACACCTACCATAGCAAATTCGTTGGGAATCGATAAGTATACGCCAACAACACCAGTTTCATCTGCACCAAATGCTGCAATGATTTGTACAACGCCAACATCATCAACGGCGGCAGATTCTGTTGTAGCAGTTCCAAAAGTTGTAGACTTGAGTGGTTCTTCATTATCACCGAACGCAACATGCACGACAAAGAAAAAGCCTGATATATTCATACCCGGATTCGATGGAGAATGTGACGAGAAAATTAGCGAATCAGCTGTACAGTCCATATCGGCTGAATTTAACTCGCCGCTGCTTGATCCAACTGCTGATGAACCTAAAATTCCAATTGCATCGCCGTCAGATGCCTCCAAGAATCTAGATAAAATCGACGACACCAAATCTCGAGTTACAATTTCACAGGAAGAGACTGAAAGTGCAGTTACTGCATTGCTTGGCGAAAGTTTCGGAAATTCTTCGAACGCTGACTACACATTCAACGATGACGGCTTAGATGATCTATCGGCTGCCGAGGCCGCTGTTGTAGTCCCAGAGGTAGACGAAGAAGCAGCAATTGCTGCACAAGCCATTGAGACACCAAGCGAACCCATCCAACCTGAAGAGGATGCTGAGGAAATTTCGAAGGCGGTGCAGAGTTTGAGTAACGAAGATATTGACATCAAAGCAGATACACCACAATCCGAACGAGATCTACAAATAGATACTGACACCGAAGAAAATGTAGATGAAGCGGACAGTAGTGGTCATAGCCTTAAAATTGATGAATCTATAGAGACGTCGCCACAAGAAAAGACCAGCCCGCCTGCGCCTTTGGTCAAAAAGAAGACCGAATCACCGAGTTTGGTGGTTGCTTCGCAAACAGTCATTACTAAAGTGGAACGTGAAGTTAAAGCGCCTGTCGCAATGGAAAATAAATCAACAGCAGAGTCGTCACCAATTGCGTCTTCATCTCCGAAGCCACAAGTATCTAAAATTGAACCACCAACAATCAGTAATTTGGAGCAACCAGCTATACAGCCAGTACATTCGGTGTTACCTTCAATGATCTCTTTGGATTCGTCATTGTCTAATAGCAACTCAAACTCAACGTTGCCTCCGGCTTCTTCAATGTCATCATCATTTGTATCTACTCCGAGCAAATCGATGTCATTGCCTATTGTACCGACAGCTTCAACTCCTAAGCAAACGTCTACAATACGGCCAGTATTAGCAAACTCTTCGTACGTTATGCAACCGCCGACTATCACTATACCCGAACACCCTGCTCACTTCATTGTGCCACAAATGGTGTTATCGCCTCGTGGAAATGGCCCAAGTGATCAAATAATCCTATCACCGCACCAATCAAATACGCCACAGTCTCCAGTGAGCACAGCTGCAACTGCTGCCTACATCAATGTACGTGCACCATCACCGCACAGTCCACACTTGCATGGATCCTCGCGTGGTAATACACCAACTCGGCAGCACAGCCCTGCATCCACACCATCGCCCACATCATTGCAACAACATGTACTAATCGCCTCATCTGCTACTGGCACAGCCACGCAGCAACAGCACTTGCAACTTGGACAACAAAGATCGCAACAGACGCTTATGTCACCACCAGCGCTACAAATGAACAATAGCAGTCCGTTACCAAGTCCCACAGCAATGTCTTCATCGCAGATAAGTCGCTCGATTAACATCTCAACGAGCACATCCGCAACATTAGGCTCGCATAAACAGCAACACTCACCACAATTGAGTGCCGCCGACGGTAGCGCTATTAGACTTAACAACTTCCCGGCTACGACGACTGTGGGTGTGGGCATACGCAACCAACAACAGCAGCAACCGCCACTAAAGTCTGTTATCGAGCAACATTCTGGTCAACATGTGCTGCCGATAACCGTACAGAAAATGTCGCCAGTGCAAACGCATCCGACTATCATAAGCAAGGTTGTGACGGTTCAGCCGCAACAGGCACAGCAGTCGTTGTCGTCTGGCGCGCCATCTGGTCTGCAACCGAAAAGTCTGTATTCGTCAACACAGCAGCAGCAACAACAACAGCGACATTCGCCGCAAATAATGCAACAGATTTCGAAAATATCGGCCCACCAACAACATCAGCAACAGCAATACATGCAACAGCAACACATTCTGCAGCAACAACGACAGCAGATACAACAGCAGCAACAACAACATCGCCAACAGCATCATCAGCAAATGCAGCAGCAAATTTTACAGCAGCAGCAACAACAACAACAGCAGATGATACAAATGCAAAAGATGCAGCAACAGCAGCAACTGCAACAGCCAAAGCAGTTGTACCATTTGCCGTCTCAGCAGCAACAACCGCCTCAAATTCCACAACAAAGAGGTGGATTGCCAACACTGCATACCCAACAAACACAACAGCCACCTGCACAGCAGCTCTCACCGCAGATACTCAGTCCCACCAACATTAAATCCGGTTCTGTACAGCAAAATTTGGTAATTTTGCGTCAGCAACATTTACCTACTGCTCAAGTCACACCGCAACAGAATGTTATACAAAATTCACAGACGCCACAAAAAATAATTCTGCAGCAACATATTGTTGGTATGCCACCACAGCAGCAGCAGCAACAGCAACACCAACAACTATTGGGAAAACCAATGCAACAACAGCAACAACCACATGCATCCATAACGTTGCAGCAACATTCAAACACAGCTGCTCAGTTCAACACCTCTGCGCTGCAGTCTGTCTCCACTGCAAGCAGCGGTATGTACACTAAAACACCGCTACAGGATCCCTTGACACTACCTGTCGACCCGTTGAGAGTTGTGCCAACAGCATTGCCACCCAAGCAACAGGAAACGTCTACAGAATCTCACTTCGTAACAGCAGAAACTTCAGCAAATACTGTTGAAAAATTGCCAACATCTGCAGCCGTTACATTTGAGAAGCATTCGAAAATTGTTGCTGAGGGTGTATCGGTCATACGCACACCAACGCCAACTACAAGCAGTAGCAACACCAATAATCTTGTAATTAGCAAAGACCCATTGACACCTCGTTCGCTGTTAACCGAGGAGAATGTTATCAAGATCTCACCTCCCAAAGATGATGAAATTGAACAAGATTCTAAGGAAGACAGCGACTATTGGTCCGCAAAAGAGGTCAACATTGATTCGGTTATTAAGAAGGTCGACACTGTGTGTCATAAAGAAGAACAAACATCGTCCCAAACTCCGCAACAGCCGCCAACCACCGTCAATGAACTGAAGACAACGACGTTGACAACAACGCCTACCGACATTGTAAGAACAACACCTATTTCTGTGGTAGAAACAACAATACCCCCAACACTTGCTGCATTGCCGTCTACAAAGTCTACAGAGCAAATTCCTAAAGAACTCGAATTAACCGAGCAAGTGAAAGCGGCCGACACATCAGCGACATCGGTCGCATCGACAGCTTCCACCACTGACCATGATACTGAAGATGAAACTGAGACGAGACAACATCTACCACTGCATCAGCAGCAGTCATCTCAGCTTGGTTTTGAACAAACTATTGTTGGTTCTAACGTTATCGGTGTCGGTAAATCGATGAGCACCCGCGGTGGTGTCACAAAACGTGGACGCCAACCACGTGGCGGTAAAAAACAAGCTGCTGGGGTAACGCTTCCGCAGCAACCGATTGTTGTCGCCAACACTTCGCAACCGGAAACAGGCGTACAGACGCGTTTAAGAAAGCCAACAACACCATCGACTGTGACACGTGGACGCAAAGGACGTCCGCCACGTAACCTTATTGCACAGCAGCAGCAGCAACAACAACAACAGTTGCAAAATCCAACAGTACCAAATTTGCCACCTACAACGATGCCCGTACCAACAGCTGCCGAAAAGAAGGCTCGAAGTCAACAACCAACTTCTGCTGGAATATCTATAACTGCCGCTGGTGGCGATCAGGATATTTATGAATTTCACGACGACTCTGGTGAAGAATCTAAGGCTGCGGCCGCTGCTAATGCTGCAGCCCCAGGCGATACTCGTCCGCGTATTATTCTGACTATTAAGAGTCCCGGTCAAGCAGCTCCAACTGTAAAGGCCAGTGAAAAACTTGTTGCGGCGGAATCAACTGAAGTTCTGTCCACGTCATACGTACCGACGACAGTAACACAGTTGTCGCCACAACCAGTTGAACACATTAATGCGCCGACACCAACAACTTTGCAACCACAATCAAATTTACCCGATTTGCTGCCGGCCACAATACAACAACAACGGACGATGACACCGCCGCCGTCTACACCAATCGAATCACAACAACCGACTACAGATTTTTCAACTGTAGCTGGGTCGTCGTTGCCAACATCATCCACTTTTGCTGCAGCAGCAGCGGCAGCTGCAATATCTGCGGCAAATACACGCAAATCGCGTCGTTTGCAAGAGAAGGATCGCAGCACCATTGACGATATTATTGAGGACGTTGTACGGAATACACAAACAGCTGCTGCTGCGGCAGCCGCTGCAGCTGCGGCTGGCGGTTTACCGTTGCCAAAAGGTGCACAAACACCTCCTCGTCGCTCGGGTCGCAACGCCACGACAAAGAAGGGCGGCGATACACCACATACTCCCAACGCTGTGGGACGTCCACGACGTTCTAAAGATCGCAAAACCAGCGCAGAAGATACAGCAAGTGGTGCTAATGATGTATCCAGCGATACAGAACGTGAAAAAAGCACAGGAACAGCAACGGTCACCGAACAGCGCTCACTCACACCACATATTGTCGAAGAATTGCAAGATAAGATGGAAGCGAAGGATCTTTTGTCGACAACAACATTGACTCCAAAACTACCGTTGTCAATAGAGCAGCCGCCAACAGTTGCACCGCAGCAACAGCAATTGCCGGCAGCTACCACGCAGTCAGTTCACGCTTCGGTGCTAAATCCCATACCGCAGCATCCGAAAAAGAAAGCACTTGCCGCTGCCGAAATTGAATCGTTAACTGCGGCCATCAACTCGCCATCCATTCCGACTGGTGTTGGTTTGCCCATGTTACATACGGCTGCGCCAGCTACACCACAAAAGAATACTGGCGGTGCCGCTGATGCTACCCACAACAAGGCGCTTATCGATCCGGTGACTGGACTTATCACCGGCATGCAACAAGGTAAGGAAGGCAATTTGCCGTCAGCGACAGCAGCTGCAATCGGCAACCTACAGAAACAACATGTTACGTCGCAACAGCCGCCATTGGATCCAAAGAAAATGATGCAAGCAGCTGTGGCAGCAGCAGCAGCGGCAGCTTCGGTTGAAATCACACAACCATCGGAAATACGCAGCGCAACACAACCACCGCCACCAACGTCATCATCAACGATCAACAAATTGCCACCACATATCCAGCAGCAACAGTTGCCGCTGCCGACATCGTCTGCAAATGTGGCAACACCAGCGCCGTCTACTGCAATAACTACACCTATAACAGCGCTTACAAAACCAGTGCAAATAGAAGCCGCAGCGATTACGCTTACGACGCCAGCTTCTTTGGCTAATAAACCCGCGGTAAGTGTTGTCGTCAAGACTACTACGGCACCTATGGTAATACAGCAACAAATCATACAGCAGCCGCCGGTGCCTTCACAGGTAACGCACACAAAGCAGTCCATAGTTTTGCAGCAGCAGCAAAGCCCGTTGGTAATGCACGCACAACAGACCAGCGTGCGACCGCCAACACTGAAAGCACATGTGCTGAACAGCCAAAAGAATCTGCAACAACAACAGCATATGGTGCCATTGCCGTTGCCGCAACATCAACAAAATTCACAACAACAACAGCATCATCATCAGCAACAACATCAGCAGCAACAACATCAGCAGCAACAACATCAGCAGCAGCAAATTGTTGTATCTAATGCCAGTCATGTCATTCAATCCAATATTATATCACGTCACACGTTGCAACAACAGCAGCCCCAACAATTGTTGGTTAATATACCACCAGCACATTCGCCGCACAACCATCCTGTCGCAATGAATTCACCACGTTTGCAACATCAACAGCAACAGCCGGCACAGCAACAACAACATCAACAAATACTACAGCAACAAACTCTTGTAATCAAACAAGGACAAATGCCGCCAAATCAACAACATTTACACCAGCAGACGCAGCAGCAGCAGCAGCAACAACAACAGCCGCAAGTGTTGCATGTGGTCAGTTCAAAGACATCTGTTGTGCCACCAACACAAAGTGCAATGCATAGCGGTAATAAGCAACATGTATATGCGCCACCAACAATAACGCAACAGCAACAAATGTCGGTGACACAATTAGAGCATACAAAGCAAGCAACACTTCAACAGCAGCTTCATATGTCCAAGCAACAAATGCAAACACCCGTCGGTGTGTCTGTTGTTACGCATCAGCAGCAGCATCAACAGCTGCCGCCAAAGCAGCAACAACAACCGACACCTTTGGTCTTACCGCCAGGCATGCTCGGATTGCCACATCATCCTGGCATGTTGTTGCAATCAAAGCAACCGACACATTTGCAATCGGCTCATCAACAATTGACACCTTCGCCACCGCTGCTACCATCGCAGCAACAACAACAGCAGCCACACGTGTCTGTCGCATCGACATCGATCAAGCCAAATCCGGCAGTGCACAGTTTGTTGGCGCAGGCGCAAATGTTATCGGGAGCTGTAGCCAGTCCGCCACCAACGACTGTGACAATGAAGCAACAACAGCAACAACAACCGCCCAATACAATTGCTGGTAAGTGTATTTATTGTGTGCTTTTTTACTTCTAAACTTAAAATTCTTAATTATTTAATATTATTATTTTCATTCAACAGGCGCTGCTGCAAATTTGCGCACTTCGATACCGACTATCAGTCCGCAAGGACAAGCGCGCGTTGTTCCGTTATTGCTGCCATCTGGCATGTCAGTGCCGCCTTTCGAGACGAATATGGTAAGGAAATGTTTAAATATTTTTTCTGCATTTCAATCATATAAATTGTTTAAAATTAAAATATATATTTTGCAATGGAATGTTAAAATTTATCGTAATTCGTTAGTCAAATTTACACTCATGGTCAAAATAATATTTACAGATAACTTCGTGATATTTTGTATAATTCACAAATTAATAAAAAAAAAAATTGGTTTTATATTGGAAAATATTATTTCGACCATTTGAGTGGATATATAAGTGTGATAAAAAGTGTCGTAGTTTCTTTTCTTAACAAAAAAAAAAAATTCTAACCATAATATCGTAAATTTTGTGGACGCAGCATGACATCGGAAGCTATGGCACAAGTACTGCCAATACGCGATCCACACAAAGTCCACCGCCTGCACATCAGCAAGCTTCGCCCATAACACCGGTAAAATTAAAATCTGATATTTACAGCAGGATTTTAGTTTGCTTTCGGTTTATTAAAATTGTATTTCAAAATTTGATTACAACCTCAATTAATTATTCTCTACTAATAATAATAAAATATTTTTCAAAACAGAGCGACTCCAACTTCCCCGGGGCTGCAATGCGCGGTGTTTCGCCACGCGATCACTATATGATCTACCAGCAAATGTATCGCACGCAGGAATCAATTAATGCCTCGTTGCGTTGTCCACCGAACAGTGAGTTTGATGAGAAAATTCTCGGCAGTAGTCCACCATTGGAGTTGCGTCGTCCGGGCAGTGTGCCACGTACTATTGCTGTGCCGCACAGCTTGCAGAGTCCTCAAGATCGTGCAACAGGTATGTTTATAAATTTATTAGATTTTTTGTTTTTAATTTAATATTTATTAAATTTAATAAACAATTATATTTAATATAATTTTTTAAATTTTCTTCATCACAGACTCACCACAAGTGGCACAAGTGTACGTCCACAATACACGCATAGCACATCCACACTATTCAGATGTGCCTGGACCGCCACGCGGCTTCTACGAGCCCGGTACACGTCAGCAGCTTCCTATTGAGCCGCCACCAGCTCATCGTTCTGCATCAGCGCACAGTGTTGTTGCACCGCCGCCACCGCCAGTTGTTGTGCCACCACAGGGTGCTGTCGTTGGCAATCCTTTCATAGGTGCACCGAACGTACAACCACCACCGCCAACAGCGAGTACAGTAGCGGGCGCAACTGCACATATGCATCCCAAGCTGATGGAGCGTGAACGCGAAGAGCGAGAACGTGAAGCAGCGGCAGCACATATGCAACGTCAACAACAGCAATTGCTGGGTCGTGACAAAGAACAACGCATGACGCTGCCAGCAGGTTAGTTTTACTTTTATTTCTACTCTTTTGAATTTTATTTAATTTCAAACTCTTAATTATTGCTTTAAAATCAAGTTTATTTTCTGTTTTTTATGTTTTTAAAACGTTATTTATATACATTATTTTATTCTCTGCAGGCCACGCTTCGTCTTCGGCCAATATGCCGCCCGCCGCGCACGACAACCTTGTGATGTCTTCGACGTCGGCCGCAGCAGCAGTTGTCTCTGGTCGCAGCATGCAAGTTGCTACACCACCGCACACCAACCAACAACAACAGGTAGTGCCACCACAACCACAAGCAGATTCTCTGCTAACATTGCTACAGCGTTATCCAGTAATGTGGCAGGGTCTGTTGGCGCTCAAAACCGATCAAGCCGCCGTGCAAATGCATTTTGTCTTCGGCAATCCGCATGTGGCGCGCGCATCACTGCCCTGCAATAGTGACGGCAGTACACCGCCTTTGCGCATTGCGCAACGTATGCGACTGGAACAAACGCAGCTGGAGGGCGTAGCCAAAAAGATGCAGGTGAGTCTAAACTCTAGAGCATACAAAAAAATAGCATTAACAGTAGTCTTAATATTTGTATATAATTCTTGATTTTATTTTAAAAGTATTAAAATTTAATTCAATATCTCATTTTGAATTATAAATGTAATAATCCATATTAAAAAAAAACGTTCCTTTAATAAATTATTTTCTCGTTCGCACACAGTTTGAAAACGAACACTGTATGCTGCTCGCGCTGCCCTGCGGACGTGATCACGCCGATGTGCTGCAACAGTCACGTAATCTGCAAACTGGATTCATAACCTATCTGCAGCAGAAAATGGCCGCTGGCATTGTAAATATTCCAATGCCGGGCAGCGATCAGGCGGCTTATGTGGTGCACATCTTTCCATCTTGCGATTTTGCCAACGAAAATCTGGAGCGTGCAGCGCCCGATTTGAAAAATCGCGTTGCTGAAATTGCCCATCTGCTAATTGTAATTGCAACAGTGTAAAGAAGAACCAACTGATAAGTCAACAAACACACCCAAATATTCATACGACATAACTAAACTTAAACCGGAATCGACCAGACAACCATTAAATATGAAAACAAAGAAAACCACGGCCAGGACATTTAAATCGATCAGCTAAATATTCCACAAAAACAAATACTTCTTGAAAATATATAAGAGGGGAGGAAAGTAAATTAACAGACAAACAATAAACACACACACTCGAAGCGAAAGCGGAAGTAAAACACACGATAAAGAAGTAAGATGAGAAGAACGTGTAATTTATTAATTTAACTATAGTATCCAAAAAAAAAGCAAAAAAATTTGGAAAAATGTAAAAGTTATTGTAGAATTTTAAGGTATTTTAAAAACAACAACAAATAGCCACGCTAAAGCGAAAGCAAAACATTAAATATGAAAATTATTGGATACGTTTAAAAAGATAAACAAACCAACAAACAAACAAACACACCCACTAATGCAAATAGATAGTCGTACTAAATTAAAAACAAAAATTCAAACTAAAATGTATAAAGAATACTACTGTATTATACACACACACACACACAGACACATACAAATATGCGAACCTTTTGTAAATTGTTGTTTTGTTTAAAACGTGTTCCCAAACTAGAATTTGAAATACCAATTTAAATTTTTATTTTATATTCATTTCATTTCTGTTTTGTTTTGTTTATTTCTTTAACGCCATTTTTTTTCTTCTAACTTAAAACATCAACTGAAAACATTTTCGAAAATATTTTTTAAAGTTACAACAAAATAAGATAACAAAAAAAAAACAACTTGTTAAAAATGAACTCTACTTTTTGTATATGTGGCGACATTATTTTTAATCAACAATTTTCAAACGCTGTAATTAACAAAACTATATAAAAATAATAAAAAAAACGAAAAAGAAATGTAAAACATAATTTTAGGTTAAAGCATAAATTTTTATTTATTTGATCTCAAGAAAAAAATTTGTTTGCTTATTATATTAAAAGCGAAATAAGAAAATGTAGAGAAGCGAAGAGTAGCAGAAAAACGAAAACGAAACAAGAAACCACACAGAAATAGAAATATATTAATTTCACCAAAAAACAAAAAGAAAGAAAGAAAAAAAACTAAAATCGTGTGTTCTATTAAAAAATGACAAATTAAGTTGTTTCAGTGCAGCTTTTCATGCCACTTTTACTTTAACTTTTTCTTCGAGCTTGATTTCTATTATTTAAAGGATTGACACGGCATCCTTTACAAATGGAATTTAAATTCAATATTAAAATTTAATAACGTAAATTCAAGTTAACCATAAAAATCGGATTTATTTCATTTGATGAAGCACATTTGCAAATGTACTGTGTATGCTTTTTTGTTTGACAGCATTTTAACAACTTTTGCTGTCAAACAATTGTAGAAAGAAGTCTTTAAACAGAAATCCAGCTACAGTTAATAAATAACCTAAATAATTTCATGGAATGGTCTTCAGGCGTTTCGCACTTTTATATTATTGCAAAAAGATTTTCCACAAGCTCTTCTGTTTGTTTACTTTAAGTTGCACATTGTCTATGTTAGAAATATGTTCAAGTACGTTCTGTGTGTAAACACAATTGTTTGTGTTCGTACAACAATAACAATAACAACACCTAAATTATTTATAAGCATTTATAAAGTTAAGTATTTCTACATTTAGTTCATCTCTTTTTAATTTAACCACATTTTGCGCACAATTTTGTAAATTTTTCGTACGCATTTGTTCGTTGAAACATTGTTGGAAATTTGCAATATTGACGCGCAAAATTAAAAAAACGCCTTTTCTCTTTGTTTATTGTTTAAAAAGAAAAAAAAAATGCCGAAGATGCTTTAGTACACTTTAAGCGAACGAATAAGCCAAATACTATTGTTTCGTATATATAATTTCCAGCCACAATCTTTTTAGTTTGTTTGTTTGTCTTTCGTTAAGCACAACTCGACAACACTCGGCTTCGATAAGCATTCTCGTTTATTCGACTGTTCAATCGAGAATAACGAGTTGAGTGTGTCGGTTATGTGCTTGAATGTTAATCGACGTTTTAGCCGCAAAACTAGACCTAGACCTAGAGCCTTTTGCTTTTGTTTTTAACACACTGCCATTGAATAATGCTTATAAGTGAATTTTTGTAATTATTTGTCTTTTATTTTGGTCTTTTTTTATTTTCTAATAATTTTGTTTAAATGAATAGAAACGAACGCGCTTGAATTTACTTTGGAACAACAAAAACGAAAAAGTAAACGCGACTGCATTCGCAAACCGCCGCCGCGCAAATGCTTTAACTTTATAAAGGTTTATAACTGATAATTACTTGCGAAATGCGCCTGTGCAAACGTTTTTCGAAAATGCGCTGTGCAACTTTTTTCTTTGTTTAATTAATTGAATTTGTAAATTTTTTTTTGTACTACTCTTTCGAAACTAATTTTTAACTTAATTTTTAAAAATTTTTTTTTTTCAACAAGCAGCGCTTTAGCTGTGTATATAGTTCACCATACTACCTACCTACCTACTACTACTACTATTACTACAACAACTATTATTATTCGCTCCCCCTTCTCCCCTTTGTAAAATAGCCGAAATACCACATACACCCTGTATAAATATAAATGAACTAAGTTTTAATGACCTTAACTAATGTTAAATATGCGTAAAATAAAATGTACAGTTTTCTTAGCGTTTAGTAACAACAACAACAAAATTATAATACAAATAAATTAGTTTATGTTATTCTAAAGCAAAAAAACAAATGTAATTTAATAATAACAATAATAATAAAAATAAAAATAATGATAATGATAATAATGAAAAACAAAAACAAAACAAAACACATGAAAAACAATCTAGGAAGTTAATAATTAAACTTATATTTTAATTTAATTTAAGCATTAATTAATTATTACATATTTTTAAGTTATCTAAAAAAAAAACAACACAATATAATTTCGCTTAATTTTATTTGAAGAAAAGAAATCAATAAATTTTCTGTTATTTTTTCATACAAAAAAAATCGTTTGTTTGAGTTTGTTTTCGCGCGATTTACTTGAGCGCGGTTTCTATATATTAAACGCGTTGCTGGCGCGTTTTAGAGTCTGATTTTATCGCATTATAAAGTGACATTTCAACGCGATTTAGAGTGCAATTTTAGACGCGTTTTAAAATGAAATTTTTAGCGCGTTTTGAAATGACATTTAAGCGCGTTTTTGAGTGCGATCAAAGTCGCAATTTTCGAGCGGTTTGAAATTGTTTTTTTGAAAAAAAGAACCGCACATGTGTGTATTTTTTAAATTTTATTTTTTTTATAAATTTTGGTAGCCAAAGCAGAATTCCTAATACAACAACAAAAACGACACATTTAATGAAACGTTTAAAACTTAAAAAAAGGAATGTTTACATAAAATAGCAAAAATCCGTAGAGAAAGAAAAAAAAAACACATTTATGAGAAAACACCCCCTCGAACTACCCCCTACCCCCCATAGAGCAGATACAATTTAAATAATATATTTAAATGTTTAAAAATCCCAATAGCAAAAAAACCTAAAGTAATTATAATTACTTACAGAAAACAAAAAAAAATACACCCAATGTTAAAAAATAGCAAAATTGAAAAAACCCAAAAAAAAAATATAAAAATAATAATAAATTAAATGCGCAAAATGTTTTAATAACCGCAGCAACAAATACAACACTGCAGATTATACAAATTAACGCTATTTACAGAGAAATAGCAAAAACAACAATACTTATTAAATATATATAACAGAATATATTTAAAAGTTCACGAGCGCATTCGAAATTCTATTAAAGCTCCCCAGTTCCCCGACTCAAACACACACACACACACACACACTCACACTAACAAAATATAAAAAATTAAAACTTAAAAATATAAAATAAAAAACAACAACCTGTAAGATATGAAATACAATATAATTTAAAAAGAATTTTTAAATACTGCATACGAAAAAAGTTGCACACTATTACAAAAATGTATTGAAAGAAAGACGACAAAATAAAAAAACAAAAAAAATTAAAAAAAAAAAAATAAATAAATAAATAAATAAAAAACTGAAAATGTGCAAATGGCACAGAAAAAATTTCAACTGTTGTAAATAAAAAAAAAAGAAAACATTTTAGAGTTTAATGGTATAACTTGAAATAAATGAGGAGAAAAATTAAAAAAATTAAAAAAAAACGTCCGGCTGTTGTTTTCTTATTCAGAGGTTCATTTCTTCAGTAAGTCGTCTTGTAAACGAAATCGAGTTTGCTGAAGAGAATGAGAAAAGGCAAGGAGAGGTAAACGCTCGCTTGTACTGGCATCGTCAGTAGAAGCAAACGTGAAAATGGTTTTATGATTGCCCGTTGAAAGCCATTAGAATTGAATAGTGTAAAAGTGCACTTACTTGCGATTCGACTTTGGTATATGCACATAACTGACTTCAAGTGACACAAAATTTTATTTAGGAAATTTACAAAACAAATCTGTGTCCACATTAATTATTTTTCTCTATCAACAAACAAGATCCAGATTCGCAGAAATTTTCACTTGATATCTGACATTTTCAGACATTTTAATATTTAAGGGTAAGAAGGAATGTGTCACCTTCAATATTGTTCTATTTATATTTGCCATCACTAATATCAAATAAATTTTCGATTAATACAATTTATCATAACTAAGTAATACACCGACCGGCGGGCACTGATATTTTGTTTATTTGTTTACGTAGAATTTTCTTTTGTGATAATTATTGTTGGTGAAAATGGTGCTGTGTAAATATTTCCAGACAAGCAGCTGTCGTTTCGGATCTAAATGCGTCAATGAGCACTTCGATGTCAAGTGAGTGCATTCCTCGTCCACCCATAACCGCACTTCTACAAAATAAAATGCATTTCTTTCACTCAACTCTCCCAACTCAGACAAATCGTTAAGGCGGATGTCGAGGCAGCCGTAAGCGGCAAACAATGGCCTTTCTCTTGCTTTGGCCCATTTAAGGACAAACCCAGCATCCCCAATTTTATCGATGACCAGTCTTTCGAGGAAATCCGTTTCCTGTGCTACGAGTCCAAGCAAAAGAACTATTTCGACACATTTCAGCAGCAGTTTGCCAAGGAGGCGCTAGAGGCCACAAATAAAATGAAGGCGTTGCTCCAACTGACACCGGACGTGATCGACGTAGTGGTCAATGTCTATGACGCGCCTTCAGATGTGAGTGCGGCGAGCGTTAGTAATCCTGGCGGCGTCGCTGCAAATAGTAGCGGTAGCAATCCTTTTGGTTTGCCTGCGCCGAACAACGGCTCCAATTCGATGTTCAGCAAACCGACCGCTGCGGTCGCTATTGGCGGCAGTGTCTTTGGTGGTGGTTTTGCAAATACCGCTGCGGCACCGAACAGCGGTGGTGGCAGTATTTTTGGTGGAGCCACCAGCAACAACAATACGCAGCAAGCTTCCATTTTTAGCAACTCAAACACCGTTAAACCGGCTGGTTCAATATTTGGTGGTAGCAGCGGAACGCAAGGCTCGCTGTTTGCACAACAGCAACAACAAGCCGCACCAATGGCCACTTCTGCTGGTGGCGGTATCTTTGCACAAGCCGCTGCCACCAATGTCGGTGGTGGCGGTTTATTTGCGCAAGCGGCACAACAATTACAACAGCCGACAGCGAGCGGTGGACTCTTTACACAGGCGACGTCGGTACAGCCAGCGTCGGTCTTTGGTGCTCCTCAACCAAGTAACATATTTTCTCAGCAGCAGCCACAACAGTTACCGAGCAGTGGTATATTCGGCCAATCAGCGATACAATCAATGCAATCGTCGGCTGGTGGCGGTGGTGGCCTATTTGGTACTGTTGCAGCTCCAGCTCCAGCACAAACACAAAATTTATTTACACAAAATCAGCCCAGCCCAGTTGTAGCGTCTTCAAATATTTTTGCACAGTCGCAGCCGCAGCAGCAGCAGCAGCCTCCAGCGGGTTTCTTTCAACAGGCCATGCAGCAGCAACCGCAACAGCCAGTTTTTATGCAACAGTCACAAACTTCTGCTCAAGCGCAAACTGCTGACTCTACTGTTTACAGTCGCATGGAAGACTTGAGCGCCGAAGATGTTGCCGCTTTTAAAGCAGACTGTTTTCTGCCGGGACAAATTCCGCTTTTGCCGCCACCGCGAGAATTAATCAATTAAATTTTAAGTTTTTTTGATTTTGTTCTTAAAGAAATTCATGTAAATTAATTATAAAAAAATTTTGTTAAATCTTAATCGGCTGTTTATAAACTAAAAAAAATGTTGTTTCTAATTAACTAAACATTTATTTAAAATATTCTTAAAATATTCTTAATGCAAATAAGCCATCGTAAACAGAACAAATTTAATTTTAAATTCATACATGCCGGTTCCAGAAACCGAGTGAATGTGGCAGTAATTTCATTTCAATTTCATTTGGAAATAAAATGTAGAACCTACTTGCTTATGTCATTACAGCTTTAAGCTACATATACTACTATATTGACACTAACGTATTTGCTCAACGTGAAAAAACAATTTTTCATTTGTATTTGAATATGTGTATGTTTGTAAACTAACACACATAAGCAATTGTCAAAATCCAAAGGCGTTTGAAAAATAAATTTATTTTAAAAAAGTTGTAAGGAATTTGATTTTTAGTAGTTTCATATCTTCAAACGTACGCGTTTGTAAAAAGCGATTCACTTACCCGTGCAAAATGACTTCGCTCTCCTTTTTTCTATTTGTCGGCACAAAACACATTTCCTTAAAACTTTTTTTTATTTTTTCTCAAAAACAAATGAACTGAAATTTTTATATGTTCAATTGTCATTCAAAGTTCATTCGTTTATCGGTTTTCTCGCTCATAAACAATATATCTGTACTGTAATGTGGCGACAATGTACCTTAAGCACAGTAGCAATATAGAAGTATTACATATATGGCTTTAAGAAACGTTCTTTTTGAAAAAAATAACCTTCGTAAATTCGCTTTGAATCTATTGTAAAATTTATTAGATTTGTCCGAATTTTTAATTTTAAAGACTAACATTTTATAACAAGACATTTCGAATCGATTAAAATTTTAAAATAAAAATTAAACAATTTCAACACAAATTAAAGATATAAATTTAGAAGATTATTAACGAACACCTTATCCAATCAAGTTAGATTTAAAAAAAAATAATAAAAAAATTGTGCTCTTGAAATTTAAGAGCTTTGCCAAAAAAAATTTTAATTAAAATATATATTGGCTATCTTTTGCGTATGGACGATAATCCGAAAATCGTCCGTGAATATTATAAAAAATTAACACTAGTGTTTGGCAGTGTTTGCAGCGGCCGCTGAAGTTGTTGTATTCGATAAGTCATTCTCTTGCATATTTAATGCTTGCATGTCGTTAGCAATTTGGCGTTCTTCTTGCGACTTCGCCCATGCCAACTCGAAAGGATAGGCAAGCGGTTTAAGCACATCTGGACAATCTTCCTGATTAGGTGCTGTCGCCTGCTTAATGGTAGGACCACGAGTATGCATGCGTTCGAGCATGGCGACGTTGTGTTTCTCCGCATTGTGTCCGGTAATTTTCGCAAATAGCTGCTCTTGTGTGAAAATATTGGTTAAACCGCGCTTCGTAAAGAACTGCAAGAAAGAAAATAGTTTAATTTTCAGATAAAAATTAAAGAAAAGAAAAAAAATCGACTATTTTACCTTTATAATGTTGCCACAATCTCGCATTAGGAACTCCATAGCGCCGGGATGTTCCGGCTCGACTGCTTGTGCTACATCGATAAACCAGCACTTGCCCTCATGCCAGAGAATATTATATTCGCTGAGATCGGCATGCACCAGATTGGCTTCGTGATAAAACTTAAACATGGCGGCAATGATTTCTTCATAGACCAAACTCAGTTCGGCAATGCTGAAATGAACGTCTTTGAGTTTGGGTGCGGCCTTGCTATTTTCTCCGATAAACGACATAACGAGCACATGCTTCTTAAGTATCACCACATCGGGACAAGGTATGCCCACACTCTGCAAACGCATTAGATTTTGCATTTCCTTTTGCGCCCACAGACCGATGACGACACGTTTATTTTGATTATTAAAACGCTCCTTGAAACGATAGTCGTCTTTGATATAGCGATCGCGTTGCTTGAATTCATTTAGCGTCGTACGAAAGATTTTGATGGCGCACTCTTTGGGCAACAAATGCGGCTGCATGAAGGCGACATTGCCGCTTTTGTGATGGCTATTGTCGTTGCCGCCACTGTAGGCGGGGTCCGAGTTGGCATGCAGTATAACTGCCTCTTTACCGGCAGATATGATGCCGTTAATTGACTCCAAAATTAGACCGTTTATTAATTTGTAGAGTAGAAGACGCGTGGCCGCGTCCATGCCCATTTCAGCAGTAGCATTATTAACTTTACGATCGCTTTGACGATTTTTCTTGCCAACGTTGCGACGTGAATATGTCTTTAGATTGTTGAAGACCTGTTATTGTTAAAAGAATAAAATATTATAGAAATAATTCATTCAAACATTGTTTTTCTTTAAATTAAATTCAAATAATGGTAGTTTCCGTATCACGTACCTTGTTGGACAGCTTCATGTCGAAACCGGCACCATCGCCTGTCGGAAACTCAGGTGGAAATGACATAATGCGGCAGGCATTGCGTACACCGCATAAATTCGCATCGTGCTTCGTTATCATTTCGCCCTCCTTGTCAACGCGATAGCCACACTTTGGCATGTTATCGAGCAGTTTCTCATTTGTCTCAAAACGATCCCAATGGCGCTTTTGACGCGCCAGTTCATCCTCCTCCTCTTCATCTTCGCTATTGGGTTTGTCCACAAACTCTTCATCGCCATGGCGTAGAAAATTGTCCATATTAACTTTAATTTTGGAGTCTTTGTTTATCTTATGTTCGCAGCGGCGCACCTGTTCGTTGTATGCGTGATCGAATTGCGATTGCATCAGTGCCGCAATCAATTCGTCATTGGCGGTCTCATCATCGGTTTGAAAGAGTTCGAGCACTTTTTGTGGTAATATTTTGCCATGCTTCGCCGCAGTTTCAGCCTCTTGTTGGATTAGCTCCGAGTAATTTTCCCATTCTTCTTCTCCTTGCGAACAGTCGTTCGCTGTGGTGTCTGCCGTGAGAAGATGTGAACAATCTTCCCACTCGCTGTTGTCGTCAGTCTCTGGACGAGTAGCTTCTTTGTTTGGTAGCGTCGGTGCGACTGCTTGTGAGTATGATAACGCGGGGGTTGGGATACAGCTCGTGCCACTGCTGCCACTTGCGACGTTATCGAAAATAGACTCCTTCTTTGCTTTCGCCATTTTCTTTTCATAGCGCTTTACTTCTTGATCCTGCACCCGATGTGCATATTCTTCGGACATTATCTCGGCCAGATTTACCGCTGCTGGCGGAGTTGTTATTTTTCCCCATGCTGACATTATATGGCTAATTTATTTCTTTGTTCACTTAAGCTAACTAGTCTAAAGGTTTTTGGTGAGTGTTCTTTATGTGCCCAACCTACAAACGGCACAGCACGCTAAAGCTTTGTATAATCCTGTTATTTATTTATTGTAGAGTTATTTAACTAACGTTAAATACAAGCGGTAAAAAAAGTTAAATTTATTGGTGAAATAAATTGGAAAGAATTGTGAAATAACACCGTGCTTCTTCTTTTTTATGTATAATTCACACAATGCGAAATGTTGCCATCGTTTATTTTTTTTTCAGGGATCGCATTTTATAAAACAATTTGCCCATATAAAAAAGTTTGCGATTTTAAATAATATTGGGAAAATAAAGGAAATTGTCGAGTGGCTAAAACTATATGAAAAATGCAGAATTCTTTGAATTTTGCTTAATATTCGAATCCAAGAAAATGTTTAAGTTGGATGTATAATAAGCTAAATCGTGAAATTAATTTAAAGGTTTGATTTACATAAAAAATTAACTACTTTGGCGCGATCAAATAGGAGACTATTAAAGTCCAGTAAATTACCTTTCCATTGATACACCAGGAGAAAGTACCTGCGATAAATTAAAGTTGTAATCAAAAAGTTCAGTAAAGGTGTCCTTAAAAAAAACGATCAAATACTAAAGTTTAAAAAGGAAAACATATGAATTTTTTCTAAAATTAGATTTTGACCGTCACCACATATCAAAGGTATTCTAGAGAGACATATTCGCTATATCCAAAACATTTGAAGATATTAGAACTTTTTGAAAATGTTTGCTTTAAAATTTAAATTTTTTCGGAAAAATTTGCCATTATGACTAAATTTGGTTAGTATTAAGTTCAGGGTTAATCAATTTCCATTCGTTTGATATAAAAGTACTCATGTCATATCTGCCCCTTAATTTGTCTGATATATTTTTTGAAGATATAAAAAATCCTCTATTATTATTCTAAAAAACCCGATATTATTAAGAGAAAGAGAGAGTAAAACTTGGACTGACACAAATAAAAAATTACAGTCGGTTCTACCGACTATTATAAATAATAGCACATAATTAAAATGATTTCAATAAAATATTTTTTAATATAATAATAATTTTAAAAACCATTAGCAACTCGTTTTTACTTTAGAAAATTCTTATAGAATGTGTTTGTATATATGTATTTATCGTTTTCCAAAGAAATCATAAGGTATTTTAAAATTCCATGCATCGGGTCAGATGGGGAGTACCTTTAACTTGTTTACCCTCATCCAAAAGTTTTAAATTTCAAGTGAATTTTATGTAAATTTACTCAATTTTAGAGACTAAAATCTGCAATGAAATATTTGACTCTTTTCAAATAGATTTAGTTAATAATGTGTCATTATATTTGCACACTCCCCCCACGCCCATTTGACAATTAAAAAAAGGAAACGTTATTAAATTTAATTATTTTGAACTTGAAATTTTTGTTAATCAATTTTGAAAAAAGTGTGCAGAATTTATTTCTTAGCTTCTGAATGAATTCATGCAACTAATTGACCAAGAATTTATTGAAAGATCTTTGAAAAAACAACAACAACAAATTGATCTGGAAAGATTTATGAAAATTGATCAATTAAGAGAAATGTGACATTTTTAAGTGAACTGACAAATAAATTCGGTTGCTATAGAGAGAAATTATTGCAAGCGAAGAAAAGTTTAAGATGAGACATTAAAAACGTTTTAATGATGAATCAAATCATGCGCTAGCAACAACCTACGACGATAAGTAAACAAGTATATGTACATATGTAAGTTGGCAAGTATATGTATATATTTCAGTAGGTCTGTATGTGCATATTTAAATAAATAAAGATTGAACTTTGCAAACTAAAAATGTGATTATTGTTTTCATACCTTACACCACGCGCAAGCATGCATCGAAGGGTATATTCAGTTTGTTGCTCCATATGTAACGTCCATAAGAAGGCGTGGTAGGTATAAGAATATACGTACTCGTACATATATTGTATAAATGATCAACGTTAAATTTTGAATCAATTTAACGATGTCCTTCTGTCCGCCGGTCTGTCTGAGCTGTCTGTCTTTTATGATTTGTTTGTCTTGTCTGTATTTTTGTATTTGTATTTTTCAGAACTCACCAATTCGGTTGGAACTCTCACAAAAAATGGGCGTGATCGGTTAAGAACAACGTCCACTTATAATACAGACATATGACACATGCTAATCGAATCACATATCCCGGTTTCATTAAAATGGCAAAGGGTATGTAAGCTTCATCATAGCCGAGGATAGTTCTCTTCCAAGTTTAATTCAAAATAACAACAGAAATGTTTACAAACGTGTATTACTAACACAAATATTTATTATTTATTAATTAGTTACATTAGTTACACACCAAAAAAAAGCTTTCGTAATTGAAAAATTCCAAATCACAAATAATGAATTGCAAAACTGTTTCGTTATCAATTTGAATTCGAATTTTAATTGACGCAAGCCTTCAATCAAATTTATTTATTGCACTTTTTTGTAAACATTTATTTGGTGAAAATAATATATTATTAATAACAATTAAAAAAATTGCATCTGATGCAACTGACGAACTTTGGAGCAGCGTACAAATTCCAGGAAGAAATTCAAATTTGTTCTTCGACTTTAAGTTGAATTGGAAGCGCTTAATTTGAATTTAACGCTGCCGCCTGCGACTGCGTTTTCTTTCTACGTGGTTTTTCCAATTTTCGTTTAGATCAGGAAATATTTGCGTACATTTGTTGTAATTGTTTTTATTGCGTATTTGTTGGTACTTTCGCATTTGATGCAGTGAGTCAAGTTATTCATTTGCTGTGAAACGTCGGTAGAGAGTGAAGAACTTTTGCGTCATATTTGTTGCAATTGAAAGAAATACACATGCAATTTATAATCTTAAATCGTGCATCAAAAGCGTATGGAATTGAAAAGATATAAGCTATATGACTATGTATAAAAAATTGTTCGTTTGTAGCTTTTCATGGACAGGGTAAACTTCTGAACCGATGGACCGATTTTAATGCAATATGTATTAATAGTTTCGCTGGTGCTTCATAATCGTTACGCATCGAGGTGAGTTCGCTCAATTTGCGTTCTCATTCCTACATTCCTTATTCAACCATGGTATGAGTCAAATTTTTAAATAAAAACGTAGCTGGAATTATAAAAAATACAAAACATATGATTAATCTTGGTAGGACAAGTAAAGTGCTTTAAAAGTATTGCAAAAATCGCTGAATTAAAAAAAAATTAAGTATTAGCCATATGCATAAAGATTTATAAGCTTTAAATAAAAAACCTATAAAGACTATTTTTGAGAAAATTAATTCTTTGGTATGATTATTAAGTTAAATGTTGACTTCAGTTGATCCCATACTCAGAATTACAAAATAAAAATTCAATAAATTTTTTAAATTCGTAAATTTTTTTTATAAAATTCAAAAAAAATCACATTGTCAAACAATTTTTTAAAAGTGTAATTTACAAAATTAAAAAATCCTAATTAGGATCCTTCGATTAAGTTTTTGGCTTTATCATCAAAACCCGATAACCTCAAAAATTTAACTTCAAACTCTCTTCAAATACAAAACTTTCAAATCAGAAACCGATAATTCCAATACTTGTTCGAAATTTGTGAACGTATTGAAAAATATATTTTCAAATAATATAAACAGTTAATTTAATCTTAAGTGAACTTATTTAAGAAACAAAGAAATATATTTCTGGAGTTATATTCAAGTAAAATTCCATTTTTGAGATTTCCTTGTAATCGATTTTTGATTTGTTGCTCATTTAAGAAATTAAAAAAATCTCTTGTTTTGAAAATTAAAAATTTTTCATTTAACGAATTTCAATAACGCTTACTAATTGTTGTTTACAAAATGTTGATTAAATAAGATTGAGAATGAACGAACGATCTCGGCTCATGGCATGAGCGCAATAGACAAATCAAAATTGAACACAAACGATCGCAACGCTTACAGAAAAAACAACAAGCTTGTCGCACACGCAAACACTTTTCGAAGGCACGTTTGACTTTTTGAGTGTGTTTGAGTGCGTGTATGTGTGCGTGTGTGTTCATGTATGACGCAAAAGGGGGCTCGTTGCGTTTCTTGGCCCCCAAAAATATAAAATCGCTCGAATTTGTGTCATGTGGTGCGGTAAATTGAAATTTTGTAGATACACTTCGCACAAATGTTTAAGTATACATTAAAATACATACTTATACATACTCGCACAATATGTGAACTTAATGTATATACACACTTACTTATATAAGCGTGCTTGTGTTTGCCAATGGCCTTAATACGATCGACTTCACTAAGTGCTGAATTGAATATAGCCACGAGAAGATTGTGCGGTCTTAAAGATACTCAGTAGCGGATTTTTGAGTACGACCAACAGATATTTGTAATTTTATACTTCTAGTGACAGCGCGGAGGAATTTAAATGTTTGGTTTTTTTAATTTAATAAACATTTTTGTTCTCATATCAAATATATTGATCGATCTTTTTGTCATTCATACTTATAAGAAGGTTAGAGTCTTCCTTAAAAAAAATCTTTTATTATTCTTAAAAAAAAAACATTTCTTAAGAAATGTTCCGGATATATTATTTGTTATTAACCAGTATTACTACGGAACTACCAGTTAAAGTTCTCAAAGCCATCTGAAAGGAGGCTAGAGCCCTCATTTCCAAATAAACAATATCTTTAATATGTATCTACTGGGTATATTACCTGTTATTCAACCAGAAGTGCTACTGAACTATCAGTCAAAGTTCCTATCGCATTCTTAAAATCTTTGGATTTAATATAACGTATATTCTGTAGCTATGTCTCTTTCTTAAGAATTTGTTGGTAGTTTTATATATACCGGTGATATTATTGGTTATTAGACCGTCATTTAACCAGTAAATTGCAAATTTTCAAACTATTTGTAAGAGCAAATATTTTTCAGATGTTGTATTGATATGTAAAAAGTGAAAAAAAAAAATGTTTTGGTCTATATCGGTTAGACATTTCTTACAGGGCTACTTCTGAAGACGCACTTTTAACAGGCAGCTTGCATTCGCGGTCAACAGCAATTGGCGAAAAATTGTTAATCAATTGAAATTTATTCAAAGTCGAATCTTGCATCAAATAGTAAACAACTTAAACATGTTGTTGATGTTGTTGATGTTTTATGTTGTTGCTGCACTTGTTATTGTTTTAATATTCCATAACTTTGTTATTATTGGTGATCGTGCAAAATCATTCGTTCGTCATTGAAATTTACGTTTTACGCGTTTGATAAATGCGTTTCTGCAAAAAAATAGAAGAAGAAAACTACAATTAATCGCATTAAGCGTCAAAATTGACGGCTGACTCTGGTTGGAGCAGCCCTACGGCTAAATATCGCTCTAATTAAACGGAAAGTATTATTTTATTAGAGTATAGAAAATACTCGTGATCGAAAAAATACATTTTGCTATTACTCGTTCACAAGTTTGAGTGCTGTGGAATCATAAAATAATATTTGTTTTGATTTTAAAGTGAAATTCAATTTAAATGCGTTCCAATAATTGACGTAATTGAAGTGCAAATTTGTATTGGTAATCCTAAAATAATATGCCGGGCACATACGACTGTAGGGTATAATCAAAATCAATGCATTTTGCAAAGCGATGCTGAGCGTGCGCCTAAAAGTCAACGACCACAACATCATATCGTCCCTTCCATGACAAATGAATTTATTTTGCAATTTTTCTCACGTTTAACTTATGAAATGATCGTGGTGTAATGAAAATAAGGTGATAAAAGTAGAAAATTGTACCTCATCACCTCGATATTTTTTTTCTCTTTGGAAATTGAATTTTTGTGTAGTTGCCATGGTTGCTATAAAATAACAAAGTAAATAAGAAAAATCAAAATAAGGCAGAAATCGTGGTGAGTTCGCTCAATTTGCGTTCTCAATTTTATATTCGGTGATTTTCCTCCGCTTCTAAATAAATAAATAAAAAAACTGTGAAAAGTCCGCAATTATATTTTAACATTAAAGGACGTTATTTGCAATTAACCAGGATGTTGTCCAGCGGCAGAGACGGATGGACAGACGGACAGACGGACGGGCAAAGGCAGGTGCTGAATATTTGTGTGCTATTTTTAAAAAAGCCAAGGAATGCACTTTTACGAGTATGTGTCCCAGAGAGTCACACGATGTTTGGACAAATGCACGCGCAGACCTAAACGCAAAGATACACATTCAGAGTGAGTGGCCCAAAGAGGAGGCTCGACTTTGGTCGCCGCACCAGCTAACATGCGCGCAACAAATTAAGTCCGATGGCTGTAACGTTGCGACAAAAAAAAAACGATCTTACGACGGACAAAAACCTGAAAGCTGAAACTCAGAAGATGTGTAGTGGTTGCGCATGCGCTGGACAGCACACAGCGCAACATCGGAATGTGCGTTTTCAATTTATTTACATACAACATTTTTGTTGTAATGTTTCTGTTTTTTTTTTGTATTTTTTGTTTGTGGTTTTAAATTGTCTGTTTTTTTAGCCTGAATTATGGTGGTAACAGGTTGCAAGTCTGGCCGTCGATTCGGTTCGGTTGGTCTTTTGGCCCGATGCTGTCAACCAACATTGTCGGCCGCTAATTGCGGCTTGTCTTGGTTGCTCAACGTTGTTTGTGCGTTTTGTTGCTATTCGCATCTATTTTAAGTCTAACTCGTTAAGAATAGTTTTGCCCATCTTTGGAATCATTTCGAGGGGTTTCGTTCTTTTGTTGCAAAAATAGATTTTTAATTTATTACGGCTGCTGGTAGGCAGCCGACGTTGTTGGTTAGTTGTCGTTTTTAGTTACAGGCAGTCGGCGTTTTATTTTTTTTTTTTGAGAGTTTTAATGAAAGTGAAATGTGCAACGACTTGTTACAGTCCAAGGCTATTTTTAACCTAAAGTATTTGCGAGTAAGTACATCGTTTAAGATGCATGCACCATGATGCCTATGATGAAGCTGTCAAGCAAAGTTACTTGCAAATACTCGTGCGTACCTTTGCTTAATAGTTGAAGCAGAAGAATTTCGGTTGATTCTGATTGCGAATGTGATTTTTAACGATAACGTCACTTTAATTAAAATACATATATCTTTATAAAAATTTTTATAAATTTATTTAATATATCTCACTTCAATTTGAAAAATGACACAACTCAAAAAATGGCAACTGTCAGAAACCGCAAACAATTGTTTTTTAACTTATGAAATGCTGATCATTTTGAAAAAAAATGTTTAAATAATTTGACATGAATTAAAGAATTTTGTTCTTATACTCTAGTACAAAATTTAACTTTTTGAGTTGTGCCGTTTTAATGAAATGTTGTTGACATTTTTTGAAGAAGTAAATATTCAAAAACGATCAATAATAATTTTCAAATAAATGAATCGTACAAAATAACAGTAATCATCTATTTCTTCAAATGTGGATAACTCAAAATGTGTCTGTTTACATTTATTTCCAGCTATGAAATATTATACCATCTACAAATTAAATAATTAAATTAACAACCTTTTTCTGTAGAATTATACTTTTTGAGTTGCGCTACTTTTGAAGATTGTGTGCGATATTGTAATACGTAGTTTTTTTTTAAATAGTTATTTATTTTAATATCGTTTATTTTCCTAATTGGCGGCAAGAAGAAAAGATTCATACCACATTAACAAACCGTACAATAGAAGAAAAAACAACACGGTTGATTGGAGTGTTGCTAATTTTCTTGTTACAACCAGAACCTAACATCTTAAAGTCAGTCATCAACACGTGGTAGGTTAGTATCAGTATACAATTTCATTCTACGCACATCGCCTGTTCAGGTAGTGCGAGTTGATTTCTGTTTGTATGTATGTTGACAGTGTCACATTTGCCACATCGAAGCACAAAAGTTATAAGCAATCAAGGAATGATCTCGAACGCATCTGCCACACATGTCCAATAGGGATTATAGTAAAAATAATTCCTTAACAATAGCGCAGAAACGAAAACTCATGATGAGGGCAAATGCAATTTGAAGAAAACCGAACCTGCTGGTAGTAGCTCAATGTTAACTTATCGATTGTAAATTTTTTTTTTTTTACACGATGAAACACCCTTTCCATGTTGTCGCTATGTACGTTACAGAATTGTTGGTTACTACAGCTTTAAGAGTTCTTAAGTAAC
This sequence comes from Suillia variegata, assembly GCA_949127995.1. Lineage (NCBI taxonomy): Eukaryota > Metazoa > Arthropoda > Insecta > Diptera > Heleomyzidae > Suillia > Suillia variegata. The sequence continues at coordinate 9,936,509 of OX421844.1, forward strand.
CTAATTACTTTCGTCGTAATTCCCAGCGCCTCTCGAATGTTATCGGGGTTTTATTGGAATTGCATTTGTACATGGTATAGAAAGAAATAAATCGACTTATGTACATATGTACTCGAATGTACTAATACACATTAAAAAAAATATTAAATCAAGATTATTGACGAAAGAAATGTTGTCGATAAAATTCTTAATTCAACTCTGATATTCTGAGACTGAACGATCTTAAATTAATTCAGATTGCGATTTTTCTCTTAGTGAAAATTCTTTTCTGAAAGAAGGGCAATTTCACTTACAAAACGTATGTATGCACGTATTTATGTATGTATGTATGTATGTATGTATGTATGTATGTATGTATGTATGTATGTATGTATGTATGTATGTATGTATGTATGTATATATGCATATATGTAAGATCATATGATGTATGAACAGTGCCAATTAATCATTCTTAAGTGAATTATTACTATCATCATCATCATCATCGTCCAACATGTGAAAGAAATAATTTACGCTTTAAAACAGTATTTTCTAGGTATTGTAAATTAAAAAAATATGTATATATGTATGTACGAGTATGTATGACTTTTTTGACCACTCGAGCAAAAAGGTGATAACTTCTTTTGTTTAGCGATCCCATTAGCGAATTCCCTAAATTTGTTTAGTACTTATGTATGTACCGTCTCAATTAAGATCATTTCAATAAACAAACAAAAGTCGACAGCTATTTGAGTCCATAAAAATATTTTTCACTATTAAGAGTTGTTAATTCAATTGACATTATCCAAAAAAAGAATCCATTGATTTAATCATTTAAATTCTGCGAAGCATGAATCAAGCGAAAGTCGTTGAAGTTATTCCGATCAGTGGTGGCAAATGTGGATTACCACTCATGCCACTCATTAATCTAAATCAAATTGTGAGACAATAGTAATTGGAAAAAACTACTATGTATTAAAAAAAATTATGGAAAAGTAGGCCATAATTAAGGATTAATAAATTTTATAAGAAATAGGCTTTTGTTAAATCCACAAAATGTTTTTCTATTGAGGTTTATCTCATCCTTCGTAAATGGGTTTTGAGTACAAAAGATCTTCAATGGTCGCTGGTGTTCGTAACACTTCATGACTAGCCCTCAAATTCACAGGAAACTATTTTATAAACCGCGCCGAGCTTGTAAAGTGTTTGTATAAGTAAGATTTGACTTAAGTTTTATCATTTAATCGATTAACAGATTTTTTGTTAACGCTTTCTAGCATCAATGTTGGTTGGTATTGCCACATACCATTATGCAAACACAAATTTACGTAAAATATTAACTGAAACATTATACGAAACGGTTTTCTTTAATTATACTACGCTGTTACAAAAACAAAAAACTCGATTATTCTGGTATAGAGCAGATCGCACTGCAACAAACATCAGATCAAGCTATAGCAACATGTTGCGGCAACATGCTTCATAAACATTTCGCTAAATGAAAAAATAGCAGAGAAAAACCAACAATTAACAACAACGTTGGTAAGAATTTCGATGAAAAAAACATTTTCATTTTACAACAACAACAACAACAACAAGCAACTAACTTATTGACGATGATTTGATGTTCAGGTTCAGGCATCATTATTGCATCCCACGACGAACGAACGAACGACGATGATGATGACGACGACAACGACAACGACGAATAACGCAAGTTGCTAACGAATAAGTTGGCAACTTAACAAAAACAACAACAACGACAAAACACGCGCGTTTAGTTGCTGAAAACTGAAAACGACACACAAAAAATACAAACACAAACAGCAAAAACAAAAACAAAACGAACAACACACAAACAGCAAAAACAACAAAAAACAACAAAATAATTCGAGGCGAGAGCAAAGAAAAAGACCGAGCAACGCGGCCAGCCTTTTCAGTTGATTTTTGAAACTCGACGCGGTGGCAGCTTAACTTTCCTACTCTGCTACTCTGAAAAAAAATCTCAAGTAGAAAATTTAAAAATATTAAAATTCATTTTGAAAACATATTAAAAAAAAATATATATTTATATATTCGTATATATATATATATTTATGTACACGAACATATGTGAAATCCACCGCAAAATAAATACAAAAGTGCTGCTGCTGGTGTAGCATTTTTAGGCAAAACTACAACAAAAAACCTTTTCCGATCGACTGTGCCGAAAGACTTTTTTCATTTGTTGCTACAACAATAACAATAACTCAATTAAATATAAACTAAATAGAGTGCATTAAAAAATAACGGTTGTACTTGAATAAATTTTTTTTGTATTTTCTTTGTTTTTGTTGTGTTGACGCCGTCGTCTTCTCTCGTGTCTTCATTTTTCATTCTTCGTTTCTATCCGCTGTCTGTCGCATTCGTTTGGCGTGAAATTTTGAAAATAGATTTTTCCGAGTCGTCGTATCACTAAATCTGACTGAAGTGCTTCCCGGCTGCCATAAAAGAATTTCGTGGTTTGCGTCGCTTCGGCTTTTCATTTTTCTTTTGTTGTTGTGATAAATTTGATTGTGACAAACTTTGTGCTTTGTTGTAACAAACAGACCAGAAGCGATAGTTTTTCTAGTTAAACAAATATTTGACTTAATTTGAATTCGTGTATTTATAAGGTGAGTTTTGAAATTGATTTATTAAAGATTAATGAAACATTTTAAGTTTGGTATAATACGAAATACTATCACACACACAATGTTTGTTTTATTGAACTGCTTTTGATAAAATGAAATTGTAACTTATATTTGTACTTTAATTCATAGTTTGAGTTGTTTGAATTGGGGTGTTTTTTATGGTTTAAATAAAATAACTTAGAACCGCTTCGTAATTGGTCATAATCTTAAGTCGGTATAATTTTTAGTGTCTTTGTATTATCACAGGAAAATATTGCTATAAATATATTAAAAATAAATTTACTACAGAAAATTAAATGACAATTTCGACAAACATTTTTTCAACCAAACATTGAAAGAGATCTGATCTGACTTTAAATAACTAATGCAATTTTGTTGTAGTTGTTGTTTAAGAAAAAACAATGTCAGATCAGCACAATATAATTTTTAAGGTTTTAAAGCGAAAAAATAATCACTAACTTAATTCACTAATATTGAAAGTGTTGTTGACTAACCTAACAACGAAATTTGATGATCATGCTAAATCGAGTAACGAAAGATTTCAAACTAAAATCTATCCGAATTTTGGTCAGATATTATACAAACTGTTTTGTTTCCGAGACTACCAATTGTCTTTGTAATTTTCCGTGTTTTAGAAAACTACACACAAAGATATTTCTTCCTATTAAACGTTAATACAATATTTAAGCAAATATTAGTATTTGCATTGTAATTTATTTTGTGTCTAAGTACATGTTTTTTAAAAAGAAAAAATGCTTACGTAGGAGTATTAAATATACATAATAATTTCGCCTTTTTGTTATTAACATGTACCATGTAGACTGTCAATTATTTTTTTTTTTAATTGTAACTTTCTTAAAATTATCAGTTAAATATAAGTAAATAATTTTGATTACCCATAAAATAACCAGATTATAAAAGGGGATAAATTATGTAAATACATTTTAAAAAATTCGACAGAAAACGCATTTTAAAGATTAATTTTCATAGCTGATAGCCGATTTCTTCGGGCTCGATTTATAAAAAGACCGTGAAAGTGAACATTTAGTTCGAATCTATAGCTACAGAGGTAAAAAACTGCATCATTATCTCGTTTTGAAAAAATAAACTCTCATCGTTTTTTCCCATAGTCCTGCAAATGTAAAAACTTTTCAGATTATAGAATTTTTTACTTATATAATCACTGGTTCTTTAAGATTGGGTTCATTAAAATAAAACCAGGAGCGGTCTCAGAAAACATTTGCGCTAGTTCAATAAACTGAATCCTTAATTGACAAACATCTTAATCAGATTAAGTACCAACTTCCATCAGTTTTAAGTTTGAAATTTATTTTGATTGTTCGAAATTTATTTGAATTCTTCGAAAACCATTTAAATGCGATTAAGTAATCAGTTCTTTGCTATGTTTAAAAACAACCCTTCGAATAAAAAATGTTAATCGAATTGAATACGAAACTTCAACATTTTCAAACAAATAATTGTCAGTCTAGTGAATGTACGAGTATGTACGTATGCAGTTATATACTTTATTTACATGTACAATGTACATTGTAGTATATGTAGAACATTATTCCGGAACAAAGAACTGTTTGACTTCCAATTTGATATTTTTCTGTTAGAAATTCACAAGTGTTTTTTGCTGTCTGAGCGGGTTTTTCTTTGTAGTTATTGACATAACACACGCAAACGTTTTGTTTTTTTAAAACTTATTATGAAATCGAAACGTTTTGAACTTTTACTCAGAACTCTAAGCAGAAGTTCAAGCAACAGACATAATAAATAAAAATGTACTTAATGAGATATGTATGTAACAACTTGATTAATTTTTTTAGATTACTTATTATAATCGAAAAGTGTTTTCCTTTTCAATTTTTGAAATAAAATTTATTTGTGTGTAAATTTGTTTATAGTAGTTGAAATTTTATGTTTTATTTAATAAGCAAATTAATTTTTTTTATTTAATTATTAAAAACAAATATCCATTTTTTCAACATAAACAAATCCAAAATATGTGCAACTTTATCTTGGTATATAGTTTAAATGTTTCATTAATATTAAATTTCACTTTAATTAACTTTTTTTGGTGGACCCAAAAATTGCACAAATTGCAAATAGATTTCTCTTTTTCGTCTCAGCCGCAGAAACGAGACAAACGTATCTAGTCAGACTTTCTTATCTGGAAAATGTATCTAAATTAATAATAATTTCATGATTTAATCAATACTGCACAAAAAGCCAAAAACACGTTTCGTCAATTAGTGACGTCAACTTATACAGAAAATGCTACAAAAAAATATAATTTAGTAATATTACGTTAATTTTTCACTTGCTCAAATGTTAAAGTTAATTTTTTTCAGTTTTAGGTTCGTAGTAATTTGCGGACATTTGCTTAATAAATCAGCTAAAAGATTTTCTATATTGCTTGATGTTAACTTTTGTATATTGAAACGTGTTAATATATTTTTTTATCAGATATTGAATTTTCTTATCATTCTCTTATGACAAGCTAGCTTACTCACAATATTGTGTAAACAATTACATGTAACAAATTAAGATGACAGGAACGTTTCCAAAAACAAAAACAAACTTTAGCGCACAAGTTTGTGGCATTTGCATAATTCCACATTTGTTAAGTTGCACTTGGAGGAATAATCACAATGACGTTGCATACAGTACAACAAAAGTAATTTACACTAATTAGGATTTTAGACAAGTTATTACTTAAACTCTGTGTTACTGCACTGTAATGTTATTACGTTCTTCTCACTTACTGTTGTAAAGATGTTAAATTTACATTTGAGTTTAGTCTCAATAATTACTAAATACTAAAATTCAATTAACTATTAATTTCTGTTTGAGACAGAAACACACTTAAGCGCTTAAAAGAGTATTTAGTTTGGAGTACTTAAAATGTCAACTAGTTGCATACATTACATACATATAAACATACATACATACATTCGTACAAAATTGCTGTTGACAACACCTTCCGCAGTACGGAGTGATTACTCGTACAATACGGATTTTATGCTTACACAACAACGACAGCTGTTTAAAAAAACAACAACGACAACAACAACAAAAACGAAAATAATGTTATCAAAAGAAAAAAATATAAATTTTTGCACTTAATGCAATTTTAAAAATGAATAAATAAATAAATAAACTTAACTTGACTTTTAACTAAGTGAGGCGGCAGAAGTCAAATAGCCGCTATGCAAATTTATTAAAACGATATCTGAAACTGAGCGATTCGAAATAAATAAATAAATGAATATTTATTTATGCAAAGCACTGTTCGAAAATAGTTTTTTGCTTTGTGTAAATGTTTATTTAAAATAATGTAAATCACTTATGGCGGTTCTTAATTAAGTTTGACTTAGATTCAATTGAAAGCAAAATTCTAAAAAATCGTTTTGGTGTACCAACTTAATAAAGAATATTTTATGCATTTAAGCAAGCATTTCGACTTTGTTGATCTACTTCGAAAAAAAGGCTAAGTTTGTTTATTTTTTCTTCTTTATATAGTAAGTAAATAAGCCATCCACTTGCCTTTAACCTGTTGGCTTAATCAAATTTTTATTTGATTCTCGTATTTGTTGAACAGCGAACCGAGAACGGAGCACGGAGTGTTTGTTTCGTATCAGCTGTCGCCATCGGTCTCCATAACAAAAATAAACACAATTTCCCCACAAATGTTACTAAAAATACCGAAAGGCACATATTCGTACTAAAAAACGGTTCTAAATTTAGCACTTTGTGTGTAATACTGCGTATGACTCTTACGCTTCTTTACTGTGTCGTAAAAATCCAGTAAAGCTTGAAATATTCGATATTATTGAAAGTTAATTAGATTGTTAAGGTTTAATTAATTTTTTCATACTATAGACTATTTTTTAAATTAATAAAAAAATGTTGGTTATAATACTCAAAACATAAATTCCAAAAGAAAAGTGGATACCAATAATGTCGGCATGTATTTGTAAATGTTCTAAATTTAACACCTTTTCAAAAAGGTGTAAAGGTGTAACTGTGTAAGTGTTGTAAATGTTGTTAAGTCTTTATGATTTATACTGACGTAATAAAATTTCAAATATCGGAAAATACGTCAAATTGATTAGATAGAGATATACACACGAGCGTAAAAGTGATTTGAGTCTATATAATTTAAGTTATGAATGAAATCCAATGCAATTGCACTAATAAATAATGTACCATACCTTTTTTATATGATAAAGGAAAACCAACAAAAAATTTAACTGTACTTGAAACTAGTGACATTTTGTTTTAGTGTCATTTTAATAATAAAAATTTCGAACGATTACTGAAGGTATTTAGCATGGAAAAGAAACTAAGGCGATGTTAATTGATGAAATATAAAAATCTGCTCAAGATTGCAATTTTTTGACCGAAATTCATAGAACCGAACAAACCATTCGCGATTCGCTCCATTCTTATATATTAGATATATAATATGCGAGACAAGAAGTTACCGCGGCCAAAATAGACCAATTGTGACAAACTCAAAATTTACAAAGTCTCCCACAGTCTAGTATTCATTTAGAATTCAGAGATTAATTTCGGAGATTTGAGTACTCCTTATTGACTACTTCTTTGGCCAGTCTTAAGTTTAGCTCAAATTAAACTTAAGTATGCCTTTAAAGTTCTTAACCATATTTGTACATATGTTATACTTCTGTACTAAAATGTTTGGTTAGTAAATAGTAGTACTAATTTACTAACCAAACATTTTAGTACAGATATATTGTTTATGAGAAAAGAAAACGATAGGCGAATGTACCTAAAATGACAGTGTACCTAGTGACAATATAAAAATATGACATAGATAATTTTATCGCAAACTATTCTTCTGTTTGCAACATTTGACATCTTAAAATTAACGCTTATGTTGTTTTTATTTTCAGTGTACTTAAAAGGAATGTCTAATACGGAGAAGACAGGAGTCAACAAATTCAGAAGTAAGTAGACAATCTTTTCTTTTACAACCAATAACTTCTAACGGTCACGAAGACGGACCACAAGCGCGATGACATTCCAGAAAAATCCAATTGCAATTTAAAAATTTATTTAACGCAAATAATAATAAAAATTTAAAAGCAATAATGCAAAAAAAAAAAAATTATAAAAATTTTATGCACGCAATCAGTGCAGATGTTACGCACCGCACTACCATGGGCTATCATTGGCGGCAGAGGCGGCAGAGGCGGCAACGGCGGCGGACTATCACTTGCCGCCACACAATTAGCCAAATGAAAATAAATAAATGCCAGCAGTATAGTACGCCAGCCACACTCGAATAGATGACGCCAACAAGCGCTAGAAACCGCTACACAAAACGGCCGAGCCTCTTTTCAGAATGAGCGAGCGAACAAACAGACGAACGAACGAACGAATAAAAAACTGTTTGTGCAAAACGAAAACCAACAAAAAAACAGCTAAAAAAAAAAACGGAACGCGACGGCGTCGTCAACGCATGCACTGCAAGCGCCCGACAGACGAACTGTGGTGCGAATAAATTTCCAATTCAATTTCTTTAGGGGCGCAGTCAGACAGACCGACAGACAGACAGACCGACAGACAGACACGTCTATCGTCCGACAATAGGCCATTAAATAAAAACTATATACAAAACTAAATAAATGCAAAATTGACCGAATTGTTGAAGCTTATATTGAGTTGTTGCTTTTGATTAGTTTATTTCCAGTCGAATGCGTTCCACAATCAAAATCAGATCATTCACTTATAAATTTATTTTCATTGATATCAATTACGACGATTGCTGGAACGATGGGACGGACCATCAAAATGTATAAATGTATTCATCGCCATGAATAGTGCACGGCTGGCGGCGTTTGGGAATTCCAGAAATTGGCAAACGCCATTACTTAATATCATTGGAACGCCTTCAATTGGCGCCCATATGCATGAGTACTCGTATTCAAATGAACTTCACCTCGTCGTTGTTGTTTTCTTGTTGTCAGTTTTTATTCGCGTCTGAGATGTCATTTTGATTAATGCCATTTCGATTAAATGAAGATACAATTTCATATCGAAATTGACATAAATGCCATTTAATCAATTGCGTATGCAAATATTTTAATTAAAAACAATGCTTTCAATTGACAAGCGTTTTCCACATGAAGTTAGTAACAACTTTTTGCAAAGAGTGTACGAAATTGGGCTGATATGAAAAATGTATCTGAGATTACATTTCGAACTCAAGGAGATTTAATACAGACATTTACTAGAAACTCAATAGTTCCGATTATATGTCTTAATAGTTTAGTAAATTAAGTACTTCTAGTATAATTAGTTTATTCAGTTCATTTATTCCAGCTATTCCACATCGTCCATACAAACCTTCCCGTCCCTTCAGTATAGTACAGCCTAAAGTACTTTAGTTAGAATGTTGTCATAGTCATTCAGAGGCTAGGTTAGATAGATAGACCAGTAATGGTCCTTAGACCACTCAAAAGCTAATAACCATATCTCTTAATCGATTTGTGGTCATGGTTTTTGCCTAGACACGCCCACAAATTTTTCCTATGACATATCGAAGCAAAAATTCAATAAACAAATATGTACTAACATTTATTCCTAACTTCGCAGAAAGCCAAGAAATGTTGTGCGCAATATCTCGGTTTCTTAGAAATATCAACGCCAGCTCCAGTTTGTTAATTACAATACAATACAAATTCATGCATAAGCCGGTATTTTTTTTTTTTGTTTTCTATAATTATGCATAGAGTTGCAAGTTGTTGGCTTGCTGCTTACATGCATTTATTTTCATTTGCGAAAATACATTAAAATTAAATACGTTGTTGTTGTTGTTGTTCGAGCGGCTAACAAATAGTTTCAATTTTATTGTTTTGCTAAATTTGTTGTTGCGATTTATCATCGAGATTTTGATTTCTATCAATTATACTTTAATACGCTTTGTTTAAATTATCGACAAAACATTAAAGACCGGCGCTAAAATAGATTCAAGGCAAACAAAAAATGAAAAAATGAAAAAAAAGGAAAAGAAACATTTGCACGATTTGTTGTTTTGTTACGTTTGTTATGCAGTCATTTTGTAATTACAATTTGTAAGCTTCAAAACAGGCATTTTAGCATAGTTGCTTTTTTATGCTTTAATTGCATATGTTGCATATTTCTTTTAATGGCACAAAGAAGATTTACTTAGTTGTATAAAATAATGAAATAGTGGAGTTACTTAGTATACAACTTACTTTGTTTTTATATACTGGTCTGCTGGCTCAAGTTTCATAGTTATGCAGATGTATCCTAAAATTGTTGAATATAAAACTTATTTCAAGATTTAACGTTCTTCTTTGTAGATCGAATCGGTTTTGATTTCTGATTTCTGATTAAAGATTCTTATTTTTAAATGTTTTGATCTTAAAGTAAGATTGGAAATTCGTATTTGCTGCAACTAAATTCTTAAATCAAGATTTTACGCTTATTTTACGTTTTTTGTGCTTAATATAAGATTTTTAAATTTTGTAATCTTAATTTGAGTAAGAATAAAACAATCTTAAATTAGGTCCAAACTTTCTTAAAGTATGATTACGATTTTTCTTTGAGTATATCTCAAAAATTAAAATTTTTTTCATTAAAAACTCAGAAATTTTTACCTTTTTTTGATGCTATCTACAGTATAATCTCGTATCTGAGACTATAAAACTGTTCTTGATTTGAATGTTTTAGCTTGAATTTTCGCGTTGTCAATCAGTCGAACTGATTTTCCCTCAGTATTAATTAGTCAAAAAATCACACGATATTTTAAAGATGAAAGCGGCTTTTAAAATTGGCTAAAATTTGTTATTGCGTTGTTAATAACTAAACCCTTAGTAAGTTTTGTCAGATGATAATGGGAGCGCGTCACTTCCTCGCTTTTCTACTGCGAGCGACTAATAAATTTCGACCTTCCGAATGGCGTTCAAAGTCGTGGAACAAAAAGAAATATTCACATTCACATTCACAAGTTGTGTCACGCTTATTTAATTCACTCAAATTACCACCGAGAAAATACAGAAAAAACAACAACAACAACAACAAAAACACTTGCTAATTAACAATGTAAATAGTTTGCAATGACTTAAGTTCCGAATGTCCTTGGAGCTTTTGTAAAACTTTTATTTTTACAAATTTTGTTTTATTATTTTAAATATTTTAATAATACGGTTTTTTTTTAATCATTTTGATTATTTTAATAATTTTTTTATTTTGATTATTTTGAATATTTTGATTATTTTGATTATTTTGAATATTTTGAATATTTTGAATATTTTTACTAATTTAATTATTTTTATTACTTTTTATTATTTTTATAATTATGATTATTTTTTATATATTGATTAATTTGATTATTTTAATTATTATATTTTTATTATTTTGATTATTTTTGATTAATATGCTTATATATTATTATTTTTTTAATCTTGATTATTTTGTTTTTTTTTTATTATTAATTTGATCTTTTTTTATTTTTATTTTTAATTTAATTATGTTATTATTATTATTATTATTTTTAAAATTATGATTATTTTTAAATAATTTTTTAAATCAAAAAAATAAACCAAATTTTGTTCATACCGTATCAAGAATTGCAAATTAGAAGTATTTTATATGTAATAAAATACAATTGACAAGGTAATTTCCGAATAAAAACGTGGAAATGTTTTAAATGCGTTATTAATTGTTGTTGTTGTTGTTTTTTTAGTTGTTACAATATGCACACTAATGCCTTTTGTTAAACAAAACACAACTTTGTAATGTAATGTTTTTTCTATCGAGGTAAATCATACTTCCGCCAGTAAACGTATTCAATCACCCTCGCATAGAGGGCGCTAATTTACAAACTACAATTTACACCTACAATAACCGCAATTAACCTAATAATACCTTAAAAAAAATCGACATGTGTGAAACTGCGCGACATGTGCAATTAATGCAAAAAATTATTACAAAAAAGAAACGAAACAAAAAAAAAATTACTTTCAATGCCTTATTAATTAACGTGTATAATGGCATTATTTAAAAAAGGATTTACTAAAACAACAACAACAGCAATTGGCAGTCACATGCTTAAACGCGTTACACAAACAAGCGCACTTGTATACGAGTATAATTCCCGCATTTGATATACTCCGCACTGAACTTTTAACTTGGCACATTCAGTGTGACCTTTTGTTTGTTATGCACAGAAGTAGGCGTGACCGACGTGACACGTCTCGCTCAGCACGTTTAGCAATTTGTACAAATAAATAAAAAAAAGAAGATAAACCTAGAATTATAAATTTAGTAAGTGAGCTTATTTTTATGACTGGGAATGTTTCACAATAGTTACGCGAAAATAAATTTAAACCCAGCCCACAATGTTTCACTTTAATCTATATACATACGAATTAATGTTTTTTCTTTGTTCCGATTACGCTTCGATATGATTAGGTTAAAATCTGCCACACCCACAATTTGTGATCTTAAGTGAAAATATTTGGTTATTTGGCTAATATTGCTCATTAAAATCTGACATTAAGTATCTGAGTTTGTATAAACACTGTCGACAACTTCAAACAAAAATGGGCTTATTTGGATCAATTTAACGCCCAGAAATGCGTCGGGTTAATCTTATGCCCACCACCACAGCTCAGGAACTTGAAATGCTACATAGGAAACATATAAATATACAGGGAAGCATCTGAAATGAATAAAAGTCTATATGAATAATTTGCAGATATTAGCAACGCCCACTTATTACGCCCACTATTTGTAGAATTGGGTGAAATTAACTTATTTCTATTAAAAAAAAACAAAAACCCGAGCAACGCCGGGTACTTTAAGCTAGTGCTTACTAATAATCAATTTACGCTTCATGATACACACATTTTGTATGGTGTTTCAGTAACGACCAAGCCGATTATAACTCTCCGAAAAGGTTGTTCTGGTCTCTGGTTCTAGATACATTCAATAACAGCAAAATTGTAAAATGACTAATTCCGAGAAAAAAAGTGCTGTAATAATAATTGTGACGCTCGGCTAGGTGTGTTGTGTTTGGTTGTTGTTGTTGTTGTGGTGTGTTGATTAAAGCAGCATTTTATTAATTGGTGTTAAGTGGACATACAATTTAAATTTAATTAAATGTGCATGAAGAAAGAAATCAATTATAATAATTTTATGACAGAGAAATGTAGTTTTTTTTTTTTTTTTTATTTAACTTATTGTGTGACTCATCGACATGTGTGACTTTAATTAGACCTTTTGACTGTACTCGAATTAAGGGCTTAACAAAAATTTAAGCTAGATCAATTTAATAATAGTATGACTGAAAACATTTTCTAAATGGCTAATGTTCAATACTGTCGATTGACAATTTTTTTGGAACTAGATTTTACAAAAAAAAGAAAAACTTACTGGCACATATTCGTAGTAAAAAAGGCTCCTACTTACCTTTATAGCTGTCAAATTCATACACTATCTGTCTAACGAGGTTGGCATTAAAGTAAGGTAGGAACTTTACTTGATTATAGTAAAGTATAGGTCCAGATTTTAAAGCTTAATATCTTATATGCAAAGTGAATATTTGAACATAAAAAATTAGTTAAACTGACAGTATAGTAGTTATTTGATAAACCAAACCATTGACTATTTCCTCATACATAATATAACAATGTATAAATAAAATTCATTGTTCTCGAGCTTCGGAAGCAGCTTCGTGATCGATTACTGCGCTATTCAATCAATGAAACTAGATTTGTCTAGATTAGCTTAGCTGAATTTAACTACTGGCAATTTGTGTGACATTGAGGATATCATAGGCAACAATTCAGGAAATATATTCTCATCAGCATGTCATGAAATTAATGACCTTTAACAATTTTAAATAGCTTATCCAGAAGAATTTGTTTGAATATCAAAACAAATATCATTGATTGTCCTGTAAGGTGATCGTCTAAAAGTGCTCGTACACAGCTCAACTTCGAAGTTCCAAAGTCCGTAAAAAGTTTATTTTTACAATAAATTGCGCTGAATGTTTAAAAATAACTGCAAGACAAAACATTTCCAGTCGCTGTCAGCGACTGCCTGATGATGACTTTGACCCGTTGTCAGTCTCGCCAAACGCCGATAAGATGAACAAATTTTATATAGTAGTACTTACCCAACACTTTGGTGCAAGACGCCAATGCAAAAATAGATTAAACAAGATTATTTAGTGATTGTATAATCAGTTTGATTTTCTTTAAATTATTTTATGCAATTCAATCTAGAAATAAATAATTTAAACTTTTAAAGTTCACTTATGGATGACTCCTGTAAATAAACTTAAATTTTCTTTATATTAAAATAATATTAAAAATTAAGAAAGTCATTTCAATTAAAAGATATTTTAACAACCTTCATAAAGTTCACCAAGCCCGCATCTACATAAATACTTCTTTCTAGATCGGCGAACATCAGGTTTATTTGCTCCACCCTATTAAGCAGTCGTTCGGCAAGATTCGAAGCAATTAATACAAATTAAAACGGAATTTAAATACTTCATGCTCAAATCCAAAGTTGACAACATTGAACCCGCTTAAACGGAAGTTAATTTGGAACAATTTTAAATGCGCGCGTTTATCTCGCCGTTAAAAAGAAAAAACAAAAAATATGTTGCGCAGCATCTGTTTAGCGCGATCTTTGGACAAACAGCAAAAAAACTTTGTACACACACACACAAATACGTGCACACACTCCCATACAAAAATGTAGAAATGCCTTAACGCAAATACTACATAGACTGACGTCTACAAAGACACAACCAGCAACAACAAATTCAGTTGGTACGGACGAGCCCCCTTTTTTTTATTGAAAAGACGTTTTGAACTGGCTCGCTGTGAATGCTTTAGTTAAAAAAAAATATAAAAAAAATACTGCTGATACACACACAAACACTCACACTTAAAAACTAACAGACACGCTAGTTTACAGTTGAACTGATAACTGCAGCAAACAGCTCAGCGCGTCCGATGGCGACAATTGTGGAGCGCGTCGGCAACTTAACGTTGAATAAATAACAGCAGAAACGGAAAATAAAATACTAAAAAGTATTTTCGAAGTCGAAAAAAAAGTTGATATGACCGCAATCAGTCGCGCCGCCGTCAAGATGCATGGAAATTTTCCACAGGAAGATGCAAAAGATGCGCTTATACGCACACAAGAAAACTGGGACAAGGAGTCGACCGATTTCGGGGTGGACAGCAATAATGTCGTCGTAGTGCAACAAAAGGGCAAACGCTTGAAGTTGATTGAAGATGTTCTTTCATGGATTTAATCAATTTATTGCGAGCACTTTAAAGTAGCCGATTGTGTCATGTTTTTTTTCAATTATTTAATGCTAATGAATATTTATGTTAACAATATCATTTAGCATTAAAATATTTTAATAACAGTGGAAAATTGTTCCATAGTGTGTTGAGAACTTTACAAGAGATTTTTCTTAAAATATTTTCAGATGGTTCTGTGGATAGTTAAGCCTGAGAATCCTATACAAACAAAATTTATTTGTCTCAAATAAAACTATAGCAAATGCAAATGGTTTTTTTTTATTTGTACCAAAAATCTTTTATTTCAGTCAAACAAAAGTGTATTTGTGACAATATAAATATTTGCCACAAATAAATGTTTATTTTGTACAAATAATACATATATAACACCTAAACCAAATAGTATTTGCATATAGTACTTACTAACAACAATGAAACACTCAAACAATATTTATTACATTCAAATAAATATGTGCGCTATTAAAAAATATTGTTTGACACAAACAATGTTATTAAAAAAATTCTCGTATGTTAAACATAAGCATATTTGGATTTTTTCGCCCAAACATTCTTTATATGTTTGACGTAATTTAATTTATTTTTAATTTACTTATCGTAAATGCATAATACATTAATACAATAATATATTATTTGTCCTAAATAAAAAACTTTATTTGATACAAATAAAGTGTAGTCGAAAAATTTAAAAGTTCGTTAGTTTCCATTGACAGAGTTATTTTAACACTTTCATTAAAATTACAACGACATTTAGTTCTTACTTTTAAATGATTTATCTCGTAAAAGATCAACTGACCTTTTTTTTTTTTAATTCAATAATTAATTGAGGCAATAATAAAAACGATTTGGCTTACAACCGGTTTTTCTACAATCAATCAATCATTTTTGTGACGAAAAATGTGACTTATTAGCATCTGTCATTAATTGCAATGTGAATGATCCAAAGATGCTGTTGAACCCTTATCATCGGGACAGCGTTGACGCCATTTGGCATAATGCTCACTGATCATTGACACTAAAGTAAATGCAATGCTCCTGAATATTGTTTTTAGGTGAATTCAAATCCATTAACCCTTTGTATTGGTAAATATCCGATTTCAGCTTTTATATATATACATATTTACATGGGTTACCGATATATCACTGCCTCTCGCCCTCTCAACATCTTTTTAAATATTTACCCAACTTAGAGGAAGGAAAAATTTAATCAAAAAGTTAGTTGAAGACAATAAATGTTCATTGTTTAATGAACGCAACATAAACGCTTCTACAAACTCTAAAACAACAACAACAACAATAACATTTCGTACACGTTTGTGCACACTCGGCCGGCATCGACGCAAAAACAAGCAACAAGGCCAGTTCCGTAAGATACAAATTCAATTAGAAACGGAAATGATTAAAAGCGCTGAAATGCATTCCGAGCCAAACAAAGACATAAATTGCACACAAACAAGTTTTACTTTTGTTTTTCTTATTTCGCTTTTTTTAATGCAGTTTCGATGCAGTAAATTTATTTTACAATTACAAATTGCAAAAAAAAAACCTAACCTAACCTGACAACAACAAGTCGCGCTAACCAACTTTAAGGTTAGTGGTGATTTATAACCGTAGTAGGTACTCGTACATACATACATACGCTGAATATTATTTGATAGATGCATAGATACAAAGTGCGGCATCAGAGAGGGGGCGTGTGCGTCATGTCGATAAATATTTACACACATATGTATGTACATATGTATGTATATTTTACGGGCACGGCACATTTTTCTTTTAAACTTGAAAATTTGATTTCGCAAAATATGTTTGTAGGTATATTTCTTTCTTTTTTTTTGGCATGTACTCAAAATGACGTAGGTACTTAAATTTTTTTATTTTTTGACAAATATTAGAGTGGAAAATTTTCAAAAATAAAATTTATAAATCGTCATACAAAGCACGAGTTTCACACAAATTTCATTTTTTGTTGTTGTTGTTGTTGTTTTTGCTTTTTGACAATTTACGTATCTGAAATTTTTTAAAAAACTTTTCAATTTATCTACACAAAAAAAATAAAATAATCAAAAACTCGCAAAATATTAAAATACATCAATGTATGCGTGAGGATTTTGCCCACAAACAAAAAAAAAGTAATAGAAAAAAGGCAACAATTAGCAACGCCGCATTTCTCTACTCTCTGAAGGTCATGAGCGGTTCGCGCCGTCGTCTGCGCACGAGGGTGTGTTGCCATAAAAATAGAATTTCACTTCAGATACAAACCAAAAAAAAAACAACAAAAAAAAGAAGCGAGTCGTATCTAAGAGAATTGAATTGTATCTGAACATGCCATTTTGTGAGTATTCGAAATGAGTTTCTGCTTTGCAAGATATTTTCATAGATAAATGTACGCGAGCGAGTGCACACATGCTTCGACGGACGGCAAAAGGAAATGCGCCATTTTTAATTCGCAAATTCGAAACGCAAAAATTATGCCGGAACTTAATGCGCTGTCAATTATTTGACATATATACATGAATGTATTATATCTTTTGTTGTTGTTGTTTTTTGTACTAAAAATAAGATCTTCGTAAGTGCACAAGTGGTACAAGAATATAAAAATAATATTTTTATAAATTTTATAAACCACTTAAGAAAATATCGCTGCCTAATTGTGCACAAAGGTTCTGACCAAGATTTTTTACGAAACACGTATTTTTAACAGTTTCTGGTTATATATTAAAATGCTAATCCTTGGCCGCACTATAATCTTTCGCGATCCCACGAACTCATCAACATGAAACTTTATGATATCGTGCGGATCCTTAAATTCGCTCTAGACACTGGCCTATAAGTAAACATGCCCGTAGATTGGGAGTTCTCGATAATGTCCATTGTGGTAGCTGTAACAGCCTAAGTGCACTAGAGACACTGGTAGAATTCTGCTGTGAGTGTCCGGCTCTAGCAAGGGTCAGGCTTCGTAATCTTTTTTCGTAGGACTCTCTGATATGCCACTTCTTAACTTAATAAAATTTCTCATCAATTCAAGGTGGTTTCCGAATTGATCTCATCCACGTATTCAGGAGAACGTGGTTTTAAAATGGCATTAACCAAGCTAATTGTGCTGGTGTTGTTTCATCAGCTTCCACTAATACTAAGACCAAAAATGACGACATTTCTTTCTTTTGCTCATATTTCATAATGATTTTTGCTTCTCCTGTGGGTTAGGGTCTTTGTCTATTTTGACAGCGATTTTTTAACATATTTACTAAAAATTAACATAATAAATTTTCTATAGAAATTAAAAACATTTGATCTTTTTTCGAAATTCTAAATCACATGATGAGCGATCGACTACGAGTATTTACATATCTGTCACCCGCGACGAGAAGCTATTTATAAGTTCGTCGGTTCTTTTTCCTTTTGGACTGATGACTCAACACATTTCGGGATCACATGCGGCGGCTTTAAAATTACCATAAAAAAACAACAAAAAACATTAACATCACGTTTGCCCCAAAGAAAGATAAAATTTCGCATGAAACGAAATATTTTTTTCGTTCTTCTTCTTTTTTTGTTTTAGCTGCGCGCGCAATATTTGTAATACTCCAAACTTGTTTATTTCGGTTTCTTTTTGCTTTCTTTCTTAAAATCAAATTAATGAGTAAAGTTGCAAAAATTAAAAAAAAGATACAAACAACCAAAATCTGGCAAATTAAAAAAAAAAACATCATTTAAGAGCGGTTTGTTTATTTGAAAAAAGAAAAAAGAAAAAAAAAAAAAAAGGCGGTTGCGCGCAAAGTTTGTGAGTTCGAAATTTCTTAGAAAAGACATCAATGCCAGCGAGCAGCAAACAGCGGCAGACGAACACGTTTACTGAGTTGCGTTGTTTTTAACCTTCTACAAATTTTGAACTTAAGTCAGACTAATTAAAAGATTTTGTAGCTAATGTGAAAATAGCGACTTTACTTGTGTCTATCGAAAATAATAACTTTGATTTGTAAGCGTGTGCGCTTTTAAATTAATTAATCAAGTCAAATAATTGTTGTGAAGTTTTCCGGAAAGAATTTTAAGTACCTTAGGCTTGAAAGAAAGGAGCGCTTCTTACCTGACCTCATAAAAATGTGGCGCCATCTTCTAGAATAGTATAGAAACATTAAGATAAGATGATGAGGTGAGCGACACCTGCCGAGCGACAGCATAGTTGAAATAGACAACCTTAAGGAGAGTTTTCATTATAATTGCAATTCCCTTGCAAACCCAGGCTAAATAGATCTAGACTGACAGGATTTGATATGATTAGTTGTTTATTTTCCTCCACTTCTATTTAAAATCAGTTTGTAATTGATCTCGTTTAGTTTTACTTGTACAGGAGCAAGTGAAGCTGAGATGTGAACTCATCGTTAAGCTTTAAAAAATCGAACATTTTTATTTCAAATGTATTTTAAATGTTCTGTCATATTAAAAAAAAAAATGGTTCCTAATTCAAAAGATATACAAACCTTAACTTTGTATACAAGTGTTAAATTTTTTTTGACAGCGATAAAATATGATTACACCCCAACTCCTGCCCAGTTAAAAAACGCTTAAATAACGACTAATCGATTCTTAAGAAAATTAATTAATTAAAAATTTACAAGAATTTCTTTCCGCTGGGAGTGGGTCTTGGGTTCGCATTACTTGTCCACTTTTTGAATGCTCTTTTTGCTCTTTTTTCTTTCTACCGAATTAAATTTAAGTTTTGCTGCATTTGTGTGTGCGGGCATGTATATATACATTTGTGTGTGTGTGTGTAATTGAAAAGAAATTCATTAACAACAAAAAAGACTTCCAAATGTGAGTATATCGAAGCATTCGATTTGAACTGTGAATTTTGTATACTCGTATACTCGCGCTTATCGTACTAGCGTGTTAATTTTTTTTTTTTTTTTTAAGAGTGTGAGTGTGTTGCGTGCCCCCTTCGTGTGGGTCAATGGCTTTAAAAATTGCCATTATTATAATTTTCTTTTTTTGTATTTGCAGTCATTTGTCCGTCTGTCATTTTGCGTGGTATCGATGGGTCTGGTCTGTCCGGCAGACGCGTTGTATTGGCAAATTAAAACGCAGCATGACGGCGGCTAACGCTTAAACCTTAAAAAAAAATAAACAAAAAGAAGAAGAGGAAGAAAAACAACAACGTGCTTATGTCAAATTTTATGAGTATTTGGCATATAACTTGGCTATAACCTGACAGCATTCAAGTGCCAAATGAATTTCGCCAGCAACACGAATTCACACAACGATGAGCATTCGCACATAGATACAAGCATACAAACATACAAACACACTTTTATTTTTTTTGTTGGTATCTTATGAATTAAACTGCTGGCGTTATCGTGTTGCATAAATTATTTTTTTTTTATCGATTCGGGGTTTCAAGTTTAAACTTTGTATTTTTTTGTTTTTGTTTTTACATTACCGTAAGTTGACACTTTTGGTTATTGTTGTTGTTGTTTTTTTTGGTCTTAACGTATAATTTAGTTTTAATGTGAAAAATGCTAATTTTATGCAAACTTTGTTGTTGTATATTTCAAAGTTGGAAGTGATTTGTCATTTGTTTGTCACGCTGGATTTGAGTGATGAATGTTTGTCATACTTCTGCATAAATTACAACAACAACAACAAATAATTATAATATTTACAAAAAAATTGTTCAGTGTTGTCAAGTGGTCGCTAAACGTATTTAAATGCAGTTTGTTTAAAGTAGTTCATTGCTAAATAACCGCAAGCAATTAATAAACAAATATTTAATGAATTATTAACAAATATTTGCATATCGGTATTTTGGAATCGAACGATTTGTGCTGCCGATAAAAAAAAAGTGGATGATGTATGTTTGCTAAAAGCGGGGATTTTTTTTCTTTCTTTCGAACTTTATACTAACTTAACTTGTTTAGGTCAAATAATATGATTTGTAATGATTATTAATGAACAACTTTTTGGGTATTGATTTCATTCAAATAAAGATTTGATTAAAAGTGGCGATCATTTGCAATGGTCAATGTAACCTCTAAGATGTGTCGAAGTGAGCCAAGGATCGAAACTGATGAGTAATAAGAATCATAAATTATCTTTGTACTCTTAATTGGGTTAGAACGAAACAACCCAAAATCAATACCGATCGTTCTTAAATTTCGTATCTCGTATACGTATACGTATGTATATTGTAAATATTGTAGTCTAATATTTACTAATACCTAGAAAATCTTATTGTATTTCTATGGTAAATCTTACAATACATGGGTTTACATTACAGCTTGCTCCTGTTTAAGTGAAACTAGAAGTAATCAGTTGCAAACTATAATTAAATAAACGAGGTGAAAGAGAAACAACTACTCATATCAAATCCTGCCAGTCTAGATCTACTTTGCTATAATTTCTTCCTTTCTTCCTATTTAATTTTAATACAACTGCTCTCTTCTAGTTTCACTTGTGCAATGGAATTGAAGCTATAATGAACCATTCTGAAATATTATTATAAAAGTACTACATATGAAAAAGATGATCGAATTCTTGATATCTAGAAAATGGTTTAAGCTTATAAAAAAAATTTGAAAAAATTGTTTTTTAACTAAGGTAGAACTTTTTTATTGTGTCATGTACTTTTTAAAAAGCTATTAAGTCAACAAATATTTCTCTAGCTAAATCAGAAGTTGTTGTTTTAGAATAATAAAGACCGGCTGATGAAAAAGTAGATTAATTAACATTTTAATAAACATATTTCCGCAAATGCAATCACAATATAAAATTTCATCAGCTTTGCGTCGTATCAATAAAAAAATATGATAATACTAGATTAATCCATAATCATCGACTGGTTTAAAAATTGATCAGTCATTTGGAAATTTCCGCTATATAAATATGAAGGCAGGCCTTCGCACTCTCTGAAGACTTGGCAAATTTTTCAGTACGTTTTCGATCATCTACATTCGGGATCAACGTTGTATGTCAGTCTGTCTTAATGTACTCCATACTATAAGATACTAGACCCTAACTAATTATTTAAGTTTGGACCATTATCTGTAAACGTTTATGTCTTTAAGTTAGCTATTTTCTATCATTTTAGGTTAAGACCCCAACCTTTGAAACTTTTTATTGAAAACTATTACGACCGATTTTATAAAAATTGCCTTTAAATTCTCTTATAATTTCCCTTGCTGATATTTTTCAAAAAACCGATTACTAAATTCTCCAAACCTTTCTCTGATCTTTTGCAGATTTCCTATCATGTCGCCAAGTACTGAACCTGCTCACCATTCTCGGCTTTATGCTGAACTATGCGCTGCGCGTCAATTTGACGATTGCGATTGTAGCCATGGTTCAACCAGATGCCAATGAGACGACCACAACCTACGATAATAGCACAACAACGACGACCACCACCACCACAACAACAACAACAACAACACCGTCGACAATACTCGTTGAAAAAGATGAACGATTTCCATGGGATTCGTATCAGAGAAACTTTGTGCTCGGCTGTTTCTTCTGGGGCTACATACTCACAGAGCTGCCGGGCGGGCGTTTGGCCGAGCTGATCGGTGGCCGACGTGTCTTTGGCCACTCGATGCTGTGGGCCAGTTTGCTGACACTGATAACACCGCTGGCGGCGCATATCAATTATGTTGCACTGATTGTGGTGCGTGTCGTTTTGGGCTTCATGTTGGGCGCCTCTTGGCCAGCAATCCATCCGGTGGCAGCTGTTTGGATTCCGCCCATGGAGCGCTCCAAGTTCATGTCGAACATGATGGGTGAGTGTGCGCAGTGGGAGTAAATAAAATTAATTCGCAACACGTCTGGAATGCAATTCAACTGAATTTATTGTTTTTCTGTTTTTTTTTACAGCCTCATCGTTGGGCGCCGCCATAACAATGCCCGTTTGTGGTTACCTCATCTCGGTGTCGGGCTGGGCCAGCGTCTTCTACTTGACGGGTAAGTGGCGATTCGCTTCGTATAGTATGAGCACCACAAGCCTGCATGTCGTTGCTCGCCTTAATTACAGTCATTTTGTTTTAATCAATTTTAATTATGTCACTCTTTAAAGTATTTCATTTTTTTAATTGGCTTAAATTAAGCCTGTACTATTGGAATTTGCATAAAATGTGAAGCATGCTTCGCGAGGTTGTTGACACTTGATATCACTGTTACGAAATTCCATACAATTAAAGTAAATTACCTTCGTTGGAGAGTGTTTTAGTTGATGTTAATTTAATTTATAAAAATATGTATGTGCACAGTGTACCAAATAAACAATTAAGTGAACTATTGTGTAGATAATACTTGAAAATATTTTGGAGCTTTTAATCAAAAAATAATAAATCCTATAGAATTGAATTTAAAAAAATTAATGATACTGCTTAGGTTTAAAAAGAGAAAAGATTTATGTATATAAGAAGCTTTTAATCAAAAATCGATAGATCCGTAAAAAATGTTACTGAGAATAACACTGAAAGCTGAAGACGCCCTCGAATATAATATAAATTAAATTTTTGTTTGTGTCTAAAACAACTAAATTGCCCCACACTCAGTAGATCGAGACTAAAGTACTTTGGGTTAACTTACTTTTCCTTTTTAAAGGATATTTCCGACCAAAATGCAGCCAACTTGTGTATCACTAATCACTTTTGAACTTTGAAGACCTCTGTAGAACTACTTCAGATCTTTCTTGTTAGATAAGCCAATTCAACTTAACCAAAAACAACTTCACAAATTGCAAAAGAAGATTTTGGATACCTCGATTTATGATTTTAAATAAAAATTTTATAATTCAATTTCGCGCAGGTGCCGTCGGTCTGCTCTGGTCAATCTGTTGGTTCACCTTTGTGTATGAGACGCCCGCGACACATCCACGCATCTCACCCGAGGAGCGACGAGAAATCGAGGAGGCGATAGGAACAACAACTTCCAAGAAACGTCCCAGCTATGTGCCATGGGGCGATATGTTCTGTTCGCCAGCCGTTTGGGCCATCATCTTAACGCACGGCTTGTCGGTGTTCGGTTTCTTCACTGTGATAAATCAACTGCCCACATTTATGGATACAATTCTGGGCTTCGACATTAAGAAGGTGCGATTTGTTAAACGAATAAATTTGTTCGTATTAATTAATTAATTATTTGAATATATTTTTTTCGCTTTCAGAACGGACTCTTCTCGTCACTACCTTATCTGGGTAAATACATCATGGCCTTAAGTTCATCCTGCTTAGCGGATTATTTGCGCAAGAGGGGCACATTGTCAACAACTACAACGAGAAAGGTTTTCACCTCGTTTGGTGGGTTTTCTAATCGATAATAATTGGTTTTTAAAATACTAATTAAATTTTTTGTTGTTTTGCGATTCATTTACAGCACTCGTAACGCCCGGCTGCTTGATGATTGCACAAGTGTTTCTTGGTCGCGAAGCGGCCTGGTCCGTCACCATCTTCACGTTGGCGCTCTTTACGCATGGCGCTGTAACGGCCGGCTATCTGGGCAACGGCTTGGATATTGCGCCCAATTTCAGTGGCACTATTTTTGGTTTGGCCAATACACTCTCCTCGTTTGGTGGCTTCTTGTCGACGTGGATGGTGGGCGCGCTCACATTCGAAGATGTAAGTTATTGAATTAATTTTAAATATTCTTCATTAATTTTTAACATGCATAAGGAAGGGCCCCGAATTCGCCAAGATCCCCAAAAACAAAAGACCCAAAAAAATTCCCAAACAGTTCATTCGGGACCGGACTCATTTCGTATCGAACCCATACAAAAACTAATTTAAATTTTTCGCTTTTCCAGAAATCCTATCATCAATGGCAAATCGTCTTCTGGGTGCTGGCGGGTACATACATTTCCGGAGCTTTGGTCTACGTAGCGATCGGTTCGGGCGAGCTGCAACCGTGGAATAATCCACCAGAACGCAAGAAGGTGTCAGACGTACACACCGAGGAGGGCGTGCCACTTAAGCAGGAGAAAATAACAAATTAGGTTTTCCTTTTTTTTTCTTATGGTTTATCAAATTGATTTCACTTTGAGAGAACGCTAAAAGAAAAGTGCTGCGCTTTGTTAAATGTATTAGCGAAAATTTATATTATAAATCGAAACAACAGTTAGTTCGAGCACTGTTCTAACAAATTGCCCACCATTACAAAAACAAAACAAAACAACAAACAAACAAACAAACAAAAAACAGTTGAAATAGCTTTAAATCAACTGAGAGAAACTAAACGAAAACATTTCATTTGTTGAATGTGCGATAGTATTTTCAATGTAAAGTATCTTTAACAAATACATATGTACATGTGTATGACACATATTACAAAAACAAAAAATAAGAGAAAACATTTCTATGCAAAAAAAAAGAAGCCATTGTAAATTTTACTGAAAAGTACCTACATACATACAAACATAAAAAAATTTATCTTCAAATGAGTCACAATCACGCAGAAGCGAATCAAATCGAATCGAATAATTGCAACTGTTAAGAAAATGTAAACAAACAAACAAAGAAAATATTTTTTTAGAAATCAAATTTACACTGAAAGAATGAAAGAAAGTCTGTCCTGTCCTGTCCTGTCCTGTCCTGCTCGAAAGATGTTAAATTGAAAAAAAATCTTGCCCGCGAAATTTACAAAAGAAGAAAACGTTAACGAAATTTGTTTAGGAAGAATGCTGCAAATGAAAGACATAAACAAACAAAACAAACAAAAACAAGTAAACCTAAGCTTTGTATTTGTATTTGTATTTGTATTTCTGTTTAATTTTAGTTTTAGTTTTATTTATATCTACATTTAGCACATAATACATAGTTTTAAATGCATTCAGTTGTATCCTTTAGTTGAGCACTTGAGTCGCCGCAATCCTCGTCGAAGTGAGCACAATTTCCAAATTAAAGTTTCGCATATTTTGAAGTTTTTTTTTTTCATTTGTTTATTGCTGCCATTGTGGGCGGCACAAGTTGCAAAAATATTTTAAAGTATTTTACGCTATTTTCGCACACAAACAAACAAACAAACAAACAAACAAACAAACAAGCAAATTGATGTAAGTGTAAATTGGTCGTGTAAATTTACGCTCCTGAATGTTTGTTGTAGTTTAGACGTTGCGAATTTATGTTAATAATATTATTATTAAAACTTTAGTTATGTACTTCATTTTAAAGTTACATTTTTATGTAGTTTTAGCAACAAGTTTAGCGATGTACACTTTTAGTTATAATTGACAAAAATTTAATTTAATTTAATAAAGTTTATTCCATTACTCAAACGTTTTTTATTTAAAGCTTCACAAAGTATTTTTTATATCAATTAAATTATTTAAAATTGTGTTTTTGTTGTTTTATTAACATTAAAACAGTTGAAATTTGTTCATGATTGTTTTATTATTTTTTTAAATATTGGAACTATTATTAATTTGATATAATTTTAAATACTTTAAAAAGTTAAAAGTTATTGAACATGCACAAAGATCAAGGCTAAATAATTCTGAAGAACGATTTAGTAATAGTTTGTAAGGTTCCATAGTATTATTATGCACCACTCAAGAAAGATATATACGTATATTCTTAATCCGATTCAAAAACTGAGCCGAGCTACCCATGTTCGTCTGTCTGTTTGTCCGTCTGTCTGTATGTCATCATTTCTTGTTAGCACGATAACCATTAGAGATATTGAGCTGATATTTTGTACACTGGTTATTCTTATGCTTTAGAGGAACTGTTTAGATTTAAGAATTCGCCCATGACCACGTCCACTATTACAAAAAATATTGATTTTTTGTTAACACGATATCTCAAGAACTATTAGGGATACTTGGTAGTGATTTTGTACAACATTTTATGTTTTGCTTGGATACAACTGATTAAATTTTGGAAACTATAAGGGTGGCCCATATCTGTTATTTTTTATTTTATGTTAAAATTAAGCCATCATATATATATATATATATATATATATATATATATATATATATATATATATATATATATATATACTATTGGTCCTTTTGGTACACAAACGATCTTAAATAAGTATAGTTATATTATTATGGTCATTCAAGAGTTAAACATTTTTAATATTAATTCTTTTAAATAAAACATTATTTTGAAAAATGAATAATACAATTTCTTACCATCACCAAAATTTGATTGTGATATTTAACAATGTGGTGCATTTGTAACGGTCGATAAGACCAATTATAATATTTTCTTTTCTTTTTTTTCCGTCCGATCACGCCCATTTTTTGTGATCAGTTTTATGATACTACTTAAATTTTATATACTGAATTTGAACTAAATACCTACGTGGGAACTATTTTATTGATTTATAACTGTTTTATTAGCTGCATTATTGCATTAAATAAATAATTACTAAATAGTTTTTTATTTAATAAAATTATTTTTACTTTTGCATTTTCGATAAAAGTTAATATATACTTATATAACCACGTTGGAGTATTTTTACAGCGTGGTTGAGAAATTTTTTCAGTAAAAATATTTGACTAGCTACTTTCAACTACGTACGTCACCGGAATTTTCATTACTACATTTAAAATTTATAGTTACTTACTACTACGTTCTGATCTCGGTGTATTACTTTACTCTTATATCTAAATGCTGGTTTACGCTTTAAAATTTTCTCTTAAAAAACGTAAACTCTTGATCATAAAAATGTTGACTAAAATTTTTACCCGATCACTCAGGAAGAATAACTTGAAATGTACGATTTTTTAGAGATACAAATCAGTCTTAATTAATGCCAGACGGCTGCTTTGTCAATCCATTTGAAATCACAAATAAGTGAAGACTGGTTATGAAGTAAATAAATACCATTTTGCAAAATCAATTTAAAAAAAAGTCTCTTGATATTGTTTTAACATAGTTAGTAAAAACTAACTTTGCTTGCTGACGGCAAATGCAGATATATTAAAGTTTGTGTGAGTTGGGTATCCCTGCGCCATCTATATCCGCTGCAAACCATTTATCATATACACAAACCGCAGGAAACGTCGAACTGCAACTCACTTTAGTTAGCTATACTGTCA
The DNA here is from genome assembly GCA_949127995.1 of Suillia variegata. NCBI lineage: Eukaryota > Metazoa > Arthropoda > Insecta > Diptera > Heleomyzidae > Suillia > Suillia variegata. The sequence goes on from OX421844.1 coordinate 9,964,543, forward strand.
AAAAAAATCTGTTTGTGCTGTCTCAACTTCCTCCGCAACGCGCTCTTTCCTTTTACATCAATATGGCTGATCAGGTAAGACGCGATTTTGTCAACTGAATTTTGTGAAATTTTAGCGAAAATAATGCAACTTTAACATGTAAACGTGTTTAAATGCGAAGAATAAAGTGCCAGCTACTGGATTTATGAAAATTTAATCGAATCTGGAGTGAAATGTTAGCCGAAAAAGTGAACTGAAATGTGAGGCCACCGCGGAAGACTGCCAAGAAGCACCACGAGGACCGAATTTCAAAAAAAAAATTTTTAATTAACTAAACATGCTTAAATTGTTCAAAAACTAAAAATAAAGAGCAGAAATTAAAAAAAAGGAATTTACGAATGCTCCAAGACATAATTAACGAAGTTCCGCGAAAAATTTTTATTAAAATAATTCTAACCTCACTTTTTCGTGCAGCAAACAGAACGCTCTTTTCGCAAGCAGTTCTCGGTGCCCGAGACACGTCGTAAATCCACTGGTGGAAAGAAAAAGCCACGCCTATATCGCAACATTGGCTTGGGCTTTAAAACACCAGTCGAGGTAAGATTTTTGTACAGACCAAACTAATTTCTTGTTTTTTCTCTTTCATTTGCATGTTGATTGTGCGTTCGCCCGCCCTCTCCAAAACACCAATACCTATCACCCACAAAATCAACAAATTCATTGGATGTTTTTCTCGAACCCTCCGTCACCCTGTATCCTAATTTAAAACACTAATCACCAAAACTCGATAATACGTAACACATGAAAACTATCAGAACGAAAGAGCGTTCCAGAAGCAATTCGGTATCAATCTAAACCGTAAGCTCAAGCCCGGTTTCGCGAAGAAGAAGTCTCTTCGTCGCTACCGTGACATTGGCTTGGGATTCAAGACTCCCCGCGAAGTAAGTAGACAACATTTTTAATAACTTGTTTATATTTCCCTGTTGATTAATTTTTGTTTTGAACTCATTGTAGTCTCTTGAATAGTTTGTATTCTTTTTTTAATTACTCTGGAGTTAATCGGGAACAATACAACTAGGCGAAGTAGTCGAATTTAAAATAACTTTTTTGATAATCTCAAGTTATCTCGAAGTTATACTATTGTGCCTGATAAATTCCAGAGGAATGATAATATTTATTTCAACATAAATGAGCTAAGTTAAAAATTATATGTATTTTAATTGTTGTATAATCTTCCATTTAGGCTATTGAAGGTACCTACATTGACAAGAAGTGCCCCTTCACCGGCAATGTCAGGATTCGCGGACGTATCCTTACCGGCGCCGTGCGCAAGACCAAAATGCAACGTACAATTGTCATTCGTCGCGACTACTTGCACTTTGTGCGTAAATACAGCCGTTTCGAGAAGCGTCACAGGAACATGAGCGTGCATTGCTCACCCGCATTCAAGTGAGTAAACCAAGAAAACACAAAATTATCAAAAAACTGATGCACCAAAAATTTAGTATTTAAAATTATTTTAAATACTTTTAAATGATGATAAAATCATGACGGTCTTCATAAACATAATTGCTGAAGAAACTTGATATTAAACCTAAATCTACTGAAACTTAATAAAAAAACTTATTTTGTTTAATTTTTAAGTGTTTTTTAAATCGACAAATTTATTAATTTCTTTTTTTTTTTTCATTTTCAACAGGGATGTCGAGGCTGGTGATATTGTGACCATTGGAGAATGCCGCCCATTGTCGAAGACAGTGCGTTTCAACGTTCTGAAAGTCAGCAAGGGTCAGGGCGCCAAGAAGAGCTTCAAGAAGTTTTAAAAAAACGATGAACTTTTTTTTAAATTAGAGATTCAAACGTTGCTTTGGAAATAAAAAAACAAAAATACTTTACATACATTTCATATTTTTTATAGCTTAAATTTTGTAGGTTTATTTCAGCTTTTAATTGCAGCTTGCCGTAACCAGACTCGAACAGGAATTCAACAACAACACCAAAAAAGGTGTGTTTTGCCTTATTTAAAACTTTAGTTATCAGTATTTTACAATGATGATAAAATCATGACGGTCTTCATAAACATAATTGCTGAAAAGACTTGATACTTAACCTAAATCGACTGATAATCTTCATTAACAAACATATATTTAAATTATTTTAAACAAATTTCCTAATAAGTTTTATTTTCTCTTTTCAGATCCCTAAAATATTTGAATCCTTACCTCTCCTCGTCCACTGAATTATGCAGTTATCATAAGACAATCTAGTTTCCGATTATCTTTTTAAAACCGAAAATGCAAATTGATTAAGTTTGAAATAAAAATATAGTTATTAAAAAAACAAACTAAAATGTTGTAATTCTTTAACTCAAAATATGTTGTTAGTTGAAATTATAATCAAGCATATATAGAATAAAAACATATAAGTGGAACATATGTAATAAAATATATTTTTGTATGCTATGCTAGTTCAAAACTAAATCGGCCGCAGGTCAAAAATGCTTTGTAGGAAGAAAACGCTTTACTTGAAATTTTTTGAATAGCAAAGTAACGTATTCCACAACTAAATTTTAAAGCATGCATTTCTTTAGGACGATAATAATCTTGCAAGAATATGGCAATTTCTCCCTAATCCCAAGAGTTTGCATTTCAAATTATACAAATTTTAAATTCAAAAATGTTGTTGTTTTCATTTGCTAACAATGTGTTCAAAGAAAAAACTTCGCATCGTTTTTATTTTTCTTGGTGCTCTTATCTTATTTTACTCTCTTGTCTTATAAAATTCTCATCTGGCTTGAAATAAGGAGTTCGTATAGTCAGCGTTAAATGACTTGAAATATTTGCAAAATACTACTGAGGTGGATGATGTGGCGACCTCCCAACTCATTAATTGTTGCTGTTAAAATTTACTAGCAAATTTTGTGTTTGCAGTAAAAATAATTAAAATATTTTAACTACAGTCTGCCTATAAATTATAACCTTTCTATTTGTGGTAAAATTTTTGAAAAATATTCAAACCTTCAAAAGCATGATTAAGCTACTCCCTGTAAAATAATTAGTTGACAATTTGTTTACACAATAATCAGAAGAACGAAAATGCTCTTTTCTCTCCTCACTCCGTGCTAATTTTCGTACACATGTGAGTGGAGTGTGCGTGTGTGGTCAATGTGGTTGGTCACTGCAGCTCAATTATATGGACAACGCGAGACTGTCATCACCAAGGATACTGTGCAGTCAAGAGCAACACACAACACGTCGAAACATACAAAAGCGTATGTGAGCCGCAAGAGCGACAGACAGACAGACAACATACGGATTCGTTGAAAACTCTAATAAAATATCATTTTTATTTAGGAGTATCCTTTCTACGCTTTTTGTTGGTTTTATGGTTCGAGTAATAAGTGCCCACTACCAGCACCGCAAAAGAGGAAAGCGAATGCACTTCGAGTAAGCTTGAAGTTTTTCCAATAAATCAGTCGTTAATTTGAGCTCCTGGTTGGTACAACGGTTTTGGATATTATTACTTCGTTATATATATTCTGTGAATATATACATATATATTGTATATATTATATATTTTCTGTTAAACTTTTTATTAATGTTTGATTATGCATTGCAATAGTCGAACGAATTTCAAATTATTTTGTGTTGTTTTTGGTATAATAACGATAAATAAATACGTTACGGGCCAAACGAGTCAGAATATTAATGTCTGTAAGTATGATTTAAACAGATTTCAAATATTTTATTAAACAACTTGTTTTCGTGTTTTGAAGTTTGGTTTTAAAAACCTGCATTTTAAAGTGTGAATTCTAGAAATCTTTAAAAATCGAAAAAGAAAAATATCAATTTCGTTTATAGTATCGACCAATTTTGTTAAGTCGTGCGCCCATTCCATTTGAATATTTAATGATAGTCTTTCAGTGGGTTACATTAAGCTTTGTGTAAACACGTTAAATATTTAATGGGAGAGGCGGACAAAGCTATGCGGGGCGCTCTCCCAGCAAAGCAATTTTGTTAATATGAGCGAAGAACTCAAATCGAATTCCTTTAAATTCATCACATTTAAAAAGCATGAAAATGCGAAATTTACTTGGGGAGGAAGTGAAAATCATTTTTATAAATAGTATAAGAAAATTTTAAGCCATCTAAATTTTAAAGTTTAAAATTTTAGAAGTACTATACCTAAAAAAGGTTTCCTTTGTGTTTTAGGCAAGCATATCCGGATCAATTTATCACAAAAATCCTTGAAAAATTCCGAATTTTCTAGAGATTTTAAACAATTCTTGGTATGGTGTGTTCAAGTTGGAGGTAACCGAAAATTGTTTACATAAAAAAGTATTTTAATTAGATTTGAGAAGCTTTAAATCAAGATCCGATAAATCTACTTTTGGAAAAAAATTTAATTTTTTATTTAGTTGACGATAGTCCCCAACTGACTCCATACTTAGAATTCAAAGAAACCTTCTAAGCAACTTAAAACCGAAAATGTCGATTCCTCTGAAAAACTTAAAATAAATAAATAAATTAAAAAAAAAAATTATGTGTATTAGTCAGTAATATTTATTTTATAATTTTTAAAATAAATACCAGCCAGTGGTATTTTTTTCCTTAATCCAAAATAAATACCAGTCAGTGATTTATTATTTGAAAATCAAATTTAAATATTGAAAATAAAAAATTAATTCCAGTGATATTTACTTTGAAAAAAGAAATGAAATATCGGTTTATTATTTGAAAATAACTGTTATGATTTGATTTCGAATTTACGTAATTTAAATTTCTACACAAATTTATTATAATTGTAAATAGTGTTCATAAACGAGGTCGACAACGAGCCGGCAGCGAAAGCTGTCGAAGTGGTTCTCACCTATTTGAAGAAAAATCCCAGCTATGGTCTTTCGGTTCAGGTCGACCAAATCGAGGCCAATAAAACAGATGCTAAAGTTCTACTGGAGACAAGTGAGTTTTATGAACCAATCCTCAATTAGAACGTTAAGTCAAACTTTGACTGAAAACTGATTTTCCACAGTTTGTACAAAGTACGCGAATGCCATCGAGAACAAGCAGCCGCCGCACGTCGTATTTGATACTACAAAATCTGGAATAGCATCGGAAACGGTGAAGTCATTCACCCAAGCGCTGGGACTGCCCACGGTGAGCGCATCCTATGGACAAGACGGCGATTTACGACAATGGCGCGATATGGAGGAAAACAAACAAAAGTATTTACTGCAGGTTATGCCACCGGCGGACATTATACCCGAAGTCGTACGTTCGATTGTGCGTAAGATGAATATAACGAATGCAGCCATACTCTACGACGACACATTCGTCATGGATCACAAGTACAAGTCGCTGCTGCAGAATATACAGACACGTCACGTTATTACGGCAATTGCCAAGGATGGGCGACGTGAACGAGAGGAGCAAATCGAGAAATTGCGGAATTTGGATATTAACAACTTTTTCGTCCTAGGCAATCTGCAGTCTATACGCATGGTCTTAGGTATATACAGACTAACGTTACGATTAGTGTTGAAGATGTTGTAGCTTTTTTGATCTTCTCTAGAATCCGTCAAACCGGCTTACTTTGAGCGAAATTTCGCTTGGCATGCTATAACTCAAAGTGAGGGCGAGGTTTCGTCGCAACGTGATAATGCAACCATCATGTTTCTGAAGCCCATGGCTTATACAAAGAACCGCGATCGTTTCGGGCTGTTGAAGACAACGTTCAACTTGAATGAGGATCCGCCAATATCATCGGCGTTTTACTTTGATTTGGCATTGAGAACCTTTTTGGCCATCAAGTAATTCGGCAAGATAATAATAGTATGAGTTGAGTTTTATATTTATATAATTCTAGAGAAATGCTTCAGTCTGGTGCTTGGCCTAAGGACATGGAATATTTGGGTTGTGATGATTTTCAAGGCGGCAATACACCGGAGCGTAATATTGACTTGAAGCAGTACTTTACACAGGTGGGTAACATTACAACACGCTCATTCAAATCATTCACCATTAGCTTCTTTTACGTTAAATCAGTTCGAGAACATATGGTTTAATTTTAGTGACTGTTACAACAAACAAATTAACGCTATAAATTATTGATTACTGTTGTTGTTGTTGTTGTTGTTGTTGTTGTGTTCTTCAATTATTTCGTGTGGTTTCTGTTAACGTTTGTGTGCGCTTTGCTTACAAAATATTAACATAGGTAACAGAACCGACTTCCTATGGAACGTTCGAATTGGTCACGCAACCAGGCAAACCGTTCAACGGCTTTAGCTATATGAAATTCGAAATGGACATCAATGTGCTGCAAATACGTGGCGGTAATTCTGTTAACACCAAATCGATTGGCACGTGGACAGCTGGGCTAGACTCGCCACTTATTGTCAAGGATGAGGAGATAATGAAGAATCTAACCGCAGATACAGTCTATCGTATTTATACGGTGGTGGTGAGATTGTTGACAAGTTTTTGTTAACACTTAAAATAATTTCTTTAAATTTGATAATGAGCAAGGCTCCTTGTCAAGTTTAAATAATCGAAAACTTTTAATCGATATCTTGAAACTGATTCAATGTTAATAATAATAAATAACTTTACAGCAAGCGCCCTTTATCATCAAAGATCCAGATTCGCCCAAGGGTTATAAAGGTTACTGCATCGATTTGATCAATGAAATCGCTGCGATCGTACACTTTGACTACACGATTCAAGAAGTGGAGGATGGAAAGTTTGGCAACATGAATGAGAACGGCGAATGGAACGGGATTGTTAAGAAACTGATCGACAAGCAAGCTGACATTGGTTTGGGTTCGATGTCTGTAATGGCAGAGCGTGAGATTGTAATTGATTTTACGGTGCCGTATTACGATCTCGTTGGCATAACGATTATGATGCAGCGCCCGAGTACACCAAGTTCCTTGTTTAAGTTCTTGACAGTGCTGGAGACGAATGTGTGGCTTTGTATATTGGCGGCATACTTTTTCACCAGCTTTCTAATGTGGGTCTTCGACCGTTGGAGTCCGTACAGCTATCAAAATAATCGTGAGAAATACAAGGATGACGATGAGAAGCGTGAATTCAATTTGAAGGAATGTCTGTGGTTTTGTATGACATCGTTGACGCCACAGGGTGGTGGTGAAGCGCCAAAGAACTTATCCGGACGACTGGTTGCCGCAACCTGGTGGCTTTTCGGGTGCGTTGTAGTACTTGAATAATATAAATTTTGTTTAGTATAATTGACTCTCCTCTGTAGCTTCATCATTATTGCCTCATATACCGCTAATTTAGCTGCCTTTTTGACCGTCTCACGTTTGGATACGCCCGTCGAATCGCTCGATGATCTTGCCAAGCAGTACAAGATTTTGTATGCGCCACTTAATGGCTCCTCTGCAATGACCTATTTCGAACGTATGGCAAATATCGAACAGATGTTCTATGAAATCTGGAAAGATCTGTCGCTGAATGATTCGCTAACGCCTTTGGAACGTTCGAAATTGGCTGTGTGGGATTATCCTGTCAGCGATAAGTACACTAAAATGTGGCAGGCCATGCAAGAGGCACAGCTGCCAGCGACACTGGATGAGGCTGTGGAACGTGTGCGCAATTCGACCAGTGCTACAGGATTTGCATTCTTGGGCGATGCAACTGACATACGCTATTTGGTGATGACTAATTGCGATTTGCAGGTGGTTGGCGAGGAGTTTTCACGCAAGCCGTATGCGATTGCCGTGCAGCAGGGTTCGCATTTGAAGGATCAGTTCAATAATGCGTAAGGATGTCTTGAAAATTTGGCATGGGCAGTCAACTTTGTTTATAAACTGGTTCCCTTTGTATTTGACAGCATTTTAACGCTACTGAACAAACGACAATTGGAGAAGCTCAAAGAAAAGTGGTGGAAAAACGATGAAGCGCAGGCCAAGTGCGACAAGCCCGAGGATCAATCGGATGGCATTTCCATACAGAATATTGGCGGAGTGTTTATTGTTATTTTTGTGGGCATTGGCATGGCTTGTATTACGCTGATATTTGAGTACTATTGGTATAAGTATCGCAAGAATCCGCGCATCATCGATGTTGCCGAAGCCACTTCGGCTGGCAAAGAGGGCAAAATTGCCGATGGCGTTATTTTGGGACAAACGGGCAAGGACTATGACAAGGCCAATGCCGCCTTGCGTCCACGCTTTAACCAATATCCGGCTACATTTAAGCCGAGATTTTAATTGACCTACACACAAATACACAGGCGAATAGAATTTGAGTGTTTGACAAATTTTATGTGGATTTATCAAAAGCGGATATTTACATTTTAAGTATTTAATTTGGTGGTATGAGTTTAAATCGTGTTTGCAACATGTGGGAAATGTGTTAAAAATGAAGAAACATGATTTGCTGCGGCTGCAAATATTTGTAATTTATTTATTCATTCATATTATTATTTAATTATTCATTTATTTAACTATTTCATATTCATTTATTAATTATGTTCATCTATCTATTTATTCATTTATTGATTTATTCATCTTTTCATAAAATCATGTATTCATATATTTATTAATTCATTTCTGTATGTTGAATTGTAAAGTTATGAACGAAAGTTTAATAAAAAAGAGGAACGTTGAAAAGAACAAATGTAAAAGTGAAATGATTTCGGATTTCGCAAATATTTGATAAACTAAACTATTTTTTGCAATTTAAAGTTATATTAATAATTTAAAACCTTTTCTTTTTAAAGGAATATAAGCTTGTTTTTGAAACTTCGACCTCCTCTTCACTCAAGATACTTTTATCTCAAGATTTTATTCAATATGTTTTGAATTTTTTTGAGAATACTCTATCGAAAGTTATTTATAAGCAGCATAAACATCTAATTCAAATCTTAATTTAAGTACGAACTATTTGCACTTATATTGAATAAAATGTCTTAATGTAGTTCAAATGTGCACAAAAATATTAATTTGAAATAAAAAGATAATTAAAATTAAGTTTTTGTCTGAAAATGAATACAAAATATTTATTATTAATTGTTTAATTAACGGTAAAGGTTTGTTTAAAAAACACGCAATGTATTAAATCAATTGCTACATTTGTTTAAGCACGCTGATGTAGTTCAAATACGACCATAAATTTCTAGCGATAAGAAAAGACGCTACTCAAAGGTTTGTTTGAAAACTCTCGCTGGCAGATAACAGGCTGCAGGTAAGATACCTAACAAGATAATTTAATTAATGAAGTTTACGTGTGCACACAAGAGAAATGTCAGCTATTGCAAAATAAATACCTAACAAAGAAAGAAAATTTACAACAGCACCAGAAGCGCTTTCTTTGATTTGAAAAAAGGGGAAAAAACACCGTTTTGTTTATTAAAATAATTCGTAAGTGGTATGTTTTAAAAAAGGTAATGACGACAACGACGACAACTTGTTCTTGTGCTCAAGTAAACTTGACGTACAATACATACGCGACTGACTTACAGCAAGAGACCAACATGACGACGTTGACGGTTCTTCGATGAATTTTAGCATTGTTTTATGTTTGTGCACTACGGTCTTCTACAATTGTTTCTCGTTCAATTTCGTCTTTAATTGATCGGCCATATATTGCCAGTATTTGCGTCGTATGACATCGTGCTTTTTGGACATGTCATCACAGAGCGTATAGACCTTTCGTGACAACGCCTCACGTTCTTCGGCGTTCGCTGCCTGCAGACACTGTTCCTGATACAAATCGATCAAAAATGCCAAGAGATAGGGGGAACGCACGCCACTGTTATATAGTTCTTCGCTAAATTCCAAAACTTCAGGATACTGATCAAGTGCGCCACTACCGCTGACATCGCTTTGCTTTAGTATACCGACCAGATAGTTCCATGAACTCTCGTTATTCTTGACAACACGTATGCGATTCATAGCGTACTGCAGTTCACGTTGTATCACCTCCGGTGTGAAACCAAAATGTTTAAGCACAAAGAAGCGCTGATTCCATGCTGAATTGTTGCGTATATCCTCGGCGATTAGACGATCGACAAATGTGAGCTCGTCATCGTAGAGGCTGGATGAAGAAGAAATGTTTTAAAATTGCTTTGCTGAATATTTTTTCACTCCATTTCAATTCTTACTTGTAAGTTCTGATGGCCCACTGCCTGTGCTGCCAGGCGTGATAATTCTTAGCGTCCGTTTTCAATGCCATTTCTGTTAAATCTAATTCTTTGGATGCGTCATTCAGCATTTCGACGACAACGCGACGATGATGCCATACCTGGTAGTTCTTTGCGTTTTCGTGTATAACATCTTCGATGTAGTCTAGCTCTGTGTGCAGATTACAGCCCAATTTTTGCAGTATATCACGTCGGTACTGCCACACCGTGTAGTTGGCTGTATTCAGACGTAGTGCGTCCGTTGTCAGCTCAAGTGCCCGCATCGATTTTTCGTTGTGTGCGAGAATGGCACGAAAGTAATCAAAAACTTCGCGAACTGCGCCAAGTGAAAGTAAAAGTGTAAAAGTGTTTTTAGAAATGTATTTTTTGCTTTCATATTTTGTTTAACTCGATTTAGTTACACTTACACTTTGCACTATAGGCAATAGCCACGACTGGATGTTCGCTATCGTCTTGTGCTATGGGCGTAACATCTGCCCAGTCGTTTCGCTGACTGTACGGTACCCACTCGCCGGCCCATTCTTCGTCAGAACTGTCGCTCATGTTTTCAATTGGTGTTGCTTAATTTCGATTCAACGAATTTCCACTTTAAGTTGCTGCGCAAGTGTACGGCGCTACTCTCGGTAAGACAATGAATGCTTTGGCGAGATGATTGCTTAAACTTACAAAATTGGAAATCAAATTGAAATCACAATTTCTTTCACCTGCGATGATAACAAATAAAACTATGAATGAGCTGTGAGTCACAGCTGTTTAGTGTAGACAAAATCGGTTTCGATATCGAATATTACCAGGGCGTCTAGTGATGGCCAGTTTTCAAAATTAATCGAAATAATTTGTTCATGAATAAATCTTCGGCTATGCGGAAACTCAAATACCCTACGCAGTCTTGGAGAATATATTTCTAAAACTGATTTTAGAACAAATGTTGTCTCAATATGAATTTAACAATCCTTTATAAACTTCGATTATTTAATAACGAGATTCCTTGAAAATGTCTCTAACCTCAAAACTTTTTGACTTAGAAAATAAACTGTCAGAAATTGAAAGAAAGGTTTCTGAAAGTATTCATGCCATGAGAAAAGCGCACTTTTTTACTCAAGTAATACAATTATAGGTAATTAAAAGTTACAATTTATAAATATTTAAAAAAGTTGATTTGTTATATTCCTTTCACAGCTCACATTCCTGCTTAAATTTGTTAGTAAAAAACAGAACAATTTAAATTTCACAAAAGTTTTTGTTGTCGCAAAAAGGTAACGCACCTTTGTCCCTCAAAACTTTTCCAGCTATTCCAGTTTTCGAGTCAAAGGGAGTCCCCTTAATACTATATTTTAATAAAAACAAACAAAACAAATTTAGAAACATTGCGGTAAAATATTCTCATCATATTTCAAAATTTGATCTGTCGAATTTTTTTTTACATACATATAAATGTATCGATCTTTTACGTCGACTTGAAAGCGAGACGAATTTGCCTAGTGAAAAAGCAGACTTACGATATAGTCGACCCATTTAAGACGAAAAATAAAAGAGAGTTCATTGTTGGCTCAATTATCGTAGGTAAGTTTTATTTTGGTGAAATTGAGTACACATTTTATAACTTTTTGATTTTTACTGCATATATTGAGATTTTATTTTTGTTTTTGTTTTTGCTTTTTTTGTTTTACATTACATTTCTTTTGTTTTTGTTTTGTTTTGTTGTAATAAATTAATAGTTGCTTAACTGAAGCAGAAGACATTTTCGAAGAATTGTTCTTTTTTTTTTGTTTTTGCTTTTGTTTCTTGTTTGTTTGTGTTGTTGTTGTTGTTTTAGTTTTAGAGGAATTTCAAGTGATAATCGATAATTGCAATAAGTAGTAGCGGATTCAAAACTAACTTGGTCGGAGGGGGCGCATTCGAAATAAATGCCCACGTGCCGAATCAAAAACGGAAAATGTCTCAAAAGTTGTTCAAAACAGTGCGTGAATTTCTTTTCCTTTCTTTTCTTAGCTTTGTTTTTGTTGTTGTTGATTTGTTTTTTGAATTAAAACTTTTCACGTTTTATGAATCATTTGGCTGCTTAATTTTAAATTATGTAAGAATAGCCTAACAAATTATATAAAGTAAATAAATGTAAAATTGTTTTTTTTCTTTTTCTTTTTCGTTTTCGTTTTCTTTTTGGTAGTTAATACTCTTGTGCTTGCATTGGTTTTGCGTTTCTTTTACATTCCCATTGTTTTTTGTTTTTGTTTTTCTTGTGTTCTTATTTTATTTTGGAAAACTTAAGCATTTTTATTTTAAAAAGTTGAAACGTTTTGGGTTGTTTTTGTTTTTGTTTTCTTTGTTCTCGTTAAATTTGAATTCTTGTAAGTTATTAAAAATAAACGGTTTTTGAAACGTGTGGAAAGATATTTTAAAAAAGTAGGTGATTCTCAACATGTTGATATATATATATTTTTTTTTATATATTTATTATTTTATCCTTTGTTCGTTTTTGTAAAAGCATTTTTAGCAAAAAATTTTTAAAATACATTTTTATATACTAAATAAAGTTTTAAAAGTTTTAGCCGCGCTGACATTTTCGAAATCATGGAGCTTCGCTATATAAATTTGTATGTAAAAAATACCTGCCTTAGTCCAATTTTGTTTGCCAGATTTTCGTTTGTTCCCGTTGCGCCAATTCCAAATTCCGAATTCCAATTTCGATTTCAATTACAATTACAAACTCCACAACTTTAAAAATACCAACGCATAAATTTCGATTTGTGTGTTTTTTGTTTTTCTTTTGTTGCTACTTTCTTTTAATGTGGTTTTTATTTTTTATTATTTATCTTTTACTTGCGTATTCAGCTTTGAAGTAGTGTTTTTTTTTCAGTAGTAATTTTTTAGTTTTTTACTTTCGGTTTATGTTTGTTTTTTTTTTGTCTAAGTAGCCTTCTAAATACTTGTTTTTTTATGTTTCTTGTTGTTTTTGTTTCTGTTTTGTTTTAATGTATGTATGTATATTTGTTTCTCTCTCCCATTACTTGCTTATTTAGTATCTACTACATATTATGTATGCCCTGACAGAGTAGCCCACCTCCGTTAAATCTATTTATCCTCTTCGATGCCCTCATCCGTTGTGGTCTTCTTTCCCTTAACCATGGCGGCGACATCATCCTTGCTGATATCACATTTCTCCGCCAACATGTCCTCGATGCCCTCATCGACCGGTTGGTTTTCCTTATTTGCTTCGGGATCATCGTCCGGTTGTTGGTTGGGCGGTCCGCCTCTGGCCGATGCCACGCCGTTTGTATAAATTTCAGGCGACGATGGTGCATCGAAACCGGGTGTCATTTTGACGCGGCACGTTTCGAAGGCCTTGGTGAAGCCCAGCTTTGTGTAAAGATTTCTGGATGCGTCATTTTGTGGACGAATTACGACGAAGGGCGTATAGCCGCGTTCGACGACGAGTTTTGCGAGCGCTGTAGCCAAGCGAATGCCATAACTGAAATGAGTAAAATTAGAAGCGATTAAAATGGGATGCGCTTAAGAAATGCTGCGCAAAATGCTTGTGTAAAAGTGTCCAATTTAATTTGTAAATTTACACCAAACATTTTAAGCTCATGTATAGAATCTTAAATCACCCCTTGCGACGATAGTCTGGACGTGTTTGCATCGAGAACATTGCCCCATAGTACGAGTGCACCATCCAAGCGGCCAGCTCGTTTGTATCCTTGCGAAAAATGCCTAGACCGGGCAATACGCGCACCAGTATCTCAAACACCTGAACGCACTCAATTTCACTGGCCGGATACAGATCGTGTATGCCCTTGACATCCTCTACCGTTAGTGCACGCATTTCGGCATCTTCGGCCAAATCATCGAACTCCAAGTCGGTATTCAGTTTCTCACACACGTATATATCGCCCTCGAGCCGTTCCATAATTCCGAATGTCGAATAGAAGTCATCCAGGCGATTCATGATAGCAATGTGCGTAAAATTCAGGTACAATGGCTGCTGCCAATCGATAAGGACATCCTCGGTGCGCATCAGATCGACACATTCGATTTGTGATGAGGGACAAAAAATGCCAAAGCTTTGGTAAATATTGTTGTTGGGCTGTGTAAGTGAACAAGAAGAGCATGTATCAGTTGGGTGGTTGTCTACTTTAGATTTGGATTTGGATAGAGTTGAAGAAGGAGGAGTTGACAGGGGAGGTTCATATACCGTAAGCGTGCATCCTGGAAAATGTAAAACTATTGGTTTCTCCGGCCAATCTTTGGAAACATAAAACTTAAAGTCCCAAACACGATCATTCAGGTACGTTTTAATTGTTTGATGAAACTGAAAGAAAGAAGTCAGAAGTACAAATTGATTAGACTTATAATATAACAAAAAAACAAGCTAAGGTTAAGTTATCCAGGGTGTCCGAGGCCACATACAGACCTATTGGGTTTCCAGCGATACCAGACAATTATCATCATTTACATGTGTAAAAAAAATCGTTTAAGAGAAAATATGCTGAGTTTGAAAACTTATTATAGTCCCCTCTACGTTGTAGCTCCTAAATGAATTCTCGAGAACTTAGGCTTAATTCGACTCAGGCTCATTTGAAGTTGAACTGCACAATTCTTTGGCTGTGGTATTTCTTAGTGCAACCCTTTCTCATCAGTTTAAGTGCGACAGTTTGAGTAGAATTTTATGTTTCACTTAAGAAAGAATTCAAACTCGATTTAACCACATCAAAAGAATGTTTATATTTTTAAACATAAACAAAGCCTGCCATAAACGCAAAAAGGGGAAATTTACAAACAAACAGAGGAAGAAAACTTCGGGCTAGATAAGAGTAAAAAGTTGATAGGTGAACTTTTTAACACAGAACTTTTAATTGCACAATTGCAAAGTTACGCAAAAAATTCACGGAACAAACAAACAAACAAACAAGTGAGGATGTAGGGAAACTACGAGTAAACCGTCAAAAGGAAAAACTTAAAGTTGAGCTTAACAAAAGCAAATACATATACAGTTACTTAAGAAGTTATCGCGAGCGAAAAACCTTGCAAGTTTCTTTACAAAACGAAAAAAATATAAAAAAAACTGCAGTTTTCAACTTATAAGTTCCTGCAAAAAAATTCTTAACTTTATTTGATAAATTAAATGCTAAAGAGTCAAACGCGAAGGATGATGTGCGAAATACGCGGAAGAGAGCAGAAGACGAGGAACAGTATAAAGAAGATGGAATGCATTAAGAGCCACATTAAAGCATTTGTCTAATTAATTGGACAAACGTGACAATGACACGTTTTGAATTGAAAGTGCATGTACACATTTGTACGTGGGTATGTGTGCTTTTATTAACCCTCTGAGTACATTAAGTAATGAAATGAACTTTACAGGGAATTTCCAGTTGAAACGATTTAACGCCCCGTTGACATATGGTGGCGTTTCGTTTCGTAACGATAAAATATAAGATTGTAAATTAAAGACGATTTCGTCTACACATAAATCGTTTGTGTGTACTTTCGTTCGAATTACATAATGAGGTTATTTAACAAATAAAATTTTAATTTTGCATATGACTAATTTATTAAAATTATGTTTATTACTTTCTATATTTTATAAAAAATGAATATTTTCACTAAGTATAGGTATAAACCAATATCGATGTCAATTGTTCGCCAACGGGTTAATGTAATTGTGCGGTATAAGCATATTTGCCACACAGTCCTCTGCGTCCGAGTATAAAAAGCTTGGCGTTGTTTTTTTGTGGCATTGTTAATGCCAGCTACTAACCTACAAGCTAATGCCAAGAGGTCGAACAAACGATTTTGCTAAATTTAAATTTGTTGTCGATGTTTGCAAATACACATGTGTGTGTTTGTATGTGCTCAACTGTGTGTGTGTGTGTGTGGTTAACATGGAAATGTACTTTGGCCGCAAAAGTAAAATAAAGTTGCAAATAAAGTTGGTTGGATAGCTTTTCTTTTTTAATTCGTCGCTGTTGGCGAAAGAAAATTTGGTGCAACGTGACGTATGAATAACATTTATTTAATCGAAACGAAATTAGAGATTGCGCATACGTCGTGTTTGACGTAACTTCAAAGAAAAACGCATTTGAGTGGCAGCAACCTAAAGAAATACAACAATTGTTTTTGTTTGTTTAACAGAAAAGAATTGAAGGTCGTGCCAAACAAGGACATTATGTAGAAAATGACATTAAAAGTATATACGAAACGAGAAAAGGTCAAGGGTTGTTTTATGATTAGCTGGAAGAGATAATCCGGCGACAGGTTGCAAATAAACACTGAGAAACATTTTATTTGAGTAGTTTTTGGTAACGTTTGTTTTTATTGATTGTATTTGTATTTTAAATAAAACTATTTACATCAGAGCAAAAAAGAAAATTTATAAAAAGTTATAAATATTTTAAATTTCTTAAAAGAACAATTTCCAAAGTAACTTTTATTAAAATTAGCGCGATAGTTAGACTGGATTCGGAACGTTCCAGGTGCGATTCACAGGTTAAGCAAGAGAAAAAACATTTAAAGTTATTTTTCATTTATAGAAATGTTTCTGTGCGACCTATCCAGCGTTTGGTTAAGCAACGAGAGTAACAACTGAAAAAGCCATAACAAAGTTCATAAATAGCTCGGCCTACACTCTGCTAGGGGGGTTGTGCCAAATACTTCGGTTTATATTTTTTGAACGGAAAATATATAATATATTATATATATATATATTTTTGGTTAATGGGATCGGTTTAGGGAATCACTCCAAAAACCACAAATCATTCCAAAATCAAAAACTTTAGAAAACTGGCTTTAAATAAACTACGTGTCAAATAAATAAATCCAAAGCTGTTTTTTTTTTAAATTGCTAAGCACAGGTACTACATTCGCCTCCACTCACACAGGTGCCTTTTCTGCTTATTAAAAATTATTTATTTATAAAATCCGCACTTCAATTGTTTGTATTCATATTTGAATATTATCAAAAAACATGAAAATCTCCAATAAATCCTCAAAGAAATTCTTCAAGGTAATAAATTATGAACAAAGCCCTGCAAAAATGTAGCGGCTGTATTTTCCTTATCAATTTAGTAATAATGACACTCAAGTGGCACAGGCTCTTCTTCAAAAGCACACCCATACAAAGTCATCCTCTTAAGGAAAAAAAAAAGAAGAAAAAAAAACGGATGCAAAAAATACAAAAATTGTGGACATTTTATGTACGCCCACTTATGCGTCTACCGCTGCGGAATTTCCGCCTGTTTTTTTTGTTCTTTCTCTGTTTGTGGCGTTAACTTAACGTCTCGAAATGATACAAAAGCCTTAAATTGATTTCCTTCCACAATTCGTTTGTAGTACCTTCTCATAAATATGTGAGAACGTGAAGAGTTTGTAGGCCAAGTAAGCTCATTTAAAATGGCAGCGCGGAAGTGCAATAAAAAACAAAACGAAATGCCGTTGCGTCGGTAAAGGTTCAAAGTGTGCAATTTTTATGACGGGTTATTTTTCGTCTTTGTCAGCTTTAAAACTGCCCTTAGCCTCCCACCCCCTCATGATTTATATGCTTGCAAGAATTTTGGTTTTAATATTTTTTTTCGTCTTTATTTGTGTTGAAATAAAAATGGATTTTGTTGTCTACAGCTCGTCAGCGATAAGCTTAGTTTCAGCGTGTAAGCGCCGAAATGAAATATTCAAATAAAAAATCTCTCATATGGTATTTTGTATCTTAAATGGTTATGCACACATAACACAGAACGGCAACGGGTGATTGCAAAAACGTTTATACCTAATCAACACCCTAAAAATATGCCTTTACGTTCAAGCGATCAAACAATCCATTTGCTTCTAATCTTATCTCGTCTTAAGAACGATTTGAGTGGGCCGGAAAAAGACTAATTGAAAAAAGGTTTGAAGATGATTAAAAAAATTTTAAACATACATATCTTAAAGTATCCGAATTATTATTAAAGGCTTATGTATTTGCATACAAAATTCGGTTTTGATAATTCTCTCAAACTCAGAAAACCAATGCAAATGTAAAGTTTAAAGAAAACATCACGATTCACTCCTTTGAGGCGTATATCACAAGGCTGATTAATGCTTTCCCTACAATCGAGCTCAAAAAAAAAAAATTGCTTTCTATGCAACCTTGAAGCATGCTTCTATTTCTACTCCATACTCACAGTCACACATACACACACACACACACGTGAGGCGTATTAAAGAAGCAATAAAAATTGCGCGAAAATACAGGCCAAATCCTGAGGTTAAAATAATAATAATGGCGGCGGCGGATACCAGAGTTGCCAACTAATATAATTGTTGGCGTGTGTAGTGAAATTGCACAGCGGCATGCAAATTTAACGCTTGTTTCTAGGCTTTTGGTTGCTCTCGTTTTTGCTGTTGCTGTTGTTTTTGTTGTTAAGCTTGTGTATAAAGTACTAAACATCGAAAGGCGGGCAGTTTTGGAAGTAGGCAGCAAGTAGAAAAAGTGATAGAAAAAATCAAAAACAAAAAAACGTCGCAACTGAAAGCCATACTTTGAGGGGGCGTGAAAATGACAGCATACTTAGGAAGCGAAGAAAAGTAACACAATTTTTATTTAGTTATTGATAAAGTTTTTCATTTGCTTTTCACTGTTGAAAATAGTGTTGCTACCCTACATACAGGTCGATGATTTCCAAATTCAACTTTAACTTTGTTGTCTGAAAAATTTGTTGCTGGTTTTTAAATGATTTAGATTAAAAACCGATAAACTCACTTCTTGATCAAGTGTTAAGAGTGGTTTAAATAACAACTATACCCAGAAAAAAAAAACAACTTGAAATTAATAAATATTCACCTTAAATCAA
Source organism: Suillia variegata (assembly GCA_949127995.1). Classification (NCBI taxonomy): domain Eukaryota; kingdom Metazoa; phylum Arthropoda; class Insecta; order Diptera; family Heleomyzidae; genus Suillia; species Suillia variegata. The sequence goes on from OX421844.1 coordinate 9,983,511, forward strand.
AGTAAACGCTTCCTTTCGTTTCTTTTTAATTGTAAAATTATTTTCTTTAAAAATCACGAGACACTTGAAAACTATTTCGTCATATAACCACATTGTGAAACTAAATTTGCACTTCCTTAAATTTTGAAGTACAATTTTGTGTCATAAAATTCACCAAGTTTAGATGTTATCCATTAAAAGTTGTCTACACCTTTCACTTTATTTTTTAAATACTGTCTGTCTGTCTGTCGGTCTGTCTGTCAGCCACGTTGATTCCAAATGACAAAAATAAAAAAGTTCTTAACTTGAGTCTGACACGAATAAAATAAAATACAAAATGAAGTCAAGAGTTTGTCTGAAAAGTCGGTCAAATTTTATTTTATTTCATTTCACCTTATGTAGCTGTTGCTGTTGTTGTTGTCTTTGCTTTTGTTGTAAAATGTTTTTGCTTTAATTTTTACCTTTAGTGATTCCGGTAGATATCGTTCTAAATACTCCAAAATTTCTGGAAGCTCAGATTCTTGCACCAAACGGAAATGTTTACCTTCAGGAATGATTTCCATTTCTACGGGAAATAAAAGCAGAAAATTTCATTATTTTAAGTGCTGAAACATGAAAACTGTTTAAATTTTAGAATAACTGCAAAAGCTCCAATTTAAAAATGAAAATGAAAGAGGCATAAAACGAAGACCACCGAAACATGGACTTTAATTGCTTCCGCTTTGCTACACAGTAAAACGAATGTACCAAAAAAAAAAAAGTTGATAGCCACGCTGTGGTCCTCTCAAGGACGTTTGCAATGTGCCGTCAAATGCGAATGCGGAATTATCAACGGTTTTTATTTTTTTCCTCTATTTTTTCATCTCTTTTTTTTTTGCTGCGCATCGTTTTTTGTATAATAAAAATAAAATAAATTCAAATGAAGCGCACATTTTCATCTTATTTCTTCTGTGAATTTGTATTTGTTGTTTGTTGTTTGTGTTGTTGTTGTATTTTGATCTATATCAAAACGAAATCACATCGTATAACAATGCCCTCAAGGCCTAAAGCGGCGTCTCTCTTTTGTTGCTGGCAACGATTTTGGCATGTTATGCGCGTCTGTAATGGTTCGCAGTTGGGTCGACGGCGACGCCGATTTGTGGGTTGCCTCTGACAAGTTGAAAATTATTGACGTTTTCTGAGGGATGTGCAAATTGAGTCAATTCCAAAAGTCTCTCTAAAAGTTATCTTTAAATTGCCGAAAACAACGCCCGGCCGATGGCTATTTGAGACTTCGTTAAAAGATTGCAACCTTTTTGTTTCGAAATTTGTTGTTACCGGTTAAGTCAGGGCAACTCTTTGGATTAACAACTAGTGCCACTTAGGAGATGGATAGATGACTTTAAACTGTAAAACAAAAAGCACTTTAAAATTAAATGACTTTGGGATGAAAGAAATTGCATCATTGATCTTATTTTGTTTACAATCTTGCCATTAGTTTTTCAATCTGTAATCTTGCTGACATAGGCCAGTCAAGGCCCATAGCAATACCAACCAATCTCTCAGTAGTTGGGGAATAGCATGGTGTAATATATATGAGGCGAGAAAAGTATTAAAATGTCGCTCTTCACCTCTATATCGTTTCTCATTTTTAATACTCGTATTTAATTTTTGGGCATGGCAAGTGCTCAACCTTAAATAATAAAAAACAGAAAATTTCACTGTTGTTTATTAAAAAAAGTGACATTTTTTTTTGTTGTAGATGAAAACCATTAACTCAATATAAAACCCCTAAACAATTTAAAAATTTAATTCTAAGATTAAACAAACCCGGCAATTCTAAAAGATTTTTTTTACATTCAGTTTTTCCGTTCAGTAAATTCATCTTAATTGTGATAATTATCTCAGTTTCCTTTTATAACAAGTTTTGCCACTAACAACTTTAATAAATAAATAACAAAATACAAAGAAAGAAACGATAAAATACACCCAGCAGTCAAATAGCGAAATAATGGAAGCCATTTCATTACGCTAGGTTCCAGGAAAGATAACTTAACACAAACTGTTTTCTGTTAACTGCTTCTTAGAAATCTCGTATGCAGATGGTTTATTTCAACTTTGTGCTTAAAGCGCACAACTGATTAGATTTACCACAAATTCTTTCTATCTGCTGTTCTCTAGGATGCGATAAAATATACACGGCAACTTCCGTAGAAGTCCTTCAATGGTAACTTTTTCAAAAAACAACTTTACAATTATTTCCAGGAGAGCTCTTTTATAGTTTCCTCCTTTAAAGTCCTTCAAAAGTTTGTTATTCTATACAGTAATAATTAGGAGACGCATTGACAACGCTTACGCCTAAGTACTGACTGGCGTGGATTGAAACATCCTCGAATTTTTATAATCGCATTTTTAGTATTAAACTCTTTGTTTCAATTATTTATATGCACCACTCAGTATTGTATATTGGACATATATACATATGTATATGTAAAATATATATAAATATGTATGGACTACTCGTATACTCATATATGTATGATGAAAGACAGACGGACGGACATGGCTAGATCAAATAAGTTTTTGATTTTGATCAATAATATATATATGGCTATGTATATGTATATTTATATATAAATAGAATCAAAGGCTGAGTCGTTCTTCCATGTCCGCTTGTCAACCCGTCTGCATGTATGTCCGCCTTTCTGTCTGTCATCATTTCTTGTTAACACGATAGCGAGAGAACCATTAGAGATATTGAGCTGAAATTGTGAAATAGTCGGCAGGACCAACTGTAATTTATTACGTGTTTTTTATTTCGAATGAGAAAAAAAAACTATTTCTATGTCTTACGTGTTGTCAATAGCAGCATTTCAATTGGTTAAGGAAATCGCTCACACATATGTACGAACGATATCAAAAAGCAAAATAAAAGCATATGACAATTATTGATTGCGTCGTCGCAAGAGAAGATGCTGAACAGCGAACAAAGAACTAATTTCGAAGAATCAAATGAAAAATATAGTAAATAAAATTAGTAACCAAATATACCGAGAACTAAATGAGCGTGTAGTAAATAAATTAGAACTGCCAAATAAAGAAAAAATATAGTAAATAAATTATTAGTACACTGAATTAAGTATACAATATGACTCACAATTTAATGCGCATGGAATCCGCTTTATGCGAATATTAAAAAGTGTCAAATTACCGGAGGCACACGATGACATTTGTACGCCACAAATTGTACCATTTGTACCATTCGTCACTGCGCGTACCGCGGCGGCAACTTTAGCACCACGCTCAACTACCCCCAAACCTCTAATCGCTCGTGTTGTTGTGTTTCTATGACTATTTGTGTCAAATTCATGTAACCACTCAAAATAGTGCACAAAAAAAAAAACAGAAACAAGAAACACATTTGGTAAAGTAAGGGCTATACCTCCAATTGATGGCGAATAAGTACAAAATGTCGACATATGCCATAGTAACGCAAAATCAATATTTTGCATTATTATACCACCTGAGCAATGCAAGAGGCACTCCCGCCTCTCGGGGGAGATACATAGATTCGAATTTATGCGAACGTTTGAAATTATCAGTCAGAAAATAGAATTGAAGTTAGTCCTCCAAACAATCTGGCTGAATTACTAAATGATAGTCAGACACTCGTGATGACTCACAGAAAAAGTTATTGACGCAAATGAAGTAATTTGAAAAAGTTGTTTATCATAAAAATAGATATACCAAACTTCGTTTGCCATGAAGTTATTGTCATCAAATCAAATAGTAGTTTAAAATTGTCGTTTTTGTTGTTAAAGTCTAGTGTTCTAGGAAGTGTATAGATACTAACATATCAATGAATGACGCTTTTGGCATATCACAACCCCAAATGACATTAAACCAAATTTCTTTGTTTGATGTAGGGCTTCTTTTTTCCGGACGAGGCTCAAGTTTTTATATGTAGAATAAAAAGCCATTAAAAAACATGTCATAATATCCACAAAAATGGCGACATTATCTCAATTTATTTAGAGCTCTTTAGTAGCTCTTACTTAAGGGATGTATGTCCAATTTTGAGGTACAGAGTTTTGATTAAATGAGACAATTTTTTAAATTAAATTTTTTAAAAAGTCTACGCATTTTTTTAAAATTTGAAATGGATATATAAAAATTCGAGAAAATACGCGCCTCAGATTAACATGGCCCAGTGCGTGTATTTTTGTCTTTCGCATTTTATAACCGCATAAAGTAAGGCGTAAAAACAGTAACGCCAGGAGTACACGCACCAGGGAATGCTTTTCTGTGGCGCGCAATTCCTCGTTTTTATACGCCGAGCGTTTATTTGTTTGTGGAAATTTTTTATATATGAAATTTTCTTTTCAAGTTAATAAAAGCACCAATTGTTACTATTTGTATGCATTTTGTTCTCTAAAATGAGATAGAAGGATGCGAATAAGGTAAAGGAATATTTTTGAGAGGTAGAATGCTTGGAAGATAACCATCTGAGATACGCATTATATAAATTGTCTCTGAGTAGAATTTAACACAGTCTAAACAAACAAAGAACTACACTTAAATTAAAATGTCAAACATAAATTGTAAAATTTTTACGAGAGGACTCTGGCGTGCTGTCAGCGGTTTAGAACTTATGAACTTCGTAATGCAAAGCAAGGAATACGAATTGTGTTAGCACGCTGATCTAAATACTAACTAGAAGCATCCGTATTTGGTGTAGCTTTGTTTGTGTCTTTCATATTTCTCTGTATGTTTCGACAGTTTCAAAACAAATGAGAATTTTAAAGTTCAAAACGCGAGAATCAATAAAGGTGAGCTAATGAAAAAAGAAAACTATAAAATTAATGTATTAAAAAAACGTTTCCATTTTTTCCACGATATCAAGTTCAAAACAAACTGAAACCGCTTTAAACCGATTCGTGGAAACTAACGAAGCTTTAAACTTGGCCAAACTATTCCAGCAATATGCAAATTGCAATTTTAATTGCTAAAGCTTGTAACTAAATGAGAACTTTAGGTATCAGATTAATATAGTTAATAATAAATTTGCCTCGTCCAAAGCGAAATTGAAAAGCGGACGCAATTAATTTGACCATGATAATGAAAACTGCAGCAAAAAAAAAAACAAATGCATACGACGAGTGCGGTCGAGATATTCGAAATGCTTAATTCGGCGCAAATAATTGACATGAACAAGTGCGCAAAAAAAACAAACAACAAATATTGAAAACAGAAAAAAAAAAATTTTAAGATAATTATCTTGGGCTATGACGAAGTTCATCTACGCTCCGCCATTTCAGCGACACCAAAAATGTACTACTTTTAGCACATTTCTGCTACCTGACTCTATTATAAGTGGGCGTTGTTCTTATCGGATCACGCCCGGTTTTGTGTTACCACTGAAGTGCTAAATATTGCATTTGAACCGGATATCTCCACTCGAACTATTTTAGTTAATTTTTTTTGTCGTATAGAAAAGAGTGGTTTTGAATGGGTGGGGGAAGTAGTTTTGGTACTATCTTGCCCATCTTAGAACTTAGCCTCCGCTTAGAGAATAGGAGCTCACATATCAAATTTTTTGATAGCTCTTAAACTACGACTGTATTCGCTCGGACAGACAGACGGACCACTTTAAATCTCAGCTCAGAATTCGACTCTGATCATTTATATTTATACTTTGTCATACCTACGACGTCCCCTTCTGGGCGTTACAAATGAAAGAACGAACTCAATATACCCTTCGGAAAGTGCACTTGCACGTGGCGAAGGGTAGAAAAATAAAAAAGATAAAAAGAAAAGGAAAATTGAAATAAAAGCGAAAAAAGCAAAACGCACCTGAATAAAAGTACTTACAAAAAATTTAAATCCAACGACCTTGTGTAGATTTCTATTTAAATTTTTTTTATGTTATTTATTTTTATTTGTTTTTTTTGTATTATAAGTTAATTATGTTTGATTTAAAAAAGTGTTAAGTGAAAAAATATGTTTTTGTTTAATTTCGTTTATATTAGGTATATAATTATTATTATTTTGTGTTTATTTAGTTTAAGTATTTTATTTTTATTTTTTGCGTTAAATAGTGCAGTTTTAAAATAATATTAGAATCACAGATTTTTATGTTTTTTAATTAATTTTAATATTTTAATTGTTTGCGTTTAAATTTGTTTAATTAAATCGATTTTCGTTTAAGCTGAAAATAGTTTTCATTTATTAATTATATTATTTAAGTTTATTTTTTTATTATTTTTTTTTTATATATTAATAATTGTCTTCGTGTTAAATGAGATAATTTTGGTTTTTAATTGTTTGCGAATTATTTGTTGTTATTTTTTAAATTTAATATCGTTTATGTTGAATTATCAATTTAAATTAATTATTTTTTGTTTTTATTTGTTTTTAATATAATTTTATTTATTTTTTTTTTTGTAAATGGGTTTAGGCCTTTTTAGCTGGAGATGACGGGAGGCTTTTTTGCGCTAGCATGGAAACAGTTAAACTTGAGTTTTAATATTACAAAATTTGAGATTTTTTTTAATTATTATTATTATTTTTTTTTTGGAAAATTTAAAATTTTCTGGAAAAGAAGCGTTTTGTGTGTGTGTGTGTGCTGTGCCGTTGTTCACTTTTTATGGAGTTTTTTTGTTGTTGTTTTGTTTTTAAGTAATATTTTCCCTTAAACGCCCACAATTTATGTTGCTGACTGCTGGCGCTTTTGTTGCTCCTGCTGCTGCTGCTGCTCCTGCTGTTGTTGTTTGTGTTATTGTTATTGTTGTTGTTTTGCTTTTGTCGTTTTATTGTGGGTGCTTGCCGCCTCCCGGAGCACCTCCACTGGCCTGACCCGAAATAAAGCTGCGAAGTTTCGCGACTGTTGCGATTTCGTGGCGTGTTTAAGTTTTCATATGCTGAACAAGAAGTAGAGGAAGAAGAACAAGAAGATGAAGAAGTAGAAGAAGAACAAGCAAAGCCGATGCAAGAACAAGAAGAAAAAGGATAATTCAATTATTTATTATACAGAGTAATTTGAATGATTAATTTATAATTTTTTAATTTTGTTCAATGATTATTTAAGCTGCTGGTGCAATTTATTTGTTGTTGTTGTTTTTTATTTTTTAAGCTTTCAAGTGCAAACTTAAATTTTATTTAATTGTTTCTTAATTTCTTCTCTCGAAATCTACACAATAACTTTGTTTTTATCCGATATTTCTGCGGTTTGCTGCAAAATCAATCTTTGGCACAGGGTGCTGCTGCGTGCGATGCGATGCGGTATGGTGCGTTTCTGTTTCTGTTTCTGTTCTCTGAGGATACGGCTTAGATTCTCTTATGTCATTTGTTTTTGTTGCTGTGTGCTTTGCCTCTTGACAGTGTTTGTTTGTTTGCGTTTTTCTTTTGTATTGTCATTCATGCATGCATTTGTGTGGGTGCGGGTGTGCGGGTGCTTTTCTCTGAAACGTCTGATTTTGCTCCCGTGTACATATGGTAGCCCTACCGTGGTAAAATGAGCGAATGAACGTATATATTTATTTACTATACGTCTGTATGCCTTTGTCAGCTTTTTTTTCTTCTTTCAATTTTTACTTTTTACAAAAGTTCGATTTTTTATTTCACAAGTTTAACCGATTTTTTTTTGAAAAGTACAACTCTTGCCTATGGTGCAACAACGGAATTTCGATATCGTTTCTTGTGTGTGAGAAATAATTAGCGAAAATCTAAAAGAATTTTTCAAATTTTTTTTATATTGTAGGTATGCAAATTTTCAAGCTGTCTCGCTGTCCGTCTGCAAAAAGTTTTCAGCTGTCGTCGTCTTGCCACAAACCTCACAATTTCACCCGTTTCAAGTTGATTGGTTTGAGATTTTCTTTAAACAAAGTTAAAAATCCGCTGATTTTTCGCAATAACTTTGAAAAATAAAATTTTAAATTTTTTTAAACTCTTTTAATTTATTTTTTGTTGAATTTTTTTTAAGGAGTTTTGATGTCTTGCGTTTTTATGCTACCGACAATTTTCGTTGCTCTTGTGGTACTGACTCTGACTGGCGACGGACTGAACTGTTTGCCAAGGAGCAGATGGTACTATAAGTCCGTGTTTCAGTTAGATTTCGATTTCTGCCACAATTGTCCGTCGTTGACGTCGTCGTCGACGTTGTCGTGTGGCACTCCCGTACGCTTGCTCGTGTTTTCGCGAAAATATCGTCATCTATCGTGCAACGTACTACCCCTTCTTCTTCCTTGTGCGCTCTGAATTTCGTTTAGTTCTGCACGGTTTTAGCGCTATCTGCTGGCTGCCTCTCACTCTCACTCTCGCACTCAATCTCTCTTTCTCTCACGCTCTGCAATGACTGTTTAAATTCGATATTTCCTTGTCGTGTTTTACATGCGTTAAGTTTGCGTGTTGCATCAGCCGCAGCCGCAGCAACGGCCATGTTTGTGCTGCCACTCTATTAGCGGCAATGTGAATCAGCCGTTCGTTCTTGCGGCTGCCGCGCTTGGATCTCCTTGGAGCAGTGGTAGATAGCTCTTTGTGTGTGTACGTGTTGTTCCCTTAAAGCACATTGTTCATTTAATCAATATTGAAATAATAAGTAAAATATATAAAATACATGATAACACTTTATAAAAAATTATGCAGGATCATATCCTTAGGATGGGTACCAATTACAAATAAATGCTATAGAGGGATTCTCTCAGGTCAGACCAATTTTTAATCATTATATTTGTATCTGGAATCAACTTTCCAATATATAGTATAAATAGTTTGCTTTCACTACTGCAAAAATGACAAAGAAGTAAGTCAATAATCTTCTCCAGTTAATGAGGGATAGCGAATATGGTATAGACCTTGTTTATCTTCTGTGAGCATCTGTCGCCATAAAATCCTAGCAGTACTGTCTCAAAATTTTTAAATTGGACTAACGCTATTTGCATAGTTCTCATGCTAAAATGTGAAAAATTTCGAGCAAAAACAGTTTCTTTAAACTGTTTATGAATACATTTTAAATTTTGGATAATTTCATTATTAATTTATTATCTTAAAAGCTTATATAAATTAAAACTTAAATTTTAAACGGACTATCGAGGAAGCATTCTTGATAGGTGAAACTTTTCTCATTTCACTAAAAGCACAACATCCAGCCCAAGTCAAAAATTACCTTTAAAGTAACACAGTAGGTTGTAGACTGAGTCGCATACAATAAGAAACCGTAAATGTTATTGTTCTTATATATACGAGTACTTAGCCTCACCGCCTGATGGAGGCCTACTTTGCGGACCTCGAGAAAACATATTTTTCAGACGGGTTAAAGAATTTGGAGTATCACTGGGTCAAATGTGTATCAAGCTAAAAGGAGACTATGTTAAGAAATAAATAAAGACCTTTTCAAAATATTCGTTTTTCTTTTGTAGGCTAAGTACTTATCGGACCTACCTCGTACTACAAACTCAGATGTACAAAGTTAATAAAAATGTATCTGACATATCGGACTTTGAAATCCATAACTCCTGAATTTTTATACCGATTTAGTAATTAATGGTAAAAGTTAAAAAATTTCAGTTCGATCAATCAGAAAATTTTCACTTTGACTTATTCTTGTTCTTTTTAAAACTGTTTCAGAATATACATAAATCTTACAAGAAAATAATGGCTCCATTTTTTCCTTGAAGTCAAAAAAATTAAGCATTCAAATTTTTCATTTGACCAATATGTGCTCTAAGGCAATCAGGGCATGAGAGTACGAGTATGTGAGCAAAACTATTGCAAAATTGGCTAAACTGTACACCGGTAATATGTACACACGTTGTACAAACTGCATTTGCATCTCACCAAAGTACAGTTGAACTAAACCGAGAGAACGCGCATTTGTTACCACCTCAAGAACACATTTTGAGCATACGAAAGGCTTCCAAGTTGTGTGTACTGCCTGCAGTCTCAGTCTCAATCTCAGTATCTTTCCCTTTTCACATAAACGGATTTGAAAATTTACTCTTTTGCTCTCGCTATTTACACGTCATACTGTCAGAATGTCAGACAGGCCAGACACAGACGTCAGAAATTCTTCGCAGAAGATCTGTCAGGCAGAACGCGTGCTGCTTCTTTTGCTTTTGCCACGGTGTGCGGTGGCACTCGTGTGCAACGAATGATTCAAAAATTTTAAGATGTACAAAAATCGGACATGGGGAAATGTGCTCTGCTCACACAATTCGATTCCTTTCAAGATTCGCACATGCGCGGAACCCGTTTTGGGCAGGGGTTGGTTTTCGCAATTCTCTTGCAAATACTGTGAAGAGCGTGTAGGCTCTGTTCTCTCGACGGATGTTGCACGTGTCTTTTTGAGCTTCTCGCTGTTGCTGTTGCTGTTGCTGCCGCCACTTTTTACCTTTCTTTTGAATTTTTTTTTATTATTTGGTGTTGTTTATTCTTGTTTGCACAATTCGGATCTCTTGGTATCGGTGCTGCTGCTGCTTCTGATACAACAACCGTTGTTGTTGTGATGTTAGTTCTTTTTGCTTTAGTTCTGCAATCGTTCCGTTGTGTGTTTGTCCATATTTTCGTTGTTCCTCTGGTGTGACACAGTTGATTCCGCGCGGCGATGACAAAGCAAGAATGTCGTGTTGCACGCATTTTTTGTGAGATTCGCAGAGTGGTGCACGAGTGAGATATGTATTGGAATACTTTGCAGTGGCAGCAGCGGTAGCAGCTAACGAACTTTGTGTGATGGGCAATATGCCGAAACAGAAGGCCTTGTTGCTGGTTTTGCTGTTATTGTTGTTGTGCTAACGCTTAAAAGTCACCATGGAAAAATGCAGGGAATCACTGCAAATGCGTGGAGTGGAGTTCCGCGCGCTAAGTTTTATTTTTTATGTGTAACGTGAGGTTACTTACGTTTCTCGCTGTGGCTGTGTCTATGGCCGTGGCATTTTACTAGAATGAGTTCATGGATGGTGGACTTATATAGTCATGCGGCATTATTTGATTCGGTGGCTACCATTCCACGTCATAATAAAAACGAGTACAAACGAGTATTAGTGAAATGGATTATTTTATTAGTCGTAACTTAAGTCGGGATCTAACATTGCCCTTATTAAAAGAAGAACCATTTTATTGGATGACTCAATAATAGGATATATCAAATGAAAGGTAGTTTAATGAGCTTTAATCTAAAGGAATATATTTTATGTCATATCATGGTCTTTTTCTCGAGAAATTGACCTATTAAATCCATAAATGCAAATTTATGCAAATATCGCAAGAAGTGATATGAGAGACCCAAGCCCTTCTGAATACCTTTCGAATGACACCAAATTTATCTTAATTCTTCGCAGGATTCTTAAGTTAAAAAATTATTTCGAATTTGTTTTTATAGTAGCCGGTTTTTTAGCCAATTTTGAACATTTTTGACCACCAACTTTTAAAAAAGTTTTATGTGAAATGTATCACTTTTCATATTGAATTTTATAACTTTTTTGTCTCGACAGATGAAAGCGTATAAGATATTGTACCTAGCTGTCAACTGTCAACTGACACGTACTGTTAATAAATAGTATCCTTCGGATATTATTAGCAAACCTGTTGTTGTTTATTTAACTTTTTTCTTTCTCTCTTCTTGACAAGTTTTCGCTTCGTTTTGATTGATGAAATACGTTTTTTTTTTTGTGCCAAAGTCAAAATGACAATATTAGCACGCAAGCGGCGGACACTTGTGTTGTCATTTATAACCGTATAAAGTGTTTGAGTAGCGTTTGAAAAGCATAAAGGTACTATAGAGGTCGGAACGGAGGGGGATTAGCAGCCAAACAGCGGGAAGTCCATTTGGAGTTTGGGCAATACACCATTTGATATTTGCAAAAACAAAACCAGAAAAATGGCAACAATAGACGCCGCGACATGGCAGCAGCTATTGTCAAGCGGCCAAAAAGGACGACGAGCCATAACCTCCAACATCAAAGAGGTAGCAGCAGAAGAAGAAGAAGAAGAAGAAGAAGAAGGAGCCGACGACCAAAGGCAGCAGGCAGCTTGTGGTTGGGTTGGTTTGGGTTGTATGTGTTCAAGGTCAAGGCATTATTAAAATGAATATTATTCAGCGTCGTTTTTTCGGCTGTTGGTTGCTCGCTTAATTCAAAGGTTTCAGCCGAGCATATAATTTCAGCACATTAACAAGTTTTTTTTTTATATTTTTATTATTATTCCGTATTAAATCCTTCTCCGACAAAGCTTTTTTTTTTCTTTTCTTTTTTTGTATTTTATTAATTTTTACATGGCGCCAAATGAATTTTTTCGCATTCGTCGTACACGCTGCCAGTAAATGGCAGCCGAAGAACCCGTCAGTGGTACTGGTGGCGCTAGAGTGTCGCTAATTAAAGGAGACTTCTAGCCGCTGTAATATTTTTCTGCTTTTGCTACAAGTTGAATGGTTTTTTTATTTTTTCGTTTCTCGACTTTCCTATTTAACGCGTTTGTCCTTTTGTTTTTGGACGTCATTTGGCTAAATGGTGTTTAGGTTTTGCACATATTTGGAGCGTTTTTGGGACGACGCCATTGTTAAAATTTTAACTGCAACCGAATGAATCACGCGATTTGTGCGAATGTGGCACAAACGCCAACGTGACGCCATGTTGGCGAACGGCGTACGGAGAGAATATCTGCGGCATGAGACGTCGTTTTTATATATTTGAACATATTGTGGAAACTTAAGATACCTCCAATACATGGTTACGCTTGCCATATAGAAATTCTTTTACTTATGACTAAATAATTTCAAAAACCTAGAGAAACAAATAAATTACACGTGTCCTTATAATTCGTCCCTGACTTGTGTTTAAGCCAACCGAAATTAAAAAACAAAGACTGCAGCTAATGAAAAGGTTCTTTGTCATTTGGGCGTCGTGTTTGCAAATTTATTAAATTTCGCTTTTATTCGGAAATTGCATTGAAAATTATCGCTTATACGATTTTTAAAGGTTTCATTGGTTGGTTTACGATTTGGCAAAGCCGAACTGACATTGCCATTTTTTGTTTTTGTTTTTGTTTTTGTTTTTGGTTTTGTTTTGCTTTGTTTGCCGTTGCTAACGTTTGGCCTGGGTAAATTGCCGCACTCTGTTGCGGTCTCCTGACGGAAAGACGTCATCACATATTGGTCGTGGTGGCGCTGGTGACCTTGTTAATTTTTTTATATTTTTTTCCACATATTCCACAAAAGTTGCAAATATTTTAAAGCTCACATGTGACTTTGAATGAAGTTTGTTGTGGCATACTCGTACATTTTTATTTATTGCGCTACTTCGGGCATGTTGAGTTTACAATTTATTCAAAATAGAATTAGCTTTTAGTACTCGTTGCTCATTGGTTTTTATAATTGACGTCAAGTGTCCGACCACAAAATGTGATTAATAAAGGGGATATTGGTTCATTGCTTCCAAAATTTTGGCAGTGCTACTTATATATGTGTGTATAATGGAAAACATCGACTCAGCAAAAGTGAAATTATTTATTTTCAATCCAAAATTTACTGGATTACAAGAATTTCGTTCTCGAAGGGTTTCTTTTGTCTAAATTTGCCCGACAGATCGTAGTGAACTTTTAGGCATATCTTTTAAATATTAAAACTAGTTAAGCGTTGTTAATGGGCGTTCTTGTTTCGTGTTTCCTTTTCGATCCTCGTGCATTGCATCCATCGATTCGTTCATTCCTAAACTGAATCACGTAAATCAACGGCAAATTGCTTGAAATGTGCGAGCTTGTGTGTGTGTGTGTTAGCGTATGTGCAAGTGTTTTAGAAAAATTTGCGCAACCTCTTCAAAAGTGACATAACTCAAACATTTTAATTTTAAATAAACATAAAAAAAATGCAATAATCTCTACGGAAATGAAAAAGCTTGACTTTTTTGTTAGTAAATTGATTACAAAAAAATAGTTATGTCTCTTTTGATGATACAATCACCACAATTTCGGTTGTGATACATTAAATAAAGTTGTGACTGTTTATTTGATTGAGCTAGGTGCGATACGTTTTTTTGATATATGTCGCTTTAAGAAAAATAAGTTTAAATATTTATTAAAATAGTCACAACTCGAAGTATTAAAGTTTCTATTGCATTAAAAAGTTGAATTCAATACCGCAACCGAAAAAAGTTTTTGTTTTGGAATTTATAAAATATGTCATATTTTAAGTTGTGGCACTTTTGATAAGGTATGTATATATGCGAACTGGGGTCACTGGTTAACATTCTTGACTGACGATTCTTTATTTCATTTTTTTTTTCGTTTCTTTCTACTTTTTATGCTTAACTTGTGACTTGTCGAACTAGCGGACAGTGCAAGGGGGCAGGAGGTAATGGCTAATGTCATGGTCAAATTGCGCATGAGAGCCGCACGAGACGACCACAACTGCACCACCAACAGTTGCAGAAGCAGCACCACCGGCACTAGGGTATCAGTACTGGCGGGATGGAAGGAAAGGAGCACCAGCAGCTGGGTTTATAAATCACAATAACAACAACAAGAACAAAACAACCAGAAAAGCGCCAGCAATTACTCACCACCCGATGGATAATATTGGTAATGGGTTTGGTAGTTGTATAGTGATTTACCAAATTATAACACCACTTACTAAATAAAAAAAAATTATAAAATTAGTTTTGCCTTCGCCTAAATCCAATCTGTAATAATTTTATTAATTAATAATCGATTATTTTATTAAATTAAAATTGTGTAGTTGTAGATTAAAGGTATCGATGAGTTTTTTGTATTCCTCAGACAGTTTTTCAATATCTTATGTCCTGCTAAAGTTTTGGTCAGCACTGTAAGTATGCGAAAAAAGTTGACTTTTCCAGCAGTGAAGTGCTGTGGACAAGTGTGACCACGTCATGGGTATTGTTGTTGTTATTGTTGTTATCATTGTTGTTTTTGTTGTTTTTGTTGTTTAGTTGTAGTTGCAATCGAAATAATAGCACAAAACTCTGCATGAAATAAAAATGCTCAGACATATATTTTAAAAGCCAAATATTTAGTATGATCTTGTGTGTGCGCATATGTGTGTGTGTGTGTGTGTGTGTGTGTGTGTGTGTGTGCTTTGTGTACTACATTTAAATGCAACCTTGACTTTCGTTGCAAGCAGAAATTGTTGTTGTTGTTATTGTGTTTTTCTTGTTTTTTGTGTTGGTTGACAAATTTCGATGGCTTTGCTCGTCGTTGTTGTTGTTGTCGTCGTCATCGCCACATGCAATTGGCCCAATTGATAGGTACAAGTAGATGCGAGTTGACCAAGAATGTGACTGGCATAAAATGAAGTTATCAAGTTTGTTTTTCGTAGAATCCAAAAGCCAAGGATAACCAAAGCGAAATCTTTTAAGAACTGGCAAAATTACAAATTATAATAAAATTGTAAAACAACCTGACTCCACCTGCCCTTAGTTACGAGTACAATCACGAATGTATATTCAAAATGGAAAACGAAGGAAACGTCGCTTCTCCTGCCTCACCTGATTCCAATGCAGTTGTAATATCTTTTTTTGTTTTGTTTACCTCACAAATTAATAATTAAATTTTATTTGGCGCTTACATGTGCCGCAACAATTAAACGAGCGGCCAAAATCAACAACACGTGACAACAACAACTACAACGTTCGCCAGCCGACAAAAAATGTATCTGTGTATGTGGTCAACAATTTTCACCTGTTACGATTTTTTTTATAGTTGCACGATATGAAAATATGAAATCATAATCATAAAAATAATTTACATTGTAAGTTTTCTTTACTATAAATAACAAATTTATGGACATCACAAATTTTGTTAAAATCAACAACAAATTCAAAACTGATTAGAATTGTGCACATATTCATAGAAGCTTCTAAACTGATAAATGATAAACTAATGATTTTTTTGATGTATTACTTAAGTTAGGGCTAATACTCATTTTACCCTGAATTCTAAAAGCCTTTTAGTTTGAATGTCGATTCCATAGGAAAACGTAAAAGTTAGCTTCGCCAAAAATTTCAAAATATTTATTTTTAAAGCTTAAAAGTTTAGAGTTAGAGTTGAGTATGGCCTGATATGGGCCCATAGCAGTCAGTCCCCATAGACCATTGCGCTGTACCCAGGATAATGTCGGTATATACTTGTATTTAAAGTATGATTATTATTCATGCTCAGCACATTACTACCCACTATCCGCAGTATCGATCTTGCAAAAGCTGTACACATACAGAGGTAATGCTGTGTAGTGTCGTCGCTCTCAACGCAGGACTGACAAATTGGATCGTTGATGTTGGTCATATGTTGGCCACATGCATCATGTCCCGTGATTAAACCAATCAGTATTTTAAGGTCATTCCTTCTTAGCTTAAGAAGAAATTCAAACTTCATTTGTATGCGAACTTTTAGAATCTCTCAAAGCTTCTCACATAAAAAACCAATAATAAAAAAAATTAAACTTTTATACAACAAAATTTTAGTAAACAAATTGCGAGCTTATGTTATTAAAAAAAAAATTATACTGCACTGTTCTGTCAGTTTATTTGATTTGATTTGACGTGATTTGATGTGATGTGAATATGAATGAATATGAAGTTAAGCTAAATATTTTTAAAGTTATATACAAAGACATAATCTGTCTTTTGTGGATTTATCGGTATTTAATTTAAAGCTATAAAAAAAAATCAAATTTCTGATTAAAACCGATTTAAATGAATAAAAAAATTAATCTTACGTGTTAAGTGAAGCAATTTCGATGTATAATTCCATCTTCTCGGTCTTCCGATTGACGTATAGTTCGAAAAGATTTTTTCTTTCATATTGTAAACAGCTTAAAAACTGCGCGAGATGCGACGGTTATTCGGTGAAATTATTAACTGAATTTGTTTCCAGAACTCCCAAGCAGCTTGACGTTTCACCTGAATCAAATTAAGCTGATAGTGGGTGACTGTGGGGGCACAATGAAAACACCGGCTGAAACATCAATTCAATTCAATTAAATTCATAACAGCTGCCATGTCGTCGTTGAATAAACTTTGTTTAAAATTGTCTTAAACAACATAGATAAAAAAACTTTTAATTAACAAAATATATATAAAAATACTCGTATGTGGTAGAACAAAACTTGGCTTATGAGATTGAAATGTATGTATTATATGTACTTATGTTATTGGCCAATCTAATACTTATTCATGCGTGAAAGTGTTTTGAGGCATTCAACTTAATTTTATGTTATATAGAAATAAGACGCTTTTCAATCTAATCAATTCAATTGCGTTTTTTCGAATAACTCCAATTGCCCAACAACTAACCAACAACAAATTATACATCACATAGCGAAGGAAGTAGAAAAAAAGAAAACATTTAAATTTAAATAGAAAAAAGTTTGTAAGTTTGGGTCCGGTTTGGAAAAATAAATAATTTCCAAATTTTCCAAAAAAAATTATATACAAGTTGTTTTTTTTCTTTGGCAATTCTTCTTCTTCCTTTGCGCAATGAAACCCGCGAACAGCTGTTTTCACTGATAAGGAAAATTCACTTCTGCAATTAATTTCAACGGCTGAAGCAAGCGAATGCAGTCCTTTTGTTGTTTTTTATTTAATAGATTTTGAGGTGTTGTTTTATGCTTTGTTTAAAAAAAACTTGTTAATTCACGTTCATAAAGCGCTGGTAAGCATAAATTTAATATTTCTTTGTTTAAATACAAAAAATCAATAAATTGCAGCAGTTCCCCATTAGATTACTTTCGAAATGTCTTCTCGACGACGCACCAATGCCACTAGCTACACCCGACTCAACTCCAGCGAAAGTCGTGAACACGATCATACTGATGGCTTTATCGATGAGCAGTTCCATGTGGATATGCCAGTGCGCAAGTTTCCCTGGAAGACTGTGATTTTCATTATTGGCTTTATGATTGCTGGCGCTGTAAGTTGAAGTCTTTTGAACGCACGATATTTTTAATAATGGAAATTCCGGTTTTTGTTTCTTCCTTGTGCAGATTTGTTTGGCTTTCGGAATTTTGATTTCAAGCGGTTACATAGACAAGAAATACGCGGACCGCTCATTCCCGCTGCTTATTTTGGGCATACTCATGTTTATACCGGGTGGTTATTATGGCTATATACTGCTTTGTATTTGCCTGCAACGAGATGGTTTCACAATGGATGATATACCATCGCTTTGAGATGATTCGATGCCTGAGGCGCGTAACCATTTGATTTACCAAATAATTTTCTTTAAGCATTTTCGATATTTGTTTATTTTAAATATCTTATAACTGCCTAACTGTATTTTAATACAAAGCTTTTTTTTACATACATATACATACAAACACTCGTACATCGTAAGTGCAATAATATAAAATGTTTTATTGATAACTAAAATTTACTAAGTTTTCAATATGTAATTTGGTGTCTAATTATGAACTGATGTGAATTAAAACTATTATTACTAAGAAACATACTCATACGTTTTTAAATTTTTGAGGAACCATTAAGGTCATAGCAGGAGCATTCCACAGGTAAATAAATGATATTTGATATTTCTCTTAAAATTTGAGTAGATGATCTTAGAGGGTTAAAATGTTGAAGAAAAATTATACTACGGGTCCCTGGTCATCAAATATCAGTAAAAATAAATTATTTCACATTTCAAAATGAATTTAAACTTGTTTTAAATAAAAAAAAATTGTGAAACCTTATACAAATTTAACAGCTTTTTAATAATTCCCAATACTTTTGCCAACCTTCTGTCAATTAAATTGTTGCTGCTTTACTGGTTCGTGTGACTCACATTCATTCATTTCTACTCGCTTTGGAAAATACTGCGAGTGTTAACTTGGCCGGCTAAATGAGGTGTCATATGAAAGATATTAAGGAGGACTTTAATCCCTCATATCATTTCTTGCGATATCTTTATAAGGTTGAAGTAATAGGCAAAAAAAAAACTGGTTGCTTTTTGTGAATTCATGGATTAATATCATGAAAATTTTCATGTGTATAAATTTATAAAAAAAACTGTAGCACCATTTGTATCGCAATCCCACTTTGTTTACAACAAACAAAAAAAAATTGTTGTCAGATTTATAATTTATCTTCAAAAACTGAATTCAACATTGCGTTTAATATTTGTTGTTATTTTTATATTCACCATAGGGAAATTTACTTGTTCAATGGTGTATCATAAAATTTCATTTTACCCTTTGTCGCTGTCTTCTTTCAAGTCTGATTGGAATTTGTTTGTGCATTCAGCAAAAGTGAAATTCCGCCGGTTAACATTTTGTGCATTTTCCGTTTTCTATTTCAAGTTATAAAGTTTAAATCACGAAATCTACAATAAAAATGTCGTCCAATCAATGGGAAGTTGTGACCAAGTCCAAGAAGCAGAAAAATCTTGATAAGAAAGTCGAAGCACATACAACCCTAAAGAAGTTGGAGGCGTTGGGCCCAAAACTCGAAGAGATAAGTAAGTTTAATGGAAATCACTCTGAAAACTGCAATTAATGAATTTCTAAACTTATTAGTGCCAACGGAACAATACCATAACATAGTTTCAGGCAAAACGTCAGGCAAAAACAATTCACCCACCAAATCTTCGTCTTCCTCTTCAAACAAATCCAAATCGCCCAAGAAAGCGGTCAAAAGCGGTGGCGCAACTGCAAAGTCTGAGCCGAAAAAACCAACGCACCCAAAAGCACCACCGAAACCGAAAAGCTTGGAGGCAGCACTGCGTAACATCACACCAGATGATTTTGCTACGCATGTGGAACAGCTAAAGTTGGCCTATCCCGGCTCGGAGTTATTGTGGCTAAAGGGCGTAAGTAGTCCTGCATTGAAACTTTGTTTTATTAAGTCTTAATTTAATGTTTGTTAAATTTGCAGGTGGCCAGCTATTTGAATTCCCAATTGCCTTTTGACAGTGAGCCCACGTTTTTGGGCAAGTCAACCAATTATCCGAGTAACTTGATTGGGCAACCGCTGCGTCGTGTTGTGATTGATTTTTTGGACTCTATGGGCGTGACTAATCTAGCGTATTTCTATCATACACTGCTCGTTAGCATGGCAATGGAACTGACGAAAAATTCGCCAATTGTTGGCTATAAAGTGGGTTTATTTTTTTAACGTATGATAATTATATATATAAAAAAAATTTTATTTTGGCAGTTGCTGTTGCAACTAATTGGCCAAACCTGGCCACATATTTGTTCCAATAACATGGCCAGTACGGCGTTATTGCGTAATTCCTATCTAAATCGTAGCACTACTTGTTTGAGCATTTTGTGGGCCGTTGGTCAAGGTGGCTACAAGCAGTTAATGGAGGGCTTAAAAGGTCAATTTACTAATTAAAATACCGCTTAATCAACTATGTTAAATTTAACTAACTTTTCATTACAGTTTGGCAAAATCTTATGCTGGCCAATTTGGAATTGAAAAGCTATAGCAAATTTATCACTGATTATATAGAAAAAATTTTAAATACTGCTGTTGATCAAAGGTACGCTACATTACACTGATTACCCACAAGCACTAACCTT
Source organism: Suillia variegata (assembly GCA_949127995.1). Taxonomy (NCBI): domain Eukaryota; kingdom Metazoa; phylum Arthropoda; class Insecta; order Diptera; family Heleomyzidae; genus Suillia; species Suillia variegata. Next base: position 10,003,987 of record OX421844.1, read on the forward strand.
ATAAATTTCATTTTCAGTTTAAGTCTGAATCAAAATGAATTTTTTGGCATTTATTATGCGCTTAAAGCCAACTACTCGGGCATTCCAAAGGAACAACAAGAGTCGCTGATTCGCAGCTCACAGCTCATTTTGGCAAGCAACAGTTTTTATATAAATTTTATGTTTATGGTACAATTTTCCATTTCATTCTTATAGCAAAAATACATAAATTCATCGACTAAGCATGCGAATCTGTTTCTAACCCTATTTCGAGAAATCGACAGTGCCCGAAAACATCACATTGAGTTGGCCGGCTGTTTGAGTTGCCTAACTCGCGGAGATGATAGCTTCAAAGTTTGGAAAATGAACTACAAGAAACAGTTGGTGCCTTCGATTTTATTGTTGCAGAAAATAGGTTAGCTTTATTTTTTTTCTTTAAATTTGCAACTTTTTTAATTTCCAAGAAATTGTGTGTTTAGCGGATGAATGGGAACACAATGGTCCGGAATTGGTCAAATCGGTATCGTTTCAAAACTTTTTACTGGACGCACACAACCTAAATGCTGAACTTGATCTGGCTAAGAAGAGAGATCCTAATTTGGATGAACTAATTGAAGCTTTGGCGGTAAGTGGTATCTCTTTAAATGTGCCATTAGCGAGAATTAATGAGGCAGTATTGAATATTTTAAATTCGAAAGATTTGAAAACTTTAATTTTTCATTAAAAATCTGTTTAAATTTTTAACCCACATAATTGAACATATTTTTTTGCTGTATCCGTAGAATATGTCAGCGTATAGGTAAGGTATATCTAAAAAGTTGTTTTCGCTAGAAAAAAATTTAGATTCTAATTTGTTAGTGAAAATCAATGGTTTTTATTTGCAAGAGGTTTAAAATTTAAATTTTTTCGTAATGAACTTCGAAATTTGATATAATATATAAAGAAAAGTTTTAATGAATTATATTTTTACTATTGGAATTATATATTTTCTAAGTAAATATATATTAAACAAATATTTCAAATCCTAAAGCTCATAAAATAGCAGGAGAGTATGATAATTGGGTTCCTTGAAAAGTAGCAAGACAACAAAAATTTAAAATTTTTCAATCCATTTAAAAAAAATATTTCTTTAAAATTTGAATTCAACTCTAAATGCAACCATAAGTAAAAAAGTGCTGAATAATCTAACGAAGCGGCAACATTGATCTTAATGGTGACATTAAAAAGGTGATGCATTCTTGGCATTGCGTTACCTTGAAAATGTCAACGAGATTAGAACGAAATTATGTTCAAACAAGTTTTGACGATAAAAAATCGTAAAATAAAAAATTAGATACTACTTTCATAATCTTAATTTTTTTGTTTTCAATGGTAAGAATTTTGTTAAAATATGTTTTTTGTCTGTTGTAAAATTTTGTTTATATTTATATATTGTTAACAAAAGTTCAAAATTCTAAACGTTTAAAGCATTGGTTTGTTTCACTCGTACAACAAAAATAATAACCATTGTCAAATTCTTAATGTTTTTTTATGCACTGTCAATTTTAAATCTTCAACCAAGAAAAAAAGAAAACAACAGCACCACCTTTTGAATTCATCTTTTTATCTACAGTTTTTTATTTTGCCCGTTTTACCGAAGTTCAATTTAGCTGATTTAAATTTGAGAGTTGGCATTACTGGTAGTCAGTGTCGCTGCAGATTAGTGAGCAAAGGCGATTTTTCCCGATTCCAACGAGAAAAGTTTTATTAGAATTTTTTAATAACGCATATTTTGAGATAAAAGTAATTTAAAGTTAAAGTGTTTAAAAACTACAACAACAAGTTTAACCAAACGCAGAAATCGAATATTTGCAATTGTAACGAGTTTGGGGCGGCAAAAATTCACAAAAAAAAGTGGTCCAGCAAAATAGCAAAAAAAAAATAAAAAATGAAAGCCACAAGAAAAGAAAAACGACAAAACTAGCAACGTGGAATTAGGATGAGAAACGGGCTGCGTCTCGCCCGGCATTATTTCGATTTTCTTTTCGTGTTGAATTTACGCTTGAACATAAAAATGATTCGGCTCTGCTGCTTTTATTTAAAATGTTCTATAATGACTTTAGGTTAAGCTTAACTAACGCTGGAGCAAACGATTATTGGATTTTCCAAGTTTTCGTCGTGTGGTTTTCTATGAAGGGTTTATTTTGGGTGCGGGGTCGTTTTCATGGGGGTGTGGCGTGATTTTCCATTAACTTGCTGGCGTTGCCAGACCGTTATGCTTTTGAGTAGTAGTTAAAGTAACCTGTAATTTAAAAAAAAATTATAAAAACGTCTTTTTTATGGTTTTATAATTATCGTTTAAAGTTGTACTTTAAACATTTTTGATATACTATTTTAAAGTTGCCACGTTAAATAGTCTTCAACCTTATCACAAATAACAGGGGGTGGTGAGGTTTGCTGTTTGCAATGTACCATTGATTTTCATAGTACGTTAATTCTTTCAGTTGGAAGGTTCATAAAAATAAGAAATTATTGTAGAAAATGTAGTAGTAATAATTTTCATTGCAGTTTGATTTTCATTTTAAAAACAATTTCGGTTTCTTTATAAAATTTTTAATGCAACAACAACAACAACTTAGATTCAAATTTAAATATTTATTGAAACATTTTCAAAGTTTATTTTTAAATCAATTTCATTTGGCGATTTCACCTCTTCAAGTGGCCTTTTATGGAATTCTTTGATTGCGCGACTTTCTTTTGCAAATGACTCAATGAACTCAAATTTAATTTTGTTTTTATATGATTTATTCTCAAAATTAATTGTCGCAGAATTGACCTATTTATCAATTTTTTACAAAACCAAATTCAGTATTTGAACTTGTAATATTTATTGATTTAAATATCTCAAATGTATTTCTATTTGAATTTCCATGATATTTTTCCAATTGCTCGTCAGCTGCGTTTACCGATTTGTTTTTCTTTTTTTTACTTTTGTGTATACGCCTGTGCAATGGTTATGCTATGCATTCAATAGCGTAGATTATAAATCTTCTCTCGCACTATGCCAGCCTGGCTGCCAGCAAGCCATCTTCATCAAATCCACCACCATTTCAAAGCATTTTTAAAAATACATTCTTATCAGCATTTTTAGACGACGAAAGCGACGACGACCGACAACAGTCAAATTGCTGATGTGTAGCTGCTGCGATTGGTGAACAAGCAATCGCTGCCTGCTTACGTTGCGTTGTTAGGTCGTGTTTTTTTTCTCTCGTATTTTCGGGGATACTAACAAATTTCAATTTGGAAAAAAAATCGTGCAACGTACGCATTTAAGTGCATTATTAAGATTTAGGCGATGTTGATGCCCTTTTACCTTGTTTTTGGTGGGACTCTTTGATAATATTCTAAACCTGTCTTCAAGTTTTGTATTTTTGCTTTGAGCTGTTTTCCAAACGCATCTTTAATGTGTAAACCAATTTCTGCTTTGCAGCATTATTTTTTTTGGCCTCGGCAACAGCGCTCTTTGGTATTTTATTATATCTGTGCTTTGTTGACCATCACTTTTACGCTGTTTTGTGGCACCAAGCGAAATTTCAACACGTGTATTTGAAAGTCTTTCTTTTTTGTCTTTCATTTCTGTACCCTATGCCCAGTGTCAATGGCATGAGTAAATGCCAACTTAACCTCATTTTACGCTAAAGTATATTTTTGCACAGTGAAGCTGGAAACGAATAACTTTTCATTAGTTTATCGAAGCCGTTTCTTCATTGACAAAATGGCCTATGAATCAATTTTCATTCATTCTTAAGAGCATCTTCATAAATTTTACCACCTAAGCTTGTTAATAAAACAGCTTATTGATCCAACATTGTAATATAAATTCCGTTAAAAATATATTTTTCAACACATGTTTTTGTGAGATCAAAATCTTATTTATAAAATGTTAACTTAAATTAACCATTGATGAGGTACTCGATTTTGCTTAAATGCAATTACTTTTTCTTAAACTTTGAACATTTTATAAAATCCAACTAAAAATGTTGTTTAAAGCATTTTTGTCTAGCAGAACTTGGATGTATGATCAACTCAAAGTCAAGACCCATAACTCTTTTATTGTCTCTTTTTACTTCTGTTTTGCATGTTAAAAAAACATTGCCGATTTTTTTTGTAGTTTCTTTTATCTTCAGTTTATGCGTATTTGTGCAACAACGTTTTCTACGTCTGCTTTGCTCTGAATTACCTCATACGCATAGTTTTGTATACGCCTTAACCTCAGACCAGACCTGGCCGGCCGGCCGGCATTGCTTTTGCTACTTTAGTTGTTGTTTTTGGCGGCATACATATGTCGTCTTCCTGCTGATGACGTATTGAATTAATTTGTGGCTTACAGTGTTTCATTAGTAAAAGGAATTTTTTTCGCAGAATTTTACTTTTTAGTTTCAAAAGTAAAAAGTATTTTTACACGGAATTTTATTACATTCTATTAAACTGATTATTTTTTTAGTTTTTAATGTTCCTATTGTATCTTTTCTTTTATCGAATTTTGTTAATAGGTGAATGACCTTTTCTTTTGTGTTTAGATTTTGTTTTTTGACTTTTTTCTTTTGTGTGTGTTTCGATTTTTTTTTATTAAGCATTAAATTTGTTTTTTGTAATAATCTTAAGTAATTGTCGGCATTAACACTTGAATTTTATCGGATTATTAAAATCGCGTTTTGTTATCGGTTCGCGTTATAAATAAGTAGACGCACTTTGGCGACAAGTATTTCGACAAGAACTATTTTTGACAAATTTGATGATAACATTTTCTTCACACGCTTAAGTTGCGTTGACTTGTCTATTAGACATGACGTGGCCTTAATCACTTCATATAGAATTATTGTGGATATTAAAAGCAATATACAGATACATTATTGTGGTTTTGATGGATAGCATCGATTTCGTTTATAATGTGGAATATTTTTATCTAATTTTTTCTTAATTTTTGGGAATAATTTTCGTTACTTAATTTATTGTCTGTTATTATCTGTTAGATAAATTTAGTTTTTATAGTTGAACTAAAGAGCCTTAAAAGAAAAAGTGATTCTAAGCGAAATATTTGACTAAAAGAATTCTTCCACATCTGAGTAGGTACAAATTTGGTCAGGTGAAAGTTTATCTAAATGGAGTTAACATTTTGAATCCACCATTGAAATAAAATTTAAATTTGAATTTAAGATTAAAATGACTATATATTTTCAAAAGAAGAACTTATTAGTTTTGTCAGCATAAGTTGCGCCTCTGTAAATGTTTAGCCCTATTACTATCCATTCTATGCAAAACCGCGCAATACATATGCAATTTTTACGCTTCACTGCGCAGTGCAATAGGAAGAATGTAATCAGTCATTCACATGGATTTACACAGATGAATCGATGCGGCCGGCCAACCCATTTGGCATGTATTTATTTGTTTACAATTTTGTTGCATTCACAAATTCTGTTTATTTACGACGGCTGGTCTCAAATCAGCTGTTAGGCAGACTGCCAGGAAAAGTAAATTAAATAGAAATACCAAAGAAAAATGAAATGTACATTTCCACCTTGCACTTTAGTTTACTACACTTTGCATATGTGAAGCTGTTGTATTTTTAATATGCATATAATTGAGCCTGACGTAACGATAAAATACCATTACTCACTTGAATAACTGAGGTGCTTTCAGTCAAAAAGCGTTAGATTAACTTTTTAATTATGTAGTATAAAAAATTTACGCTTGTGAAGGAAATAAGTTCTTTAGTAATCATTGTGAAGTCCAGACAATTTGAATTTGAATGAAAATAATCGAAAAAAGGGAATTGCAACTTTTAGATTAGATTTGAGTGTGTGCTGGTGTAGTACCAAATCACTCAGTCCATGGGACTATTGTACAATTAAAGTACAGTTAACGATGCTGTTTATTATTATTTTCAGTTTAAAAACAAATTAAAAATTGTTTAAATGACAAATTTATTTGTTATTGGTTTTATCTGGTTTCGGTTTTGTTTAAAATAATTATAAATACAATGCGCATTATTTTGTTTGTGTACTGTTGATAAACGTAGATTCTAAATTGTTTTCCTGCCAAACACGTTTCAGCCACCGCGAATACGAATTCGCAATTGCAAATATTCAACTTTTAATTGGTAGTTAATTTAATAAAATTGCATTTATTTGAGGTTAATTTAATTAAATTTTGAATTTTTAACAAAACGCAGTTTTTTCGAGAGCTAAATAAATATACAAATAATAAAAAAAACGCATATTAAAAATGGCACAAAATAATAAAAGCAATAAGAACAAACAAAACAAACCACCACAACAACAACAACAGCAAAGCGGTAAAAAGGTAAAAAAAGAAAAAAAAGAAGCTGCGGTTTTTGTCTACTTCATTTGTTGCTATATTAAATAACTGAAAATGAATCTGATTAAAGACTTCACTTTGTTTTCCGGCTTCTATAACCACAAATTTCTCAATTTTATTCCAATAGTCGGTGCAAGAGAAGTCCGCACAGCAAAAGAAGAAACAAGCCGACGAACAGAAGAAACGCTGCGGCTGCTGCAAATGGGTGGTGGGTAGCTTATTCATCATTGGGCTGATTATTGTCACCTTGATCTACGATACAGATGTCAACGGCAAAGGTGTCTTTGCGAAATCGGCCACCGGCAAAGTGCTTAAGAACGCCGGTCTGCTGCCGCATGTCGAGAAGGCGTGGTACACAACGATGAGCGCCAGCGCACGTGGCTATAAATGGGCCGAAAAAACCCTGCCGCCTATTCAAAAGCCCGCGGTCAAGTTGGCCAAAGATGTGTACAAGATGACGCGTAATGTTGCATGCAATATTTTCGAAGCGGTGCAAACTCAAGTGAGCGCTCACTGGCCAGGAGTAGCGAAGTTTGTAAGTATTAAGTTTTTTTTTGTTGTTGTATAGTTTGTGTTTAAGTACGAAAAGTGACATCATCTCGTTTGTGGATTTGCTTTCTTGTTCGCTTAACTGAGTTTTAGTTTTTTTTCGCTGTTAATATTTTATAAAGGTTTTTTTTAATTTTTTTTAAGATGAACAAAGAAATTTGATTTTTGTTTATGAACAGCAAACCAAAAACAATCTAAAACCAGTTTGAATGTTGTCTTTTGTTTTGGCGAAAGCTGCGTGCCGTTAGAAGTATAAATAACTAAAATACATTTTAAAGAAAAAAAATTTAAATATGTTATTAAAAAAAGGCGAAATATTTTATAATTTTGTTTCTTGTTTTTTTAACAATGAACATCAATCAAATGTTTAAAGTTCGAAGAAGAGTTCAAATTATGTTATTTTCGATCCAAGACGCCTCTAAATTTGTGTCCGAGATGCAATTTTAATTAATGACTTGGGTAAAAGAAAAATTTTCTGAAAATTAATTTGTGCTTTAAAGTTTTTGTTTTGTTTTTAATATAACTTTTAATAAATTTTCAATTACTCGACAATAATTTAAGATCTAGCACTTTTTTTCTTTCAATTCGATTTAAAATAGTTGCTTGATTTTATTTTGTCACTTTGAAGTAAACATAAACGAATTTAAAGTCGGTCCTACCGACTATATTAATGAAACACATTACCCATAAAGAAGCGAAAAGTGTTGTTACTTGTAGTGAGATCTAAAGGTAGTTGTAGGCTTTTTCAATTACTACACGAAATGAGAATTGCTGGTTACCCCAAAATCAGATTATATAGTCAAAGCACCGATTTTGATGACCATTCCCCTTCAACTTTGTCATAATTTAAATAAATTTTTGACTTTCAAACATATTTAAAAAGATGAGGAGGGCTTTCTAAATTTACGAAAATTGCTATTGATTAAAAGAAACGATTTTAAGTTATGGTCGATCAAAGTAAAATTTGTTGTATCTTAAAAGGGAATTTACTCCATTTGTTTTTTTTTTTGTTAGATCTATCCCATTGTATAACATTATTCTAAAACTACAATTTCGAGTAAGAAGACTTCATTTGAAAATAAAATTGGACTTAAATGGTCTAATGGTTTTATTTTATCAGCTTGATATTTTTTAAATACTAAATACAAAATATAATACAAATATTAAAAAGTGATTTCAATTTGTTCACATAAACTTACCACAAAACTTAATTTTTTTGCATTTTCAGATGGACCAATACGTGCCCGGTTTGTCGAAGAAAATCGAAACTTCCTCTCTGGGAGTGAAGAATATTGCCGTTGATGTTTTCGGCAAGGCTGTCGTCTTCTTCAAGACTCAAGTGTTTGTGTAAGTAAAATTACCTTTTTAGTTTTTGTAATTAATACTTAGAAAACACTTGTATTTCCTCCAATTAGTGGTCGCCTTTCACCCGATAATATCAGCAAAGCCGTGAACCAAACCCAAAATGCGGCGTTGGAATTCTACAATTTGTTCCATAAAAAGGTCGATGCTTATGCTAAGCTGAAATGATTCTAAAAAATTATAATAAAAACAACAACAACACAGTCAACCAGTAATGAATCTAAGCAGCAAAGACAGCAACAACAACAAAACATAAACAGCAGCAGCAATCAATCTACTCGATACATCATCTCAGCGTGAAAGCATCGCATCGCATCGTCGTGTTAATGAAAGAAACTATAAACAACTTCAAAAACGTAAAACTTTTTGTATTTTACAAAACAAAAAACAAAAACTAAATGAAGAAGAGGAAGAAGATGCAGCCTATAGTTTCGAATTGTTTGTTTGTGTGTGAATCAAAATGCATCTTAAATTTATTAATTAATTTCTTTATACAAATTAAGCGTAACAGTGTGCTGGAACTGAAATAATTAAGTTAATACTGATTTATTTTCTATCTTTTTTTTTTGTCGATTATCTACAAATGGAATATGTTGAATTAGTCTTGTAAAAAAATGGAAATTTTCAAGAAAAAAAAAACAAATGTTTAAATTTTGTAACCGTCGCTCGGTTTTCTTATATTTTTGGTCGTAGTCAAAAGCATTTTTCTTCGTTGTTCGAAAAAATTGTTGCTGCTTTAAAAAATGAAACGCAAGCAGAGTAGGATTGTATTCAAAATTTTTATAGAGAAACGTTGAAAGAAAAAAAATATATAATATATATCTAAAGTAGTTATATTTTTTGTGTGTGTGCGTGTAAAATTAATTTTCCATTGCAATTTTTTGTCGTCGCAAATGTGCAAAAAATTGTCCAAATGTGTTTTCAAATATTACATTCAACACTTTCGTATATTTTTTTTAATGATAATTTTGCTGAATCATTTCCATTTTGTAATTTATTAAAAAGAAAAAAAGCTACTCGTGCAGCATATTCCAGAATCTAACTATTTTCCACTTTAGTTCTCTTTCTACATTTATCTTATTTTTTTTAAACAAATTTTTTTAAAAATAGTTTCATTTGAGAATTGTAAATTTAACTTTAAACTTTTTTAAAAAAAATAAAATTGTAAAAAATTTTAATCCTCTTCTGTGTCTAATTGTTATTTTATAATTAATTTTTGGATTTTTGCGAAATACTTTTACGCTCGACAACTTTCTGCAAGATAATTAACTCAACTATTTTGCCACCTGGATTTGCGGTAAAAAGGCGGAAGGAAGCCTCTAAAATGTCAAAAAGTTGAATTTAATCTTGCTTTCCGTCGCTCGCGCGTTTGATGGAAAATTGGCAAAATTCCTTAACATCAAATTTATTTCTCATCGGTTAGACTCGTCGGACGAAACTTCTTAACAAGCGTTAACTTGTAGGGTGTCGGTACTGTATGTTCTGTCATGTCCTGTCTGTCTGTCTGTCTTTAGTATTCTCGTCATTATCCTCACCTCATCATTGGGAATATCCTTTTTGTTAACGCTGCTCTCGCTCTAAGCACTCTTTCCAACAGCTCAGCTCGCATTCTCAGCGCTGTGTCAAGACAAAATTAAATTCCACAAATTGTTGGCATCAAAAATTGCGGAAAAATGTTTTTGTGGTTTCTCTGGTTTGTTTTAGTTTTTCTTTTTTGTGCGGCGGAGCTATAATTTCCGTTGGAGGGGATAAAGCGAAACAAAAGGAATCAAATTATTTCATGTTAATTTCTTTAATGAGTTTTAGAAGTTTAACCAAAGTCTAACAAATAAAATTTACAAACATAACTTTTTGCAGTTAAGGCAAAAAATCATTACAGCCCCAACAAATTTTTTTACGGCGACCCTGCTTATGGGCAGCCACTTCCTTACATTTCTTTATAAGCCACCCACATTGCCAAATTTTTATGTCGTTTTGTTGTTTTTGGTGTGGATGCAGTAACGTAAGTTAGCCTAATCCCAATTCTAGCTTACGTGGTAATTGAAAGTTTAATCCTTAAAAGTTTGCTGCAATTTTTTCTAGGTGGCAATACGATTTTTTTTAAATTACCATGTTAGGGGACTTCTATTTTTAGAAAATTTATATTTTGTTCTTGCTTTTGCAGTGAAACTGTAAAAAGTTGATTAATTTGTGGATGTAGTAAGGTTATGCAAAAACAAGCTTAAATGAGTACTGCTAAAGTTACATATATTAAATTTAGTCATGAATAAATAACCAAGAGAAAATATGTTCATAACTTAATTTAAATTTTTTTGATGGATTTTTTGTAGTGGTTGCTTTTAAAAAAAAAATATTGTAATCTTGAACCACCCTAATTAGAATTTGCTTTACATATTTAAGATAGTTTTTGAGTACCAAAATATTATATTAAACTTTAAAGGGCTTTATTTAAACATATATCAAAAAAATAACAGCCATGGACCACTCTAATCGTTTCCAAAATTTATTCAGCTGTTCCCAAGCAAAGTTTCAACGTAATATGTCATATGGTTCACAAGATATCATCGTGTTAACAAGAAGGCATAAAAGGAATTATTGTACAAAATTTCAGCTCAATATCTCTAACGGCTGTCCGCTACCGTGTTAACAAGAAATGATGACAGACAGACGGACATCGCTAAATCGACTCAGTTTTTGATTCTGCTGAGCAAGAATATATTAAATATATATACGTCTGTCGTCCATCCTATCTATCTATATCTATCTTGAGTCTTGGGTTGTTGTTCATTTACGTGTGGAAGCGGAGGCGGAGGCGCAAGCGGAGCCTGGCTTAGTGGTTCAGGGTGGTGCACTGGTGCAGCTGCTACTGGTGGAGGTGATCGTTTCTGATTCTGCTGGTTCGACGACATCAGCGGGCGGCTTCGTTGGTTTTTGACGCTGTTTTCAGTGCTGTCAAGTGACTAGCGACACCGACCGAATAATAGCATTAAAACATACATATTTCTTTCTTGTTGTTGTTTTATTTTTAAAAATCCGGTACTTTATTTGTTTTTTTTTAAATCATAAATAAAATTTAATTTTGAGTCGCCCGATTGCAATGTGGTCGTATAAATAAAATTTATTTTTGAATCGCCCTTTATTTCACTTCAGTGAAAAAGACAGCTCTGTTATAAGAGCTTTTGTAAAGCTAAACGCTTTTTGGGACACTAGCAACGAAGTAACAGAAAAATTTTATATTATTAACATTACCGCGAACTGCTACAGGCACTGTTAGCCAACATTAAAATGAAAACATTAACATTACAGCGCATTGGCACAGACAATGTCAGTTAACAGATTTTCAACATGGGAACGAGAACAATTTTACCATGTTAACGATTCTGTTAGAACATCTGTTAAATGTTTATGCTGTTAAGCGGAAGCTTTGACGGCGAATTGAATTCAGTTTTCGGAGTTGTCTCGCGACGGACGTCCGAGCTGAACACTGCCTGTCGAATGCAATGGACCAAATACGACAGCATTTCGGTTTAGCACCACAAACGTGCGGTCACGAGTTTCGAGCGCGCGCTTTTACGTTACCTCGACGCCGGTCGTTTTTCCGTGTTTTGCGCGATGAAGCGAGTGTGAATTTAAGAATTTAATAATAAAAAATTAAAAAAAAAATACATATATTTTAATTATATTAATTAATTTTTTTAATATAAAATTTGTGCAGTGGCATGTGGCAAATTCACTTAAGCTAGCGCCCCAAACCCAAAACAAATTATCGAGCCTGGCTGCAGACTGACGAAGCTTGACTGGCAGTTAATCATTTTGAATAGAGTGAAATAAATTTGTAATTAATTCAACATATTTAAATTAAAAATGTTAAAAATGTGCTAATAAAAAAAATTATAAATTTATAAAACAAATAAATAAATTATATGCGAAAAATCTATTATAAAAAGTGGTTTTTAGTTTCACACTAATTCACCGAATAAAAATTAAATCAATTGAAGGTAATTAAAAATTAAGTTGTAAATATATAAAAACAATTTAATAAATTAATTATTAAAATTTAGTACATATAAATAAATAAAAAAGAATATCAAAAATAAAGCAACGCCGGATCATATTTATTGCGCACATCCGATGGCGTCTGTTTCCGGTCGACGCGGCAGCCATTAGTTTGCGGCTAAGCGTCTCTAAGCGGAAATTCAGAAACGAATTCGTTGCGCTTTCGGCTGGACGTTCGTTCGGTTGTGCTTTGGTCAAATACAAAACGCGAGTGTATTGGTGCGTTCGTTTGCCAGTGTGCGTATGCGTCTGTGTACGCGTTAAGTGTCAATAAAAAGTAAATTGTGCGCGCCGAAATTTTGTGCTTGCACATGATTTTTTAAGCGGCGAGAATGACTGCCAAAACAACAACAACAACAACTACAACGTAAACAACACCAACAACAAAAACAGCTTCGTGAAAAGCGTCAAAACTCACTTAGCTGCTTGAAAGCGCAATTGTGTACTTTTAGCTGCTTCTTCAGCAGCAGCAGCAGCAGCAACAACTTCCGCTGTGCGCAGTCATACAAAAATTTATTTGTATGAGCTTTACGTGTGCATTAGTATGTGCATGAAGTGTTTGTGTGTATGTATTGGGACATTGAATGTGCCCATAAAATGCACACTTACACACTTCATTTAACAATTTTTCTATTTTTACTTTAAGTGTAATGGTATGCGTTTGTTTTTGTATTTGTATTTGTGTTTATGTATATGTGTTTGTGTATGTGTGTGCTTGCAATTGCAATTGCACTTGTGTTTATTTATTGTTTAGCTATGTGCAGCAACAAAAACTTCTCTGCCCAGCCCTGCCTACTCTCTCGCGTCTTTGCCATAGCCCCGAAGCAAAGGCACAAAAATAGCTTCTGAATGCGAATGCGAATGCCGCCTGAATTTGGGTTAATGGATTTCAGTTTTTGTTTCAAGTGTAAATAGTTGAAGCCATTATATAAATTAAATGTGTACTTTTGTCTTAAGTATGCCGGCAAAATGGAAAAACTCAGAATTCAACTGTGGCTCTGAGTTATATTTAATTGGATTTCGCTCATACGTACTGCAGAACTTTTTGTCGACTCATTTACTTTTTGTTATATTATTAAACTAATACTGAATATTGATTAGTTAGTTTGAGTAGGAATGGCCTTAAATATGCTTGAGTGTGGTTTTCATAGTTTTTGCGGTAAAACTGAAGAGGTATAAAATTTACAATATTGAACTGCAGCTTACTAGATTGAGATATTTGGCAACTATAAATGAGATATTTCCGGTCAGCCATGTTATTTTTTTTTTAATTTAATTTCAGATTATAAATTAACAATTTAAAAAACTAAAAAAAAATTTAACATTCTGGAGTATCTCTGCTAAAATTGAATATATTAAATAAAAACATTCTCATAGAAGCAGAACTGCACGAATCCATTATTTATTTATTTATTTATTTATTTTATCGTTACTTAAATGCGTTATCAATAACGTTATTTTGAGGTACCGATATCGATAACGCTTTTTTTTCAATAAATGAAAATCGTGTTCGGGCTTATATCTTTAATAAGAAGTAATCATTTCTACTATATATTTTTCTTACTTGAGCTAAAAGTGCCACGTTTTAATATTTCTCTCCGAGAAGAAAAAACGTATAAGCAAATTCAACCCTATAAAAAAGTCATACAGTAGAGGTTGTTGTTGGGTTCAACGCTTCTTTTGCCTCATAAGCCATTGCAAAAATCTTCTTTTGTATTTTCGTAATTCAATCCAAGATTTTAATCTTTGACATTCAAAAGGAAATACTTGTGTATCTTTTACTTTTGAGTTTCTTCGTTTTCTTTAAGAATAACATTATCGGTCAAGTTTATTTGTTGTTGCTTTTTTTGTTGGAAAACGTTATTAAAAATTACATTAGTAAATCATAACGTACTCGTGCAGCTCTGCATAGAAGGTTATTGCAAAAATATTAAAAATTGCGAAGGATTATATTGCAGAATTTCTGCATATTTTTCATACTCGATCTAATCAGATTAACCTCAAAGTTTTAGACACAGTGTTGAAGATATTTCGTTGATGATAGTTCGTTGTTATAATAGTACACAAAACCTCCGTTTCCACCATAATAATCAACTAACGTCCTTTATTTTTTAAACTAATAGTCAACAGAATGTACCATTAAACCAAACACTATTTAATATATTTCGAATAAAGAACAATTCTAAGAATTACCTAAACGCTCCTCTTTTCCTGTTAGATTCTTAAATTTTTTGTTAATTTTTATTTCCTAGAACTTTTATCAATTTTGTGTGTATATTATATATAGCTTCTCTTCACTGTCGTCACATCAGTCGTACGTCAGCTGCCTGCCACGCGCCATCTTAAACGAATAGCCCCACCTACACATGTACCAACGTACCAACGTTCACTCGTACAAACAAACTTATACAAATGTATTTCATATGATACGAGCGTCGTCTGTCGGTTTAGGGCTTAAAACTCATACAAACTTCTAATTAAATTTGTGTTGCTCATAAAAACGACAGGAAAAGACAAGACAGGGCACACGTACATACAAACGAGTATCTTAAGGATGCAAGCAAAAGTCGTTAGAATTTTTAATTGATTTTGCTGAAAGGTAAACAAAAACACTTTTTCTATGCAATACAATTTTTAAACTTTTAAAAGGATTTTGTGTTGTGTTTTCTTTTACTTTGCTATTAAGAATATTTATTTTAATAAAATAGTAAAATGCAATCATATATACATAAGAGAATTATAGCATTTAATTTACTTGTAAATTTGATACATTTTTCCAATTTAATTTTAAGTTAAAGTTGTTGAACAAATTTTCAGCACAACAACTGAGCGCGTGTGCCACTTCAAATGACTTAACACAATTGCCACTTTTGCCAAACGAACCGCAGCTCGTTTTTTTTTTGTAGCGATTCTTTGCACTTAGCTATAGTGTATATATGGTAAATCGATACAAATGTGTGGCCTGCCTGTGGTCGCAGGAAATTAGTAAAATTTGGAGAGCATCACAAAAAAGGAAAACCACAAACCATTTTCAATTTATTTGCGAAGTAAAAGAAGAATATCTGTTAAAATTTGGATGTAAATTCTTTAGCTTGAATTTTAGTTTGTTATAAAAAATCTATATAAATTCATTTAACAACAAAGATGATAATTTTCAATAGTCTTAAGTTTACAAAACATTTGTATTAATTTAATAAATATTTCTAAAATCGATTCAGGTACACATTCCAAGTGATTACGAGTGCGTATGAGTGATTTCGATTCATCTAACATTTTACATAATTCAAATTCATTTATTAGTTCACTTTGTTTCGCAAATGAAGTAATTTGTCAGCACTATACAAATTGCTTATAATTAAAATTTAATAGATTTTCAAATTAAACAATTGTTCCGGGCGGTGTTTAAATTTTTAAACAACCAAAATTTCATTAAAATTGCATTAGGCGAAAAAGGAGAAAAAAAATGAAATTCAATCGGAGATTTACACACCCAATTGATTTCGGTAAACAGGACAGAAACACACACACACACTGACACGCGTGCATAATCCCAAACAGATTGTCACAATAACCAAATTGATCCACACACACTCACACACTCACGCACACACACATATAAACGCACTATTAGAATTACAAACGCTAATGCGTTTTAATACAGCGAGCGACTGCTGTAATTGCAGTGGCGAATTACTCTGTTGACAACGGTAATTACTTAGCAACAAATGTAGACACTCACACACACACACACACAAATACACATATATACACCTGTATACAATACTAATGCCAAATAGAGCATCCGTCAAATTTCAAATTAAAATTACTCTAATTATAAATTATTTGCCAGCAGCTTAACGCGGGATTTAATGTATTGTATACTTCCGTCAAGTGTTTGACAGTGTATGTTGCTGTGTATGTTATATGTATGAACGTATGTATGCCTATATGATATATATGTTTAATTGTAATATATTCACATGCAGATGTTTTGATTTTAGGTATAAAATGTTCATTTGCAAACACAAGAACGTCAACTGATTTTATTTATTTTAAGGGGCATACAATGTTTTAAAATTTTTCTGAGAAATTAAATAAACAAAAAATTTGCACATGTTTTATTTATAAAAAATAATATTCATAAAAAAATTGCGCACTAAGAAAACTTCACCTCAAAACGATTGTCATCTCTTTTTTGAGTTAATCTGGGATTTATTCAGAAAATGTTGAGCAAATTTCTTAAGGCCTCAGATTTAATAGGAAAAGTGTTAACGTTTTTGTTATTTGCATAATGAGACAGCTGAGTGGTTTTTATTTTTCCATGTCCCTCCATTAAAATAGATCTTAAATCTGGGCTAACAATTCAATATATTAAAAATTCCATGCCAAATAGTTTCAAAGAAAACATAAATAAAAAACATTGAACATTTCTATCATAGGGTAAGAAAATATAATACGAATAAAAAGTGCCCATTTACATTAGACAATTTTCGTGGCGAGATATTTTTTGATTATTTTTGATAATTGGTTTAGTGACCGGGCAAGCGTAGCGTTATTTTTCTTAACAAAAGTTTTCATATTAGCTTCTTCTGATATTCTTACATTTAATATTGGCTATATAATACGCGAACAAGTTCACATTTCAACAACAAAATTGCAAATCAAAACGATAGTGATGGATGTGTTCCCCTCTCCTTGCCTCTTCTCTCCCTCACCCACAGTTAAATTGCCTAGTTTATAAAAAATTTTCAATTGCGTTTTAATTAATGATTAAATTAATTTATAACTATTATGAATACATTCTTTGCATTATCTTTTATGTTTAAATATAAATTATTTCTATTACAAAAATAAAAAAGGGTTAAATAATTTTGCTTACGCCCATGAGCAGAGGCATTCAGTCACAACCGGTCAAATCGACAACAAATATTTCAATTAAAAAAACCATCAAAGTAAATATAACAAGAGCATCCAAGAGAATGTAAAAGAGCGAGTGTATCAGTGCGTGAGCGTTTCGAATACGTACAGAATTCAGTTGAATTTCCCAAATGACCGCCAATTACGTTGAATTGATTAGCGAGTCTCATTAGCATAAACAAATCGCCGAGCGTATCGAAATCGAAAACATCAAATGTGCTCATCGCAATCCAAAATGAAAATGTGCATCATTTCAAATAACAACATACCAAATCAACAACAACAGCAGCAGCAACAGCATTTCGCCTGCAGTTCGTTGCTGCTGTAAAATCAACAACATTTGAATTTGCATTTGCATAGCAACAACAACAATAACAAAAAGCACAGCCCAGCTCAATTAAACATAAACGCATAAAACCGAATTATCCGGCAACGTCATGTGTTTAACAAGCGAATTAACAACTATTTTGTTGCTGTTGCTGACATTTTTGTTGACAACATTGCCGCCTACAACGACAACAACAACATCAACAACACAAATAGCCGCATCCGATATGCAATCACAGCAACAATACTACGAGCAACTATCACTGCAGCAACAAAAACAACAACAATCATTAGGTAAGTTCGTTACTGACGCTTTGATCTGAGCGATTATTTGCAATCGTTCGAAATGATATTTTATATTATTGCAGGTATTAAATTCAATTGAATTGTAAAATCTTTTCAATATCTCAAAGATCGAAAAATCTGTTTAATATGAAACTATAATTATCATACACCAACAAATGTGCTTTCTATATTCTATATTATAAATGTGAGTTGGTCTTATCCGGACAGACGGAAGGTCATCGTACAATCGGTTCAGAATTCTATGCTCATTATTTATATATGTATATTGTCATACGTTTCACTCCTGCTTGTGGGCGTTACAAATAGAAGAACAAACTGAATATACTATTTGGAAAGTGCTTAAACGTCGCGAAGGGTATAAAAAAACAAATTGACTCCAATTTCTACCCTGCTGAACACCCATGTAGGGGGATCCATAATATACAAGTTATTTCTTATAGAGCTATATCGACAAAAAAAAACCACAATTATAATGCTTGGAAAATTCATTTTTCATTGAAAATATTAATGCTAAAATACAAATATTCATTACTTTTAATTTTTCAGTTATACTAATGAATCATTTCATTACTTTAGAAATTTTCAATTACAATAAATGTTTGTATTGTATTATTCAATACTTTTTCAATTATAATGAAGTGTTAATTTCTATAGAAGATATGTGAATTTTCTACTTTTTCAATACCTTTTTTCTTCTTACTTTTAAATTAAATTATCCATTTCAATACTATAACTTTTTTTAATGCTAATGAAATTACTTTTGCATTAAAAAATAATTAATTGTTCTCATCTCTGCAGCTATTTTTTAAAATAGTCATTACAATTACTGCAAGGGTAATTGTAAATTAAATTCATGGTCAGTCAAAATTTCACTTTAATGGAAATGGTAATGACGTAATGGAATTTGCATTTTTTTTTTATAAACATTTTATAAAAAGTGAAAAAAAAACGTTTATATTTTTGTTTTTCAAAAAACTAAAACATGTGATTTCACTTTGTACAAAGTTTTCCTTTATTTACATATACTTGCATATTTATGTTCTAGTGAGAATTGGTAAAATGCTCAAAAACATAAAAAAAAATTTTTCAAAATTAAAATACAATTTGCAGAATTTAAATCGTTCAGGAAAGAACATTTTGTTGATTCAACTAACATTACTACAAAATAACATGGTACAACTTCTGTTACACTGAACATACAAACACGACGCATACAGGCGGACTCTAACAATAACACGCATACAAATGCAACTGAATGTACATTTAATTGACGTGCATTCATCTTTCGTTTTTGCTTTTTCCTTCGTTTTTGTTTTCGTTGTGTTTGTGTTTTGTTTATGTATGTATTTGGTGCTTTGTTCGTTGTTGTTTTCTCGCATTTTCTTGCTTTGGCTATTGTTTGCATATTTATGCATTAAACTACACTTGTATGCATGTGTATGTGTCTGTGTGCTACATGTAAATGTTGTCAACCATTTTTGACAAACGATGTAAAATACCTAAATATGCACACACACACACACACACGTGTTGGTCTGTTTTGTTGCGGTCATTTTTGTTTGGTTTTAATCAATTATGTTCTGCATTAATATGAAAACTCTAATTTCATAAACAAATATACACACACAACGACACACTAACACACATATAAGTCTCTACCTTAGTTACAGTTGTTGTGATAAGATAATTAAACAACAAAAAGCTTAAGACAAATTAGCGAAAATGTTTTTGTTATGCTTCGGTTTGGTTTGTTTGGTTTGGTTTGGTTTTGCTTAGTTTTGGTTTCCTTTTGTGGTAGAGTAAAGTAAACAACATCACAGAAAACCAAAATAAAATAATTTTGAAATTATGTTGTTCGAAATGGTTTTGCTCTTTCGTATAACATTTTTAGGGTTATCATAATTTTGACTTTGAAATATTAATTTTGAATAAAAGAAGAACGTTTAATTTTTAAATGCTTTTGTTTTTTATTGTTTCTGAAGCTTTTTTGAGCCACAAAAGCCTCGTAATTGTTAAAAAAAAGATTTACTTAAAATGTTCGTTCAATTTTATTTAAAAACAGTCTGTTTCTTTCAGTTCGATCATTAAATTATTTCGATATTCAATTTTAAATATTAGGCTATATTTGAATAACGTGTACTGAAGTTTACATATTCTGTATACATCCTTGAAGAAATTCTCAACTGGTTCAATAGTAACTCTTCCGAATATAAGTCAGAGTAGTTTCAGCTTTGACTTGTTTTTCTTTGTTGGGGATGCCAAATGTAATTTCATATTTTACTTACGAATTAATATTTCTGTTGTTGTTGTTGTTGACTTCTATTACCATTGCCATTTCAGATGTATGGTATGAGTAATATTAATTAAAATTGCTTACATGTTGCTCATACGCAATGTTGTTCAATAACATAATGAAAAGCAAAGCTTAATAACAATTATTAGTGATTATGATTATTTGTGAAAATCAAAGCTAAAATCACAAAACATACTTCAAATTCATCTTTAACTACAGCGTAAGAGTTATACTATAGATATATTATTAACATGTCTCTTAGAGACTCAATTAAACTAATTGTGGACTTGTTTAAGTTGAGGAGGAGTGGATAGAAAGTTAGTTAGTTAGTTAAAATGCCAAGATTGCTTAGGAAGAGGAAAATGACCTGAAAATCATGTTAATATTAAAAAAAGGAAAAAGTTCGTAATTTTGAAAACGCAAGAGTTGATTTTGGTTAGCAATTTAAGCTGTTAAAATAGAAATTTAGTTTTGTTTTTTAACTCTGCAACTGTGCTTAATAAATTTCTTTTAAATTTTAAACAAATGTTCTTTATAGATTTGGCTTTGGTCTATGATATATGAGATCATTCACTTCCTTATTTGACACCCAGAATGAGTGAAGTTAAGTCAACAATTTCAACTTATGTATTATAAAAAACCGAATTATTGAGTCAAAAAACGGAACTATAATTAAATGTATTAAAATTATATATATATTTGTTATATACTTTTAGAGATATAGTTTCATATGTTAATATTTTTACTAAGTATAAAACGAGCTGGTCAAAAATGTAATAAAATTTGAAAACAACAACAATTCGAGCACTTAAATTTCACACAATTTATTCGCAACAGTGCCAATTAATGTTGACATTTTCACTATGTCGGGTTTATTATATAAAATAATTTATTTACTTTTTAGACTATATAAACACTTAATGCGGAAATATACCGAAATTATTTGATTAAATAATGAGCAAATTTATGCGTTTTGAGAATTGATTTAATAACGCTTAATGCACAAATGTTCCATTACGTTGTGCGACGATATAAATAAATCGAAATTAAATTAAACGGATATTTCATATGCAAATGTGTAAGGTTTCTTCTTTCTAAAGATATTTATTAATACCATTTTTTATCTATAATAAACTGCATTAAAAAATTAAAATAAAAACGGTTTGTAAATTAAGTATAGTTTTTTTAAACTCACTGAAACAGAATGTGATAATTTGTTGAGATAAATGCATATTTTTAGATATAATTCATAATAACAATTGATAAACTAGAAATGGACTTAGGGGAAATTTAAATTTATTTTGATATTTGTTTATTAATAATGCTTCACTATTTTGTTTACATTAACAATAAAACCACTACTAACAATTATTTCAAGTCACTCATACGCCATGAATGCGCCATATTCAAAATTCAATTAAACGACCATTGGCAATGAAAAAGCCGCATTCAAATAAGCCGCTGTCAAACTTAACAAGGTTATTTAAAATATTCTGACAAGCATCAATAAAAAATGTTTACAGTTTTCGGTGGTTTGTTGAAACGGTAACCACTGCCACAAAACGAAAGAAGAAAAAAGAAAACACTTTTCTCATTTTCATTTTAAAAAGATTTTTACGACTGCAGCAAACATAAATTTTTGCACAAAAAACACTTTATGACATGAAATACACAATCACACACACACATGCACACTTGTCAAAAATATGCTCACAAAATGTACACATGTATAAATGTATTTATATTTTAGAATTCAAACTTTTTTGGTGCTGTTGTGCTGGTGCGTTGCAGCAGTAAACGGAATATGAAAAAAGAAAAGCATCATCTTGATGTAAGACGTTGTTTGAAATTACTCAAAGCCGCACACAACTTAGACACACTGAAAATACTAAAATACATGTACGCTAAACATACGCACACTCAAAGAAGACAAACAGACAGACAGGCAAGCAGGCAGGCAAGCAGGCTGGCATGCAGACACAGACGCAAATACAAAGTAGCAAGCGAATTATACTACTGCAATGTGACACTAAATAGCATTATGCTTATTACGACATGTGTGGTTACTGCGAGCAAAGCGCATATATGTGTTTGTGTGGTTGACATGTGTGTACATGTATTTGTGTGTCTGACGGGGGGCGTAGTCAATCAAAGTTGAATAAAAAAATTTTATATTAAAGAAATCCACAAAGCTCGGATTTTCAGAATTTCTTTTAAGAATTAATTTTGAGTTTCGAATTTTGTTAAACATTTTCATACTCAAACTGTAAAGCGACTTAAAAGCTTATTTCTGTATATATTTTAAACAAATCAAATTGTGTTTTTAAGATAGAAGAACTGCGGTACAAATCGAATGTCTAGATATAAGAAGACTGTACTTAAAAATTGTGTTCTGCTGATTTTAAAATTTTAGTTGTTGTTTAAATTAAGCAAACTTTTATTTTATTCACTGTTCAAAATTTATAAATTGACAAAATCAATATATTTTTAAATGGAACGTTTAAAAATAATCGTTTTTAATTAAAAAATTTTAATGATAAAAAAGTCAACACTTGATATAAACAAAATTTGGACTAGCAGGAATTTGAAATACAAAATTTTAATTTAGGAATTTTATCCTTAACTCGGAAAATACAAGTTTAACAAAGTTTATTATTATTGTTGTTGTTGTTGTTGTTTTTTTATTGTATTTGTTTTTTCCAAAAATAATTATTTAATGTTCACCTGATTACGCCCTTGAACAAATGAAACCGAATACGAAAGCTGCATGAGTTTAGAAGAGAGTTGTAAACAGTGCAAAGGAAGCAAAGCGTGCGTAAAATTCGTATCTTCCTTCAGGGATATTGCACAAAAACAACAAAACTACGACAGCAACAGCAGCAAAAGCCGCAGTAACCATGAATTATGATGATGATGTGAAGTATCCTTCTTCGCATAGCATATTTCCCCTTTTCCCTCTTCTGTATATATGTGATCTTTCTATGTGCGTGTGTCTGTTGTGTGTTGCAAATGTGTCGTGTCATGTCTGTCTGTCTGTCTGTCTGTCTGACAAGATTTAATTAAAGTCGAGCAAAAACAAAACGAAAAAAAATAATACTAATAATAAAGCAAAACTAATTTCACTTTTTAGTGCATAATTGTTTTAGAAATTACAAATAAGTGCGACGAGCAACATAAAATGTTGTGTCGACGTGAGTTTTGTTGTTGTTGGAACGCAGATAAGAAACGCGAGCAATGTGGCGAAAGCGTTGGAAAAAAATGCGAAAATTAATTGCACATACTCGAACCATACTAGGAGACAGTCAGACAGACAGACAACACTGCGTATGCGTGATATTTAACTTAATACGATTTAATGCGGGTTCTTTAGACGGCAGCGAAAATATTTGGTATGAACAGAAGCGAAATAAAAAATGCAATTAATTTAGAAAAGAGTGTCACAACTCGAATTAACTATTTTTATTAATTTAAATTTAAGATTTAACTTGTAACTTAAAACTTCTAAGAATTTTCTTAGATATGCTGATATGTAAATGCATAATCAAGTTTCACTCATTCTTTAGAATGAACTTAAAAATGTTTTACCCATCTAGTATTTGGAAGATAACCTTACTGAGTCTTCTTAGATCACATTTGATGATTTGAAACTGATTAATCGCTTCCGTGATAAAAATGACGTGATCATGATTCTCGCTTACTTTTAAAAAGTGATTTATTAAAAATTCAATAACAAAATAATGAAAAAATACTTGAAATAGATTCGAAAATGATTAGAAATTCGACTTAAAAAAGACTCTTCAAAAAGTCGAGGGAAAAGTATCAGTTTCTTACGGAAAAAAATCGATTATGATAAAAAAAATTAACGCTTTTTTAACTGTTTGAATCGCGCAGAGGACTTAAAAAAGATTCAAATACGATCAATTATTTCATAAAATGCTGGCTGGGTTATTATGAGTAAAAAACAAGAAATCACATACAATCACTATTATAAGATAAATACGAGTACAAGAAGAAGCAAAGCAGAAAGTACGCTGACAAACACATTTACACAATTGCTGCAATAAACGAATTTTTTTACTGTTTCCGTTTCCGCTTTCGACTTGAACTGCAAACGAACGTACAAAGTGAAAACTTGCCACCACAATTTGTTGCAAATTATATTTGTAGCTATTGTGTTGTTGTTTTTTTTTATTTGTGCCAGTTGTTGTAGTTGTTCTTATGAACAGATTGCTTAAGAGTGTTAAAAACAACCAAAGCAAAAAAATTGAGCAAACCAACAACAAGCAATAAGAAAAATACAAATACAAGTATGTGTATGTGTAGGTGTTTGTATGTGTCTGCGAGCCAAAAAAAGCACAAACACAAATAAAAATATTTGTCATTATTTTTTAGTATTATTAACAATATTTTTATTTGCAGAAGTCGAACAATGCGTAGGCAAAATACAAGCGAACGCGATTTCTATTTTGGTTTATGCGTGTTTTCTATAATTTTTACAGGAATTTATTACCTAGAGGAGGATGAAATATCATTATACATCTTCAGCGAATGTTCGGCATTGGCCAGACATCGTCTTTAATATTTTCAGCAGGGTTTTCCAACTCTAGCTATAATCATCAAAGACTCGACAAGGTCTTTTCGATACTTTATAAAGGCAGAGATTCTAGGTTCTAGTGTTGTTATTAAGTTTTTGGTGGGCTCTCAAAGTGTCTTTACACCTTTCAAACAGACTTTGGTCTATTTTCGCGTGGCATACGTGTTGGGTAGGAAAATATGACCTTGTCCTAACATCACGCCCCCCCCCCGCTCTGATTGATTGATAGTACATTTTGCCAACGAAATTTATATTTCAAAATAAAGTAAAAATAATTTTAAAAAATATTTAATCACAGTCTCAACTTTGGACCATATTCATAACTGCATATGAGTAATAATTATATTTTGGAATTAGAAAAATCTGCCATGTATATGTTAAAAATTCATTTTTAAATAATGTTTCAATGTAACATATAATTTTTTTTATTACAACGCTCAAATTATTTTGCTAAGTTGATCTATGAACGTAGCAAATTAATAATAAGTCTAGCATTAAGTTATAACTTTCTCTCTAGTGCGGTTTCCTTTACAGACTCTTGAGTTTAAACACAAATACAAATACACACAAGAGTACACAGAAACATACAGTCACGCATAAGCGAAAAGTTCAACAAACGTTGTTGCGGAAGCGGAAATAACTCTAAAAAGCGGAAATATAACCACATGACTTTTATTGCATGCGCTTCATGTGTGTTTATATGTACTTATGTAGGTATGTATGCGATTGTATATGTCTGTATATATGCACACATATATGTGCACATTTCTTTCTTTAGTTTAGTGTATGTATGCATGGGTGTTATCCAATAAGATTTGTTATACATTATCCCGGCTATAACCTAACTATATCCCCGACCCATTTCCTTTGGTGTTTTGCGACAATTTCTTTTGCCAATTTTGCGTTCGCCGTTGTTTTTTTGTTTTTTTGTTTGTTTGTTTGTTTTTGTTGTTATTGCTATTGTTGTTGTTGCTGATGTCAACTTTGTCGTTCGTTGCTGTTGCTGTTGAAGTTAAATTAAATTTACTCCCGAAATAATATATGGCTTACTATTATTATACCTCAACGAACGCGCACAACAAACACAGTAGCAACACTTACAAACACAGGCATAATGTGACGTACGTGTGTATTTTTTATACAGGGTGTTGTTGATCAGAATTCAAAAGAAATGTTATTTTGTGGTTAAATTTATTTTAAGATATATCGAGCTAAAACTTGGTATGTGAGATTTTATTATCCAAGCGGATGTTAAGTTCGAAGATGAGCAAGATCAGAGCATAATTACTCAAGTGTAGATAACCAGTTCAAATTCGGTATTTGATGCTTTAGTAGTAATACAAAATTACTTAAAAAAATTGGACCTTGTTGGAAAAAAACAACGCCCATTAAGAATTGAAACATAAACAACATATATGCTACTAGAAGCACATTTCTTAGTATCTCCAAAATGGTGGAGGGTGTTTGTGATATGGTATAATAATTATTGAAAATATGTAAAGAAGAATAATCTGTCACCCTGCACGCAATTGCATACAAATTCCGCGCGCCAGCGATTCCAATGTTGCTATATTCTGTTTTTTTTGTTCTGTTGTCCTGTAAAATTTACTGAAATATTTTTTATACGCTCTGTCCAATACAATAAAAAGAAAAAAGAAAAACTTTTATGCTATGGCGATGCTGATGCCATATACGAGTATATGTGTACGTGTGTGAGTGTGTGTGTTTTGTGTGCAAAGTAATTTCTCTTCGCTCGTGCGGTGGGCAAAATGTGTCGCAGGCTACTAATCATAAATCAAACAGTTTGCGTAATATCTGCATATGCAAGTGTATGTCTATGTGTGCGAGTATCTCTGTATGTGTGTATGTGTGTGTGAGTGTATGCATGCAAAAGGGCTTTTATCTATCCATTTATATGTGTAAGTATGTTGCTTGACATGTAGTCGTTATATGTAAAGTTACATATGAGTCCATATGCGCAAATTCGCTTTCTGCTTTAAACACACGAACACACATGAACACACACACACGCACATTTATATATATATGCAGAAAAGTAATTTACTTTGCTATGCCGCTCGCGCATCGTTATTTCTGAGTATTTTTGTTGCCTTTTGCATTTGAGAAACCTTTTGGGAATGCAATTCAAATTAGTTTTCGTTGACTTTATTCAAACTCACATGAACAAACATGTGAGTGCGAGTGTATGTGTGTGTGTGTGTGTCGAATAAATTCATGCACAAATTTCATCTAGTGCAATTGATAACAGAATAAACAAAAACAAACGAAAAAAGTTACGATAAAACTCGCTGGAAAGTTTTCATTAAAGTTTTCGAAACACAAGAAAATTTACAACTTTGTGATTTCTGATAGCAAAATGCTTTACGATTTTATTTTGTGTTAATTTTGCCTCGAGCACAAACAAACATTACGTGGTTAATTTGTATACGCTATATCATGGGCACACACGGACTGTGGGGTATATTGAGTTTGGTTTTCCATTTAGAATGCATATACGAAGGAATTGTTGGAATTAAAATATTTATACTCTCATACAAATGTGTCGAATTAATTATGTTCTTCCATAAATCTGTCTGTCTGTCTATCTGTATATCCATCTTTCTGTCGATTTATCTGTCTTTCCAATAATTTATGCCAAAGTTAAAATGTAAAGAAAAAGCTTTAATTTTTCAGTCATAGGTTAATTTCTAAAATGAAAAAAATCTAACAAAAATTATTCCAACCAATTACCGAAAAAAATAAGCCGGATCGAATAAAAACCACGCCGATTTTTTATAGGAATGTATGGAAAATGTGCATTAATAAGCAAATTTTTGTAGACTCACTTTAAGTTCCAGCATAATTATAGACAATTCGATTGTTAATTTTGCAACTAATTTTGACTTTGTTCAAATCATGCAATCAGAGCGTATGAGTAATTTTAATTAAGTGCAAAGTTGGTTGCGAATTTTTTAAATTAACAAATGTTAATAATATCTAAATTTCACAAATTAATTTTAAATGCAAGATATTCAAATCTGAAAATAGTTAGATCATGTTTAAAAATATTGGTTCGTTTTATTTAAATTTTTTTCTAACTCCGACTAATAGCCAGATAAATATTTCCGAAGTCAATTAATTTTTTTAGTATTTTCAGACTAAATATTTTTTACATTTCCTTGAACTTTAATACTATACTAAGTCCATTTCTAAAATGTTATCAGAATTTTTAATAAATACAACATAGCTCGAAAAATGTTGTTTTGCTTATTGTCAAAGTATTTTCAATGACGGAGTGTAATCAAAAATTCTCTTTAAGGCATAACTTCAATTTCATACTTCATTCAGTTAGTCATTTCTCTTTCCACTTAGTAAATTGATTTCTTTAAAGCATTTAATAAATTATGTTACCAAATTCGCTGTCTTTACATTTTCAATTTAGCTGCTTAATAAAACCAGTCGAGACATAACAAAGTACATAAACAAATTCAATTAAAGGGCTTCTTTTAAATAAGGCTTCGATACTGCAAACGCCATTTATAAATTCTCTTAGGTACCGAAAATGAAAGCAGTTATTAATATTTCAATAAGCTGTTCAATATTTACGTTTTGATGATAAACTTAAGTAATGTGGGTAAGTCAAGGAGAGCTGGGACGGTTTAGAGTACAAGCTATAGTAACCCATGGCAGGATATAACATCTATTTATATTTATTTAAATGTATACTTTTAAAATTAAGGTGAAAATATTTTTTAAGATTGAAGCATTTTCTACAACAACAAAATCCGCTTCCTCGAAATGTTATGAACAAAAAAAAAGAATTGCTTAATAGTCCAAAACTCTATTAAGGCATTTAGTTAAAACGTTTCGGCCGTATTTTTGCGGTGGTCAATAAAAAGTTCATTTGCCCCACTAAAAGTGGCACTTAAACCTTTTGCGAAGCAGCATCGAGTATCGTTAGTGATGGTCCTTGTCGTCGTGGTCGTGGTCGTCGTCTTCGTTTTCGACGTCATCATTTATATGCGTCGTCAGTCGTTAGGACGACGACACGACAAGAACTTATAAAATTTATAATCTTTTAATTGCCATGGCAAATGTGGCACGCCCCCAACCACTTTGCACTTGGCATGCGGGTGCGGCTGCGAGTGCGAGTGCGGCCGCTTGCAACTTATTAACAAATGAGCGAAAGTTCAGGGAGGGATGTAGAAAGGGAGGGATGAGGAAAGAGGGTAGATTGTTGTATGGGGTACTCAAGTGTTGCGCGACACAAGTTTAATTGTACGTAAAGTAATAAAATAATTTTACGATGTCGTCTTTTCGACGCGTTGTGCCTCATGCTGCACATTTTAACCAAAACGAAATTATACGAAGAACGATTGAGTTCAGTTTGTAAATTGTGCTGCAAGAGGAATTTCTATTTGATATTTTATAACGCCAACTTTTTGTTTTTTTGTTTTTGTTGCTTTGTTGCATGCTTTGAAAATATTTATAAACTGACTTTGGATGCGTGCGTCGAGTGGTGAATTGGGTGTGTGTGTGCTGTTTGGCAGGGGTGGGAGGGGAGGTGTGCTGGTATAAATGGGTATTATAAACTTTTTTATGTGTGAAATTTAATTGTGTTGGCATTTTGAGTTGTGTGCAGTGGGGCTGTAATATTTTAAAAAAATTTATGAGCGGAAGCGTTTTGTAAAAGCATATTGCTTAAGCGTGGCATATGAGGCACTTAAATTGTAATGGTCGGGGGCATGAACTGCCAGCAGAAGGTGTTGGTTTAATTTCTTCTTTACTATCCATAAAATAGTTAAGTTTGTATAAGTGTATGCTTAAAGTTTGGGTGCAAATTAAGTGTTGTTTTTTATTAGTAGCGTTAAATCAAAAAGCTAGAAACCCATTCCAAAAGAAATACACAGCATAGAAATATTTTTAGATCGCCAATAAGATATCTTTTAACAAATTGAGTGATAGATGTTAAAAAATATATATATATATATATTTAAAATAACATGAACAATTTTTAAATATATAATACATGAAAGGAAAATCTGTTATATAGGAAATTTTTCAACTGATACTTACAATTTTCGTTAGAAATTTTAAATATAAATTTATTCGTCTGATACATGATGTGACCAAAAATCCTGTTGAATAATTTTTTTGAAACCAAAAAGATATTTATAGTCGTTGAGAAGATAATATCGAGTTTCAAAAATCCAAATCCCCCCCCAAAACAAAAAAATTCCCAAAATTTAGAACCTAATGTATGTTTTATGAATTTTCTTTATTAAATAAAATATCTCTTTAGGGGGGCCTTAAATCCGCACCCGAATCAACAGTAGATTTTTTTGTATGCTATGTGCTAGCCAAAAACAGATTATTAAAATATATTTATAAATAACTAAAAGAGACCAAGTAATTTACTCAGTTTCACATATAAAGACACTTTGAAATTCTATTATCATAAACATTTTAGGGCTATAGCTACCAAACTATTTATTCAGTGATTCATTTAAGTATTTCGTCGTAATAAAAAAAGCGTAAATCTCTCCTCAATACCGCAGCACATCATAAAAAAATCATTTTATTCGCAATTAGGCTTACATTTATGGCGCAATAACTAATATAACCGCAAATAATAATAAACACAAATAAACATACAAACCGACACACTCACACATACTATACGAGTATATGCACACACGCTTGAAATTACACTCTGCAACATTGCGTTGATGGTCGTTCATAGATAACAGCAAAATGTTGCCGCAACGACAAGACTGCATACGGTTTTATGAGTATGAGTATGGGTAAAAGTATGTATGTTTTTGTGTAAATGTTTGTAAGACAAGTAAATGTCTGTGTCTGCGCGTATGCACACAAGTATTGCCTACCTTTAGGCGTTCTTGCGCAGTAACGCCGACGTCCCCGTCGTCGTCATCGTTGTCGTCAACTTCATCATTCCCATCAATTTTGTTGTTGCTATTGTTGTCATTTTCGTTGTCGCAGGCAGGCAGGCAGGCAGCCAGGCAGATATTGTCATAATTTCGAGCGTCACTTTCATTGCCAATTAGGCGGAAAATCTTGTTAAATTGTGCGGTATTTTACTTGTAACTTTCTAAGCGCAAATTGCTTAGTATACTTTTAGGCATAACATACAAGAGAGTTATTGGCTTGCTTAAATGTGTGCGCAGTTGCATTAAGGCTTAGTATTTCGGCTTCAAGAATTCCATTCAATGTTAACAACCTCAGTTGGGGATTAGTTAATTGGAAGTGAGATTTGGTGTATCCATGTTTGACTCTAAGTAGTCAGTGTGTG
The DNA here is from genome assembly GCA_949127995.1 of Suillia variegata. NCBI lineage: Eukaryota > Metazoa > Arthropoda > Insecta > Diptera > Heleomyzidae > Suillia > Suillia variegata. The sequence goes on from OX421844.1 coordinate 10,035,043, forward strand.
TGCGTGTGTGTTTGTTAGAGCAGTAAAATTGTTCAATTGTTTGGAATTAATGCTGCGTCAAACTACTAAATATTTAAAGATAATCTAGAAAATATTAAAAATTAGTTATTCGTTCTGTTTGTACAATTAAAAGTGATCCTAAAAGTATGTAACATATTTTTAAATGACATATTTTTAATAAGCACGCCTGCTTCACAGGACTTAAAATTTTTCATATTCCAAAACAACCATTTTCTTTAATTAGAAAAGAATTAAATTTCTAGAAAACGCTTCAACATCGAAACGTTTCAAACTGCACACTCCTAAAAGCATGCTTTATTTTCATTGATTTTTAACGAAATTCTCTGCGAAAAATTGCTGTGAAAAAGTTTTGCTTTTAATTTCGCTTTTCGTTCGTTCGTTTGCTTATTTTAAGTTATGAACCGAAAATTTGTTGACATTTCCGATGTTGCCAGAAGTTTTATATATGGCGTAAAAATTTATGCTTTTGCTGCCAAGTGATAAAAAAAGTTTTCCTGTTATTTCTGCGTTGTGTGTGTGTGTTTTTTTTATATAAATTTAGTTGTTGTATGCGTATGAGCACTTTGCTTTACATTTGAATTTTCAATTTAAAGTTCATTTAGTTTGTTTAAGATTGTTTATTTCTTCAATAAAATTCTGTGCTCAACTCGTTTTAAATTTGAGTTCAAAAATGAAATAGTTTTTGATTTGGCGCTTCGCAACTTTTGAAAATCGTGTTTAACAAACTTTGTCGCATAATGGCAATGCAACATAAAAGCACTGACACGAAACAACTTTCGTAGCGCCAAACACTTAAAGAAGCAAAAAGTTTTGCTTGTTAATAAAAATCAACTTTCTTTAGAAATGAATTTTTTGTCCAATTATTTTGGTAGCATACTTTTTGGCGCACAACAATTTTGATCGATTATGGCACATTCGGTTGGGGTCATTGTGGCACCAACACAGCAGCAGCAACAGCAGCAAGCAGCGACAGCGTGTGACTTTAATTGTGTGCTTAGAAAAAATTTTCACCCGTTGCCCTGGTTTTTCAGCGCGCGCGCGATTTTTCGAAGCAAAATAAATGGCATTGCAGCCAAAGTTTATGCTATCAATTTTCGCTTTGCTTTGTTGTTAATATTGTTGTGTATTTGTATCTGTGCATGTATGTTTGTGTATGTGTGTATCTGTTTTCATTATTCCTGTTTTGATTTATTTTGTTGTGTGTGTTTTGTATGGCCTTGAAAAAGTTTCTCGCATAACAATTTTGCATAGCATACTTTTGGGTTAGCATTTCTGTTTGTTTAGTTTGTTAGCGAAAATGCTGCATTATTTAATAAACCACGTTAACATAGTCTGTTCTTTGTGTGAACTCGAAAAGTATTTGAGGAGCATTAAATCGAAAATAGATACGTCCATTTAGGGAAGTTTTTTATGTATTTAACATATTGAAATTTTTTTTTTTAATATCTTGAACAAATGAAGGAGTTAAATAGCGTTTATCAAAAGAGAATCTTAAAATTGTTAGCCACTAAAATTGCCTAGTGTAAAAGAGGTCTAACTAGGAAGGTTTTGAAACTAAATTTGAATTGAGTTTTTTACTATTAGTCTATGTGTTAAAATATACGTTTTGTTTGTATGAAAAACTTATAAATAGTATTCTCATATGAGAGATTTAAAAAGTTTACTAAATTAAAAAAACAAATAGTACATACATATGTATGTATGTTCATTATATGAAATTTGTTTGATCATTTTTTAATTCGATTTTACTACTTTTTTACTCACACTGATGAAATCAAAATTTTTTTTTGGAATTTTTAAAATTTTCTTTTCGACTTATTGGCTTTTGTTTTGCTGAGTCTCATTTAGTTTTGCATTAAAATTGTTAGTTGAGAAAGTGAACGAGTAAAAACAAACTCAATCAAATTACAAAATTGCAAAAACAACAAAAACTAAAATAAGAGAATTCCAACAAAAAGTTGTTCAGCTTGCTGCTTGCTATGTTGTTGCCACACAAAATCTGACATTCTAACTTTTGACGGAACATTTCACAAAAATGTTTGCCATTGTTATTCTTGTTATTTTTGTTGTACTCTTCATTGTTTTTTGTTTTTGTTTTTTTTTTTTCCATTTGGCGCATAATTTGAATAAGTCAACTTTTTCAATTTGTGTGCTCGCGCGCTCAAATTTAATTGGGTTAATTTTCTGGCATTGTTGAAGTTTTCCATTTTGAGCTGAAAATATTTTTAGTGAAATTCATCTTTTCTTTTTTTTACTTGCTTGTTTTTTAGCATGTCGCATGCCACACTTTATGCTTTTGCCGCTGGCGCTTTACCTTTAACTTTGTCGTCGGCGTCGTTGTCGTCGTCGGCAATCGATAGCGTTTTATTGAAATGGATCTCGTTTTTAGTTAAAACTTTCGACGCCTCTTCTTTATAGGTTTTAGGCGGCGCGGTAGCATTGAAAACTTTCTGTGTAGTTGGAAAATTCAATGTGTTTGTGCGTGTGTGTGTGGGTGTTTGTTCTGTGCCCGATTTACTTGTTGGTGTTGTTTTCGCTTGGTCTGACGCAGGCAAGTGGAATTCCTTTATTGGCAGCGGCACAAAACTTTGCCTTCGACTTTTTGTATTGATTGGGCGAATTGGCGCTGTGCTGCTCTACGCTGCCGTCGCCGCTTGGCCTTTCTCTGCAATCACTTTCCCAAAGTAGTTACGCAACAATTGCACGTTGTGCTTTGTGCTTTGGCATACTTTAAATTATTTCAGTTTACGGTGGCGGCGCGTGTGGAGGAAATTGTTTTGTAGCCAATGCGGTAATTAGTGTTCGGCCGAAGGCATTCATTGATTAACATTTTTAATAAATTTGCTATAGTAAAGTTAGATTAATTTTATCATAGTTGTGCATCACGTTCCTAAGCTATGGCGGCGGGAGTTAAATACATCCATTACATCCATTTTTGTGAGATGGTTGATGTAGTCCCCAAAAAACTTTACAGCAAATTGTATCATAGTAGAGAAACACGTTTTTGAGCTACAGCGATAAGCGTACAATTGACTCGACCACGCCCAGTTTTTGTGAGATGGTAGATTTCGTCACCAAGCACATACCAAATTTTAATATTGAAGAGCACTAACATACGTTCCTAAGATATAGAGGTGGGCGTTAAATTGATTGAGTTGTTAACAGTGACCATGCCAATCAATTTCACTATTTGTGGGCGTAATATGTAAGTGGCAGATTTTATATTGCACAAAATCTTTCCTAGCAAGCTCGCAATAATTATCGCAATCGTATAAAAGAAATGCAAAGAGTATTTCCCTATACGCAAAAAATGGAAAACTTGAAAGTTCGAAAAACTTTGAGCCTCTTTTTGAGACCTCGAGAACGTTTGCGAAATTGAGGAATTTAACTGTTTAGTCAACCGTTTTTAAGTTACAGCTGTTTTTAATTAGTGTTGCCATTTAAAATTTTTATATTAGTATTGCCTTTTGTTATTTTCAATAAGTATTGCCTTTCTTTTGTTTTGATTTTGGTTGTAAAACATTTGTTAAAAAACAGCTTTTGTCATTTTTGACTTATTTTTTCAGTTTTAAACAAAAAATTTAAATAAAAAATTCACTTTTCTCATAGCATTATTATAATTTTTTTGTATACAAGCAACAGTGCAACATTCGAAAAACTTTTCATACATGTTTTCGCGACTAATTTGCCTCCAAGAATTCGAAAACTATGTTTCAAACACAATTTTTTGGATTATTTCGAGCTGTCTTGACGTTTAAAGGAATCCCCTTACTTATTCCGTGTTTTTTTTACACAATAGACAAACAATTGAGCCTGAATATTTGAATAGCTACTTTAGCAAAGGTTTATCTGTTTGTATTCGTTTTTGTTTGTTTAATCATTGTCGATGTTATCACATGATGAAATTACTTCAGAAATTCGATTCAAAAATCTGAAAAATCACGAAACTCTCAAAATTTGTATGCAACACTTGAGACGCAATTATTTTGCAATATACGAAAATGTCTTCATTGGAAGCAGCAGCTAGAATTGCTAACAGCAACAGCAACAACACGAGCACGAACTAAAGCAATAGCAACGCAAAACACACATTCTGAAATTACTGCCACTTACGCTTCAGAGTAATTGAGAATCACTCAAGAAATTTGTGCTTCATTAGTTTCATTCAGCAATGCCAATCCCGATGAAGAAGCACAGCAGCAGCATCAGCAGCAACAAAGTCAAGCAGAAGGCAGGAAGATAAATAAAAACGTCAGTCGGCATACATTCAATGTATGGTGTATACGTTTGTAAGCATACATGTACTACCTATTTCCCATTTGCCATTTCCTTGAACGTTTCCGTGTGCGATGCGGCTGCTGGAGGCGTTTTTGGAGAAAGGACGAAAAGGATGTCTACTCTAACCGCTCACTGTTTCCACTTGAAGAGTTTCTTTGTGGGTTTTGTGTTTAGTTCCCTACAAGTGGCAGCAGCTGTTGCTGGTGTTGGAAATGTTGCTGTTGTTGTTGGTGTTGTTGCTGCTGTCGCGCCACAGTTAGAAATCTATCTTTGAGCTATACTTTGTGTGCCAATGTTTACGTGTATCTGTCGGAACGTGCCTTGCTTAATTTACAGTTTTCGATCTCGATATGCGCTCAGGGCTTTCTACTTACACATACACAAATGGAAACGCGCCGACAGTAGTCTTTGTTATGCGATTTTTATCGTTGTTTGATTGTTAGTAATTATTTAATATTACTAAGTTTTTGTGTATGTCTCATTTGCTAAAAGTCCAATTGTGGCGAGGATGATTTTGGGCTACACAAATTTACAACCAACTATTACCCAACTATTACGCCCACAATTTGTGAAACTGTTTAAAAATATTCGATTAATTCGCTAATATTGCTTCTTAAAATTTGAATTTTTTTTCTGAGTTTGATAACTTCACCAAAAATGGGCGTGGTTGGATCAATTTTAGAAATAGGTCGATGAATTTTACATCCACCACCATAGATCAGGAATTTGTATTTAAATATAACCAATTGCTATTCATATTTTAAATAAAGTACTGTGAACGGAACGTGAATCTGCGCATTTCTAACCGGAAGTAGGAAGTAAAGAAGAGGAGAAGAATTCGTATATAGGTTAGAGGTGAATGTGCATGCATATGCTGCATATTGATTGTTGTTGTTGCTGCTGCTTCGCATCGATGTTCATCAAATGCGAAGTATGTCAATGTGCATATGTGTACATACAAGTATAAGGATGCAACAAGTTTTCTAGTGAATGCATGCATGCATGCAGCATGCTACGCTGTGTGCGTTCCGTGTGCATGTGCATGTATGCGTGTATATTTTATTTTAGCTCATTTCATGTTCGATTTCAGCTCCTTGCTCGAATTTGCAGCATTTGTCATTGGCAATTGCGTGTTTCGAATTTCAATGTGTGGTTTATGTTATTTTTGTTGCTATTGTTCTGTTGTTGTTATTGCTTTTGTTGTTATTTTTTTGAGCAGATTTACAATGACAATTGATAGCTCAAAGAATTTTGTATGGAGTTGTAGAGAAAAAATTAAATGTTGCATTTAAATTTTCAAAATCTTAAAGTATATACCGTAATTAGTGGGTGTGGCAATTACCTACTAAATGAAACCAGTCGCCACACATAATAAAGTATGTTTAAAAACAGTCTACTAATAAAAACATAAACAAGATATGTACGAAAAGTGTTATTAAATTGTGTTAGCAAGAACCATTACCAACAACTATTCTGAAATCCTAGCCAAGCGGGAGCACTTCTGGCGCGTGCGTCCGCCTTAAACAAACAAAATACGTTAAGGGGAAAATATGAAAAATATGCGCATTTTTTTCTATGTTAACGTGTGGAAACGTGTTAAAAGCCGCCACTGACCATGAATAATGTAAAACTCCAGCAGAGCACTTCGCGTGCGATTATTCAGATCTTGGCCAGAGGATAGAGCACGCTGCAGAAACATTAAAAAAATAAGAAAAACGTAATAAGAAAAATACGCGCACTCATAATTTCATTTAATTTTCACTTTCATGAAAATGTTCTCACACTTCTGGTCTGATGAATGGCGTTATCCGGTGCCCGCGCGCCTGCCTGCCTGTTTGTTTGTTTGTATTTGTATGTGTTTCTGCGTGCGTGTGTGTGGTCAGTGCCCGCCATTTTTATGCAAAAGTTTCGCACTCTAAGCTTTTGTTTCACTTTTATGCATTCGGGGCTCTTTTAACTTCCTTCCGTTTGTGTTTTTTTTTTGTATTTATTTTTTTAATTTGCTGTTTTTATGGTTTTGATATTTTCCTCCGCGGGCAAATTTAAAAACACATTTTCAAATGAATAATCGCGTAAGTGTTTTTTATTGCGTGTCAAAAAAAGAAGAAGAAAGTATGATACAATAAAAATTTTACTTGGTAAATTTCATAAAAAGAATTTATGTGGAATATTTTGTATGCGGCTTGTAAAGTTTAATAAGCTAAATTAAAATGTGGATAAATGACTACTTTGTTGGCTTTTACCGACGATGTTTCAAGAGAAGAAAGATCCATAAATTATGCAAAAGTCGGGTTGTTAAAACTCATTCGAGAGGAATTTGCGTTTAATTCTGAGAATAGTAAAGAATATAAATCAAAAGAATGTACAAATATATAATTTAATCCAATCGAATTGAATCTAATCTAATGTAGTCTAATCTAATCTAATCAAATCTAATTATATTCTATTCTAATATAATTGATTCTAATTTAATCTAATACAATATATTTTTATCTAATACTATCTAATCTAATTGTTTAAATATCTAAACTGTTTCACGTGGTTTGGTTAACCAAACACTACCAAGTTATTATGTGAGTATTCATATTAAGGAACTTTTAAGTTTTAGGAATAATCCTTGTAATATGAATATTGGCTATGGTAATTATTTACATTATCCAAAGGAATTCACATCATTCCCTTTTAAAATCTTATAACAAGAATTTTCCTAAGTAAGGAATTTTAAAGCTGATCAATTACGGTTTCATACTCCATTAAAAAAGAAATAGCTTTAATGATATCAATAAAATTGTAAATAGTAAAATCAAAAAATTCAATTTCAAGATATATTTTGTACATTCAATAACAAATTTTAATTCAACAATATTTAATAAAATTTAAACAAAATTAAACAAAACAAATGCGTAAGAAAAACTCATTTATATTAATGAATTACAGAATACTTTCTAAGATTTGGGTTTTGTCGTATTGGCCCAATCCGGAAAGTCCTTGGTCTCTGGGTAGATGACACCCAACCAGACTTGTGAGAATAAAAAAATGCCAAATAGAGTTATAATTATTGGACCAATGCTAGCAGCCATCTAAAAATAAATGCCAATTATTTTACTAAACTAAATGAAAATCGATTTTCCAAAACAAAAAAAAAAGAGACAACAACCTACCATACTCTTAATTCGGATGTTTCCATATTCACCGGCAATGGCATTACTGGCAGAGCTGACTGGAAATGGGAAACCCATACTGGACGCCACAGTTGTGGGTAGTGTTAAATACAATGGATGTATTTTGACGGCGACAGCCTTTGAGATACAAATTTAAAATAGAAAATCGCATAGAAATATTCCAACTCAATTTCGCACTTACCAATTCTTGGACGATCGGTACTAGCACACTGCAAACGGCGATATTAGCTGTTAAGGACGTCGAAATCATAGTAAATAGTATGCAGAGAAACTGTAAAACTATAGCTGGAACTTTATCAAATCCCGCGAAACCATTTTGAAATTGTTTAGATAAGCCGGAAGCATTGATGCCTTTGGCCAATGAAAAACCACCACCTTAAGTGATAAAAACATTTGCGATTAGTGTAAATCTCCTGAAGTCGATTGAGAAAAGGATCATATATGTTATTGATAATTATGTATAGCCTACCCAACATCAACAGTATACTCCAAGGCATGTTTGGATCAATAAACTTCCAAGCTGTCAACGAACCTAATCGGCCTTCTTTAGCAGGTTCTAGATTGGCACAGAGGAAAAAAATACAAAGTTTAACTTCCATTGAACGATAAAAGCTTATCGATGACGTTTCTTACTTTTACATATCCAATATTTCATAAAGAGATAATTTATCGGTAGCATAAACAATAGCATGACAATTCCCATCACCGGCAGCGAGTTATGAATTTCTCTAAAGAAAATCATTTATAAAGAAAAGGTATTTTAAAGTATTCAAGCACTCACTTGGCATTCAAAAAGGCAGCCCAACCCGTAAAGAGGTTTGGTCTGCTTGTGAAGAACAACACAAGCATTATCAGGAACAAGATACACACTTGAACTTCGTGACACGACAACGGTCCCATTTCTAATCGCTTCTGCTTGATCGTTTCTCTGGCCAAGAGAGCGCCATCTCTGCCCACGCTGATATCCTGTGCATCTTGAGAGTTTGGACGGAAGAGACCCATATACTGAATCTCCATCCAAATGTAGACGAGTATAGTGTGCAACAGCATTGGTAGCGCATTGAACCATATCCAGTTCCGAAAGTCGATTTCATGTTGTTTCGGAAATCGTCTGGTTTCGTAAATATAAACAATCGTTTTGAAATAAGTTGTTAGTTGATTATATTTTTAAGCAAGTGATCTTTAGATAGAAATGCATTACATACGCTTCGGAAATGCCCACGACAACGAGATTAGTACCGGTCCCGATCAGTGAACCACAGCCACCTATCGTTGAAGCGTAAGCTATTCCCATGTAGTAGCAAACTACACTTTTCGCCGGATAGCCTGGACTGAAAATTTAAATTTAACAACAGAGTTGGGAAATTGTTAAACAGAAAACATCAACTTAGCAATAACTCACTCATCGGGTTTTTCTGTAGCCTTGCCGGTTGTTAGCCTTGTCATACCCGCCTAAAGTTATTAAAAATAATATGAAACCACTTTGTCGGATAGAAGTTAACTAGGATTTGATTTGATATGATATTGATAACACGATTTACTTGCTTATGCAAAGCGATTGCTTTAGATCAACCGAACTATCGAAATACCAACTTACAGAATTTAATTCCTCCAGAACTGCCTTAACAATTGGACACATCATTGCGGTTGCTTGAGCATTGCTTATCCACATCGAGATGAACATGGTAATAATAAGCAAACCGAAATGTAGTCTAAAAAAGTGGGAATCAGTTAACGATTTCAGTTCAAACTGCATAATACCAACAACTACATGCCTTCTTGGACTGCAACCGATGCACAACATTAAAGACAGGGCCAGACGTTTGTGCAGATTACTGTATTCAATGGTTAAGCCAACTAGTCTGCCGCCAAAGAACAGAAATAGCGCGTCGGGAAAGTATGACATACAAACTGCATCTGATTTCTGTAGTTAAAAAAAAAACCATTAAATAGGGGAATTAAAATGTTTCATATGAAGTAACAAACGCACCAGAATACCCATTACTGGGTAAGTGATAACCGGTATTAGTGCGGTTATGCCCAATGGTTGACATTGCGTTAGCCAGTAAATGGACATCAAACTTAAATTGTACACGCTTCGGTTTGGCTGTTGTGAATATAATAAAGACATTTTTTAGAATGGATTTTGAAGATTTTCTATCGACGCTAGTTTTGTATGACTTGAAATGATCTTATTTATAGTCACAAATAAATGAAATTTTTATGAGATCTATATATATAGATATATAAACAAACTTACTTTGATAGGCTCCATGATAAGACACGGTATAAAAATGATCGGCACGAGAAAAGAAATAATCCCACGCCAATGATAGCGAAAGAAGTAATTGCAGCGTCGCCCAAATGAGAAATTCTCTTCCCTGAAAATACGAAATAATTTTCAGTTTAGTTGATAGTCAAAATTCCAATTGGTTCGAATTTTTATTACTCCATGATCTCGAGTTTTCAATATTTTTCCGCGTTGTTAGACTCAAAATCTTTTTTTACAATATGAAGTTTCTCGTCTACAATAATTCCATGTTTCCTTTTTGTCAGTAAAAAATATTTATTTTTAACAAGTTTTCCTGCGAGAATTTTTTTAAAATTGTGTTGGGGCAAAGTGTTTGGGCTTGGAATTTGGAATAGTAGCATTTTGTGTGTACATTCGTATAGAAAATTGATGAGTTTGGAATTATAGGAAGACATTTTTATCAGTTAAAGATAGGCTAAATAAGTTTTGGCAACACTAAGGGTCCTTACTGCTCAATGTGTGATCTTTTTCATTAGACAATTTGAACTACCCTACTCTGAGTTAGTAATAATAAAGCTATTTTCATAAAGTTTTAGTCTCTTTTAAATGTTACGGAAGTGTTTTGTAAGCACATGACCTTTTTCTGCGACTATGAGTTGGGTATATTTGCAAAAGCAGTCACACGAAATAAAACCTCTATTAGAACCTCATTAGGGGCTTGCCACCCAGTCTTATTTGCGCATTCATGAATCGTCTTTATCTTCTTTCGCTTTGCCGTTTTACTACTGCACAAGCCAAACTTTAAACCACAATTGTTGGCTTTATTTGGATACCAAATGGATTGACAGCATGCTTATACCCAATCTCATATCTACGAGTAAATACATACATACAAACAAACTCATATAAACTTAGCTCAATGCTAAAATACACCACAAATAACAAATTACAAACTTGGGGCATCTTGTGTCAGTCAAAGTCGAAATAAATGTAAAATGAAAAGTAAAGAAATCAACTGAAATATAAAATATATAAAAATACAACTAGTGTGAAAGTTGGATGTGGTCAGTGGAGGTGTACAGACATACATACCTACATACTATATATGCCGTTTATATATACAAACCTTCATGCCAACTTTGTATCGTCACTACGAAACAAATGCTTTCACATAACCTTGTAAGGATTTTTCGCTAGACTGATTTATATGTAGTGTACCTGATATACAATGTGTACATATGTATATATGTATGTACGAATGGTTTCGACGCTTTACAGCGTTAACGTTGTATTTTATTTTTCCGTGTGTAAGGTTTAATATTTTTCAAATTTGTTTTAGTAGTGAAAGGTATTGCACAGTAGCTACAATAAAAAATTTCAGTTGTTTGTGGTTTAAGAGAGCATGAGTTTTATAAACTAGTTTATTTATTAAAGCAAGCTGCTAAAAATAAGTTCCCTTTCACACCAGGCAATTAACAAGATTCTGAGAAAGGAGGGAGGGGAGACGAATATTAGAAGAAGCAAAGATGAAAAATTTAGTTGCCAAACACATTATCAAATAATATCAAAAAATCGGCCACAACTAAAATTGCCCATTGTAAAATGGTATTAATATAAACCTTCTCAGGGTTAGGTTTACAATTTATCAAACTTTATTTAATGTGTTTACATATTTATAAAAAATTTTATATAAATGTTTGTACATGTATTAGAGTACTGTGTAGTGTTGGGCGTGACCAGGCGTGTGGCTAGCGGTCAAAATAAAATAAAGATATTCTGACCCCTTCAGTGTAAGGTATTCATTCATTCAAAAGAAACGTATAAAAGATTGATGAAATCAGTTTGTGTGTGTGTGTGCAACTGATGTATGTGCCCAACAGAAAATGGAAATGATTTTCATACCAAATTTATTATTAAAGCGCCAGCATTACTGACAAACTTAGACCGGAAGTTTTTATTCGAGTATCTGTGATGTTGCTTAAATTGCTAGACGTTAAGGCCAGATATATTGTATAAATTGTCTTCTAAAGGTTGTTGACCTTAAATATATATATAAAAAAAAATATATTTTAAATTTGAAGCTCTTATAGCATAAAAACTTGGTTCGGATCTTAGCTTTTTACTAAAATATTTGCCGTTTTTTCGCTTCAGCGCTGAGTAATATTTTCACTGGGTTTGTATAAATATGCGTGTGTCAGTGTTTTTTTGTGTGATTGTATGTGTTTGTGTAAATCCAAAACTAACACACGTACACGCGTACGCGTACAAACGCAGTAAGATAAATCACTTTTTGCGGTTAGAAGAAATCAATCGAAATCGAAACGAAAATGTGTTCGGGAATAAAAATGGCGCTCAAGTGAGCACAAATGTATGCATGCACGTATATGTGTGAGTGTGTGCACCATTTTTTTTTATTTTTTTAGTTTTATTTATTTGTATTTGAACAAAAGAATATTAAGCGGAGAAGGGCAACATATAAAACAAAACAAAAAATAAAAGAGGAAACGAAAGGATACGCCTGCGGCATATGTAAGGAAAATATATTGAAGTGGTCATTTAAGCTGCTGAAAGCGCGCTTCTGTATATGTATGTGTGTCTAATGGAAGTCCCTATCACTTATGTATATATATAATTTAGCTTGTGTTTATTTTAAGTCTATAATTGGAGCAAAGCGATTTGTTAGTAAGTTGGGGAATTTTTTGTGTGGAAATTTTAATTCCAATGAACCAAAATACAATTTTACGGACAAGAAATATTCCTGGGAGTACAAAAATCATATTCGCCCTGCTTTTAATAGAATAACGGTATTAATATGTAAATAAACTTCAATTAATGTAACTCAGTATTTATTCTTAAAACCACCCGCGGTGTCAATCTTAATAAGCGATTCGTTTAAGTGGCTTTAATGATGTAAACAATCGCTTTTGTTATGAATTAATTTCTTTTTTTTTTTCTTGGCATCCATTTATTTATAATTTTAATGAAAATCATTATTGCACAAAATTGCATCTCGATGGCGTTGCATACTCGTATAATTGAGTACAGATTTTTTTTGTTGTCGCCTGCCAGACTGTGAGTGATAATTATGCTTATTTTTAATATGCAAATTATTCATTAAATTTAATTTTTCCATCAGCACCGGAGCAAAGCATGTGGCAGAATCGCTTGTCGCAATCTGACAAAAAATTAAAAAAAAATGGTAATTATGTTATTGTTGGCGTTTTTAATACGTGGAAAGTGTTGTTGCACTGCACCCAGCGGTTGGACACGTCTTAAACAGAATCGGTTATAAAAAGTGTTAACTGATTGGCGAGTAAAAAGTGCTCGGAATATTAGTTAAATTTAAGCGAAACATTAATAAAGTTAATCATTTTATATTGTATATAGTATGAATTTAATTAAATTTTATGTATATAAAAATATTTAAATTATGTGGTTTTCAATTTTATTTTGGCATAAAAATGTTTAAACAATATCCGGAGTATTTAATTAAAATAATATTGTATTTTTTCAATTTTATTTCAGGTGAGTACAGATTCATGCGTTATATACATATAAACCGAACGTAAGTTAATAATGATAATTAAAAAGTGTAATTTGTATATCTTAAGTATTTTTTAAGTAATAAATTAATGCGTAAAAGATACACAGGAAATACATAAAACATAGAATTAGTTTCAATTCCCTTTGCTTTACGTGCCATTTCCATATTTTATTAGCCACACTTTCTTTTAATTTCAAAGCAACTACGAATTCTACGAATTTATTGGTCTCACTGTAGGGTGCAAAAACCTCATAAAAAAACCCACACAAAGTAATGAAGAAATCAACGATAAACGACGCAAATGAAACTAAAACGTACACTCCAACCAATATCCGACGTTACCATACCAACAATTACTCACATACACCCACACACATACACGCACACTAGAATGTTGACTTCAGACCAATTTCGGTGAACTTATGGATGCGGTGGTGAGTAGGATGTGCGTATGCGTTTAAACGATTGTGTGTGTGTGTGTGCGTGCGTGTGTTTGTGCTTGCTCCTTGAGGACGCTGCTGCAATTGATTGAGTGTCCGTGTGCGTTGCTGCGCAATCATTTCTCGTTTTCTTGTGTGTAATTGTGTGTGGTTATACACGAATACACACACTCTCACACAAATATACACCCACACAGTGGAACCCATAAATACAAATGACCACCAGCCGTAATGAGGATTGTTGATGAAGCTACAAATTCTACTCTCCCAGTCATTACGAATTGCTTTGAATTAAAAAAAACGAAAACGAAAAAAAAAAAAAACAAAGGTCGATTTTTATGGACATTTCTGCATCTAATTGTGGCACATAAATACGCAATATCTTGGGAATTTGAGGGCGTTCCATGCGCTGCGTATCCGTTGGGTATTTTTAGGTACTCACAAATCATTTGGCGTTTCTTGAAGTATTAAAAGAATTGTATAGGGTGCGTAAGCGATAAACCAGAGTTTGAAGAAAAGTTCAAAGTTTTATATTTAAAAATGTTTAATATCTAAATTAAGTATTTATGACGAAACAACAACTTCTACTTGACCACATTTTCTCAACCTCTCAAAGAGAAGTGCTTTTTACAGGACGAGATTTTAAATAAAAAATAAAAATTTATTCGAATAAAAGAAAATAATTGATTTTTCTAGTGTTGAGCAGAATTGATGGTGGTTAAGAGGACAAGTGCAAGAAACATGTTCTGCAATATCCTGCTACCCTTGGCAGTATCGGCAGGAGTCTTCTTCTACCATACTTATTTTCTTTAGATAGTACTTGAGTCTACAGTGTCCTGTTAATAGTTTTGCGTATTCCTTTCTGTTTAAAGTCCTTTCTGCTGAAGTTTAAAATAGCTTTTACCGTGATGTGTTCAGGTCCAAATAATCTTCTCGACTGCTGCATGCCTGTGTTGACTCTCCAGTACTCGAGTAGACTTTATTTTTCCCTTCCATGTATCGAGTTATTTATGAAGATAATGTACACAGTATGGTTCTGGGCCTATCAACTTTCAAATCGGGATGTCAAAAATAAAACTGGCAGTTTGTGTATGTTTTTTATTTAAACATTATTATCATAATTAATGATAAACACCTCGTAAACTTTTATGTATGGAAAATATAAACAGCTGATTTACAAGCTATAATTTTGTAAGACAAACGAGTTGTACTTGGAACTAGTTTAAATGCGTACGGCATTTGTTTTAGGAAAAATATCCAAAATTTTTTGAAAAGTACCTGATTTTTATCTGATACGATCTCTTTTTTCTCCATCACTTGTTTGCACAACTTCTGTTGACATAATTCATCTGATTGATTTCATTTTTGTTGAATAGCAATTCAGGCAACGTTCTTTCCACATCCAGTGCAACTTGACGTGCAAATGCAATCTTGGGATTTCACTTGACTTTCTATTTTAAGAAGCAAACATAAATTGTTTTTTCGAATTAAGTAAGATATCTCATTAAAAAGTCTTCTTCCCCGAAGTGGACTTGTCAATCATTTCATTCAACATTTCAATAAAAATATATTTCTTTCGTTTAAATATTTTATTTTTAGTACAACTTAAGATTGTCATTTCTTGAAAATTGTATTAAAGAAACCAAAAACAACAACAACAAAGTCGCTTATTCTAATTTAGTAGATAAAAGCAGGAAATGCCAATTTAATTATGTGTAAGCTAAAATAAAAGCTACACCCACTATGCTCCTGGAATGCTTCAAAAGAAATAAGAAGATACTTTGAAAATAGATTCAAATGACGTAAACGCGTCATAAGTAAATTCGAAGACAAAAAAATTGAGCACGTGACAAGCACACGCACAAAAGCAAAAACCACATTAGCAACACGTCAACAACAACAAGAACAACATCGAAAAAAAACCGCACAAGCTACAATAATGTTGGTAGATAATAAAAGACAGCAGCAGCAGCAGAACATTGCTAAATTATAATACATCAGAGAGTTTTTCCTTTTCTTTGTGGCGCAATTAAAACGGAAGTAAAAGAAACAGACAAACATACACGCGCAACTGCACACAAGCTCAACGGCACACGCACGTCCTTACGCACCTGATGTTAATACGCACGTAACCTAATGGACCCAACAACAGCAGCAACAACAACAACAACATAAATATCTAATGTACTAACAAAAAAACAAACGACTAAAGCAACACACGGGAAAAAAGAAAATTAACAGAAGACACTAAATAAATTAACAGTTTTCATTTTATAACAGGCGCAACATGAGAAACAGCAAAAACGTAAAGGCATAACAACATCAACCGGCAAAAAAAAAACTGTTGTCACTGTTGTTAGGGTGTTTCAGAATTAGCACGTTTATCTTAAAATTTGCTTTATACATTCAAACAAACAAATTTTTTTAATATAAGTAGTATGTCAAAAAATTCCAAATAAAAATAAAAGCTATAAAAGCTTAATTAGATGTAGATATGTACATATATATTTTTAAACGCTTGGGACACACGCTAACGGGCAAAACACCTCCCTTTAGTTCGACTAAGTGGCAAGGGCAGCCGACAAACACCTGTGAAAATTCCCATTAAACCGCACAAATTAGCAGCAGTAACAAGAGCTACAAAAACAGCAACACCAACTTCAACAATAACAACAACACAATGTGCTGTTGGCTCTGTCAGTGTATGTGTCGAATTGATGATGGCGTTAAATGTGCTGTTGTTGTTGTAGCTGTAGCTGTTGTGTTGTTTTCGTGTTGCTGCGAATGTGGCACTTTTGTTAATGATGACCCAATGATATAATTTGGCAACCGTGTGACAGCAGTCAAATGGGAAACGTTCGATAGAATCTAGCCGCATGCCGTATATGCCAAGTGTTCGAGTGTTTGTGCGAGCAGTTGCCGAAAATAGGTTATCAACGAACTCACACATCCAAACATAGCATAACCACTTACAGTTATCGACGACGCTAACTTACATACAAACACACACACACACAAACACAAATTGAATCTCACGAATAGCGAGAAAATGCTGCATTTGAAGTATTTGATGCGTGCAACAACGCAGCAAGCTTGCACACTAACAATTATGTTGCATCTTGCATAGCAATTTGTGGTCGCACACACACACACACACGGACACACACAGCTCGGTGGGCTTTGATTCCTAAAGGGAACGGTCACAATAGCTGGGCTCTAAGCTACCGGGGGGGTCGGCAGGTCGCGGATAGCCGGAAGGCCTGTAGTAGCAGGTTAGTTGCGAAATAAGTCTTAACGAATAAGCAATCCCCGACGATGAGCGGCAGGAATGGAGGATGCGGTATAAAAGCTAGCAAATCCGATGAAATTTCTGTGATAGTGGCGAATCGACACCGCCTCTTAAAGTATGTGTCCCCCTCGTCATGCGTAGGCATGATGAGTTCTTAAAAAACCCAGGCGCGACGGTTCCATAATGGACGGCTTCCTGGTCAGCGTCTGTTCACCATGTTAGGTGCGGCTGTTTTACGACCGGTCCATACCGGGGCGCACTGGGAGTCCCACGAAACATCGTCTGTTGTTTTTTTCCACTGGCGATGTGGAGAGGGTGATGTGAGTTCGCTCTGCCGAAGTGTTAGCCACGGTGTGTATCAGTAACCAGCCCCTTCGGGCCCTGGTCAGGGAGTGTGCATTGGACGCAGTAGTAGTAGACTGCGTTGCTCCGGGCGAGCGCTGGTCCGTCCGTGTTTTCCGGGACTGGTAAAGCGAAGGACAGGCCTCAGGGAACTGGGGTAGGGGCAATGTCCCCGAGGGTATACCCGTTCCTGTCTATTTCGGCCCGCCCCCTTGCACACGATGCGCTGGTAAAACTGAGTTATGGAGACAACTAACGAAAAAAACAACAAAAATAGCAGTAAAAACAAAAGTAGTGGTGCTAGTAGCAGCAGTGATAATCCTAGTGCAGATGGTACCTCGTTACCGCAGACACCGATATCAATTGACCTCACGGTGGAGCATTTAGTCAATGTTCCAGATAAGACTACAGGTACAAACATAGGCGCGGAAATAAACCCATTTAGACGAACTTCACGGCTTGCTAGGTCACCTATTAATGTGCTTTCCACGGATAGACCTGCGCGAGCAAAATCGTCGCCACCAGCGCTACAAGAAAATCCGCCTTTAGCGAAAGCAGTGCAATCTCAGCGAGATCATATGTCCGAACTGGGAGAAATGATTAAAAAGCTAATGGAAATGATGCGTCCACCACAGCGCTCTATCACTAATCCCATGAGAGAGGTCCTTAGCACAATTTCAAAGTTTTATACATGTGCACAAGACGAGTATAGTAGACCCAAAGAGCCTAGTCGAGGTACATTCACCCTACAAACGGCAACAGAAGTAACACCGAAAAGACCCCGCGATGATAAACAAACAAGTCGAAGGACGCCACCAAAAAAGAGCAAAAACTCATACGAAGAGGCGAAAGCAAAATTGGTTGTCAACCCGGCATGCACGGAAGAAGAAGAAGACAGTCCTCGTAGAAGTGAAAGGAAGAAAACGACAGAAGATGGAAACTGGATCACTGTTAAACGTAAAGCGCAAGACAATAAAAACAAAAGGAATTCAAACTCCAAACCACCAGTACGACCTGACGCCATAGTTATCGCGAAAACTGGAGACATGTCTTATTCCGACATACTCAAATCGGTCAAAAGAAATGAAACCCTTCAAGAGCTTGGCGAAAATGTAGCACGAATAAGGAAGACAGCTAAAGGAGAAATTTTGCTGGAGCTAAAGAGAGTGCAAACAGGAAGCGCTAACGAGTACAGAGAAGATATAGGGAAAATATTAGGAGATCAGGCGCAAATAAGAACACTAACCCAAGAGATAACAGTGGAAGTGCGGGACTTGGATGGAGTCACTACAAAGGAAGATGTAGTAGAAGCTATTCGCTCACAAATAAAGGAGTTGGATTGTTTTTGCGAAAACTCAATCAAAAATATCAGAGCAGCATATGCTGGCACCCAAATAGCTGTGATAAGTCTTCCTGCGCAAGATGCCAGGTATCTGTTAGATGCACAAAAAATTAAGATTGGTTGGACAGTGTGCAGAATTCGAGAAAAGCCGAATCTGAGAAAATGTTTTAGATGCCTAGAATATGGTCACATAGCCAAGACGTGCAGTAATTCAGAAGACAGGAGTCAATGCTGTATGAAATGCGGAGAAAAGGGTCACTTTGTGAAAACCTGTGATAAAAAGCCTTTTTGCACTGTGTGTAAAAATAGTGGAAGAACGAACACCGATCACCAAATAGGTGGTCGAAAATGCCCCATTTATATAGCAGCGTGTAAAAAAGCCAAAAAGTGAAGATCCTGCAAATAAATCTGAACCACTGTGAAGCGGCACAAGAACTCCTAACGCAGACTGTGTATGAAAAAAAAGTAGACGTTGCAATAATTTGTGAACAATACAAGAATCCAAGCTCTGGTATGTGGATCTCTGATACCACAAAAAAAGTTGCAATATGGGCATGCGGAGACAAGACGCTGCAAGATAAGCCACTAACAGATAGAGCATACTACACAAGGGTAAAAATACAGGGATTTTATTTCTACAGCTGCTACGTACCGCCAAGCATATCACAATCTGAGTACGAAAAAATTATGGACGAGCTGGTTAGAGAAGCACTGGCAACCAGGCCGAATATAATTGCAGGAGACTTTAATGCATGGGCCCTAGAATGGGGAAGCAAAAGCACAAACCAAAGGGGTAATGCATTACTTAAAGCATTTTCTTTACTTGATGTTGTACTGCTGAATACAGGAACCCAGAATACTTTCGAGAAGAATGGACGTGGCTCCATTATTGACATAACCTTTATTAGCAGAGCCCTAGCTCGATCAACGGATTGGCGGGTGTGTGACATATATACACACAGCGACCACTTGGCTATAATGATAGATATTGGTAACCACAGACAAACTCAAAGAAGAAGGGCATGCAACAAAAAAGTTCAGAGCAAAGGGTGGAAAATTGAAACCCTGGATGAAGAGCGTTTTCAGATCATGCTGGATGGAAAGCTAGAAAGGTGTAATGACGCAGAACAACAGGCCAACATATTAGTCCAACACATTAGTAAAGCCTGCGATGCCGCTATGACTAGAAAAAAGCAAACCGCGCATAGAAAGCCAGCATATTGGTGGAACAGTGAAATCGATGTGCTGAGAGGTGATTGCCACAGAGCAAGACGGCGTTTCCAAAGAGGTATATGCACTGTGGAATGTACATGTCTACGCGAAATTTTCAAGAAAAAACGCAGTGAGCTGAAAAAAGCGATTAAAAAAAGTAAAATTTCCTGCTTTAAAGAACTGTGTGATAATGTTGAAGAAAATCCCTGGGGGGGAGCATATAAACTCGTTATGTCCAAGATCAAAGGTGGCAAAGGGCAAACACCTACCTGTCCCATACTACTAAAACAGATAGTTAAAACGCTCTTTCCTGTACAAAGCCAAGAAGCCGAAAATCAACTCCTTGAAGAATCAGATGCCACAGACACACCAACAATTAGTGATTCAGAGGTAATTCAAGTTTCTGAGCGGTTCGGAAATGAGAAAGCACCAGGTTTAGATGGTATTCCAAACAAAGCTCTGAAGATCGCAATAAAACATAACACAAAACCGTTCACGGAATTGTTCACACGATGCATACGAGAAGGTGTATTCCCAAAAATATGGAAAATGCAAAGGCTGGTCTTATTGCAGAAGCCAAACAAACCGGCAGGCGAACCAAGTGCATACCGACCACTCTGCATGATCGATACGATTGGAAAAATTCTAGAGCGGTTAATCTGTGCTCGTTTAGAACAACACCTGGAAGGAGAAATCTGCGGACTGTCCGAAAATCAATATGGCTTTCGCAGAAAGCGCTCAACCACAGATGCAATCAAGAAGCTCACAGATATAGCGGAAAAGGCTACTGAAGGAAATCGATGGATGTATGGCACAAAGAAATACTGTGCGGTTATTACGTTTGACGTAAAAAATGCATTTAATTCGGCATACTGGCCTCAAATAGTACGAGAATTAAAGTCCAAAAATACACCAGAGTACCTGCTGCGTATCATAAAGAACTATCTGTGTGACAGGCTACTGTTTTATGACACGGATGAAGGGCCCAAAAAGTATGAGGTGACTGGTGGGGTTCCACAAGGCTCTGTATTGGGTCCACTCCTATGGAATGTACTCTATGATGGAATACTGCGTCTTTCCTTACCTAAAGAAGTGCAAATAATAGGATATGCTGATGATATTGCGGTGACAATAGTCGCTAAAGAGCTTCAACAAATCCAAAGCATATGCAGTGAAACAGCGCTTAAAATAAAGCAGTGGCTAGCGAAGTCAAAGCTCCAGCTTGCAGAGCACAAAACCGAAGCAGTTCTTATTACAAGCAGAAAAAAACTGGAAAACATCACTCTTAATATAGACGGACATAATATTACAACGCAAACATCATTGAGGTATCTTGGTGTGATGGTAGATGCGAGACTCAGTTATAAAGCCCACATTGAGAAAGTATGTGAAAAAGCCGCGCGTGTTAACGCAGTTTTATCTAGAATAATGGCCAACATAGGAGGGCCAAGTCAGAACAGAAGAGCACTTTTGGCTAAGGTTAGCCAATCCATTTTGATGTATGCGGCGCCTGTTTGGGGAAAAGCGCTGACGCATAAAACATATGCTAGAATGGCAAAATCAGTGTTCCGGCTAAGTGCCATCAGAATTACCTGCGCATTTCGTACGGTGTCACATGAAGCTGTGAGTGTTTTATCTGGGGTAATGCCACCGGACATAATGGCTCTAGAACTAAAAAGAGTTTACGAGAAAAGTAAGAATATCGGCAGACAACTAACGCTGGTAGAGCGAAAAGAAGAAAGGCAAGTCAGTTTAATTGAATGGCAAAAACGCTGGGACGCATCAGTAAATGGAAGATGGACGCATCGGCTCATTGGAAATGTGCAAACCTGGGTAGAGAGAAAACATGGCGAAACTGATTTCTACATGACGCAGTTCCTGACAGGCCACGGTTGTTTCAGAGAGTACCTGCATAAGTACGGACACGACGATGGAATAGCTTGTTCTTTTTGTGGTAGCAGCAGCGAAAATGTAGAGCATATTTTCTTCTACTGCTCAAAATATGTAAAGGAGCGTGCGTTTCTCGAAAATAAAATTACAGATCGTATAACACCAGAAAATATAGTGCGTCATATGCTTCACTCGAAAGAAGTGTGGCATATAGTGAAGACGATGACTGCAGTGGCACTCCAAGATCTGAGGAAAGCAGAACGGCAAAGATGTACTGAAGCTAGAGCTACAAATAGCATGTAAACCAAACTGATGTGAGCCAAAGGGCTAAGCTTGCCCTGCGAAGTAATACCTAACGGCGGTCCCGCAGGGTATTTAATAAAGCTATGTGTGACGGAGTTAAGGGTTTAGTACGTAGGCGTACTGTTTCGCAAGTCCAACATAGTAAGAATACTGTGTGGGCGTGGTCCCGAATGAGGTGTACCTTTAGCGGGCAGTATGAATCGTACATGCCGTCTATAGTTGACGGTATCTATGAAAGATTCCCCCTTCGAAAACAAAACAAAAAAAAAAAAAAAAAAAAAACACACAGCCAAACACTAGCACACCGACAACAGACAACACAGTCAATCACGACGACCGATGATTGCGGATTGCATTTCAGTGCGGCGTGTCGTACCTTTTGCGATGTGCTTTATTATTTACGCTGCCAACTCAGTTGGGTACGATTGCGTTACGTTACAGTGTCACGTCAATGGTCAATGTGTGGGTATGTTGTTGGTTGTGCTAAATGTCTTTGAATAAATTCATTCAGTTTGACATATAAAAACCACTTTTTTTTTGTCTTAAAGAGAAGATTTTAGTTTTGAGTAAATATTTACAGCAATAAAAAATGAAGCACATAATATAATTCATTTAAAATCAACAGCGTCTATCTGTATTTGATAAAGGCGTATTATTTAGGATGTGACCCGTTTCGGTTCTCTGATTTGAAGCTGGACCTACTGCGTCAGAGACGAGCGTCTTACGACTGCACATATACCAAAAAAAAGTTCACGATGTAAATATAATGAATATAGCTAGTTAGAGAACTTTCAGCTAGCGGTGTTGGATATAAAAATTTGAATTACGGCTGCCAATGCGCCATGACTTCCGTTTTCCGGTTATCTTTACGAGAGTAAATAAACTTTTATGAAAATTTTCTCTTCATTTGCCTTTTTTCAATTTTGCTTGGATATGTAAATTTCAAGTAATAATTTTTATTCACAGAATTCAGGCGATAGTCAAAATACAACCAATTTAAAATGTTAGTATATTTAACAATTCATTTAAACAATATTATTAACTTTATATTGAAATTAATAAATTTAATTAAAAGTTGAAGTAGTTTATTTAAAAATATTGTAATCTTTTAATGTGTTTTGAAAAAGTTTTGTTGTTTTTTAGACCAAAAATTTTGGTTT
Organism: Suillia variegata; assembly: GCA_949127995.1. Taxonomy (NCBI): domain Eukaryota; kingdom Metazoa; phylum Arthropoda; class Insecta; order Diptera; family Heleomyzidae; genus Suillia; species Suillia variegata. The sequence goes on from OX421844.1 coordinate 10,058,297, forward strand.
AAGCCGACTCTTAACCAAATATCTCATTTTGGCGGCACTTTATTTACTAAATTCGTTTGTACGAGGTTGATAACAGGATATATGGTTATGATATCGAAACCATAGCCCAATTGTCCCAATGGAAGAGCCCAGGTGAGCCAGCAGAAAATCGCCGAGCACGCAAAACATTTCTAACCGTTATGCCTCTCACAAACAAACTAAACATGCTACATAGCTGAAACTGTAAACATATATTTGTGACGAGTGTACCAACATAACAAAACAAAAAATTTATAATCGAGTGTACAATTTCGTACGTTGCCCGCGAAATTTGTCAAGCCACCTTACTTTTGAACACACCTTGTATATAAAAGTGAAGATGTTTGTTTTTTAAAGAAGAAGAAGAAGAAGAAGAAGAAGTAGAAGAAGAAGAGAGTCCACATGTACTACAGGTTTTTAAACGGCACTACATTTCTTTGCTTTTGGTAATAGCTTTGATATAAGTTTTTAAATCATAATGCTATTATAAATATTCACTTCTCGTGCAAATAGTGTAATTTAAATTATAATTTTAAAATAATATTTTCCCACACATAAATAAATTGAGCATCGTCCCCTTAGAAAGTAAAATTTGCATTTTCCTACACCATTAATATTTCAAATGAATGTTTAATTATTAAAATACAAAATCAGCGCAAATTAGCCTCTTATACTCGTATATACATTGGCCCTATTTTGCTAATCCTTTTTTATATCTGTGTGTGTGTGTGTATGAGTGCAACTTTATGGCCGACTTTCTTAGCTTGTGTGTATTTTTATAAAAATATACATATATGTGTGTGTATTGTTTGCGCGCGCGTGTGTGTGCTATTAAATTGAAAGGCTTACACGAACTTTCGTAGCAACCGAAATAAATTTGCTGTTGACATTTTCTTCTTGTTGTTGTGGTTGTTATGGTTGGGTCTATGTTTTTTGTTGTTGTTGTTACTGTTGTTGTTTTTGTTGTTGTTATTGTTGTATTCAGCTCATATGTGTATGCTCACATTTGTTTTAACCAAGACATGCAAGCACAATTTTAAATAATTCATAGCGTTGGCATAAAAAGGGCAACACTGGCTGGCCGGGTTGCTTGTTTGCGTGCGCGCTTGCGTTTGAGTGTGTGTGTGTGTGTGCAGAAGCTTTCGTAATTGTGGCGACGCCTTTTTGTCGCTCTTCCGACATTTGTCAGACATTTTTGGGATTTTTTAAGCTACTTTTTGCTGTTTGTGCTATTTTTGCGGAACCGGAAGCGGGGCCATTTCTTAACGCTTGTTTGTTTTTGTGCTACACGGAAAAAAAGGAAAAGTAAAAATAAATTTAGTTTTGGTATTCCACTACTTTTTATCTAAATTAATAAAATTAAGATTTTTCTAAAAAGTTCTAACTTTTGCTTTAAACCGAAAATTTTGTCTGAAGTGAAATTTTCATCAAACCCGAAATTTTTGGTTGAAAGTCAAAATTTTTACCAAAAGCGAATATTTTTTTCAAAATTTAAATTTTTAATTAAAGTCGAGTTTATTTTAGTAAAAAAAAAATATATTGTATCACAAATATCTTAACATTTTGTCTTTAAGTCAATATTGTGGTCAGAAGTGATTTTGAAGTCTATATTTTACTATAATCAAAAGTGAAAAATCTCAAATTGGTTTCGAAATTGATATTTTCCAAAAAAATAAATATTCTATATAAATTAAAATTTTGTTCTGAAACACATTTTGAACCTAAATTTTTAGAAAAAATTTAAATTGTGGCCTAAAGTCAAAAAAAAAAAACTATTTGGCTAATACAATAAAACAAATTTGTTTGTATTTTGTTAGCAATTAGCATCATGAACAACCCATAAGAATTTTTTCCAGTGAAGGTGTTGCTGCTGCTTCTGCTTCTGCTGATGACGGATGTAGAACAGTCAGGCAGGCTGGCAGGCATTCAGGAAGCCAGTCCACATCGGGCGGCTTGTCAGGGCACCCGGTTTGCATGAGGTTAATTATGAGCAATTACAATTTCTGAGCGAATTTGCATGTCACGAAATCATTTCGACAAAAATTCCAAGTAATCAAATAATTTCAAATTTAATGAATTTGTCGACGACATGCCAAAGCAAAGCAAAGCATTATTATTTTTAATTTGATTGCGATATTTTAATTGGACTTATGAAATTATTTCTTCATTTAAAAATGTGTGGCACATCAAACTACCGAAAGAAACGCTCGACGATTTCTGCGGATTTTGCGCATTGATTGATTGCGCAATTAAAATGTAAGCAAAAACGCTTTTGTCACATTAATTAAAGTCATTTGCAACACTTCTTTGTGCAGTAATAACATCAAAGATATCACCCACTCACACATACACACTCGAATACATACATGTAAAAACAAATATACAAATACAACAGTTGACACACATTCGTATGTAGACGCCAGGTCTTTTGAGACTGTAAAATCTTTGCCCGGAAAACCGAAGCAGCAACGACCGCTTTTGCCATACGACAGACAGACAGACATTATGCTGAAATGCGATAATTCGAAGTGACTTTATCGTTGTTAAGCCATGTTGATGGCAAAGTCAAAAATCAATGATTGCACTCAAGGGATCTCATCGCCGATGACTGAGCCGATGACTGTTGACAGTAGTTCGGTACATTGATGGGGTTAGAAGATTTGTTAAAGCGAATCGGTCGGTAGGCAGAAGCAAGACTTAAAGCGTATCCTCGAGGAGAAACATTTTTGACAGAAAAAAAGGAAACATTTGAGCAGTTTTAAATCAAAAAGTGGCAAATTGAGTTTTGAAAATATATGTTTTTTATTTGAATGTTTTTTTATGTGTAGGTAATAATAAAAAACTTATCGGACTTCACATTTAGGAGGAATATAATATTCTAAAAACCAATAAAATTATTATCCTTAGAGAATCTATAAAATATTGGTAATGACAAAATTTGACACAACATTCAGTGACATAATTCCAAATTACACTTTTGCATTTATGTCCCTTTATTTTGAGTACATTATTAAAAAAAAAAAAAAATGCACAAAAAAAACATAAAAAGTAACCTAAAAATGAATTGCCTGATTAAAGGATTACTTTGATAGAGTAAATTATGTAAATTTTTTACATTCATTATTGCCAGTGTATAAAAAAAGTGTACATGAAAAAGGGTTTAAGTTTTAAAAAATTTCACAAATTTATATATATAAAATTACTTATATTTAATAGAATTATGACTTTTATAAATGAAGCCGTAATACTAAAGTAATTCATGCCTTTGCCCCAAATTGAAATTTTACTTATGAACGTTTTATGAGCGTTTATTTGGTATTGTATTATATGCTTCAGGATTATGTACCGGCACCAAAAGCTTTTGCATTATTTTTTTAACTTATCAGCATCAATTTAAATTTCTATACGCCTTTATCAAGTTTTGTTCTCCAGCTACTCAGTTCGATAGGCTGTATACCTAATTACAGTCACACACATTAAATGCGCTTAAAGGCACAAACAGGACGACGTAAAAGTTGACCATTATCTCTTATCTCGAAACAAAAAGCTTCTATGATTTAAGCTTCAAATGACACAATTCTCTGATAAAATTTATACCAATTGCACTTTATTATTGACAAATCTTACTAACAATTTATAATTTGAAAGTAATGTAGGTGATAGCAAAAACTATTATTTTAATTTAAACTAATTTAATAGAATTTTAAATCTTCCTTTCACTAACATTTTTAGTATAATTTACAGTTGTAGTATGCTAATACAAGCTTAACAAGCAACTGCGCTCAATATGGCCGCTAACTAAATTTAAGACAGACAATGTTTCAAACTAAGCGCAGTATCAGTAAACATTTTCAATTGACAACTAAAAGCCAGACAAAGTAACAATAACAACAACAACAGTATTAATCCATTTGCAAATTAATGCTTTTGGCCTACAAAATAAACACAACAAGCGAGCAACTCTGTTGTCCTGAAAATGTGTTTTTGCAGTGGCCAAATGCTCCAATGAAGCATATTAATTTCGATTAATACCGGAAATGCCGAAACGACCGTCGCCATAATAGACGGACGACAAAATTGACTGCTGCTGATGTTGCTGTTGTTGTTGTTGTGATTTGATAATGCCACTATTATTTACTAAACACTGCTGTAGTCTATATATAATATACATTTATACAGTGGCATAGTATTTTAGTATATAGTACAACGTGCGTTATCTTGACGCACTTGTCAAACATGTCAATCGTTGGAATTCCTTAGAACTAAAGCTGCGGGTTGGCGCTTCTCTTCAGCAACTAAAACTCGTGCTCATTATTTTAATCGTCGGCAAGCCTTTAAGCAGCTTCGTAGTCTCTTCATAATCATAATCATTATCATATTTTTTTGATATACATTTTAAAGTTTTGTTCTTCATCAACGTCTTCCACTTTACGGATTGAATCGTAGTGAAAGTGAGTTTCTAGTTTATTTTACGCGTACATGCGCTGTTCTTAATCCGGATTGAAAGTGATTTTGCTATGGCAGCAGCGCTTTGTGCTCATTAATTCGTGAAGTGGTGTTTTTTTTTTGTTAATGTGGCATTTACACCGGAAGTGAGGCAACATGACGCCTGCCACTTGTTTAATTAAATTTTCATTTTATTTTTTCTTTGAGTTTTCAGTTTACGAGAACTAAACTTTTGGGTTCTAGCTAGGAAAATTAAATAAAGTGGCGTAATTACAAATTAATTAATTAGTTTAAATTAGCGTTAAATTTTATTTATATATATGTAATAATTTAATACATATATAACTAAAAGTGGATATTGTTAAGAGGATAAAAGTAGACAAAATTTGTTTTTGTTGAAATCGATAGACATGAAAAATTCATGCCTGATATTTGTCAGTATAATCGATATCGAAATTCTTTTTCAAAAATAGAAATTTTGTTGAAAATTATTAACTTATCATTAATTAATTAAAAATTTCTTCCTGAACAATTAAATAATAATTTACGAAAATTTCCAAGTTCATGCGACAAATTTTTGTGCGAGGATGCGATAACTATCTAGCAAAATTTGTTAATAAGTTTAAAAAAATTTACTAATCAAGTTAGTATTACATAGTGACGCACTCATGACTGCCAACCAGCGGGTACTCTGGCAATCCCAAGTGCCGATATCAAACTACAAAGTTTGCCAACCGCTTCATAGCAAGAGGCGAACATCATCAACGAATATCCTTAATGACCTAGTTTGAACTTTGCCATTTGGCTGCTGGTAATTTACCTTAATAGAGAGAAGAAGAAGAAGAAAAAAGTGGTGCTGCATAAATACTTCTACTTCTAAGCCAGCTGGTTAGTGTCTAACTCCAGCAAACGCCGCATGAAAATATTTTGCTCTTAATTTAATGCAAATTATTTTCGAGCTTGAGAGATTATGCTGGCGTTTGGGTTCCGAAAATGTTAACACGTGCCGCTAATATTGACACGAGCTGTCAATATATTGGCGGCATACAGGGTGCCAGGGGCAAAGGCGCATGTTCCTCTAAATAAGTAAACAAGCTTGACAAATTCATCTCAAGCAGCGACCAATGCGAAAAAATTTCCAAACAACATTTTTCATAATTTATGGTAAGATTGCAATAAATATTTTATAAGCGGCTTAGAAAAAAATCGGATGTATAAAAAATATAAATTCTCAATGACCTTCGAAGAATGTCAAAGCATAAGAGCCTAAAAATATGCTATAAGAAAATATAAAGTCAATATTTATGTTGGTCATAATTCAAGTGGATCCTGTGTTAAATGTTCTTGTAAACAAAAACACACCCCCAAACAGACACATATACGAGTATATATTTATATGTACGTATTAATGTGTGTACGTGTGTTGGTGCATGCACGAGAAAATCATGTGTAGAGTGGCTTTTGCAAAATATTCCTCATTAAATTTATTTGACAAATACACCGAACACTTGATACCTTAAGTGGCTCAGTTCGGTTCAGCCGGGCTTAGTTTTGCACTATCGGAAAAAGGGTTCAACTGTTTCCGACTGACATCGTTACGGATGTGACACGCACCAGAAAGCAGAGCGCCAAACTGACAGCAACATATTGACACACACACGCACGCATACATACTCAACGGCGCACATACATTCATATACAAGCCAACTCATACCCAAGTTCAGACTCACACAGCCATGAAAAGACACAAAGCCACATGTGCGTATACCTTGAAATTAAGCCAAGACCAAGTTCTCGCGTTCTCGCTAAGAAAGTCTTTGCTGGCGCCGTTGTTGTTGTCGTCGTCGTTGTTCTCGTTCTCAGCGTCGTCGTCGTTGTCGTCATTGTCCTTGTTCGAAGGAGGCATAAATAAGTCAGCTTAATTTTTATTGGCAGCATGCATTAAGTTTTTGAAATTATGTCAAATTATGTCAAAGTGCCAAGTGCAGATGTCACTTGTCTCGCTGTCGTTGTCGTTGTCGCTTGATGAACACTAAAAATACACGAAGGACTAATCATTGGCGGAACCAATTTACCAACAACAAAACGAAATATTTGGCAAGTTGAATTGTTTGGCAGAAAGGTATAAAATTTTTATTCGGCGAAGATTTTAAGGTAAGCGTTTGAGGTTTTAAATTGAATACGAGCAAAGCAAAGCCGAAATGCGGCCAATACGCTGCCGAAATATCGCCAAAAAACAGCCGGAACAATTTATCCTTTTTTTAAATTTAAATTAATTTTTTTTATTATTTCAATAGCTTTGAAAATTAAATTAATAAATCCAGATCGTAAATAGATCTTATAGAGATATTAAACAAAATTAAATGTTTCAATTTTCAGTTTACTTTTGAATGAAGTTCAAATTGTGTATCAACTTGTATATCAGACAAATCTTTTCATACATTTATTTTAGTAAGTAAAGTAGAGCAAGGATTAGTGCATTGGCCTTCGAAGCATACTGTCCCAGGTTTGATCCCAGTATCGATATATGTATGCAAAAAACAAAAACAGTTTCTTTTCAGAAAAAAAAATTTTGTTTCGATATGTGACACCGCCTTCTTAACAGGCTTTACTGTAGTCAGGAAATCTTTTATGCAATACAGATGAAAATTGTATTTCCATATTCAAATCATAATCTAAAATGTTTGCCTAAACTCAGCAAAGGGCTTGCAAATTTTCTATTTAATTTTTTTGCTTTTAGCTTTTTATAAAGTTAATATTAAAGCTTTTAAATGAAATATTCAAATTCTGAAGTGCTAATTTCAAAATCGTTCGACTTTGCAATTTTCATCCAAAACAACAATTGAGCTACTTTGAGACGACTTCGCAGCGCTCTGATTAAATATTTATTTGAAAAATTTTGTATGAGGTTTTGAGAGGCATTTCAAATTTATCAAACATACAACAAAAAAAAAACATTAAAGTGCCTTTTCTTAATGCTTCGGTTTACTTCTTTCATTTCGATATTTTTGAAAATATTTAGATTTTCGTTTTTGTTACTTTTTGCTATTTTTCTTATTAGTTTAATTATAAGAAAAATTGAGTATTTTCAAATTCTACGAAATTGGGCGGCCGCTCAAAATTCATGTGGGAGTTTTAACTTCCTTATTCAACTGAACTCCAGGCAAACACGCCTCGGCCTCCGCCTACAACTGACAAATTGTTAACAAATTCTGCTGAAAATACAAACATGAAGAATCGGCGCACCGACTCGGAGTTTCAATGAAATGTTTCCTAATGGAAAACCTTTTGCATATCAACCGAAATATCCGACGAATAAAACTTTGTTTTTCTTAATTGAGCTTATTTGCTTATTTCTTATCTATTTATCTAAGCCTTGCGGCAGCAATTATGTATGTGATTCTATACAGTTTGACCTTCACAATACTGTTCTTGTTATTGTTGTTTGTCTGTATTTTATGAGGGATTTTGCGATTCCTTTGGCTTAGCAACGCTATGGCATACAAGACATGCGTGTTTATTTCTTATTTTAAGAAGGTTAATGGGCAAATGACTAAACCCAAAGAGCGTCTTTCGAATTACGGGCTATCAGGAATGTTATCCTGGAATAGTTTATTTGTTTTTGTACTTGTCAAAAAGTTTATAAGAAACTTTCTTAAAATTGCGCATTGCATGCATAATTGCCTTAAATTAAAAAAAAAATATTTCAATGGAAAACATTCAAAATAAATAAAAGTTGAGTAAGAAAACAATTTAAAACAGCTGTCGTTGTGGCTTGTTGCCACAACAAAAACAACAACAACAATAAAGAGGCAACAGTAAAGGCACACACATAAACCCTTAACCACACACACGTGCACGCATCGCATCGCACACTTATACAAATACATAAATAAGAAACAAACTTTTTTCAGCTTAACCAGCCAACGACGACTTTTGGGCATACGCGTCGTATGAGTGTCGCGCATTTTGCACTATTTTTGTTGTTTTTTTTTTGCTTCTGTTGTATTTCGTTTTGTGCGCGCGCCTGTGAATTTCGTGCCCAAAAATTCACTTGAAGTTTATAGCAGATTTTCGTTGTGCCTCTTTGTTGGCTGACTCTGGCTGGATGGCTGGCTGCTGCTCTTGGGCTTAAAACGATGGTGCCACAAACTGCAGCGAATAATTTTTTTAAGCGTTTCGCTTCGTTTGCACGGGCAGCTGTCGCCCGAATACATTTCGCTGCAGATGCATATTTAAGCAAACGGATTTTCACGATATTTATTTGCGGTTGCCTAAATGATTTATTAGGCTTGTTAGCCATTAGAGAGAAATGTTTATTGTTAGATCAGGTTGCGGGGCTGGTTATTTTGTTTTTATATTTGACAACTATATAAACCACAGAAATATCTTTGAATTTATACTTACAAAGACATAAGACATTTAAATTTTTTAATATGAATGTTAAGGTTTTTCATTTTTTATAGGAATTTCAAAAAAATATCCTAAGACTGTTTGGTAATTTATTATTAAACTAAGTTTAGCTTTATGAAAAAATGTATATCAAGATAAATGTGGCCACATTTCTTTCATCTACTTGTTTCTAAGTCATTAACCGAAATTATAAGGTAAAGAATTCTTAAAAATTGTTTAAACAAATTGCCTCACTTTGTGCTTAACTCTTGCTTCTTTCGAACTAACAGACTAAAAACTTTTAAACTAATGACTGTAAGGCATATATACAAATGGCCAACCATAGCCAGCTATGGCCAGCCAATGTCCAACTTTGGCCGGTACAAACAAAGCCAGGAAGCAAAAAATGTTTAAAAGAAGAGAGAAACGGAATGGCATATCGTATACAAAATATATTGTGATGCAAAACTAACAGCCATCATAAAAATACAACAACAACAATAATGCCAACGAGATGGCTTAAATCACGCGCAGATTCTGTTGTAGACGACACACGACACGCGGCGCTGCTGTTGAAGAATCCTAATAAAGCAAAAACAAAAAATAAACAAAAAAATATTGAAAACAAAAAGAACGAAGGAATATCAAAATGAAAACACATTTCACCCAAATGACTGCAATGCAGCAGAGCCATCAGCAACAGTGGCAACAGCAGCAGCAACAGTAGCAGGCAACAGTAGCAGGCAGCAAAAGTGTCAGCGACAGTCCCAGCAAACAGCGGCAGAGGCTCCAAAACCAAACACACTCTCAAATGAGGTTATTTATTTTAGCCAACAACAATAGAAATAAACAACAACAGCAACAAAAAAAAAAACGAGAAAAACTAAAAAAATTTATAACTACCAAAGCGCTAAAAAATATTTAAATTTACTTTTTTCTTAATTTATTTTTATTTTTGTCTTTTTCAAAATGGGAAAAATAAAAAATCTGCCTCGCAGCAAAAATTGTTCATAAAGCCACAGACACGCAAACACTCAAACTGAGAGCACAGCGCACAAGCGATTTTGTATGCCGGGCTGCAAGGCAGGCGAGCCGCGTCGCGTCGTGCCGCACACATCAATCTGAAGTAGCACCAGGCGCTACGGTCCGACACGGCCTTTGGTGCAGGCAGTAAAAATGCTGCGCGACGAGTTTCGAGTGTTTGCGACAGGATGCTGTGGAGGCTGACTGCCTGCCTGCGCCGAAGACAACAATTGCCTCCTGTTCCGGTCAGCAGGCTGACACGCGGAGGCACGTTTGCTGCTGACGACCGACAACTGACGACGACGTTGGCAGCTGTGTTGTCTGTCTGTCTGTTTGTGTGTGTGTGTATTCGTTTGCTTGTTTAGCTTGTTGTGCTCGGTTTTATTTTTGCTATTTTGTAATTTTTGTTGTTGTTCTTGTTCTTTATTTGGAGTGCGACACAGTTTACTGTGTTTGCCACAGCCGCAGCGCATCGCAGTGGACACCAAATTTAGTGTGTAGCAAATATTTGCTCAGATTTGGTTTTTTTTTCAGTTTTTCTCATTTGGCAAACATCGTAAATTGTATTATAAAAAAAAAACTGGACTTGCAGTTAGGAAAATTGATTAGAGACTTAATTCAAAACATTTGAAAAATCTGCAAACAAATTTAATAACACAAAATGTTTGTAACTACGCAATCTTTTAGGCCATAAGAAAATAAATAAGGCTTGAAGTTATTAATATAAATATAGAATTTAACAAGAATTATATATAGAAAATACAACAAAATAACAAGTAAGGATTATCGACGAAAATTTTAAATACAATTTCTTAAAGCAAATATTTAATTAAATTTAAGTCAGCTGCAAAAGTAATGATACCAATCAATTTATTTCACTAGAGAACAAATTGCAGCTTTTATTCCTTTTAAAAATTAGACAGAGGGTAACTACTAAATGTCATACTGAAGTCTGCTTAACACAACTTTTTGAAAACTTGTTGGAAAACCAGAAACAAGATGAAGCTCAAACTGTTGAATAGAGGAACGAGTTCACTATGCTCTCAGAAATTTAAGAGATTCGTCCAGCACCATATCCCCAAGACCAAGCGACTTGTGATTCCTGTTTGTGGTTAAAATAAAACTAATAAGAATACCCTCCGCCATTTTAGAGACACTAAAAAATGTGGTTCTTTAAAAAGTTGACGTTGTTCTTATACGATCACTACCATTACAAAAAGGGGGAGTTTGCATAGGAAGGGTTATAGTGTTAGTTCGATCTTGCTTATCTTAGAACTTGGAGGATAGAATCTCACATACCAAATTTTAGCTCGTTATCTTGGAAGGACGGACAGACGGACTGACAGACGGAATCAGAATTCGAGGCTGATCATTTATATTGTATATAATTATTATCACACCGTTACAAATGGAAGAAAAAACTCAATATACGGTACGTTCATTCGCACATGGCGTTAAATTTAAATTTTTTATTTAAATAATCCAATTAAATATTGAATTTAATTTACAAATTTGAATTTTTTTTAAATTTGCAATCAAAGTAACTATTTTTCAACTGTTAGTTCAATATAAAAAAGGTAAATAAAGTTTTAGCTTCATTCATTAGTTTTACTAATGCCGTAATTTTTGTTACCATCTTACACTAACACCGAAATTTATCGCACAGCTTAAAAGCACACTTAAAAAGTGACTGCAAAAATCGAAAAACAAATTTCCGCCAAATAGTAAAAAATCGCATAAAATGACGCGACACGACACGACGCTATAAAATGGCGCGCTTATCACATTAAATCACGCGCTCGAATGCACTTAAGAAGTGGATAAAAATTAGGCAATAAAAAAAGAGCATAGCAAATAGAAAAAGCCGCAGCAGTTTATAAAAAAGGAGTTAATAAAAATCAACAACAACAATAATAACAACAACAATAACAAATGAGATATTAAACCAATGCCATAACAGCACTCAAACATATTTACACATGCAAATTCAAATGCGTCTTATAGGAATTTATACACTTACATATTTAAATTAGGGTGGCCATCGTTTAGTATAAGGTAAAAAAGCGTGTTAGAGTTGAAGAAAATTTTTATTGATGATTTATCAGTATTAGTGTGGACATCACTATCGCTCGCTGGACGCCAGCGAAAAGTCAGTATAAAATGTTCAAGCTGAAAGAACCACCCTAATATGCAAACATGTGTATAAGCCAAAGACCAACAATAAAATGTGGCAAAAATCGAAGGGTATAATAAGCAGAAGAAGCAGAAGAAGTCATAAGACGTGCCCAGAATGCGGTCGACATAACCGTTACAGCGCGAGCGACAGCTGTGCACAGCGAGCGTACGAGTATTTATAGAAATTTTATTTTCATTTTTATTTTCATTTTTATTTCATATTTCTTCTTCTTTTTTTTGTATTGTATTTGTATTTGCAAGTGTATGAATTTGTATGCATGTGAAAGGGAGTATATGTGTGTGTGTGTATAAGTGTAATCTGTATGTTGCTCGTTAAAGGAAGTTCTTAACGGATACTCTTGTCAGTCGGTCTGTCTGTGTGTCTGCCTGTCTGTCTGTCTGTCTGTCTGTTTGTGCTCGAGTGTATTCAGTTTGCTTATGAAGGCATGCAGCCAGGATAATCGCATATTTCGATTTTTAGTCCTTCTCTGTTGCCTCTTTCGTTTTTTCGTAAATGTGTTTTATTTCTTGCAAATGCATAAACGCTAAACTGCTAAGTTCATATTTTTACAACAATGATTTTTTACTGACTTTAAAAAAAAAGCGGCTAAAACGTAAAACGTTGCTATGTGAAAGTTTGTACTTAAAGAAAAAATCTTTTCAAAATTTATGGACTTGGTCGTTTTTCGTTTCTGGCTGTTAGTATTATTTGACTATGTTTGGCATATTTTCTGTGTGGGTTTCATATTTATAAACGAAAACGAAAGCGCGCCAAAATAAGCGAATATTATCCTTACGTATGTATGTATGTATGTGAATATTTAAAGGCGGAAATTAAAAAGTGCGCATTTGTTCGTAGCGGAGTGTTAAGGAAATGTTTCGATTTTTGATTGGGTTTCCACATGAAAGTACATTCTACCCACTTCACTCACTTCACTTCACTCTGCTTTGTGTAAGTGTGGGTTTCTTTGGCATGGCGCATAAACAAATTTATCGATAAAAGACAGAAAACAATTTCAACTTATTAACGAGGAAATTTTATATCTAACTAAGAAAATACGAAGGAAAGATAAATCGAATTGCGAAAACAAATTTTTGACTTTTAGCTTCAGAATAAATCTGCTGGGAAAATAAGGAAAAATTTAATGGCTTATATTTATACAGAAATTTAGAAAAAAAATATTAGTTCACAAATTAAAAAAAACAAATTTTGTTCACATATTTTTTTGTCTTCAGAGCGATTACCTCGAAGAAAGCGTTATGGTATTTCTTATGAATGAAGCAGTTTTCAATAACAATTTCATAAGATAATTTTTAACATATTAGACTATGCTCTAAAATGTTTACTTAACTATTACGTATACCTGAACAAATAATTTTTTACTGCAAATCAAGTCGTTCGATTTTGCTTATCGCAATTCTCACATTTGAATGGAAAATCTGAAAATAGAATTTATGAGATATTTGCTTTTAATGAGAGGTTGCTTTAAGTCAGTCAAATTTTTGCGTTGTTTTTAAAAGATTATTATTATTTGTTGTTGTTGTTGTTGTATCTCTGGCGTCACATCAAAGCGTCTCGCTGTCATTTATCTTTGATGGCTGGCGGCTGCGTCTCTTTGATTGTCTGCTAATGTGGCAAATAGACAAAATTCCAAAAACAAGTTCATTTCATAACTTCAGCAGACGCCCTCAAATGTTTTTGATGTTTTGTTTTTCTTGCACACGCCCTAAATACCAACAAAAGCGGTAGCATGAAGTTTCCGTTTAGAACAACAACAACAACAGCAATAACAGTAACAAAAATAAAAACTTTTTTGTAAATGCTTTTGGAAAATTCGAATATTTCAACGATTTCTCTTATTTGCTCGTATGCTGAAGCAAATATTCTTCATTTCTCAAATAGAATAGCTGCGGGTTGCAAACACCAACAACAATAAAAACAACACCGACATACTGACAAATGGCATTCATGCCACTTGCTGCAACAGGAGCAGCACCAGCAGCAGCATCGGCAACAACAATAAAAGCGGCTAACGATATCCTTCCGTTCAATTTAAACCCATCAATAAGGCTTAAACAATGCAAATTCGATATACTTGGGCGCGGTGTAAAAGGAGGAAAACGTTTTGGCGTAAAATGCTCTCGCAGCGCGCTGAAATTCAAAGCCGTCGAAGAGGAAGAAGAAAGAAGCCAATTCTGGCAAAATTGTTTTCTTTTCTGTTTCTCATCCTTGGCCTTCTTCTGGGTTTCCTGTTCGTTTAGTTAAAGGAGACGAGCTCTTTTCACTTTCTCGTTTTGTTTATTTATTTTAATTTCATCTTATTTTCATTTTCATTTTAATTTATTAAAGTTGCGTATTGCAAAAAGTTCAGAAGCCGTCAGATCCAAAGGAATATTGATGAACATTTTGTTAGTGTTTATTTGCTTCTGGAAAGTAAAGAGTCTTTGTTTTGAAAGCTATTAAATTTTAGTAAACAAAAATTAAAGTTTTAGCAATCAATGAATTAAACAAATTATAAGCTGAAAGTTTCATAGAACTTAAAGTTCTGCGAAACTCAAGCTTTAAGCTTAAAAGCTTTTATGAATTTCTAAATTTAAAAAACCAACAATTAGACTGAAATTTCATATTTGAATTACGATAAACTTTTAGTAAGTTCAGCAGTGCAAAAATGCAACTAAAAACAAAGTGTTAAGCAGTTTAAATTTTTAAGATAGATTAGAACAAAATAGCTGAAAGTATAAAAGTATTAAATTAAATTTAACAATGCAAATTTTTTACAAACAAATCAACCAATCCGCTTTAAGACTCAATTCTATTGAATTCGTTGGTTGTGATATTTGCCAACAATAAAATCAACTGAATCTGCGAAACAATCTCCGGATTCTCCTGCTGCTCTACGCAAATAGCACAAACAAATATTTATATTTGTCCAGCTTGTCAACTACTTTTGTCGGCAACTTTTAGGGAGCAAAAACGACCAAAGTACACAAATCCATTCACAAATCCATTGAGCATAGTTAGGAAAAGATTAACAGAAGCAAAAAATCGATGCAGAGAAAGAAAAAATCCAACAAATTCTGCAACTATTCTGCAGATACTTTTTTTGGTTTTCATTTTTTCGGTTGATGATGGAGGATATGAAATTTTACAAAATAGATTTAAAGTTAATAAAATAAAAACTATATAATTTTTACAAAAAACTAGAATCATTAATATTTCGACATAGTTCTATACACTTGTAAAGGACAAACCATTTTGTCTGTGGACAGGAAAGGATACAAAACGATAGCAGAGGATAGTTGACGTTCCAATGAGTCGAATAAAGTCAGACACCAAAATAAAAAAAATAAAACGAGAACAGACGACAATGGCCGGAAGCAACAAAAACTAATTGATGTGTTCATCTGTACAGATACACACACAAACACCCTCATACATGTGTATAAGTAGCACACACATTCAGCATACAGTTGCGAAAATATACACCCACACTTGCAAACATACATATTCGTATATGCCACCGCGGGGAAATGGCATAAATCAGAACTCATTAGACCGCCAAGCCGCAGCGGAAACGGAAGCAAATAAGAAAAATATATCTATGTACGCAGCGGGATCGATGTGCAGGTTTTGGGCGTAGGTGTAGAGAGAAGGGATTTTAGGAGACGTTAGATAGTCGGATGAGGATGACACAAAAACAACAGCAACAACATGATTTGAAATGTGTGCAGCGGAAGCGTAGCTGACAACTGATGTCATCTTAATCATCGTCATTGAAGAGGACACATATGTGTGTATGTACTATATATAATTATGTATGTATATATGAATGCGTGTGAGCAATGCTTTTAAATACCCGCCATATTAGAATGCCTAAATACGAATGAAGAATTGTGCTAGTGCAAGAGGTTCCATTTATTTATGCCTAATAAGCGCGTGTGTGTGCTCGTGTCTGCTCATGTATGAGTGTCATTATAAATAGGCCTACCAATAGTAATTTTTTTTTCAGGATTAAGACAAGAATATAGAAGTATCTTAAAATTCGGTTTACAAAATACTTTTTTCAATTAATTCTAAAATCTGTTAATTGAGCTTCTAAGAAAATTTGTATTACATAAAAATATTGTAAACAATTTTTATATAATTTCATAAAAATTTTATTTTCCCAAATTGCTATTAATAGAATTGTAATTTAAAAGCTATTTGGAATCGCTCACAAGAGTATTAAGCATTACTGGTTTGGCATTCTAAAATTTTGATTAAGTTCTAAAGCGCGTACTTGAATGCTCTCTCATAAATACATGAGTATTTGCATGTATGTGTGTATTTTATGAGTATGTGCTGGTGTGCTTACGCTCATGAATGCGTAATCGCCTTGAATTACATAATTACTCACGCATTTAATTAATATTAATGATTTTTGGCTGGTAGCGTATGCCAATTTGTGTGTGTGTGTGTGTGTGTGTAACTATGAGTTCGTGCGTGTATTAATCTGTGTTATTTGCGCACGTGAGAGTGTGATTGACTTTTACTCGTTATTTCGTTATTAGTGTGCTCGGTTATTCTTGTCATAATCGTTGTATACAAATTTCTGAAGAACGGCGATTTTTTTCTTAAAAATGAGAATTTTCTTAACTCTTTAATCCTCTGCTCTATTAATAGAAAAAAATTGGATTTTCCATTTTTAAAGAATTTGTGGCAATTGATTATTGAAATTAAAGCAGACGGACAGATTAAAGCAAATAATTTTATTGATAAGATTGAAGCTTTTTCACTTGAGCTATTCTCATATTCCTACAAAATAAAAAGCAGAACAACCGCAATTACAAAAAACAAAAAATACAAAAAACAAACAGCAAACAACAACAAAAAGTAAGAAAAACATGATTTAAATTGGAAGCGATAAAATTGAGCGTGTTGTGTGCAAAGAATTTTAAATTTTTATGACCAACTCTCAAGTGGCTTCTTGCTTTGCCAAAAAATGGTAATTTTTCTTTTTCTTGTTTTCTTTTTGCCGTTGTTGTTTTTTTTTATATATTTTTTGTATTGCCTGCAATCGAGCAAACGAACATAAACAAACGGCCAAAAGCCAAAGCAAAACGCATCTGTTATGCGGGAATTCCCTGGTAATTTTTGATATTTTATGAGCGACGCGCATACATATGCAAAATACACAAACACACATACTCATACAAATACACAGATACACATAGAGACAGCGGCAAGCAGCGTATCTGCGTACTTAATGCGCGCAAACGAACCAAAAATGATTTTACGATTTCTGCGGCGCTTTTCGAGCGAGCGAAAATTGAAAATGCTGCGGACATTGCGCTCGGCTTTTGCGTTCCTTTCTAAGTTATCGTTTTTTTTTTCTTCTGTTGAGGTAATTGTGAGGGGCATGTGGCATTTTGGAAAAACGTGCAGTCATTGGCATTTTGCGGTGGCAGAAAAACAAAAATACCAACAGCAACGAAAAAAGAAAACGCAAATGCCACATAAAAATGCAGGCCACAAATTTGTCGATGGAAATTCCCAATATGAGTTGCGTTTGCTTGAAGCATTCAATTTTAATGTATACCGAAAAAAAAACGAAAAAAAAAATGGAAAGGCGTGTTGTAGTTAAAGGTATTCTTGTTTTATAGTAGATGTTGTATTTAGGAAACATAATTTTGTAGCTAAAAGTATGAATGAGAGTTTTAAAATTATGGTTTTTATTGCTTTCGAAAACAATTGTTGGCCTCAGATGCGCCTGTAAATATGCTATTAAACTGAAATTATTTGGAGTTACTGAAGCTTTAATGGATTTTAATTGTTTAGTTGAAAAGTTCACAGTTTTTTTTTATTACAATAGATGCAGTAAAATAAAACAAAAATATTTTATATTAAAACATCGTAAAAGAGTAAATCTCCATCGGGCGATGAGGCGAAGTACTCATCGGACCACCCTCATATACATATTTCTATATCCATCTTGAGTATTTCTCTACGTTACAAACATTTGCCCAAACTCAATTTACACTGAGTGGTGCATGAAAACATTTAATAAACAATTGATATAACAATATTCAAATAAAAAGGCATAGTAAATTGTTGTTCTTGGTTTGTCTGTTTCTGCAGATAATAATTGCATTTTACCACGAAATTATTATAACTATTTTTTACTTACCTACAAAAACAAATTAAAAACTTTCACCGAAGCGGCAAAGTTTTGCGACAAATGCGCTCCTCTAATTTTCACACTGCAAATAATTAATTATCTGCGAAAATTTTCTTTTTTCTTTCGTTTCCACAGAGAAAAACTTTTGCTGCGGCGGCGGCGAAGGCGAAGGCGGCACTTGTAGATCGTGTGAATATAACCAACTGCAGATAAAAACATTAACCATAAAAAAACAACAAAAACAAGAACAACCGCAAAAGCGATAACTTAAATTTGCACAGTGCTGCATTTATAAGAACCAATCATCTAACGCCCCTCCGCCTTTGCCCCAGCCGACGTTCCATCTGGTTGTCTTTTACTTTTTCCAGCGTCGTTGTTCTTGTTGTTGTTGGCGATGACTGCTTTTAAGATGTTTGCTTTTTGTTTCGCTTACAATTTTTAGTTTTAAAAAGTTTTTCGATTTTTTTTTGTTGCTGCTGGTTCGTTTTTATTGCGTCTGCTGCATGCCACAAGCATGGCAAAAGTCCAACGAAAAAAAATACAGAAAAAAATAAATCCATTCAGTCCGATGCGGTTTTAATGTTTTAATGTTGGCCATTAAGTTTGGATGTCTTAATTCGCGATTTGTTCGCATTGCGCGTCCAGTTTGTGAAGAACTCTATCTTAACTTAAATATACTTATATATACTATTATATATGTATACTTAAGTTGTAATTTGGTTTTTATTCTGTGGCACTCGGAATATTCCTCATTGTTGTTGGCCATTACTCAAACTGGCGAAAGTTAAGTTTATAAGTAGAATCAGTTGAGAGATGTGGGAGCGTCTTTTCATACACGGTGAAAGCAATTAAAAGAAATCAATCTTTTATTAAACAATAGAAGAAGACGAACAAACATTAAAAGATATAAAATATAATAGTACTAATTTAATTGCAACATTCATGGCAATAATAAAATTGCTGTAATATTTTTCGTCCGAGAATTAAACGAAGTAAATTTGTTGTCTCGAAAGACGAACGCTTCTATCATTTAAAAGACTTATCGTTCGTGCATTAAAAGTATCCAAAGCGATTGGTGCAGCCAAACGATAACAGCTGATTGTTACATGCCGAGAGCGTATCGTAACGCAATGCTAATGATTTGTAGATTAAGAGAGAAAAAAGAGATAAACAATGCTGCCATTTTAGTTATGTACAAACGTAAGAGAAAACAAACGAGAATAAGACAATTAGAAAATCTCAATGTCTGACGATTTTGGCTACAAACGACTCATTCATGTTACTTTTGTTCGAGATACAAAATGATGCTGGAAATTTTTTTTAAAAATACAATTTTCTTTTTAGCCAAAATTATATACTAAAGCAAAATTCGACAAATTCTATGAATACTAAATAAGCGTTTTAAAAAATTCAGCAAGTTAAAAATACTAAAAAAAATACCACAAATAAAAGTAAAACCCAAATATACAAACAATGCCAAATTGTAAACATTCCACAAGAGGCGCGGCGGCGTCAGCGGTATTAAAGTATCAAAAGCTAATTGGAAATGTTTCGTAATGTTACAAGATCTGAGATTCTAAGAAAAATCCTTTGTTTTCCCAAGAATTGTTCAAATTTTACGCGTGAAGGTAAACGATAAAAGCTTTGCTAAGTATGCTTAAGTTATTTCAGAACTGCACAAATTTAAACTGAAAATACGCTCGACTAAAAAAGGGATTCCCGCTTAAGCGAATGGAACAAGTTTTGTTCTCTCGTTCGATTAAAAATGTTGCGCCATGAAGAACCTAAAAAGGGGAAATAAGAAAAATGTTTATGCCACATTTAAATTTTGCTGGAGAAAACAAGAACAAAATAAATTAACGCATAATGAAAGCAAACCGAAATAGTCGAGAGGGCGAAAGGAGCGTAAAAATACTTTAACTCGGTTTGCCGAACAAATTATTACACAATTTTGCTGGGAAATGAAGTTTAATTGTGATTAGGTGTACTTGGTTGTTGTTGTACTTGTTTTTGCTGATTTTGTTGTTAAAATGTTTTCTCGCAAATTGTTGTTGTTCTTGTTGTCGTAACGCTTTACAGTTGGAATTCTAAGCATTTTTGTGCGAGCGCTTAGAATGCGAGCTAAACTCAGTGTTGCATTTTTTTGCATTATTATTATTTGTTCGTGGTTGTTGTTTTTTTTTACTGTTGTTGTTTTAAGCACAGTTTGACTTGTGCTGCATTTAATAAGTGCAGCGAAAAAAAGTTTTCTGCAATAAAAAGAGAGATTTCTGCATTAACTACGCGATAACTTCGCTGGAACAGAAACTCTGCTGCCAACTTTATTTTAATGCACTTTAAACAATGGCCTAAAGAATTGTTTTTTCAGTATAAAATAAAAGTGCAAAGTTTATTTACATTTTTTTTCTACGTAATTTTTTCTCAACCTAAATTGTCGTCTTCATTTTCTCGGCGGTTTATTTAAGCCTTAATTAATTTTCGGTCTCCTGCACTTTTTCGCTTCTCTTGTGTTTAGCTACTTAGCAGCTGTGCGCCTTCTGTGGCGCTTTGTGTCGGCTGTTAAAATAGCAGAGCCAGCTGTCATGTGCCTGTGTTGGTGCCACCAGTTTTATTTTATTTGAAACTTTTTTTTATATATTTATAATTTTTTCTACTCTACTTTTGTACACTTCTTTTTGCTGTATGCACTTACCTGACATTCTAACAGCGTGTTTTGTCCTTTTGTCAGTCTTTATCGCTTTGGGTGATTTTGTGCGCGACAGCAGCTGAAGTTTTTCGCTTTAAACACAAATTTGGTTGGGACAATGAAAGCTTCACTGGAAGGGAATTGCTCAAACAACAACAACAACAAAACAATGTTAATTAAAATGACATTCCGTGGAAGTATCCTGCTTTATTCGCCTTTTCGTGTTATACTATTGTTGTTTATTATTTCATTTCGAGTTCACGTTTTTGAAAAAAATTACTCAGAATTGTCTTTAATAAATAGAAAACATTTTGTTAAATATTCCTAGCAATAAAATTGCTTTGTCCAGTTAGATATGAAAATTGTTTGTTAAATTTTTGAACTTTTAGAATATATCTACAGGCTCTATTCAAGGCACAGTATACTTTAGGTAACTAATATGGTCATATTAATTTCATTTAAATTGCAAAATAAACAATTTCAAGAATTTCAATAGGAATAATTGGATATTATAATAATGTTTAAACAATTATTGTTGTTGTTTATAGATTTGTATCAAGAATTGGACTTTTAAGCCTATAAACTCAGTTGAGCTCTATTTTATTTGATAAACAAAAGAACATAGGAACGCATAATTAAATGCTTCAAATAATTAATCTAATGAAACTTAATTAATAGCTTTAAAGCAAAACTAGCTAACACAACTTTGATTTAACGTTAAAATAATTACAGTTGCTTATTGTATCAATTCCTAAAAAAATCACTCATACGCCACAACAAAATTTGAAATGACTGTCGAGTTCGCGCCCATTAAACTATTATTAAAATAATAAGTGGGCGGGTGTTGCAGTAACCAAACCAAAATTACGATTTGAATTAAGGAAGTAATTAAAATATTTAAAGCCAAAATTTAAAATATATACACAAATCTATAACTTAAAATTGTATACATATATTTTCACTTCAGTAGTTAAAAAAACGAACATATTTGAAGACCATATCTTCCAAATAGTTCTATACGCTCAGTTGAAGATTCTCAAGCATATCTCTTCTGGTCTAATTTTTCCTAATCAAAAGATTTTATTTAATAAATATTCTTGTAATTACAAGCTCCTGAGAAGGAAACTATTCAAGCATTTAAATGGCGTCATGTTTTTTCACATCATATTCGCTTTATGCACCATGGACACAGTGAAATATAATAATAAGAAGAAGACAATAAGCAGTGGTAGCATTTTTTCAACAACAAAACAAAAACAAAACTTCTTCCACATATGCCTTTAGAAATTAAATCAAAAGCACACGTACATAAACCATTAAAGGTATTTTGTAAACGCACGTACACGCATACCATTACAAACATTGAATACAAGTATACGCCGCACATGCAAACAAAAAAAGCGAAATTCCTTTTTATGAAAAAGAAATGAGACAAGCAGCAGAAGAAGAAGAACATAAATTGCGTGCGAAATAGCGTATGACATTGCTGCTACCTGCCTAACTACCCAAACGTATACACAAACATATACATCACGTACACTATTACCAACAAGAGAAGAACAAGAGAAGGCATTCCCGCACGCAAGATACAAGTATTTAGTTAGTATGTGTGTGTTGGGGCACATGCATACATGTGCAAGTGATTAAAGCAAATGCGTTGGTGTGCGACAGTACTTTGTGGCTCGACAACAAAAGCATAAAATACTTTTAATTAAATAGTTTACTGTTGTTTGTATGTAAAAACAATTTTTTTTTTGTAGTTAATATTAAATTTTTTAATAAAAATTTGTTAAAGTCAAGAAAATTTTGAAAATACAAATTTTCGTATCAACTTTTAATTCTCTTCGTTATGCGTAATTTTTACACCATGTCAAAGTACTGTTTATTGTTGTAAACAACAGCACGCACCTTTATGTTTGTGTGTAGGCATGTGTATGTGTGCGTAAATAAATATGCGTGCGTGAAAAGCGCAGAGATTTTCCTTTTCTCAAATAAATTCAAATTTTATTAGAACGAATAATTTTTTAATTTTTAATTTAATGTCTTTTGGCAGTCATTTTGCTTTGATGTATGCATATGTATGTGTACATGTTTGTGTGTGTCTGCTTGTTAGTGTCAGTGTTATTTTGTTTATTAGTGCGTATTATTTGCATATTTGTGTAATTTATATGCGCCTGCTGCCAGTTTCTTAAACAAAACGAAACGAAATAAAAACAAATATTAGTAAAGGTAGCAACGAGCGCACCCACACTCAAACCCACCTCTACTCACACAGGCAAATACCAATAAAGATGTTGTTGCCATTCCGCCACCACATCCGCTGCTGTCGTTTTAGCTGTAGCTGACGTTGATGATGATGATGAGAAGTAATGCCCGCGGGTAATGCAAACGTTTAAGTTTATGGTTAATAATTTCTTTCATATACATTTTTTTACTTCTCTTTCTCTTCTTTTTTCTTTCATTCTATTTCTGCTGTTTTGTGTGCTGCTTATAAAGATTATCCGTTCGTTTTGCTCGGACAAAGCGCAAA
Source organism: Suillia variegata (assembly GCA_949127995.1). Lineage (NCBI taxonomy): Eukaryota > Metazoa > Arthropoda > Insecta > Diptera > Heleomyzidae > Suillia > Suillia variegata. The sequence goes on from OX421844.1 coordinate 10,081,725, forward strand.
GCGTCCCTGCGGCTTATTTTGTGCGTTTGTGTAGTGGTGCGTGTGGGCGGACAGTTCACGAGCGAATAAACGAAATAAAGTTCACAGCAATTCAAGCGGAAAGTTTAGTATTTAATAAATATTCAGTTGATTGCAGGCAATTGTATTTGTATTTCATTTTTGTGAGTATGTGTATAAGTATTTAAATTGGAGCCACGTTGGCGTATGAGTGCTTTTAATTATATTTAAATTGTTAATTATAGCGTAAATTTAAAGTGAAACTTTTTAAATTGAATTTGTTAAATTTACTACGACTTTCATTAAAATATTCACAATATTACTTTGATTACTATCCCGTTATTAAATTACAAATTGCCCTCTTCCGTTATATTTACACGAGCAGATTAAATTTCATAATTAAATTTTATTTTGTGGCAGATTGCATTTTTTGTTAACAAACACTCATACACACACACTCACATTATTTGCAACTTGCTTACAACACTTGCAAAATAATTCCCAGGCTCAACTCTACACAGACGCATGCACACAGGCATACACATACACATACTCGTACAGTGAAACATACGCCGCCGCGCATTAACCGCATTTTCAGTTTCATCATTTAAACTTGCAACATTACAAGCGGAAAATGTCATAAAACTCAAAACGAGGACACAGTAACGGGCCGCAAAAAAAAAGTTAAAAATTAAAAACAAAGTAAAAATCTGTGCAACGTGACAAAAAAAAAAGAAGTAAAGCATATAAAAAAAGTACCAGAAATGTGGGTTTTTTCCACAGGCACACACAAGCGTGTACTAAATTTTTTATTCTGGGGTACATAGCAAGATTTTCTTTAGATTTGATTAACATTTGTTTTCATTTGGATATTTAGAATTCAGCTTTTAAAAGGACATTTTTGATATGTCTTCGGAATGTCAAAAATGTCCTTGATACATCAGAAAAACTTCCTTTTATTACTTCCAGAGATTCGCCTCTTTCATTTGATACTTAAATTTGAGATATATAATAAGTTAAAGTATTTAAATAATTTATTAATAATATATTTTTGGAACCTTACATGAACTTTGAAACTTCAAAAAAATCCTGACGATCTAAAGAAAAACTCAAAAAACACAGTTTGCCTACATTTTGCTCTAGTTTTGTAAATATTTAGAATATGAAACATATGTACATTCTGAAGGCCGACACACCATCCTAATCGGTAGTCCTTTAATGCTTACCATATGTCCGTTTCATTCAAGCCAGATGAGAATTTCATAAGTCTCAGAAGCACAAAGTAAATTAGAAGTTTCAAAATATTTGCCATTAGTTGTTTGTAAAGGTTGATCGATCTGAACAACGTCAGATACAAAATAAATCTGCATTATAATCACATATTTTTTTTTATTCTGTTGTGCCTTTTGATATTGAGAGCATATCTTTGTTATGTTCCATAATATCTTTTTTTCAATCATTTTTCAGGTTTTTATTAAAATATTATTTTTAACGTTAAGAATTTATTTATCGATTCAGAGATATTTTCCTTTTTAATAATTAAAGCGTCCACAATTTCTAACGAAGAACTTTCCCGATTTTCTATCCTTGGGTGTACTAGAATATTTATCCATTCTGTAACAATTAAAGTTATTTTTATACTGCGACATTCAAGTAAATATTTGGACTTTAATACTTGTCTATGTTTGTTTACCATGAGGTTTTCATTGATTCCTTTTCTTCCTGAGATTTTTAAAGACATCTTTTCATTTTCAAAAGTTTACAGATACCTTTTTTAACCAAATAGATAGACACTTTCTTCATAGGAATTTACAGATACTTTTCGAGTCCCAAAATTGTACTGTTCCTTATTTGGGGCTACGCTTACATCCGCGCATACACACGTGCAAACAAACACAAGCGCCATAATCGTACCCTCCATAGAGTTGTGCTGGCAAAAGTGGCAACACTCTGACAAAACAACACAACACAAGAAAAACAACAACCTCAACAAAAATAACAACAGCCACAACAAAAACTGTAACAGTAACAGCATACAAAAAAAAAAACAAAACAGAAAAAAACTGGGAACTGCACGTTGTAAGTGCGGCATATGATGATGCGACATAAGCCGCATATGCGAAAGGTACACTCACGGCGCCCCGCTCTCTGCGAACGGATGAGAAGTATGAGGCGAAAAAAAAGAAAAGAGCGGAAAGCGAACGAGTACATACGTCAGTAAATTAGATCCGCTGCCGCTTTCCTTCGTCGCTGTCGCTGAACTCTTTTAATTAAGTAATTTACATTGGAGCGCAAAGTTATTATTGCTTCTGTGTGATGGTAATGATGCTGGATAAGTTGAAGACTGACTGCCTCATGTGCGCCTATGTCCGTCCGTCCGTCCGTCTGTATGTGTGTGTATGTGTGGTTGTATGTGTATTTGGAGAGTACGTGCTCGTTGTGTTGTTAGTACACACATACACTCCTCTTATGTGCATGTAAGTGTGTGTGCCTTGAGTGTATTTGTATGTTACATTTATCGCTTCTGTTTCTGTTTCTGCTGCTTCTGGTATGCTAATTAATAAAAAAAAACCGAGAAGAACAAAAATTAACGCTCACCGAGGAGCGGCAAAAGTAAAGGCAAAGGCGAGTGCTTATTTTAATGCTTTCGTTTTATGGGACAGTTGTGCTGCTGGTTGACTGTTTAAATTTCTGCAAACGAAGTGAAATGTGAAACCTACTTTTGCTACAATGGCCACTTTGATATGTTGCGCTAAATTAAAAACAACAAAAAATTACACAGTGCGGTAAAAAAAAGGAAAGAAAATTGTATTCTATCTCGCAGGCATTGTATTTGTTGTGTTTTGTAATATTTTCATAAGTCTTTTTGTTTTTGCACTTTGGATGCCACTTTTCCCTGAATATGTGGATAAGATCAATGCGGAAACCATCTTGAATTGTTGAGGAGCTTTAATAAGTCAAACAGTGGCATGTCAGAGAGTTCTTCTAAAGGAACGTGTAAAGCAGAATGAATAGTGCGAAGGCGGACTCTTGCTGGAGACAGATACAGAAGACGCTGGTATACGACTCTGGCGCACTGGGGTTGTTACAGCTGCTACAGTGGACATTTTAGGGAGCTTCCAATCTAAGGGCATGTTCACCTATAGGCCAGTGTCCAGTGCGGATGTATGTGATCTGCGCGATATCACAATATTACATGTTGAAGAGTTCGTGGGATCGCAATAGGTTGAATTGAATTACTTCTGCAAAATTTTAAGAATGCGGAATAATTCCTTTGTGCATTTTGACAATATTACGTATATCTAAATTGTTTCTGATAGATCCAACATTTATTTTTAAGGTCCCATATGCTTAATAAATACAAAAGCAATTAAAAGTTAATATTAAAAATAATTATTATAATAGCAAACACTTTTAATACTCGATTGTTTGCAACAAAAATGCGTAAAATTTTAATTGCAGAAGGAATTTTTAAGCTGAAAATACGCTTTAATTGCGGAAAACCAAAAATTCAGCGTATTTTTATTTAATTTGCCATAAAAAACAATTATTCTTACATGCAACACATGCGACAAATACGCCAAATGCGCACGAACACACTCACACACACTCAGGTAAACTTATACACACGCACATGTGTACACTCGCATGCGCACTTACGCTTACGTGCCGAGATACACACGCTCAAGTTGGATTATTGTGCGACAGATATTATCGCTGCTTTTGTCGCTGATGTTGTTGTTGTACGTTATTTAATAATTTTTTGTGTTGTTGTTCTCACTTTGGCTTTAAATGAATTCGTCGAATTCGACAAAGATGCGCTTTTACATTTGCATGAATAAGTCATCGCGTCGCGCCGAGCCGAGCCGGGCGTTAATTTTTCATTTCGCAATAAATTAAGATTTAATTTTATTTATTTCTTTTTCTTTTTTTTAATTATTTATGTCATTGTCACAACAATGACAACAACAACAGCAGAAGTGTCGTCAGCATTTTATGAAATGGTGACGGAAATGCAAATCGCCACACAAAAACTGTCGCCACAGTAAAATGATAAATCGGCGGAATGCCTTTGACTGCTGATGTTGTTGGTGCTGTTGTTGCTGGTGTTGGCGTTGTTGATGGCGTTGTTGTTGTTGGCGACTGCTTCTGCTGTTGGTGACTGCTGCTGCTGCTGTCACAACACAGCGACATGTCTGACTTAATTATTTAAAGCAGCTTAAAGATTTCGCTGTGTATACATATATGATTGTTTTTTGTGTCCATTTGACTGGTTTTTAACTAAATTTTTCATAAATTATGAATAATTTATAGTTCCTTTAATAAAATTTTTGATTGTTTAACAAAAAGTATTTAACATATAATATTTTTAAAACACGTTAAATATTTAAAGTTATTAATTAAAAAGTAGAAAGTTTGTTTAAAAGATGTCAGTGATGGACAAACTTTGTATGCCTTCCTTCCTTGGCACTCAAGAATGAGCCATAAACCGTTTTAATTCAATAATAATTCATTAAACTTTAAACAATTTAAAGGAGAGACTGTAAATATTTCGTAATGCCAAAACCAGCTTATTGTTCTTGATTTTGTTTTATTTAAAGGCGTTAAGAGGAAGTGCCACATTAAAAGCGGCATTTGCTGCAACGCATTTGCATTGGCAATATTGTTGACGAAACGAAAAATTGTTTTAAATTTCGTTTGTCTTTATTTTTGTTGTTTTTGCGCGTGTGAAAAGAAGCTTCGGTAATTAATTGTCGTAAATCAAGCAGCAACAACGAACGTTGCACACTTGAGCTTGTAGCGGAAGTAAAATAAATAAATTCAAAAAAGACGAGACAAGGAGAGCACGATCCATTGACCTTTATTGATTTTTTTAAATATTCCACGTTGTGTATAAATTTCTTTCAGATCCTAAAGAATTGTTTACTTTGCTTACTTCTGAAAAGAAATAATTTTTGTAATATATATATTAGTCAATGCTTAACATCATTATGTACTGAAATATAGTTAATAAATTCATATTTTAACTTGAACTAAGTCGAAAAGTTCCAGCAGCAGCAAATATAAGAAAAATTACTCATACGTCAAGTGAGCTGCAGATAAACACTCAGTCGGTTACTAATGAACATATTCATTTCAATGCAAATAATACAATTTAATATATCATTATGTGTTCAAGTATGTGTATCAAAACGTAAATACTGAGACGAGAAATATACGTACCTTATATGTAATAAAAATCGCTCATACGTCTGGTGAAAATTTAATCAAAAACGCACTTGTTACGCTCAAAGTATTAAAAAAAAAATACAAAGCACGCCAAATATGATTAAATATTAAAAACACTCATACGCCCCGCGGCATCAATTATATTTTTATTTATCATGCCTGAAAATGTGCTAAAAGGGAAAGGAAATTTCAAAAATTATGTTTTATAACAATAAACTAAGTAAACCAAAAAACAACAAAAATGTTCCTTGTGCTTTCAATTGTTTTGTGCTTAACCAAAAAAATTTTGAGCCCTTGCGGCTCGGAGTCTTTAGTTGCGCTAACGAATTTTTATATGAAAGAAGCGAACAAATATTTCTTGTTTGTGTATTTAAATTCACAAGAAAGTATTAAAAACATGCAAAGCACCAACAGCAACAACAATAACAACAACTCTGTTAAGTAGCAACCGAAATACTTTTGGCATAAGCACGCTGCACACTAACCCGAGATAGAAATTCCATTCAACCGACACGTACAACAAATAAAAATCATTGGGGATCTCTGCAGCTGTTGGTGCTGCTGCTGCTGCTGCTACTGCTGGTGTTGTTGTCGGTACTATTACGGAAGCTTTTACAGCTAATGTTCTTCCTGCTGCATATCCTTTGCAATTATTTAAGCAAGGAGCCACAAGAGCCGAAATAGCTAAAGAAGCCGACAAAGCGGCGGCTGTGCAAATAGGTCGACTGCAGCGCAACAACGCTTGGTACAGCCGCTTGTGTGTTGGAATTTTCTTCTTCTTTTTCTTCCTTTACGTGTTCTTTTTCCTCTTATATTTTTGTTAGGTTTTTTTCCGTTTAGCTTTTGTACTTAATACATACAAGTAGAAGAAGAAAAAGTAAAAGTAGAAGTTTAACGTTTAAACAAAATTTTCCAGAAGCCAACAAGAAATTTACAAAAAGAAAGTACATTTAAAAAAAAAACCTAAAAGCCAAAAAGTACGAGCAACACTCAAGCGAGCGCCTGCTTTGGGGAATTTTCGGGTAAACGCAGGCCACACCGCCCCAGGCAGACAGACACAGAGACGCATGCTTGCGGATATGCGGCTTAATGGTTTTTATTTAGTTCGTACCTACGCTCTGTCACTCATTCACACGCGAAAATATTTATGCGTACATGTGTGTGTGTGTGTGAGAGTGTTTTCATTATTTGCTTTTTTTCTCCTTCATGCTTGTCGTTTTAATGTGTGTGTGTTTGTTTCTGTGTCATCAGCAGCAATTGTCATATTTGCTCACTCAGCATTGCCGGTTTAACATTTTGTTGGGCCCGAAATCAATGCAAATTTTTATAAGGTAACTTTTGACTTATATTTTAAAGATTTGGGTTAGAAAGGCTTACTATAGTTGAAATGACACAAATTTTGGTTAAAATTTAAAATTTTGAATTATTTTTTGTCAAAAAAGTAAAGCGCTGAAAACGAATACCATCAAAAAAGGAAAAGGATAAACAAAATAAATTATAAGACAAACCTTGTTTACTTATGCATAGGTGGGCATCATTAATCAAGAATTTAACTTAGTTAATCCGAGAAAAGTTAACCAACTTAGTTTATATCCAAGAAGGCAGAATTTGACAGTAAATCATTCGATTTGTCCAAATTCAATACTTAATTTTTCCATTTTTGTTATTGATTGTACTTTTTGAATTTTTCGTTTTAGTTTACTATAAAACGAAAAATTCACTTGAATGAACGGGAAAGTTAAAAATTAACAAAAAAATTTAACTTCGTTAATTAACTTTTCACTTTTTAACTAGTTCGAGCCCAGCTCTGCTTATGAGACCAAACAAAAGGTCGACTTCTTTAACTGCACAGGTTAATCCGCCACTGTAATTCCGAACGCTTGCATGTTGTCTTCGTTTGATGTTGCTGCTTCTGGTGCTGCTGCTCCTGTGGTGTTATTGTTGCTGTTATTGTTATTGTTGTTCTTAGCTATATGTTGTTGTTCTATCTACAGTTGTTGTTGTTGTCGCTGTCATCATCATCATCATCGCTTTTTGGTAATTTGCGAATTCGAGATGAGTTGGCAGTTTCCAAGTTTCCACTTTGTGCGCACGTAATTGTGTCAAATTTCGCGTTCGCTCTCCGTCTTTGCCGTTTCAGTTTCTTTTCCGCAACGAACGCTTTTGCCATTAGTCGCTTGGCGCTTGTGTCGTCGCCATTGTCGCTATTGTCGCAAATTGTCAAAGCGCGCTGCTTTTATTTGTTCTGTTTTTTTTTTCGTTTTGTTTTGTTTCTTGTTTTATGTATTTTTTTATTCTGTTGTTTAAAGGCAAATTGTCACCTTGTGCTGCTTTTATTATGGCTGTCTGTATGTGTGTGTGTATGTCGGTTGCTGCGTTTTGCCATGGTAATTTCACTTCACTTCGTTTCGTTTCGGTTTTATTTGCAATTTCATTAAAACGGCATAAAAGCCAAAACCAAAGCCACAGCGTTTTGCTTTTGCTTTTCCTTTTGCTGCGTCTGTGCGCAAATCTTTAATATGCGAATAAAAGAAAGAAGAAAATGAAATTGTTCTAGGCTTTTAATTCGTGCAACGAACAAATTATGAAGGAAGTAGCGGAAGTACCGCTGCTGCGTCTGTAAGCAGATTTATTACTTTGTATTCTATTTTAATTGTGATTTATTGGCAGCTGAGCTTGTCGATAGCAGCAATTAGAAATCAATTATGGCGCATGAAAATGCATATTAAAATATCACTCATACGCTTTGTCATTTCTAGAAGACTCTATTTTAAATTGTGTTCGTTAAAACCCTAATAAGAATGCAACATAGATATTGACAACATCGAACAAAAAACTATCGAATTTAATATATCGAAATTTAATGTAATATCTGCGAAATTAAAAGTCAATCACAATGAAATGCATTGATTCGTCATCCAAAAACATTTTTCTTATATATTTTTCTAACTTCCAAAAAAATAATAGCCTATAAACTTTTGTTCTTGATGCAATTTTTTATTATCTCAAAGTATCCCAAAAAATTTAGTTTAAGAAAATTCTATTAAAAAATCAGATATCGATTTTTTGAATTAAAAACTATCTATAGCATCGATTTTTGAAACATCAATATGATATAGATATTGGTGTATAAATATCGATATGTTGGCATATTGATATATTTTTTGCATCTCTAACTTGATTCTTGTAGAATTAATAGTCTCAGATGATAGTCGATCTATTATACCTTAAATATAATGTTTTTTTCTCTATATAAAATTTAAATGATTTGTTAGTATTCAAATCTAAATTTCAATAATAAAAATTACTAAACCAAATCCTTGAGTATTTTAACTTAAGCGTTTATCAAACTAGTCTAAGCGAGGCCAGTGACTCGAAAAGCCAAAGCGCAGATTTATGCTCGTCATTAACTCACTTTTAGTTTTGTTGCCATCGTTGAATCTTTTTATTGGTTTGGTTTTAAGTTGCGATTCCATTTAAAAAACACAAAATGGAAAAATGATGCTCGTAAAATGAAACCCACGTGAATAACGGGGGGAAAAAAGAATCTTTTGAACACATTTCGTGGCCCGCAGCGTCCAAATTGATGAGAGTGTGTCTCCGTCAGGGAATTGCAGCAAGGCGAGTCGAGTCGAGTCGACTTGACTCGAGTGGAGTGGAGTCGTCGCTCGTTATTAAAATGTTAGTTTGCTTTTTGCAGGCTTTTGACATTTTTTTTTTAATGTATGTTTGTGTGTGTTGTGTGTCTCTGTGTGTCTGTTGGTTTGTCTGCTTTGCATGTGAATGTGAAGCAGCAAAAGTAAACAGGTTAACAACACGGGTGCTCGCGGCAATTACGAGCACCCACACACACACACACACACAAACTCAAATACACACTTCTACATAAGTGCATCTGTATGTGTTTGTATGTATTTGCATCTGTGTCGGTACTCACTAACACTTGCACCAACACTTGGCGCTGCTGCCAGATGCTGTTGCCTGTTGTTACTGTTATTGTTGTTGTAGTTGTAGTTGTTGCCTGCATGGCTGCCAGCCAGCCAGCTTTGACAATCATTAAAATCGCATTTTGCAGTTGAACACGCGCTAAAGTAAAGCTCCCGTGTTCTCACATCTCACAAGTGAATAAATTACTTTTCATCATTTTTTTTTCACTTTTAATTAAAAAATATTTACTGATCCTTTTGTGGTTCGCATTGGAGGAGCTTCATTTGGAATGACCTGATGAACACTTAATGAAAAAATCTTTCTATTTGTTTTTTATAAATTAAATAATAAAATGTAAGTTCCCTCATTAATGCACAACACTTTTTTCATTTAACTTTTAATTAGGAAGACATTCAAAATCGACGGTAAAAATATTTGAAGTTATATAAATTAAATTTCTTTGAAAAAATTATTTAAATTCTATTAAAAATTTAACAAAGTTTCATAAAAAAATGTTGATATTAGTTTTGTGAAAATTCTGTGCATTTAGTTTCAGAACTGAATCTAAACCGAATTTCAGATTTTTAGGAGCAATATTATCGAATTAATTGAATACTTTTACTTAGTTTTACAAATTGTGAGCGTAATAGGTGGGCGTGGCAGATTATTGATTGCCCAAAACCATCCTTGGCATAAGCATATCAACTCCTTAAAATTTCAATACAATCGAATGGTTTGGACGCCCATTTGGTTAAATGAAAGAAAGATAGAAAGAAAGAAAGAAAGAAAGAAAGAAAGAAAGAAAGAAAGAAAGAAAAAAAGAAAGAAAGAAAGAAAAAAAGAAAGAAAGAAAGAAAGAAAGAAAGAAAGAAAGAAAGAAAGAAAGAAAGAAAGAAAGAAAGAAAGAAAGAAAGAAAGAAAGAAAGAAAGAAAGAAAGAAAGATACTTTCATATAAATATATAGACAAAACTTAAAAATAAGATCAATTACTCGATTGCTTACTTAGGTGGCCTTATTTAACAAATCCATCTTTAAAAATTATCGATTTTCTTATATATCAAAATTATTTATTACAGTTTTTTTAGGAAAAATTCCATTATAATTTAAATTTATTCAACAATAAAAACTTTACTTTAAGCAACTTTTAACAAATTGATTGCATATACAAAAATTTATCAAATTTAACTTGTTTACTTTATTTTAAAAACAAATTCTTGTCTGTACAAAGTTTTTTAAAGGACTTATCGGCTTTTAATTAAAACCAACTTAAATGCGAAAAATACTTAAACAACTTTTTCTTTTACCTGCCAGATTTTTTTTGTTTTCGGTTTTTTTTTAGCACACATTTGCCATGCAAATTGTTGAATTGTTGTTGCAAAAAGTTGTCGTCAGCGTTGACATGTTTTCTTTTTGTTGTATTTTATTTTTGAATTTCATTTGGAGTTTTTGTTTTTGCAAATATTTGCCTAAAAGGCGCAACACATTGCAACATTGATGCGACACATTTTTTGTTGTTGTTGTTATTCGCAGCTGTCAACAATGCTTTTAAATTGACATCAGCAGAGAAATCTGTGCTACTACACACACATACGCACAAGCCAACACCACCAAAAAGTTTTTCAGATTTTTTCTCTTTTTCTATAAGTACGATTTTTTTTCATTGCTGTTTGTTGATGTGAATTTAAAACTGATAAAATCGCAAAATCGCAAATAAATGACATACGCACTAATACACATACAAGCGTAGTGAAAAATACACACCCACACACACATGCACGCTTATGTGCTCGACGCATAGAAACGCGACGCTCACACGTGCTGTCATGTGCTAAATGCGGCGAAAATCCGCATAGAACGCGGCGATAATTTATCGCATGTTTTCGCGTTGTTTTCGTTGCACGACGTTCATGCGCGGCGGTGGCGGCGGCATGCGAATACTTCGCGTAAAGATGCCGCCGGCAGTTTCGTTGAACGTTTGCTTGATCTTATTCTTTGTGTGCTCCTGCTCTATTAAAAATCATCGCGGTGTTAATTGCGCAATTTTCACAAAATTTATCGCTCTTTTATAGCTACTAAAAGGAAAGATGGTTTTATTTCTGTTTTCTTATAAGCGTTTAATTTGTTTTGACATATAATTTGTATTGTTATACATACATATGTGTGTAGCACTTCAAGAATACAAAAGTTTAAGGAAGACGTCTTTAGAATGTAGTTTGGATTTGAAAAACAAAATAGTTTATGGTTGTATAACACTTATTATTATGATGGATATTCACGATCACGAGTATTTGGTTTAGTATTTGAGTATTTAAAGTGAATTTTTACAAGATTTCCATAAAAACATTTCTGAAAAAAACTTTTGTTTTTTTAATTAGTGATGATGCTGCTTGGATGACAATTCCATCGGCTTGTATCGACAGACAAAACAAACAAATCATCATCATCTTGATTCAATCGATTTTTTCATAATGAAATTTGAATGATTTAGAAGTTAATTAACTGCCATAATACACACACAAGTTTCAGTATGCTGATACCTGTGATAATTAGCAGTACCAAACTGAATTACTGCACAGGTTTCTTGTGGATTAGTAGCTGACGATTGTGTGATATCAACCTAATGAGTAGTAAGTTACCTTTGCACATTTACAATTATGTGTGTCAGTTCTGTACAGGTATATAGAACGTCTGTACATACATATATAACTAACAAAAGGCAGAGTGCAAAGCTTGCCCAATACTGCTTTAATATTTTTAATTAATTGCATTCTTATTAAAATCTAATATGACATGAATATTTTACAAAAACAATTTAACTGTACTTGTACATTCAATAAAGTGAACCACTAATTCGGATTCGACTTCACTCTTAACATTTTTAATTCTATTTTCAACATGATCCATTTTTGAACATAATATTTGTAAAATATTATCCTCTTCATTTACACATGCCATTCATTTGTACATTCCAATTTAGCATTTTCTTAAAAATCTTTTTGTGTAAAGAATTCCACAAGTTAATTACAAAAAAATCCATTACCCATCTTCCGTAGCTGCAACTTCAAAGTCTTCAACATTTAAAGATTGTCTAAATATATCTTTTATATCAAGTTCACAAAAATGTACGAGAACAATTCCGGCCCGACATTTCAAAAGTACTTTGTAGAGCAGCTTTACAAATTAAGGTTAAATATTTTAATCTGACCCTCAACCACACGCCACATCCTTTACTTACCGTCAGCTCGTTCGCACGTTTGGCCGCCGTCCGCCGACCAATTTAATAAATGAAAAAATTAGCGACTTATCAAACAAATTAAAAATGAAATCACCGAAAATAAGCCGAAAATATTCTTTAATTAAAAAAGTACCTGAAGCGAGGCTCAAACGATTTGTCAACCGCCGCTCACAGTGGCCAAAAGAGTCAAGAATGCGAGAGAAAAGCAAAAAAAGAAAACAAGCGACAACAAATTGCGGCACGCACAAGCGCGAATGCACGCACGTGCAGGTGCTTCAATATTATTTCTTCTTCTTCTTTGTATTTTGTTTGTGTTTTTTTTTAACCTTTTTCAAGTTCATCTTATTGAATTATCTCAACGTACGACGCTCCGAAAGATAAAGTGATGTGACCCTTTTTTTATTTGTGTTGTTGTTGTTTTTTTTTGTTGGTCGATGCCAACAACGTTTTGCATAAATTTTTGATGCTTGCGACGCCAAAAAGGTGGAAGAATGCAAAAACAAAAATATATAAAAACATGAAAAGTGAAAGGAGCGAACGCAGAGGTAAAGGGAAAACAAAAGCGAAACTAAGAAAAAAATACGGATAAACTGCGGGAGTAAGCAGATATCTACTTTGCTGCTTGTTGCGCTTGCGGTTGCACAGAGAAGAAAACAAAAACAAAGCAACAAAAATATAAGGAGGCAGGAAGCTGGTCGTCGTATCAGAAGATGACTTTCACCTGAGCATGACTTGACGCTAAGCTAAATAGAATGAAAACAAAAATACTTACGCGCTGAGCGATTTTTGAGATGCTGCATAATTTATGCGCCGCTTTCCGCAAGGCGAACGACTAAACACCGGAAACGGAAGTGGATGAGAATCGACAACGGTAGGCGGTTTGAGATAGAGGAACGCGAAATTAAGGGCGCAGCGTGGGAAAGCGGCAGCTTAACCTCATCTTGCTCGTGTTTCTTCTTTTTTGCTTTAAATAATAATCACAGCAGTGCGGTTATTTAACTCAGACGCACAGTGGTTTAAACTTTGAATTGAAGCCGAAAGTAAATTTTAGTATTAACAAGATTTTTAAAATTTTTATTGTAAAAATTACATTTTTCTTTTACCTAACATACTTTGAATTTTAATTTTCATATATTTATTGTAAAATTCGGTTACAAAATGTTGAGCATATTTTTTAGTTTCCCAACTACTGTGCGATGGTGGCGCAGGTGTGAGGGCGCGTCGAATTATGTGCACACAGCATACTCCCGTGGTTTTGCACAGTATATAAATACATTTTTCTGTTTTGGATATGGTATACCCCCGACACGAGGATGAGCCCAAAAATTTGTTGTTTTCTAATTCAGCCAGTGTCGCTTTCATTTTGTCGTCGTCTCGCATCCCCGTCGTTGTCGGGAGGTTGGCAATCGTTGAATAGGGCTCAAGCTCAGGCACAGACGCTGCCACACGATTTTCTTGTTATATGTCCGCGTCGTCGATTTATAGCCTTTGTGACCTTGCACATTATTTCATTTTTTGTTGTTGTTTTTTTGTATAGTTGTACTCGAGGCAAAGTTTCGTGCCGCGCCGCGTTCCGCATCTTATTGAAAATTTATAGAAAACAGGCTGGAAAGTGACTTGCAAACATTATTCAAAAGTGGGAACAAGGCGCCGCCACCGTCATCGCCACAGCCTACCAATATGCTACAGTTTTTCGCTTGTTTCTCCTATCGACTTTGGCCTGTTCTTGGCATATTGCTTCGGCTGCGCTTGTAAATAATCCAACGAACAAATAAATAAATATTTTGTGCGTAAAAACGTTTAGTTAAGCTACATAAATAAATAACGAGCGGCATGAATTTGATGCTACCACTGCTACATCCGCTTTTGTTTTTCGGGTTATTGCATACTTTTAGGGCACAGTGCACCCACACGCACACTCCGACACAGCGCTCGCTCTGATTCGCATTCATTCATTTTCCTTAACTTGCATTTAATTTACATTTCGGACGGACGACTTAAGCCATTGCTGTTGTTGGCCCATACACTGCGTTCAATTCCGTTTGTTCATTGAGGCCCATTCATAATTTATGCTAGACGCCTAAAAATTGAGCAGTGGCAAAGCGTAGATTTCATGCGGAAAATTTGTTCGGTAGCTGCTTCAGCATTTGCAAATCATAATAAAGTCGAATAGCTGAAGTTGCCGTATTTACATACATACTCCTGCATATTGCTTAATAAACTTATGAACAACCAGAACCTGCTATGAATATTTAAATAACGCTTAAGTGAGCAGAAAACTAACTGATATATGGGAGCCAGCATTTAAGAGTTTGATTTACATTCATTTTTTAGTTCGGTAGTTAGAAATTTCTTATCAATAGCCAAATTGGACTTTTATTAACTTTTTGTTTTATTTTTTATTTTTTTTGTTAATGATTTAAAATTCAAATCGTTTAGCATGCGAGAAAAATGTTGTTGCATTTACATTTTAAATGCTTTTCGGTCGGTAACAACCGAATTGATGAATGTATTCAATCCATGTACAATACATTGGCATCTATTGAGTTGTTGTTATCTGCAAAAAGCTACAAATGCCACAATATATCTTCGTTTCTCTTTAGATCTTTCGAATACTTTTAGAGTAAGTTTAAAAAAGAAAAGTAGACTTTACCACTGACAGCTTAAGGAAGAAAACAAGCTCACTCAATTCAATGGAACTGGCCAGGTGTAGAGTTGAATAAGTAAACAAAATATTTTTGTATTTGTTTGAGATAAGGTTGAGATAAGAAAACTTATAGTATAAGAAAAACAGTTTGAGAGGCAATAAAGCAAATGGCACAAATAGCGGCATCTATGCAGCACTCAGTGGTGTATATTGTGTTTGGGAGAATGTTTATAGCATTGAGTTATACTGAAAATAAATACATATATATACTTATATATATATATATTTTTGAACAGAAACCAAGGCTGAATCAGTATAGCCTTGTCCATGTTCTACTTGTTAACTTGAAAGCATGATAAATTTTATATACTGTTTTTTTTTTCATGCTTCAGACGAACTAAAAATGCAGCGAATTCGCTCAGAACCACTCCCACTATTGTATAAATATTTATTCCTTATTAACACGATATTTTGTGAACCATTAGAAATGTTGGATTGAGACGTTTAGTAGTAAAAAAAATTTCTGTTGTATTCAAGATAACCTGAAGAAGTTTTTAAAACGATCGAATTTTAAATATTACGGTGGTTCATATTTTGTTATGTACATGTATTGTTATATGTATTAGTATATTTTAATTAGTTAATTTAGAACGCGAACGTTCTAATAAAATATAAAAACCTAATTCGGATTAATAATTTTAAAACATTTATTTTAGATAATTCTAATTGATTCTCTTTTTAAACGACCTTTTCTGAATTTATCAGATTTTTATCCAGTAGTTCCAATGTATATGTTCTAAAAAAAACTGTATATCAAACTTAGAAAAACTTCTTTTATGTATGTAAAATCTCAAATTTCTTGTTAAAATAAATTCTGCCAACTAACAATTTAAAAAGTTGAATTAAGCGTTTCTTGGAAACTGCTGCGAGCACATTTAACGCTGAAGTCAAACTACAGCCTCAGCCATAACTAAGTTGAAATACAACTTTAGAAATATGAGAAGGATTACAAAAATGTGACGACATTAAAATGGATTAAAAAGTTTTACAAGTGTTTCACTTTGATAAACTTAAAATTTAAATCTAATTGGATTCGACGAATCCAACACAAAAAGGCAAACTTTCAAATCAGCCACAATTAAGGATTATCGACGAAAAAGGGCGTTGTAAGTGTGCCAGAGTGTGTGTATTCGTGTGTGTGTGTGTGTGTCGGTGTGTTTGGTACTGCGTAAAATAAACGCGTAATAAAAATAAAAATAAATTACATGTCAATAATGAAATTGCAGCGAACGCGGGGATTTGAGCCCGAGTGCCGCTGCGCCTGCAATTACTTTAAATTGTCGAAGTCAGATGGAAATTGCAAAGTCTGTTAATGTTCCGTTCTCTCTCCCTCTATGTGTGTGTGTGCGTCAAGTCAAGGACAAAAATTTGCGGACGGCTGTTGTCTATGTCGAGGCATTTGCCTATTTATTTTTATTTGTATTCCTTTTTCTTATTTTTTCGTTTTGTTTTCGCTTATTTTTTCATTTGTTTTCTTTTTTTGCTTTGCTTTGCATTGCTTTGGTTTTTGTCTTTGTTTTGTTGCTGCTTTTTTGTCATTTGGAATGTTGTCGATCCTATTGAAATTGAGATGTTATTTTTATGTTGTTGCTTAAAGGATTTGCATATTGATGAAGGATATTTGAGCGCAGGATTCTTTCGAGAGAAATTAAAAAGAATGTTTTTCGTGTAATTTTAATCACAAAAGGAGATTTTTGTTGTTGTTATTGTTCGATTTCGATCCGAAATAGTTTTGGCATATTTTCGTTTTTGTCCTTTGTTTTTATTGGAATTTATAAATTTTTAATCCAGGCAATTTCGTATTGTGCAACTGGGCGAAGAGGCGAAAATAACATTTTAACATTCCAAGCGATTGTTGCTTGGAATGAGCGGAGAATAATGGATTTCTTTTTTAATTTAAATAAAAGGTAATATTTTTAAATGGAATAAATTATTGAATTGAAATTGTTGTTTTAATTAAGTTGAAACACTTTGTCGAATCAGAAAACTTTAAACTTGCATTAAAGCAAAAATCACCGTCTTAAGCAGTCCACTCACTTTAAGTCCAATTAACCAATACCACAATTCAGTTAATACAAATATCAACACACGCCACTTAAGCCATTCTTAAACAGAAAATTCCTGACGTGGTCGGTCGCTTTAATGCGCGCGTCGCACAACAGGCGAAGCGTTTAATGCAGCCATTCAAAATTAACGAAGTTTGTCGCTGCGTGCAGCAAATGTGATGCGCCGGATTTTGCAGCATGCAGGATTCGTGCAGGCATGCAGTCAGGCAGGCGGGCGGGCGGGCATGGAAAGTCACCGCTTCTTTTGCTGATTTCACAGTGCGTTTCCGCCTCAAGTTCTAAAGTGCTTGCTGTACTTTAGCGCAACTTTGCCAAGTGAAAAGTTTTGCAATGCACACACACAAGCACACGCTTACACACATACAAGCAAAATATTGTGATTTTTCTTCTTAGCATTTTTGTGTGGCCCATTGTTGTTGTAATTTGTTTAAAAGCTGCTTTGAATGGCATTTGTTGGCAAGTTTTCTTTATAATGCCGCATAAGAATGAAGTGGAGTACCTCAACAGGGGTCGCAAGTGGGTGAGTTTAGTTGGAGTTGTTTGTATGTGTGTGTGTGTGTTTTGCAGCATGGGTTAAGTAGTTTTGCATTAGCTAAGTTTTGCGTGAAGTGTACAACATGCCGCAAGTACTTCAGCGTTGCGTGCACGGTGCCGTCTGTCATTTAAAATACCGAATGTCAGGACGCAGTCGAGATTTTTGTAAATATGTTAAGGAGAAGGTTCTTGTCACTGAAATTATTATTTTTTAATTTAATAATAGAGAAAAAATAAGGCTGTTATTTGAAGGCGTTGAATTTGGACAACAAAAGTCAGATTTTACATTATGCCTTAAAACTTTTAGTGTCATTTATATACGAATACATATATACGTATACATCGTATTTATAAATTCATTAATTGATTAATAATATATATGTTTGTATTTTTTCTGACAATGTCTGTAATATGAATAACATTTTTAAGAAATCTAACTTATCCTTACGATACGGACAATTTCACTTTAAATTTGAAATGCAAAAGTACAAACAATTTACTTTCTAAATAGTTTCTGGAATTCAAATTGTTCGAGCATTTTAATGGGCTGAATATGTCTTATAATTTTTTTAATAACAACAAAAATATTGACCAATTTAGCAAAACGAACAGCGCTGTTTCGGAATACGCTACTATTCGTCATTGCTCGGTGAAGCTTAATGATTCCATATCCGCTGCTTTGGTTTAGAAACAAGCGAGAATTCAATGAAAACTCCCAAGTTTCAAAACACAAGATTCGAAATGTTTCACTTGGTATGCTTTACAAATCGAAACTTTCAATAAATATTTGTTCATCTTTCTCTCTCTTTTAAATAAACTACTTTGTAATTTGTTTACCACCTTATAGATACTTTTTAATTCTTAAAATAACTTTGTTTTAACTTTTTCAGGTGTTTATATTCCTTACAATAATTTTTACTTTTCTTTAAATTTGTATTGAATGAATTAAACAGTTTTATCTTTACTCCGCAATTTTTAAATCAATTTTCATTATTTTATAAAGTCAGATTTCAAATTGTCTTTCGTTTATTTTGATTTTTTCCAATTTAAATTTTTCATCTAGTGCCAAATAACTCTCATAACCTGAATTCCGAAAATGTATTGCATGTGTTACTCTAAAAACATCCAAGTAGACATATACCCCACACATACGTCTACTGACATATACCTAAATAAACCCTAAAGTGAAATATATACGCGAATGTGTTGGAAAAGAGCTTTTATTGTGTACGAGTGTACACTGTACACGCACGTGATGATACCCTCGGGGCCACATAAAATCAAATAGAAATTCTATTAAATCACGCAGACACCTCAGCGCGCTGGCAATAATGGCGTAAATGCAGCGCAATGCGCGATTGAATATTACACAGACACACACGCACAAAAGGCGCTACACAAACTACAACAACACACACGCACAAAAGGCGCTACACAAACTACAACAACACACACGCAACAACCTGACATAGTAAACGCGCGTAAAATATTGACAACCGCCAAATACAAAACGTAAATGAAAAAAAATACAAAAAACGAAACCGGAAAAAATTGATAATGGCAAACAATTTGTAGCATGCTTTTAGGCGGCGAAAAAAATGAACTCACCCGCGCACACACAGTGGCAATTCTATACGGTTGCATGTGTGCGTGTGTACGTGCATATATGTATACCCATAAGCATCGTCATCAGTTACAAGTGTGCGCAATAAATTTTCATCAGTTTCTTTGTTTCACATTTATGTGTGCGCTGCTTCTTCTTTTTGTTTTTTTTTTTTGTTTCTGTCTGTATGAGTGAGTTTTATTATGTTCTTTTTTGTTGTTCACGTGGTTGGATGACAAAAAAATTGTCAACGCGAGACTATATATTTTTTTTTTTTTGGATGTGTGTCAGTATTCAACTTAAAGTTGAAATTGATTATCGACGCAAACTGCTCGCAAGTGTACTTTATCTGCTTTTGTGATAGATGCCCAAGGGATGCCCACAAACAAAATGTGAAATTAATATATCGATAACTTTCAAATAACGTTTTCAAGATAATTTATTGAATTAAATCGGATTTACATATAAATTGTTTTTTTACTATGCTAAATTATCTTTAAAATTTGTCTACTTCAAATAATTTCTATTTAAATTCAAATTGAAGTTTATTTTTTTTAAATTTAAAATTTAAGTTTTTTTTTGACTTGCCAATCAAAATTTTAGTCCATCGATCCATAACTTTAACGATCAGCTTCAAAGATTTGTTAGAAAAAAATAATATCTCCAAAAGTTATAAAGATACAATAAGAAACGCTTTACAACCGTCTACAACCCTCGCCTATGCGGATATTTTTCTTTTGTATGCGTGTATTGACATTTGTATATGTGTGTGTGCGTGTTTCAATATGTAAGTGCGCGTAATAAACAACTTTGGGATACCATTACGCGCAACAATGGCGACGTTTCGAGTTACTCAAATAGGCATAAATGTGCGCTTGCTGTTGTTGTTGATTTTTTTCTCTTTCTTGTTTGAATTGTTTGACTTTACTTTTGTCATTTTCGTTTTTATTTTGTTTCCTAGTTTTATTCATGTTGCTTTTGTGTCTTGTTGCTTGCGAATCCATTCAATTTATTCTCTGAATTTTGATTTTGTATATTTTTTCGATTTTTCTTCGCTTTGTAAGTGTGAGTGAATCTTCTTCTTTTTTTCTTATACTTTGCATATCTTTGGCGCGCTGGTACCTTCGTCATCTTCGGCTCATTATTGAGCGTAATGATTTTGCTGATAAGTTGCAAGTATGTATGTCTGTGTAAGCGTGTGTATTTATGTCTGTGTATAAAATGAGGTTATCGCATAAACTTTTGTTTGTTTGCGGAAGGAAGGAAGCAACCTTCCTTCTTCCTTCGATTACTTTCGTTGAATTGAAATATTCTTCTTTTTTATATACTCGAATTTTTTGTTTGTATGTGTGTGTGTATGTGTATCTACTCTAAGTTATTATTTTCAGTTTTTATTTACTCTTCGTTATTGACTTTGTCGACAATTTCTTTGCTAGTGAGATTCTCCAACGTTAAAGTTGTTATGGCGCGTTGTTAATGCCTGACGTCGAAACGCTTGTGGCGCACGTTTGGTTGTTGACTTTAAGCATTCAATAAAGATACGTTTGTGTATCTTGCGGATATGAATAAGTTTGTTTTTTGTGATTTCTTTATTGTAAATGTGGTACTTACTTTTCCAATTGAAAACTTAATATTACTTTGATTGATTTGCATACCAACTGACTTTTTGCTGAGAATTGTTCGAAAGCATTCAAATAATTTTTATATACTTGTACAATTTTCAAATTTTATATTTTATTGTTGTAAATTAAGTTTTAACTTGGAAAAAAAGTTTTCTAAAAGAAAACAATCCAAGTGGAATAATTTATGTATTATAAGCCGACCTTTTTGAATATTGGGTTATATTTTTGGATTCGCAAATAATCAAAATTAAAAAAAACCTCTTTCAAAGAGAAATTTCACGTCAAAGGTTATAATTTAAATAATCAACCGGATTGAGTTTGCCTCCATTGAACGCCAACACATGCCACAAGCACTGCAACAATAATAACAAATCCAACAACGATGCCGACAACCTCACAAAAGTAACATATAAGTAGAAAAAAAAACAAGCGCACAAACATAATGCAAAGAAGATTGTGTCGCCTTGTTGCATGACGACGGCTGCATGCAACATTTTTGCAGACACACTTCCTGACATCAGATTGAGAAATGATTTGCACGACTGCAAAGAAAAGAATAATCGAAAAAAAAAGAAACCAACGACGACTGCACACAGAAATCAATAACAACAAAAGAACTACATGACCAGAGGCAAGTTTCCGTTGGACAGCACAAGCAGAACACAATTTCAGCCGACACCATTTCGCCAGCCGGCGATGAGGACCAACATGACACGCCACACTTAAACATAATAACATACAAAAAAAAGACAAGAAGACGACACAGTCACCACATGCACATGTCGGAAGGCAGCCACCGAAACCAATACACGTACACACACGCATACACATAGACGTGCCTTACCACAGACGTGCTTTTGCATACACACACACACACAAAATCGGACATAGTTGGAACTCAAACCGATAAAGAAAGCTTTTTTGCATACTATACTTCCCGAGGGCGTTTTACTTTCCACAGTTGTGCTGAAAATGAAAAATCGTGTTGCATTAAAAAAAAATGAAAATAAAAACGAATTTCAATGAGGCGAATGCAACAAAAGCAGCATACAGCAAAAGTCATTATCGAACACTTACAATAAAAAGAGAAGACAGCACTAGCGAGTGTATAACAAAAACAAATACAACAATGGAGTATACAAGCCGTTGGTATTATGGCCACTAGAAAAGCTTAACTTAACTTTATTGAAATTGCATCTTTTGGTTTACCTTTGTCTAACGCTGCCAGCTTGTTAGCAAATTAATAGATTTCAATTTGAAGTCAACAAATTTATTGATTTTATGATAACTGTAATTTGCTTAAGCTTGTTAGATTTTGAACTTATACCTAGAAATATTATTAGTTGAAGGAAAAGCAGAAATGCATAAGAAAAATTACTTAACATAATAAGAATTAAACCTGAGCGCATGCTAATCTGATCTTCGTTGGATTTGATTTGTCAAAAAATGTTATCAAGTGCTTAGGTGTTTGAAACTGTGTAAAATCTACTTCACTCACACTGATCTCCATACAATCTAAAAGATCTAGATAAGCAGGCTTCAAAAGCCTTTTTGGATCTACTGGACTAAATCCATTACTGTGCGATTCATTTGATTGAATATATTAACATCTCCTTCAGTTTACAATTTTCTAAAATACTGATGCAAAGTTGGTAGTGTTACACTATTTCTTCGCTTTTTGAATGGGGAGGGTTCAGGGGAATTATATGGCCTGGTTCCATGTGGTCATGTTGCATATAAGATATCGCACGACAAAGATAAATCGGTCTTTTGCCA
The DNA here is from genome assembly GCA_949127995.1 of Suillia variegata. Lineage (NCBI taxonomy): Eukaryota > Metazoa > Arthropoda > Insecta > Diptera > Heleomyzidae > Suillia > Suillia variegata. Next base: position 10,104,422 of record OX421844.1, read on the forward strand.
AATGATTCGTTTATGGTATGATCTCATTACCATAATTATAAATCATCCTAAAGGTATTAAAAACTGTATACAATTCAACAAATAGCTTTTATAAATTTATCAGTTTTTGAAAGCTTAAATGCCCAATTTTTTAAATGACTTTAAAAATGTTTAGACAATTTTCCATGACCGCTCGACTACTATAGCTGCAATCTGGCAACGTTGTGTGTGTCGCAAACACTTTGCACATATTGCAAACAAATTTCGTTAATCATTGTCGATATTTTAGATGCACAAAGAGTTTTTGTTGCCATTGTTTTCGACTGAAGAGAATTGCTCGAGAATCAATTTTGCAGCAGCAAGTGTCTTGAGTGCTCAACTGAATGCCATAAAAAAAATACACACTCACTTGTGCTTGCATAAAAGTGTCTATATATCTGTGTGTGTGTGTCTATGCAGCTGAGCCCTTTTGCAACGACTTTACTCGACTGGATTTTGAATTATTTTAAAATGCATGTCTAACTTGCACGACGAAACAAAAAAAAAACGAGATGAGCACACATCTACACACACACACACATTAGACTGAAGGTGCATATGTGAGTGACCTAGTTAAACACACACTTATTCACACACACACACAGTGCAAATGCTGAGCTAGCACTATTATGCACTCATTAAAATGTCAAATAAATTCCTGCAGACAACAAAAAAAAAACACATTATTTTACTGCTGGCAGTTATTTTGTGCAGTACTTTTTTTGTTATGTGCTCCGTGTGTGTACTATACGTATGTCGTTGTGTGCAGTCAGTCTATTCGTTTCTGTTGGAATGTAATTTCCTACAGAAAATACATCACCGAAGTTTGAACTGCGAAATTCTTTTTTAAATTGAAATTTATGCGTATTTTAGTAGATTGTAGTTTGTAAATTGTTGAATATTTAGTAAGTTGGGTGTGGGGGGGGGGGAGGTTTATCTTCGCAATTGCATAAATTTATATAAATTTATGTTAATCGTATGAGTGTAAAAAATTGCGAATAATACTGAAGGTGCGAAATGCGAGTTAGCAAAATATTTAGCTAAATGAGCTTTCGTGGCGGATGAGTGATATTTGTAATACAATAATAACACGATCAAAATGAATGCAAGGAAAATTTATGACTTTCTTAAATGTGATTGAAAAGACTGATTATTAGCTTTCATTATAAGTTAAAAATTATTCCTTTGTCATTACTGGTAGCTGAGATTTTAAACTTTACTGTTGGGTTAAGAGGATGGTTTTTCAGATTATTTGATCTACCACTAAACCACTACCAAAGATATTTTAAATGAACTGGAATACATAAATATCCATGCAGGAAAAAAATACTAGTTTTGCACTTTGCACTAGTGAATCACTAGTTACTTTAGCACCACCACTTGTCTGCTTTCTATGTGTTTCCCATGAATATAACTGGTGAATTTAATATGGGGATGTCCTAGATGTTTCAATATTTCACCAGTTATGAACTAAATAAAAATTCACTAGTTTTGAACTGGAACGTTAGTGGGCAATCATGTTCAAAACGGGTTCAATAAATCTTTATATTAAAATTATTCCAAAAATCAATAGTTTGTAAGTAGACATACAGTAAAATTTGAATACATAAAAATTATACTAAAATCGATATTAATGAAATTTCGATATTATCATCTGAATATAAAAATTTCTAAAATTTATATTTGTGATTCAATGAAAGAAGAAAAACATAGTTTAAAATAAATATTTACTCTTTTACTATATACCATAAGATTTCAAATTATCAAGGAATTTGCGTCTATGTACCGCCCCTTAAGCGGAAAAATGCACTTTACTTCAAAAGCGGCACATTTTTCGGTCGCCGCAAGCTCATCGCAGCTAATAACTAAAGACCAAATTATATTAAAAAAAATAAAAATAGTTAGCTTGAAAACAAAGCGTCAGCAGAAGCACCGACGGATGACGCAGCCAGCTCCTGTCGTTGCAAACAGTCACACGGAAAAACTCACAATACACTCAAACCGAAACCGCAATAAGCTTTGCTAAAACAACGGAACAGAACAAAACAGCGAGAAAGTAAGCGGCACAGCGCAGCAGCAGACAAGAAACAAATGAATTTAAAAAAAAGAGGAACCCGTACAAAAACAAACCCTGGCCGCATTGTGTGCATTTCTTGTGGCGTTCCGTTGCGTTTGCGCGCTACTCCATTCAACGATGCGTTGCCATTGTGTGCTGCGTCAGCATTCATTATTCGAATGTCTGGCAACGTTGGCGCACAAATGAAATTGCAACATTGTGCTGTGGTCTTCGCGCGAGTGTGCGCGCTCACACTCGCACTCAGCCATTGTGTGGTTGTGGTGTTGTGTGCGTAATACATGTGATTGTATGTGTACGAGTATGTTTTGTATAGGTGTGCGTGTGTGTGCGTGAGTTTCTTGGTAAGCGTTTGGCATTGAGTGGCATGCAATTAATTTTTGCGCCTTGCGCCATGATTACTTTGAGAAATTGTAATTGACTTTCTCCGCTTCTACTTGCGCGCTTAAATGAAGGTCAAAGGGCATTGCAAATGTTTAACGGAATTATGTAAACTTTTTGTTTTGTAAATTTAAATTTTCATTTATTTTCCTAAATAAATTTAAAATATTTAAAAGTCAAGAAACTTAAATTTGAGCATTGTTCATTGCAGAAAAATTCTTCTAAACCATTTTAAATTTCACAGCTTCATAACTTTTCTTATTAAAAACTTGAAGCAATTGATAAAATTTTAATTCTCTTGTTGTTGTTGTCTTCATATTTTGCAGCGCTTGTAAATAATGCCGCCATTGAAATTGCCTCAGCCGGAACGCAGCTGTTGCCGCACGATGACAGCCTCATAGCGTCGCTTGTCAACAGTCATCATGGTCATAGTTATGACAACAACAACAACAACAACAACGACCATAACAATGCCAACAATATCCTCAACATGGACGACTACAATACGCTGGATGCGCATCTGGCGGATGGCGATACATATCCGCCGCCGGTCTTTGACTTTGGAATGCCGCGCAATATAACGGCGCGTTCAGGCCAAACGGCGGCGATCAATTGTCGTGTCGAGAATCTTAGCGATAAGTCGGTAAGTCAACAGCTGCTTTTGGTGGCGGTTGCTGCCTGCCTTAAAGGTTGTTGGTTAAATGGTTGAGTGAGCGTGCGGGCAGGCTTTCGAATGTTATTTGCACAAAATGAATTTGCTTTAAATGACTTGAGCAGAAAAGACTCAAATTACAGGAAAAAATTAAGGTTGCAAAAATTATTTTTATTAGAAAAGTGAAAGGAAAATAATTGTTTTATTTTGAAAATATTAATATTTTTGTGGATACCAAATAAATGAAAAAATTTTGTTCAGAATTGTATTTTAACGAATCACAATAATGAAGATTTTTAAAATTTAAATTCAAATTTGACATAGGGCATTCCCTTTCATAAAGGACATGCCCTATGGGATACTACTTTCCTTTCCCTTTGTAAGCGGGGCTGGTAGCGTGTAAGCCAGCACGCCTACGCCAGGTTAAAATTTTTAGCAACACGAAAATTTTACTCTACTGCTGAAGTATTGCCTTCTTTAAACCAGCGAATGAAGTAGCAATAAACAATGTATTTCTAAATATATGGCTTACAAAAGTAAACAATACTCATTTTCCATCTAGGGTACCTTTCCAAATACATTTCAGATTTTATTTTTCATAAAATTGTGACCATAATTTTTAGCCAAATATTATTTGTCACAATTTCCACATTCTAACGCTCCTGTATTCCACATGGTCAGCTTT